>CAWUFW010002427.1:1200000-1800000 GCA_963921515.1 Calotriton arnoldi | reverse complement strand
ACGTGGGTTCAGATTGGTGTAGAACTGGAGTGTGCCCCTGCAGTTGTGGGCCCGCATCCGTGTTCTATGGCCCCAAGCAGGGAAGCCCATCAAGGTAATGATTGGTCTACCCTGGCTTTTGGCTGGAAGGGGGTTGTGTTGGACTTGGCCCTTTTTGCAGGGTCATCCCTGAACTTTTTGCCTTCCTCCTAGTCTTTTTTCTGACCTGGTGTTGGTTGTTTTAGGACTCTGGGCACTTTAGCACTGCTATCCAGTGTAAAGTGAGTGTGCTCTCTGTGGTAAACATGGTAAGATTTGTCTACACCTGTTTGGCGTATTTAATTTAGCTGTCAGTCCCTTGTAAAGTGATATCTCAGATACCCAGGGCCAGTAAATTAAATGCTACTGGTGGGCTTGCAGCGCTGCTTACGCCACCCACCAAAGTAGCCTTTCAAACCTGTCTCAGGTCTCTGCCATTGCAGGGCCTGTGAGCGCAGTTTACTGCCGCAGTGACGTGGCACATAAAGTGTGTGCCAAGTCTGTGACCCATTTTACTGCCTTCCGTCACCCCTAAGTTAGGCCCTAGCTAGCCCTATGGGCAGGGTGCATTGTAGGTAAAAGGTAGGACATGTACCTTAACTGTGTGACATGTCCTGGTAGTGACAAACAGCCATTTTGGTTCCTCACTGCTGTGAGGCTGCACTCTCCTAGGAATGCATTGGGGATTCCCCGATAAGTGTTTCAGTGGTAATTCCTGATATGAGAGGAGCAGCATGGTCAAGTTTGGTATGTTTGGAATAGTAATAATAAATGCTGCGTAATGGTGTTCGCAGATTTATTATCACTATTTTAGAAATGCCACTTTTAGAAGTTGGCATTTCTGTGTGCTATGTGTCTTTGTGCCTGCCTGATGTGTATTGCATGTGTGGCTCCAGAGGGGCTGGGTGAGTCAGCGCAAGGCTGAATGGGCAGACCTGCATTTGGAGTGGTGGGAGGAGTAGTCCCTGACCCTGAATAGGTCTGTGCCTGCCTTGTACAATGCTGGCTCCGCCCCCTGTGGTGTGTCTGGGGCCAGGACCTACTCTAACAATGAAGGTGTTTTAGCACTGTATAGAAAGGTTGGAGTGCCCCCCAGAACTGGTTTGGACCGGGTCTAGGCCTGTGCCAGGGGGAGAGAACAAAGACATATGGGGTATAAGTACTGGGGCTGTGACCCCATGAATTGTGCTTATTTGTACCTGTTTTGGGGCAAAGGACTGCTGGGCGTCAGGAGGAACCGCCGTGGGACCCAGCTGCTGCTTCCTGGGGGTCCCTACGTGCTGGCCTGCCTGTGCCCAGCTCTGCCCCTCTGGATTTGGACTTAGCGCCTCGTGAGCGCTATATCTTTGCGACCGGAGCCCCAGAGAGGGGCCCACACCGTCCGGGGGCATGAGGAGTGCCCCAGGGGTCTTGATGCCCGGCAGCGCTGTGCTGCAAAGTGTTCTGAGGGAATCCCGGCATGGGGATTCCCCCGCGTTGCCTGGAGGTGAAGCTGGAGCCTACCCCGCATTTCTGTGCCTCGGAGAGCAGCCGCCAACGCGACCCGGAAGTCAGGCACCCGTTGCCTGACTGTAGGCGTGGCCGGTGGGAGGAGCCAATCGGGCACGAGACGCCACAGGAAGTCAGGCTGCGTGGAGGCCTGGTTGGGGGCAGCGCCCCGACTGCAAGACGGAGCCGAGCCTAGTGGGCTCGCACTGGTTGTGGTCGGGAAGCTGCTGGAGTACGGCAGCGCGAGGAGAAGAGACGGCCCTGGTGCTGGTGCCACCAAGAAGCCCGGACCGAGTCTGAGAAGGCCCCAGTGAGTGGGGCCTGTGCTGGGCACTGCAGGTGCCTACTTGCGGCTTCAATTGCACCCAGAAGAGCCCCGGGAAGGAGGGGCTCCCAAGGCCCTGTTGGTGCTCATTTTCTTTTTTGGTCACGCAGTTGCACCGCCGGATTGCGGTCAGCTGCAACGGTGAGCCGGGCTGGCAAAGCATACTGTAGGTGCTTGTATTGATCTTCAGCTGCACCGACAGATCGTGAATAGCTGCAACTACCAGAGGAAAGAAGTCCCGGGAAGGAGGGGCTCCCAAGGCACTGTTGGTACCTAGAGTTTGGTCACACAGCTGCACCGCCAGATCGCAGGCAGCTGCAACGGTGAGGGGCATTATTTGGTATCTCAGGAGAGACAAGGGTGGGTGACACCCTCGCCCCCCATTTCTGGTGCGGCCTGTTGGGCCTGCCCCCTGCTGCAGTGGCAGCTTAGAGCCCTGACTATTTGGACATCGGGCATGATGGGGAAGTCCCAGACGGTCCCCCGAGGAAGGCCAGTTGGCCTAGGAGCACCTGAGGTGCTGGTAGGGCGCAAGGCCCTAAGATGATGCATAATGTGGTTTATGCCTGAGGTGATGTATGCACCTAGGGAGTGTTACTACGGTACACTTCTAACTGTGATTTATGCCTAATGTTTTTATGCATAATATGTTTCCGCTAAGTACAGTATTTTACCAGTAGTCACTGGTTGTTTCATTACTTACCTGTTCTTATGGTTCTGACAGTGGCCCGATTGGCCCTGTCCTGTATATAAGCCCCCTGTAAAGTATTGCCTAGTGCCAGGTGGCATAGTGTATATTTGTGATTATGATCTAATGTGTTTATGAGTAATACAAAGGCTATTTTTTATATAACATTGTGTGGAGTTTCTTTTGTGGTGTGTCTAGTGTGTCGCTGCTGTGTGAGCGTGTTGCGCAAACGCTTTACACATTGCCTCTGGGATAAGCCTGACTGCTCGTGCCAAGCTACCAAGGGGGTGAGCAGGGGTTATCTTCAGCGTGTAACTCCCTTGCCCTGACTAGAGTGGTGGTTTCTGCCTGGCTTAGGCGCATGCCCTAGCCAACCAGAAATCCAATTTCTAACACATGACCTGTAGGATACACACACACACTCACACACAAACACTCAGGTTGATATTAATCCTGTATGAGTGGTCTGTTTCATAACCTTTAGGCACCTTCACCAACCCATTGGCAAGTTTCACACCGGACGGGTGGTTGAAATAAAATCCTTCCCCCTTCCCTTCTATCTCGTTACCAGAATAGGATTTGACCACAGTTGTCCAGCTCTTTGAGCTGTCATGAATTGTTTTGCTTTTAATACTCGTTTTTAACATGCGTGTGCGATTCCCTTTGTGCTCCCCCATTGGCCTTTTCGTGCGTCTTTGTATAAAAGACTGCACGCAATTAGCCAAAGGCGGGCGCATTGCTCCGCCCATGGCCTATTGGTGTCTATTACGCGCTTGGTGCGCGTAATAGACACCAATAGGCCATGTGATTTCAATTATCGTGCCCAGACAAGGGCGTGATAGTTGAAATCACATGCTTAGCTGTGGCGCGCGCGCGCACCACTCGCGGGCGTGTTTTTTTTTTTAACATTAGCGATCGCGAAAAGCGATCGCTATCAATGCCGCTTGTCTAGTTTTCGTTTCAAGGAGGCAGTTTCAGCCGCATGTGCTTTTTACACCGCTGCCTTGTTTCCAGATAGTATCTAAAATAAGTTTTGCAGCTGCTTTTAAAAATGTTGAAGTATTGAAGTATTATGCATTGCACTATGTTCACACAGTATAAAAATGTCTGCCCCATCTTTAGGCCGCTCCTCGGACTTCTGTGAGGCAGAACTCCCGTGTTTTCTGCTGACTGTCTTTGGCGTGGATGTACGGAGGAATGTTTGATTACAGTGTAAAAGGTTTGGTGGCGAACTCCAGATAAATGTACACCACGCACGCAAAATGTTCCTTTGGGCATTCAGTTCAGCTACTTGCAGCGGTGGAGGGCTCTGCTCTTCGATGTACTTCCTGACGGACTGCTAAGTTTGAAGTGCCTGTCGGGCACAGGTTGCTCTTTTGAAACTTTCTTAGATTTTTCACTGAGGAACAGTGCGATGCTAACAATGAGAATAGCACTGATGATCCCAATGGGACTAGTGCCGATGCCAACAATGAGAATAGCACTGATGATCCCAATGGGACTAGTGCCAATGCCAACAATGAGAATAGCACTGATAACCATGGGACTAGTGCCCATGACAACAATGAGAATAGCGCTGATGATACCAATGGGACTAGTGCCGATGCCAACAATGAGAATAGCACTGATGATACCAATGGGACTAGTGCTGATGCCAACAATGAGAATAGCATTGATGATAACAATGGGACTAGTCCCCATGACAATAATGAGAATAGCACTGATGATAACAATGAGACTAGTGCCGATGCCAACAATGAGAATAGCACTGATGATAACAATGGGACTAGTGCTCCTGACAACAATGAGAATAGCACTGATAACAATGAGACTAGTGCGATGCCAACAATGAGAATAGCACTGATGATAACAATGGGACTAGTGCCGATGCCAACAATGAGAATAGCACTGATGATAACAATGGGACTAGTGCCCATGACAACAATGAAAATAGCACTGATGATACCAATGGGACTAGTGCCCATGACAACAATGAGAATAGCGCTGATGATACCAATGGGACTAGTGCCGATGCCAACAATGAGAATAGCACTGATGATACCAATGGGACTAGTGCCGAAGCCAACAATGAGAATAGCACTGATAACCATGGGACTAGTGCCCATGACGACAATGAGAACAGCGCTGATGATACCAATGGGACTAGTGCCCATGACAACAATGAGAATAGCACTGATGATACCAATGGGACTAGTGCCGATGCCAACAATGAGAATAGCACTGATGATACCAATGGGACTAGTGCCGATGCCTACAATGAGAATAGCACTGATAACAATGGGATTAGTGCCGATGCAAACAATGACAATAGCACTGATGATAACAATGGAACTAGTGCTGATGCCAACAATGAGAATAGCACTGATAACAATGGGACTAGTGCTGATGCCAACAATGAGAATAGCACTGATGATAACAATGGGACTAGTGCCCATGCCAACAATGAGAATAGGACTGATAACCATGGGACTAGTGCCCTTGACAACAATGAGAATAGCACTGATGATAACAATGGGACTAGTGCCGATGCCAACAATGAGAATAGCACTGATGATAACAATGGGACTAGTGCCGATGCCAACAATGAGAATAGCACTGATGATAACAATGGGACTAGTGCCCATGACAACAATGAGAATAGCACTGATAACCATGGGACTAGTGCCCATGACAACAATGAGAATAGCGCTGATGATACCAATGGGACTAGTGCCCCTGACAACAATGAGAATAGCACTGATGATAACAATGGGACTAGTGCCAATGCCAACAATGAGAATAGCACTGATGATAACAATGGGACTAGTGCCGATGCCAACAATGAGAATAGCACTGATGATAACAATGGGAATAGTGCTGATGCCAACAATGAGAATAGCACTGATGATACCAATGGGACTAGTGCCGATGCCAACAATGAGAATAGCACTGATAACCATGGGACTAGTGCCCATGACAACAATGAGAATAGCGCTGATGATACCAATGGGACTAGTGCCCATGACAACAATGAGAATAGAACTGATGATACCAATGGGACTAGTGCCGATGCCAACAATGAGAATAGCACTGATGATACCAATGGGACTAGTGCCGATGCCAACAATGAGCATAGCACTGATAACAATGGGATTAGTGCCGATGCAAACAATGACAATAGCACTGATGATAACAATGGAACTAGTGCCGATGCCAACAATGAGAATAGCACTGATGATAACAATGGGACTAGTGCCGATGCCAACAATGAGAATAGCACTGATAACAATGGGACTAGTGCTGATGCCAACAATGAGAATAGCACTGATGATAACAATGGGACTAGTGCCCATGCCAACAATGAGAATAGTACTGATAACCATGGGACTAGTGCCCATGACAACAATGAGAATAGCGCTGATGATACCAATGGGACTAGTGCTCCTGACAACAATGAGAATAGCACTGATGATAACAATGGGACTAGTGCCGATGCCAACAATGAGAGTAGCACTGATGATAACAATTGGACTAGTGCCGATGCTAACAATGAGAATAGCACTGATGATAACAATGGGACTAGTGCCCATGATAACAATGAGAATAGCACTGATAACCATGGGACTAGTGCCCATGACAACAATGAGAATAGCGCTGATGATACCAATGGGACTAGTGCTCCTGACAACAATGAGGATAGCACTGATGGTAACAATGGGACTAGTGCCGATGCCAACAATGAGAATAGCACTGATGATAACAATGGGACTAGTGCCAATGCCAATAATGAGAATAGCACTGATGATAACAGTGGGACTAGTGCCGATGCCAACAATGAGAATAGCACTGATGATAAGACTAGTGCTGATGCCAACAATGAGAATAGCACTGATGATAACAATGGGAATAGTGAAGATGCCAACAATGAGAATAGCACTGATGATAATAATGGGACTAGTGCCGATGCCAACAATGAAAATAGCACTGATGATAACAATGAGACTATTGCTCATGACCGCAATGAGAATAGCACTGAAACCATGGGACTAGTGCCCATGACAACAATGAGAATAGCTGATGATACCAATGGGACTAGTGCCAATGCCAACAATGAGAATAGCACTGATGATACCAATGGGACTAGTGCCCATGACAACAATGAGAATAGCACTGATGATACCAATGGGACTAGTGCCGATGCCAACAATGAGAATAGCACTGATGATACCAATGGGACTAGTGCCGATGTCAACAATGAGAATAGCACTGATAACCATGGGACTAGTGGCAATGACAACAATGAGAATAGCGCTGATGATACCAATGGGACTAGTGTCCATGACAACAATGAGAATAGCGCTGATGATACCAATGGGACTAGTGCTCCTGACAACAATGAGAATAGCACTGATGATAACAATGGGACTAGTGCTGATGCCAACAATGAGAGTACCACTGATGATAACAATGGGACTAGTGCCGATGCTAACAATGAGAATAGCACTGATGATAACAATGGGACTAGTGCCCATGACAACAATGAGAATAGCACTGATAACCATGGGACTAGTGCCCATGACAACAATGAGAATAGCGCTGATGATACCAATGGGACTAGTGCTCCTGACAACAATGAGGATAGCACTGATGATAACAATGGGACTAGTGCCGATGCCAACAATGAGAATAGCACTGATGATAACAATGGGACTAGTGCCGATGCCAATAATGAGAATAGCACTGATGATAAGACTAGTGCCGACGCCAACAATGAGAATAGCACTGATGATAACAATGGGACTAGTGCTGATGCCAACAATGAAAATAGCACTGATGATAACAATGAGACTATTGCTCATGACCGCAATGAGAATAGCACTGAAACCATGGGACTAGTGCCCATGACAACAATGAGAATAGCACTGATGATAACAATGGGACTAGTGCCGATGCCAACAATGAGAATAGCACTGATGATAACAATGGGACTAGTCCCGATGCCAACAATGAGAATAACACTGATAACCATTGGACTAGTGCCCATGACAACAATGAGAATAGCTGATGATACCAATGGGACTAGTGCCAATGCCAACAATGAGAATAGCACTGATGATACCAATGGGACTAGTGCCCATGACAACAATGAGAATAGCGCTGATGATACCAATGGGACTAGTGCTGATGCCAACAATGAGAATAGCACTGATGATACCAATGGGACTAGTGCCGATGCCAACAATGAGAATAGCACTGATAACCATGGACTAGTGGCAATGACAACAATGAGAATAGCGCTGATGATACCAATGGGACTAGTGCCCATGACAACAATGAGAATAGCACTGATGATACCAATGGGACTAGTGCCGATGCAAACAATGAGAATAGCACTGATGATAACAATGGAACTAGTGCCGATGCCAACAATGAGAATAGCACTGATAACCATTGGACTAGTGCCCATGACAACAATGAGAATAGCTGATGATACCAATGGGACTAGTGCCGATGCCAACAATGAGAATAGCACTGATGATACCAATGGGACTAGTGCCGATGCCAACAATGAGAATAGCACTGATGATACCAATGGGACTAGTGCCCATGACAACAATGAGAATAGCGCTGATGATACCAATGGGACTAGTGCCGATGCCAACAATGAGAATAGCACTGATAACCATGGGACTAGTGCCCATGACAACAATGAGAATAGCACTGATGATAACAATGGGACTAGTGCCGATGCCAAGAATGAGAATAGCACTGATGATAACAATGGGACTAGTGCCCATGACAAAAATGAGAATAGCACTGATAACTATGGGACTAGTGCCCATGACAACAATGAGAATAGCGCTGATGATACCAATGGGACTGGTGCTCCTGACAACAATGAGAATAGCACTGATGATAACAATGGGACTAGTGCCGATGCCAACAATGAGAATAGCACTGATGATAACAATGGGATTTGTGCCGATGCGAACAATGAGAATTGCACTGATGATAACAATGGAACTAGTGCTGATGCCAACAATGAGAATAGCACTGATGATAACAATGAGACTAGTGCCGATGCCAACAATGAGAATAGCACTGATAACCAATGGGACTAGTGCCCATGACAACAATGAGAATAGCACTGATGATAACCATGGGACTAGTGCCCATGACAACAATGAGAATAGCACTGATGATAGCCATGGGACTAGTGCCGATGCCAACAATGAGAATAGCACTGATGATAACAATGGGACTAGTGCCGATGCCAACAATGAGAATAGCACTGATGATAACAATGGGACTAGTGCCGATGCCAACTATGAGAATAGCACTGATGATAACAATGGGACTATTGCTCATGACAGCAATGAGAATACCACTGATAACCATGGGACTAGTGCCCATGACAACAATGAGAATAGCACTGATGATACCAATGGAACTAGTGCCCATGACAACAATGAGAATAGCGCTGGTGATACCAATGGGACTAGTGCCAATGCCAACAATGAGAATAGCGCTGATGATACCAATGGGACTAGTGCCCATGCCAACAATGAGAATAGCACTGATAACCATGGGACTAGTGCCCATGACAACAATGAGAATAGAGCTGATGATACCAATGGGACTAGTGCCCATGACAACAATGAGAATAGCACTGATGATACCAATGGGACTACTGCTGATGCCAACAATGAGAATAGCACTGATGATAACAATGGGACTAGTGCAGATGCAAACAATGAGAATAGCATTGATGATAACAATGGAACTAGTGCCGATGCCAACAATGAGAATAGCACTAATGATAACAATGGGACTAGTGCCGATGCCAACAATGAGAATAGCACTGATGATAACAATGGGACTTGTGCCGATGCGAACAATGAGAATTGCACTGATGATAACAATGGAACTAGTGCCGATGCCAACAATGAGAATAGCACTGAAGATAACAATGAGACTAGTGCCGATGCCAACAATGAGAATAGCAGTGATGATAACAATGGGACTAGTGCTGATGCCAACAATGAGAATAGCACTGATGATAACAATGGGACTGGTGCCGATTCCAACAATGAGAATAGCACTGATGATAACAATGGGACTAGTGCCAATGAGAATAGCACTGATGATAACAATGGAACTAGTGCGATGCCAACAATGAGAATAGCACTGATGATAACAATGGGACTAGTGCCGATGCCAAGAATGAGAATAGCACTGATGATAACAATGGGACTAGTGCCCATGACAACAATGAGAATAGCACTGATAACCATGGGACTAGTGCCCATGACAACAATGAGAATAGCGCTGATGATACCAATGGGACTAGTGCTCCTGACAACAATGAGAATAGCACTGATGATAACAATGGGACTAGTGCCGATTCCAACAATGAGAATAGCACTGATGATAACAATGGGACTTGTGCCGATGCGAACAATGAGAATTGCACTGATGATAACAATGGAACTAGTGCCGATGCCAACAATGAGAATAGCACTGATGATAATAATGGGACTATTGCTCATGACAGCAATGAGAATAGCACTGATAACCATGGGACTAGTGCCCATGACAACAATGAGAATAGCCCTGATAACCACGGGACTAGTGGTGATGATAACAATGAAAATAGCTCTGATGATAACAATGGGACTAGTGCTCATGACAACAATGAGAATAGCACTGATGATAACAATGACTATAGCTCTGATGATAACAGTGGGACTAGTGCTATTTTATGAAAGATAGGAATTGAGGCAAAGAAAGACTGCACCTATCCGTAGTAGAAAAAGTTATTTAAAAAGGTTTGAGGTGCCCGTGACCTGAGATCCAATTCCCTAGATCTCCAAAATGCACAAAAGTATACTCTAAAACATGAACATCATAAGGTCCAGCACTCTCCGCTAATATCAATTATAATACATCCGTTTAACAATATGTGTCATAGAAGCACAAAAATGGCAATTCAACAGAGTAGAGTCTTCAAAATTCTTTATTGATGTCTTCCTTATGACATGGAAAAAGACCGTAGCCAACGCGTTTCGTCCTCTCGGACTTCTTCAGGGCAAAAGAAACTGTTTAACCGTAGTTTTGCAATGGTGCGGGATCAGAATATAACCATCTCCTCCATGAACAGGTAAATAAGGGTTTTATCTGATATTTTTCTTAATTTTTTTTTTTTTTTTCTGAGAATATTGTCTTCTTCCTTTTACTCAAATTATTTGAGAGTGATATTTATTCCCAATCAGGAGATATCTGCATTGTAGCCAAGATCATTGTATCTTCAGGCGAATGGCATGGTGGCGTGAGGATCCAGTGCGAGCCAACAATGAGAATAGCACTGATGATAACAATGAGACTAGTGCCGATGCCAACAATGAGAATAGCAGTGATGATAACAATGGGACTAGTGCTGATGCCAACAATGAGAATAGCACTGATGATAACAATGGGACTTGTGCCGATGCCAACAATGAGAATAGCACTGATGATAACAATGGGACTATTGCTCATGACAGCAATGAGAATAGCACTGATAACCATGGGACTAGTGCCCATGACAACAATGAGAATAGCCCTGATAACCACGTGACTAGTGGTGATGATAACAATGAAAATAGCTCTGATGATAACAATGGGACTAGTGCTCATGACAACAATGAGAATAGCACTGATGATAACAATGACTATAGCTCTGATGATAACAGTGGGACTAGTGCTAACGAGAACAGTGAGAATAGCGCTGATGACAACAATGAGACTAGTGCTGATGACAACACTTATGACAACAACGAAAATAGCGCTGATGATAACAATGAGACTAGTGCCAATGACAACAAGACTAGTGCCGATGACAACGAGACTAGTGCCAGTGACAACAATAAGAATAGCGCTGATGATAACAGGACTAGTGCAGATGGCAAAACTGCATAATTAAGAGACTGTTACTCAGCGTCCGCACTGCTCATTCATAGGAGACACTGTCCTGGACTCACATGCCTCTCATCAGTGTGCACACTGGTCTTTAACCATATTCCTCCAACAGATTCTAGCACATTATTACAGGTTAATATGTTCCTTGTGAGGCCTCCTGACTCCTGCCATTGGGATTTAAGTTCTGCCACTATGTTGATTAAAATTCCAGTGCTGGAGCATTGTGCTTTTGGTAACACGAAGCCATCTCGTGCTTTACCTGTACTTGTTTGTTTTTGTGAGTAACGTTAAAGGAGCCAGTATGCGCTGTGGAAAGGGCTTTTCGGTAACAACAAGCATTTGCAATGCAATAGGTCTCGCATTTACGCGAGTTTGACCTATTGGCATTGTAAATGACAATGGCTTTTATTTATGTTTCAAAAACCAAAACATAAATAAAAGGCAATGTCATTTACAATAAAAATAGCTTAAACTCTCGCAAATGCGAGACCTATTGCATTGCAAATGCTTGTTCGAAATGAGTCACCGATGTTTGATTGATCAACAAAGGAATCCAGCTGTGTTCCTTTCTCAAACCCTCCCGGCCCATGAGTCAGTTCCCCTTGCTGACGTAATCTGACGTTCAGCTCGAGCATTTCAGGTATGCTTTACAGACGTGCGCGTTGACGCGGTGTACGGCACCTTAAAATACTGGCTTACTCTGGCCGCACTTGTTGTCCCTGCAGCAGGCATGCATTGAGTACAATGTTTTATACGGGTAAGTGGAGATCCTGCTCCGGGGCACAGCAACAGGATTGCCATTTCCAAGCCTGGCCTTAATTGTTCCCTTTCTATATTATATTAACCCACAGGATCCTGGGCACCCCCTTGGTACAAGACTGTCAAAACCGTCTGTACCTACATTTAGGAATCTTTCACGATCTGTTGCATGAGAGGTCCATGCAGACTTACCATTTTGGAGTGTATTTAAGCACGGTGGTGATGCACTTCTGGTGAGTTCAACATTCACACTTTTAATTATGCAATCCATCAGTAGGTAGGATATCTTAATTGAGCCATTATTTCGCTTCTCCTTAGATGATTTGATATCCCCGTTTAACTCCATTGAGTTCTGGAGGAGTTACCAATTTGTTTTTGGATACAACTATTTATTCCAGACACCCCTAGCTACTTGTATGACAAGCTCTACATTCTCAGTCTCTCTTCACACACCTGCAGCAAGGACTCCCTCAGATGGAAGAAGTGCTAAAATGAAGAAAAAAAACAAAGCACAGGGCCTTTCCCCTGTATGTCCATCTGGACAGCCCAAACACTACATCATGACGCAGTAATAGTCCACAAACCATCTACCCCTCCTATCACATTACTGAAAAAAATGTGGGAAAAGAAAAGGGTTAGAGTGTCCAATGTCAAAAGTTCACCTCAAGTGGTAGTTGTCCACTACCATCAACAATTTGAAATAAAAAAATTAACGTGGGAGGCACCATAAAAAAAAAGATATTACGGAGTAACTTTTTGTGACTTTCAATAACCACCACTTAATATTCCAGGGCACACAACTGGCATCCAGTAGGAAACAGCACAGGTGCTGCACATGATGAAGAGTTATGGTGTTGCACAGCTGGCAAGGTTAGTGTTGTTCAACAGTGCCCATTACAGAGGCACAGAAGACAGTACCTCAAAAATCCCTCAAGAGCCACGGCACAGGTTCCAAGCTTTGTGCAGTGCCCCCTGCATGTATTGACGCTGGGGCCCTAAAGCAGCCAGTGAGGAGGATGGCTTGAGAGAGGTAAGATGCCCATCAACAGTACCCATTGTTTGACTCTGGGAAACGGAAGCGTAAGCTATCTGGGTGCTCGCCTTCCAGGTTTGCTGAATCATCTTAGAACCATGTGGGAGCCGCGCATCTAATAATGCTTAGGCGACAAACCCACATTGGTGCAGGCAGTGATCCATCTATCTGCCTGTCATCTACCTGGAGCTGGGGGCGGAGCCTGCGGCATTCAAGTCACCGTCTGATCCCTGCGGGGAAGGCACGATGGGACCCGAGAGATGGGCACCTGACCTAGGGCGCCCGAGAG
This sequence comes from Calotriton arnoldi, assembly GCA_963921515.1. Lineage (NCBI taxonomy): Eukaryota > Metazoa > Chordata > Amphibia > Caudata > Salamandridae > Calotriton > Calotriton arnoldi. Next base: position 1,786,442 of record CAWUFW010002427.1, on the reverse strand, counting down.
GCTAGAGGGGGGTGCTCTCACTTCCCTGAAACACTTTGGTGTCCGATCAACTCACTGATGCAGCTACCAATTACCAAAGAGTGAGAATTGAGGTAATTTACTGTAAAAATTCATATCAAAGTTCCGTAGGGCTCAGCAATGTGTCTGGAGAAATATTATATGATGCACTCACAAATCGTTTTTTCCTGAATTGTCACTTTTGTGAAGTTGGCATGGAGGACGTGATGACTCTTACCCAAAACCAAACTCTTGTAGCAGCTATGATTCTTTTTTGACTAATTAACAAGTCATTTTGGGAACTACTGCTATGTTTATTGTTGCAATAAAGCTGTAATTAGTGTTAGATATGTTTTATTAGATGCCCGTGAGTTTAAGGGGTTATGCTGATAGTCCAGGAGAGCTGTTTATTTAATTGTTGCCTGTGGTTACAGAGTCAAGTCATCTGCATTTCCAGTGTCTACAAATCTAGCAGAGGACGCCTACTGGCCTACTAAATACTCTTCTTGGTGATATGCGATGCATAGCAGATGGAAATAATAGAACATTTTGCGCTTGTTTCCTGAAGAAATGACTACTGCGGAAAACGCGACAAATCATAGATATTGCCACTTTTTTCTGATTCGCACAATAATTAAGACACTTTTATCTCACACCTCAAACGTTTATATCATCTGCTGCATGTCCTCAGCCCTCTAATAACGGGACAGGGCCGCGCGTGCTTTTCAATGGTGAGACGTCACAGGTGTTTGTTTCGTAAAAGTCCCCGCGGTGAGCCCCTCTTATGGGAGTTCTGGTTCAACTTGTTAAACCTGAAATTATCACACAAGACACAGGAGCTCCGAAATGGAGGCTGAATAGCCGCTCAGTGGCTCACGAGATTGAGCAGACAAAGAACCTCTTGTGCCCTGATGCCTTTTGCCAAAACCAGGTGAGAAAGAGAGCATATTAACGTTTACCATTTGATAAAGGCTAAAGGAAGACCTGCAAACCCCGATGCGCATTCCGGTGAAAACGATGACTAGCATTGCGTTCTCTCAGGGGCAAAGCATACATGGTGCAGCAGGTGCACTGGTACCAGGGCACAGGGGTCTGAGTAGCCCATTGCATTCCAACTTATAGCTGTCTTTTTCTGCTAAACTATATGCAATATGGGCACATTTTGGTTGTTTAGGGCCCAAGACACTCTTGCTGCACCGCTTCGTTTGTTCTCCTTCCAGTGCCCTAAAAGTGAAGTTCTCATCCCATTATCTTCATGCTAATGGTCTGTTCTTAACTATGTACACCTGCACAGGGGGTTGGCACCAAGTGTAGCTCCAGAGATACCTCTGCGTTTGTTGGTATAAGTATAAGGGTTGACATGTGATGTTCCACATGTAACTATGTAATGGTAGAGTTCCTCAAAATTCCTGGTTGTTCCGCATTCTCAACTTGCCGGGGCCACAAAGTGGTGGGATCGAAAATAGATCTGGTAGGTGTTTAACAAAGGTTTGTTGACCTAATACTACGCATGCAGTTTTATGGTTTAGACATTCATGTCCCCAACTCCAGCACAGATTCACATTCTGACCAGTTCCATTTTATCTGCTTATTGGCGTTAATCATAGCCAGATACTTTGAATTCAGTGATTTCATACTTGGAAAACTGGCCCCATTTTTCCTCTCTGTATATGCCTCATCTACTGCCTGGCGATAGATCATGTCATCACACAACACACGTTTTACAATATATGTACATACATACAGTGCTTAATTTGAGCCGGTGGTTGCAGGTGGGCCCCATTGGCACTGATTTTTGGGGACTGGTTCTTAATTTTTCTCAGCAGACTTTGACCCTTCTGAGCCAGGAAAGAGCAAGAAAGAGAAAAAAAAAGGGGAAAAGGAAGAAGAAAGAGAAAGGCTGAAAAAGAGTGTAAAGAAAAAAATCAAGGATGAAAATGAATTTGAAAAAGTGAGATAAATGAGCAGGAGGTGCCTGGTGGTATGGATAAAAGAGGCATGAGATGAAAAAACAAGACTTCGCAGTCTTGATATTCAGCACCAATAGCAGCAGCTGTGAGATTCTGAGCAAATATTTGGGGGCCAGCACTTATTCTTTTCAGAAATTAAGCACTGTGTATATGCAGAGCTATACAAAGGGGCTTTTCGACAGCTCCTTTCAGCTATTTTCTACTGCAGTTTTACAGTCTTTGGGCATTGGCTCATAGTAGTCCATCAACATTTGTTTCAGCCCACTGCATTTCCGGATATAAACATCACACTGTTGGGATGGAAAAGTCCCTCTCATGGTGACGGATGTGTGCTCCTGCCCTGAGTGCCCCAATGTTAGGCTTGGATCCTTGGCATGATTTCCCCTGACGTTTGGCCTCTCCCTTCTGCATTTTTTGACTGTGTGATGGATTTCGTTTTTGCTGGTTTAAATGCTTTGAGCACTTTGCCACAGTGTCAAAGTGCAGTGCTCCCTGTGTAAATTGTAATTATGATTGGTTATCCATGATTGGCATATTTGATTTACTGGTAAGTCCCTAGTAAAGTCCACTGAGTGTGCCAGGGTCTGTAAATCAAATGCTACTAGTGCACTTGCAGCACTGATTGTGCCACCCACATGAGTAGCCCTGTAAATCTGTCTCAGACTTACCACTGTAGTGTGTGCACGCGCAGTTTGTAACTGCCATGTTGACCTGGCAAGTGCACCCACTTGCCAGGCCCCCACCTTCCCTTTTATTACATGTGCGGCACCCCTCAGGTAGGCCCAAGGTACCCCCATGGGCAGGGTTCAGTGTATGTGAAAGGTAGGACATGTACTGGTGTGTTTTACATGTCCTGATAGCGAAATACTGCAATTTTGTCTTTCACTATTGAAAGGCTGTCTGTCCCATAGGCTAACATAGAAGCTGCACTGAAACATTTTATAAGTGTAACTCTCCATAGGGATAAGGTGGAGAAATGGAGTTTAGGCTCCCTGAACTCAGAATTTACTAACACATCTTTTAGTGAAGATGGTTTTTAAATTGTGTGTTTGAAAGTGCCTCTTTTAGAAAGTAGGCAATTTCTTGTTCAACCATTCTGTGTGCCTCTTCCTGTTTGTGCATTCACTGTATGGTTTTGGAAGTGACAGGGGCTGGGGATGTGCATTCCCTCTAGACAGTCTCAAAGGGTGGTTGAGGTGTGTCCTGCTTTCCTGGGTGACTCATAGATGGGCTGAATAGACCTGGGCTGCATTTAGATCAGTTGGAGAAGTTTCATTCGCACCTGAATAGGCTGTGTCTCCTGTGCACAATGCTGACTTCACCTCCTGTGGCGAAAATGGGCCAGAGAGGGCAGAACTTGCTTGGACTGGGCTCAGAGACCCTTGCCACAAAGAGCACAAAGAGAAACTGGGATATAAGTATTGGACCTTAAACCCCAGAGAATTAGTTCACTTCTGGACTCAAGAGGAACCTCTGCCAAGGAGAAGAGCTGGAGAGCTGTAAGGAAATGTACTGCCACTTTGCTGTGTTGCTTTACTGGGTTGGCCTGCAGTTGCTGCTTCAGCCAAATAGAGGACAAAGACTGGAACTTTGCTTTGAACCTGCTTGAAGAAGAATCCCCAAGGGCTTGTGTGTGCTTGCCTCCTGTTCCGAAGTCTCAAGGTCACAAAGACTTCACCTGCACCCCTTGACCAGCACCTGGACAACTCTGTGGACTCCTGTATTCAAAAAGACTCCAATTCCAATTCCCGGGCCCTGAGAATTGTGTGGTTGGTGCTGCAAAGCAAGAAGAACAATTCTGACGCCGTCAGCGACTCTGCCAGTGACACCACGACCTGCACCGAGGCTGAGGACACCTCTTGTGAAGTGCACGACACACCGCCCACCTGCACTACAGCTCTGACGCGCTTCGTCCCCTGCCGACACCTGCAGTTATCAGCCTTCGCAGCGCCAGTGCTCACACCAATGCTGTCACCACCAGCCTCACGTTATCTCAGAGCTGATAACCGATGAGGGTGACTTCATGAACTCTTTGACGTCGCATCGCTTCACTGAAACTGACACCTCACCACCGATGCTGCCTAACTTCCCCTGTCCTATACTCGACACCTTGCCTCCTCACGGACTCGGCGCCTCACCTCCCCCGTGGCAGAAAGGAACCAGCTTCACCTCGGCACCGATGCATCACCTCCACGATGCCGTGCATCGTCTGTTTACTTGGTTTCCAAGGTACTATTGTTTGGGGGCTTCATGTGACTCCGAGCCCAGCCCACGCACCTCACGGTCGGTGCTGTACTTTTGATTTAGACCTGTCACGACGTTGCAATAGCCCCTGTTGGAGCTACTTTGTTTCTACAGTTCTATTATTGAAGTAACCATTTTAAAAGTGATATCTTCATACATGTATGTTGGATTTTTGTCGTTTTGTTCTTGTTTGGTTTAGATACAGATACTTTATTTTTCTAAACCGGTGTGGTGTCCATTTGTAGTGTTTTCACTGTGTTACTGTGTGTTTTGGTACAAATACTTCACACATTGCCTTTGGGATAAGCCTGTCTGCTCGTGCCAAGCTACCAAGGAGGGAGCAGGTTATCTAAAGTGTGTAACACCCTTACCCTGACTAGAAGGAAGGGTCACTACTTGGACAAAGGTGCATACCTCTGCCAATTAGAGACCCCAATTTCTAACACACAGGTACAAAGATATTGGGTCCCTGGTGGTGATTTTTGTTGTCATGGGTCAACACGGATCATGTGTGTGTACCACGACATAGGCCTGTCTCATGGATTTTGGTCTTGTTGGACTAGGACGGAAAGCAAGATTGCTACCCTCATGATGGTGAAAGGCTACCGCCTTTACAGAAATTAAGTAGCACGTGCGCGGTGGTGGCAGCATACGAGAAATTGATCAGTAGAAGTGAACAAGGCTTTTTGCCTTTGTCACTGGAGTGAGGCCTATAGGCCCACTCATGTAAAGTTCCACTGCTGTGTGCTTAACTCACCCATGGCCTACATCAACTTAGTATATAGCCCTGTGCACTACATGTGTAGTTGTGTGCATGTGCTGAGTGTGTGTGTGCATGTGAGTGGTACAATACATTGAAAACTCTGGATTCCATTTTGGGAAACCTAAGCCTAACTGGAGGAGCATGAGGAGGTAGAGGATTCCCCCCAGACAGATTTGTGGATTGCTGCATTCCTGAGAGCTGGGTGGGACACATATTGGAGGAAGGAAGAGCTAGGCTCTCAAGTATACTTCAAAGGGTGCTCTTTGATTTGGAGAGAGGTCACTTGAAACGGGCTTAGGCACATCTTAGAGAGGAGATGGGGCTGATAAGAGAATCATAAAGAGTAGGGCTGGGGCCCTTGGATAACTCTTTGATGCATATATTGCTGTGAGCTGGATCGCTGTTGTGAGTAAGCGGCTGGCACACCGATCGGGCCATGACCTATGAACAGATTCCAGTTGGCGACCCAGTATGTGGAGTAAAGTTGGTGACTCTGTGTGCCATGGGGGTGCTGTGTACATTGAATTACTGCTTTGACAATTGGGCTGTCACCCATGTGAGAAGTAAAGTCAGAGACCGGGGCTGCTGTGAAGAGTGGATTACTGCTGTGCTGATCAGGCCATCGCCTGTGTGTGGAGTAAAGTTTGCGACCCTCTATGTCAGAGGGGGCTGCCCTGAGGAACAAGCAACATTGTCTGGTTTTGCCAATGTCGAGAGGAAAGGACGCTGTGGTGACCTGTGCATCTCTGAGCCCCAATTGAAGTATCAGACCCCGGGCAATCATCCCCTGAGAGAAAGATCAATTTAACTTGAAATGTCATCGGAGAAAGCACCATAGACTACTGGTAATACCTCTACAAAGCAGAGAGTACTACTCACCGCAAGTAGCCCCTGCAGACCTATGCGACATCAAAGTGTGGAATGCTCCCAGGGACTCTGGTAGAGCAACCTATGCCGGAACAAGATAGACTGATCGCAGGGTCAAAGAGCCCAGGGGAACTTGTTCTGCCTCTGACCGTAATAGATGCTGGAACACTTTTGACTTTGGAAGAGTCAGAATTGGACTCCTAAGACTTGAACTGCTGTATGACCTAACCTGAATGTCGCCTATCATAAATGGAAACTAACCACTATCATTAGAGAAAAGTAAGTGGGACACAAGGAACTGCCTATCGAACACTACAGTACTGAACTCAGGAGACTGTGGTATAACTTGTGTATGCCGTATTTTACTTTCTGTTTGTATATAAATACTCTTTTCTTAATAGCATGTATTTGACTGGACAATCATTTATTGCTGCTACTGAACATATCTTTATTTTTGAGCCTGTGTTCATCCTCTGCATCTCCCTCCATCCCTGAGAAGCCTTGGATTGTTCAACCCACGCTACTACAGAGTAAAACTCCTCAACCCCATGGTTGGGCCCAGTGGATACTGCTTGCCCTGTGGCCCTCTGAGAGGCATTCTGACACATACCATTCCACACACAAACACTATACATTTTATAGTCTTCCGAAATCCCCAACACACTCTATATATTCAAAACTCATGCAAGCTTATGTTAGCCATCTTGTAATGGAAATAAAGCATTCCCAGACGGTCACCATGTGGGTGCAAGGGCTATGATGCACTCACAGCTTTTTGGGCTGTTTTACTTTACCATCCCAACATGGCCGATGTTAGAAGCCTAAAGTACACATAAACAAGCATTGGCAAGTCAAAGAGGTTGGAAAATGCCTGTTAAAGGCGAGAACTATTGCCTTTGCCAATGCTTGCTTTTCACTGAACTAACTGGCTCCTTGTCACCATTACTTTTCATTCCCTGTGGCTTTCTGCTTGCTGTCTCATTTCACTTTAGTTCCTGTAAACTAACTGACTCCTTGGTATCCTTCCTTTCCATTTCCTGTGGCTCTCTGCTTGCTGTCTCCTTTCCCTTTAGTTCCGGTAACCATAGAGCATCCATTCCTGAGTAGACCTACAAGAAATTAATTTACTGTGCATGTTCTTTAATAAAGCTTTAAATAAAATGCAGCATTACCCAAAATGTCTTATACAGATCCCTTTAAAAACATTGGCATGTGTGCTGAAGCTGAGATGCACCCTGATCTCAACACAGCAGGAAACTTAGACAGGTGGTGTCTGATAGGTGCATGTCTGATGCTGAACAATACATAATCACACAGTGTTATGAAGCTGTGTTTGCTGTCCTGTGCATGTGCCCTGCATATGTTGCAATTCTCTAAATCGATTTTTTGTGCCTGTCACAAATCCTTGTATGGGGTACGGTTGTTCTCTTCTCATGTTAACATATCCTACCGGTGTCCTGTTTTATTCTGTGTTGTTATTCTGGAAATAAGTGTAGCTTTACCCAATTTTATGCTGCTCAGTTTATCAGACTCTGGAGAGTGAAGATCTTTGTTGGCACGGTTAGGGTTAAAACTTGTCACTGCATTTTATATTCAAATGTCAGTAGCAAGTGCTTAACACAGTACGCCAGTTACACGTCAGCATGTTTTGGAGTATGTTCTGCTAGTTGAATGAAGGGCTTTAATTGGGATAAAAAGTGAGTGGGTCCCTAATATGGGCACAGTCAAGAAGGCGTGACATAGTTCCAAAGGGTGTGGCCTATGTAATTAAGGGCATTGCCTAAACCAAGTGAATGAAGAATGCTGTAATTTCAAATGCATAAAGTCAGCATGCCGCTTGAGACATTAAAGGTGCAAGAAAACCACAGCGCAACCCAATAGATAAACTTATTAGATCTGTCTGCTGCCTTTGATACTGTTTCACACTTCCGGGTAGTCCACAGGCTACCCGAAGCAAGTTATACTCTACCACTAAAGTGGTTTGGAGCTTTTTTATCTAACATATCTCATACTGTTCATTTGGCTCCATTCAAACTCCTTTTTAGGCTGACTTCAGGGTACAATAGGGGTCATCCCTCAGCCCGTCATTGTTTAATATCTACATTGCCCCCTTGGTGAATATTGTTAAGTCCTGGGGCTTCGAGACAATTTCCTATGAGGATGATATCCAGCTTATCATCTCCATCAATGAAAGTCAGCCTAGAACTCGCAAGAATTTACTGGGCTGTCTCTGACATGAGCAGCTGGATGGGATCACATTGTCTAAAGCTGAACGCAGAAAAAAACAAAGTTCTGCTATTTGGAGGGGCTGACAAAGTTTGGAATGACACCTGGTGGCCCACCTCTCTTGGTGTGGCTCTGTTACCCAGTAGAGCCGCCATGAATTTGGGAGTTGTATTAGATGACTCCCTCTTGATACAAGACCAGGTAAACTTAGTGTGCGGGAGATGTTTCAGTTGGATCCCTATAGCCTAGTTTAGGACAGTTACTCAGGCTTGTATCTTGAGCAGATTGGACTACAGCAATGCCTTATATCTAGGATGGCTGATTACCTGTTTAGCTGTCTACAGCTCATACAGAATGAGGCAGCCAGACTGATCTGTAATAGCCCCAAAATTAGCTTGACTCAGTGAGCTGCACTGGCTCCTAGTGCGGAAAAGAGCCAGGTTCAAGCTACATTTCAATACTCATAAGTCACTCCATGAGTCTGGGTCAGCTATACTGCATGGCAAAGTAGCTTTTTACAAACCTAGTAAAGCATTGTGCTCTTCCTATCAAGTCTTGATCCGCAGGACACGAATTAGGAAAGCCAGGATGGACGGTCGTTCATTTGGCCAACTAGCGGCACTTCACTGGAATTGCTAACCCTTGGAAATACGCATTTTGGATGATCACCTTGTGATTCATAAGCACTTGAAAACCTGGTTGTACGCTCTTTAGTGGCATTGAATTTGCAGAATCTTTGTGTTTGTTCCAGTTCCAGAATGTTCTTTTGGGGATAGTGGGTGTGCTTTATTAATAAATATATAAATAAACACACAACATATAAGGCTAAAGAATTTATGGTCTAGGGAAAGTCCCATTACAGAAAGATTCACAGAAACATTTTACTCTTTGCTTTTAAGACTTGGCCACATTAAAGAAATTGTACAAAAAAATATTATTTCTATTGTTCCATGTCCTTATTGGGCCCCGAATTGGTGATCTGATGAATAGAGTTCTTTCTTTCATAAATAACATCATTTACCTTCTCACCTGAAATGAGGCCCAGAACAGAGACAGGTTCAAATATAAAATACATATACCAGTTGGACTGCCAAAGTCATCATGTCATTGTGCAGTGTGCACAGAAAATGAGAAATGCACTCAATGAGTGGTGCAGCACCACAAACTTCAGTGTGCGTTTTTCAGCTTTGAGATGCCGTCAATGATGTCATCAGTGATGCCACTGACCAAGTCATGAGTGATGTAATCTGTAAGGTCATAAGCAGTGCATTTTGGGGGCATAAGTTATAGTTAGCTCAGGTAACTATAACTGCTGAATTTCACTGGTTTTGTACGAGTGAAATCTGAGCCTTATGATAACATCCCTGTAAACTTTGTTTATTTCAGGGAATTTCTAAGTTTTTTAAATTCTATTTCCTAACTATAACGTCCCTGTAACCTTTGTTTTTTTCAGTGGAATTCTATATTTTTTTAAATTCCATTTCCAAACTTTAACGTCCTTTTAACATTTGTTTTTTTCAGAAAATGTCAATGTTTTAAATGTTTTTATTTCCTAACTTTAACCTATGACAGTGGGTGCATGAGTGGCTGTATGGGTCTCTGAGTGGGTGACTGAGTGAGTTTGTGGGTGTGTGAGTGGTTGTATGGGTGTGTGAGTAACTGCATGGGTGTATACATGGCAGTGTAAGTGGGTGTTGAAGTGCCTGTGTGTGAGTATCTGAGTGGGTCTGTGAGTGGGTGCATGAGTATCTGACTAGGTCTGTGAGTTGGTGTGTGAGTCTTTGACTGGGTCTGTGAGTGGGTGCATGAGTGTCTGTGAGGGTCTGTGAGTGGATGAATGAGTCTCTGAGTAGGTGAGTGAGCTGGTACATGAGTGAGTGGGTCTGTGAGTAGTTGTGTGAGTGTCTGAGTGGGTCAGTGAGTGGGTGAGTGAGTGTCTGAATGGGTCAGTCTGTGGGTGCATGAGTTGCTGAGTGGATCTGTGAGTGGGTGCATGAGTCTCTGAGCGGGTCTGTGAATGGGAACATGGGTGTCTGAGTGGGTCTGTGTGTGGGTGGATGAGTATTTGAGTGGGTCTTTGAGAACATGCAAGTGTGTCTGAGTGGGTCTGTGAGTGGGCGCATAAGTGTCTGAGTTGATCTGTGAGTGGGTGCATGAGAATCAGAGTTGGTCTGTGAGTCAGTGTGTGAGTCTCTGAGTAGGTATGTGAGTGGGTGCATGAGTGTGGGTGAATGAGTGCTTGAATGGATATGAGAGTGGATGCGTGAGTCTATCAGTGGGTCTGTGAGTGTGTGCGTGAGTGTATGAGTGGGTCTGTCAGTAGGTGCATGGTATAAAAAGTAGGGGGGTACACAGGAGCAGGTCCTCTTGCCAGCTCCCTCTGTGATGGGCCTCCTGTCCAGCTTGCCTACAGTCCACTTCCCTCTGCTGTCTTCAGTTCTGTGCCTTCTCTGCTCATTTTCTGCTCATTTTTTTGTTTGCCTCTTCTCTGCTCACTCCTGCCCTTTATTTTGCCTCTTTCTGCTCATTCTGCCCATTATTTTGCCTCTTTCTGCTCGCTCCTTACCTTTATTCTGCCACTTTCTGCTTGTTTTTGACCTTTACTCTGCCTGTTGCTGCTGGTTTCTGATCTCTATTTTGCCACTTTCTTCTCGTTTCTGACCTTTATTCTGCATCTTTATGCTCCCTTTTGACCTTTATTCTGCCTCTTTCTGCTAGTTTCTGACCTTTATTTTCCTCTTTCTGCTCGTTTCTAACCTTTATTCTGCCTCTTTCTGCTAATTTTTGACCTTTATTCTGCCTCTTACTGCTCGTTTCTGACCTCTATCTTGCCTCTTTTTGTTCTTTTCTGACCTCTACTCTGCCTCTTTCCGCTTGTTTCTCACCTTTATTTTGCTTCTTGCTGCTGGTTTCTGACCTCAATTTTGCCTCTTTTTGCTAATTTCTCACCTTTATTTTGCCTCTTTCTGCCTATTTCTCACCTTTATTTTGCCTCTTGCTGCTGGTTTCTCACTTTTATGCTGCCTCTTTCTGCTCGTTTCTGATCTTTATTCTGCTTTTTCTGCTTGTTTCTGACCTTTATTTTGCCTATTTCTGCTCCCTTCTGACCTTTATTCTGCCTCTTTCTGCTAGTTTCTCACCCTTATTTTGCCTTTTACTGCTCGTTGCTGACCTTTATTTTGCTCCTTTCTGCTCGTATCTCACCTTTTATTTTCCCTCTTGCTGCTTGTTGCTGACCTTTATTTTGCCTCTTTCTGCTCTTTGCTGGCCTTTATTCTGCCTCCTTCTGATCATTTCTGACATTTATTTTGCCTCTGTCTGCTCGTTGCTGACATCTACTTTGCTCTTTCTGCTCATTTTTCACCTTTTTTTTGCTTTTTCTGCTCATTACAGACCTATAGTTTGGCTCTTTCTGCTCGCTGCTGACCTTTATTCTGCCTCTTTCTGCTCATTGCTGACCTTTATTCTGCCTCTTTCTGCTCATTTCTCACCTTCATTCTTCCTCTTTCTGCTTGTTTCTGTCCTTTATTTTGCCTCTTTCTTCTCTTTTCTTCTCTATTCTGACCTTTACTCTGCCTCTTTCTGCTTGTTTCTCACCTTTATTTTGTCGCTGTATGCTCCCTTCTGACCTTTGTTTTGCCTCTTTCTGCTTGTTTTTCTCCTTCATTTTGCCTCTTTCTGTTTGTTGCTGACCTTTATTTTGCTTCTTTCTTCTTCTTTCTCACCTTTATTTGCCTCTTGCAACTGGTTTCTGACCTCAATTTTGCCTCTTTCTGCTCATTTCTCACCTTTATTTTGACTCTTTCTGCTCCTTTCTCACAATTATTTTGCCTCTTTCTACTTGTTTCTCACCTTTATTTTGCCTCTTTCTGCTCCTTTCTCACATTTATGTAGCCTCTTTCTGCTAGTTTCTGATCTTTATTCTGCCTTTTTATGCTCGTTTCTGACCTTTATTCTTCCTATTTCTGCTCCCTTCTGACCTTTATTCTGCCTCTTCCTGCTCGTTTCTCAACTTTATCTTGCCTTTCACTGCTCATTGCTGACCTTTATTTTGCTCTTTTCTGCTCGTATCTCACCTTTTATTTTCCCTCTTGCTGCCTGTTGCTGACCTTTATTTTGCCTCTTTCTGCTCTTTGCTGGCCTTTATTCTGCCTCCTTCTGATCATTTCTCACATTTATTTTGCCTCTGTCTGCTCATTGCTGACATTTACTTTGTTCTTTCTGCTCATTTCTCACCTTTTTTTTGCTTTTTCTGCTCATTACAGACCTATAGTTTGCCTCTTCCTGCTTGCTGCTGACCTTTATTCTGCCTCTTTCTGCTCATTGCTGACCTTTATTCTGCCTCTTTGTGCTCATTTCTCACCTTCATTCTTCCTCTTTCTGCTTGTTTCTGTCCTTTATTTTGCCCCTTTCTTCTCTTTTCTTCTCTATTCTGACCTTTACTCTGCCTCTTTCTGCTTGTTTTTCACCTTTATTTTGTCTCTGTCTGCTCCCTTCTGACCTTTGTTTTGCCTCTCTCTGCTTGTTTCTCACCTTCATGTTGCCTCTTTCTGTTCGTTGCTGACCTTTATTTTGCCTCTTTCTTCTTCTTTCTCACCTTTATTTTGCCTCTTTTGGCTCCTTTCTCACCTTTATTTTGCCTCTTGCTGCTGGTTTCTGACCTCAATTTAGCCTTTTTCTGCTCATTTCTCACCTTTATTTTGCCTCTTTCTGCTCCTTTCTCACATTTATTTTGCCTCTTTCTACTTGTTTCTCCCTTTATTTTGCCTCTTGCAGCTGGTTTCTGACCTCAATTCTTCCCCTTTCTGCTCATTTCTCACCTTTATTTTGCCTGCGGAAGCCGATGTAGGAGAGTAGGATCTGCTTCACATGGGTACCCCCACTTTTTGCTGATGCTTCACTGTTTTTCGACATTAGTCTGGCTGGGGCCCTGCTAATCAGAACCCCAGCCTAGCTGCTTCCTCTCTAAAATGGTTTCCATGTGCCTTAGGCACATCACTGATTGGAATCTGGAGTGCCCTTATAAGTCCCTAGTATATGGTATACTATGTACCAAGGGCATAGGTACCTCAGAGGCCTACCAGGGGCTGCAGCATGTATTATGCCACCCCTGGAAGGCCCTCCAAACTGACACCACAGGTCTGCTACTGCAGCCTGGGTAAGGTGGTGCATGCACCCTTACTGTGATATAGGTTACCTATATCACTAAATACATACAGACATATAAACCTATAAGTCACTCCTAAGGCAGGCCTTATCAATCCTGAAGGCAGAGTGCGTGGTTCCTATGTGAGAGGGTGCCCCTGCATGAGCAGGGCCCCTCTGCAGCGTTCGGAGACCCTTCTCTGATGCTGTTTGTAGTGCAGCCTGACCATATACTCTTAAGCGCATTATAACCTCGCGTTAAATGCTAACTTTGGAATGGCTGCACCTAAACATGTCGTGTTTGGTGTCAAACACCTTGGAATACTACCCCCCGCCAATTCTGGCGGCGGGGGTAGCATTCCACCCTTCTAGAGGTAAAGACATGTTAACTCTGGCTAGCCCGGTAACTTCTTTCTAAAGCCCTGGCATCACAAAATGGATGCTGCTGCCACAGACACGAGTCTGGCCTCCTGCTGCTGGACGAAACTCCGGCAGGGGAGGCCTGGACAATAGGTTTCCTGTCCCAGGGAGGTGTGAACACCTCCCCAGACAGGATAATGTGTATTGGGGCTGGGCGGGAGCACTTTCGGGTGCTTTGAAGTCCTGCACTGGGGGCACATTTGGTGTCCCTGTGCATACCCCAGTTCAAACCGGATCAGGGGCTTGCAGCCCCTGCTTTGGCGCGAACTGGACAAAGGGAAAGGGTGTAGCCACCCCTCTGCCCTGACCCACCCATAGGTGGGGCCACAGAGTAGTCCAACCCCTAAACTTAGTATAAGTATAGGAACCCAGTCCTTAGGACTTTAGATTATCCCTGGACGAAACTCTGAAACAGAATCCTGGACCTTCGATGCTCTACTCAAGACTAGAGGACAGAAGAATCTCCCTTGGGGTCAAGGAGTGACTCCCCTGCTTGGCAGGCACCAAAGACGCATCTGTACGGTCTGCATTTCTGAAGCTCCTGTCGGACGCCGAAGACTTTGCATCACCAGAGGTAGATTTCCAGACTTCCCCGAGGCTGCTCTGAGTCCCCAGCAAAGCTGAGGCCCGTAGCTGTCGTGGGTAATGTGGAACTGTGACCCCTGGACACCGCACGCATTTGCTAGTGTATCCTCTTCTGGGTCTCCCACGAAGTTGTGCTTTGGGCTCCGAGTAGCCCTAGCCTCCAGCACCAACTGCACCGAAGATCACTGGCCTCCACTCCACGAGTGTCCTGTGAGCCAGATCCACGTGCAACGTCTTGAGGCTCCTTCGCGGTTGCTAGCCCGTTGGCTAGTAGCCCTTCACGAAGGCCAATCCTTTTCTTCTTGGGCATCCTGGTTGCTCCAGGCCTGCCCTCACTTACCCTTGCTGGGTGAGTTCCTCAGACCTTACTGGTCTGCACCATCGACGATCTTCATCTTTACCGAGACTTGCCGTTGCTAAGGCTTGTTGGGTCCAATCCGGTTGCCGACACCTCAGTACTCGACAAACATCGAGTACCAGCCCGAATCCTGCTTCTGGTCACCGACAACGCCTCCTGGACCTCGTGGCTGAAGAGTCAAGACAACCGTCAACGCACCTGAAGCACTCGACATCGGTGGGCATCTGTCCATCGCCTTCCTGGTCACTGGCTAGTGACCCAGACTCTGTCCCCTCTGCTTTCAGGTTCTTCAGATCTCCGATCCACTCTTGGATCCACCCGGACACTTTCCACTTGGTCGCCAGCAGCACTTTGCAGCAGATCGCCATTCAAATCGACGACGAAACCCGACCCCGAAAGGCACCTATGCACTCGGCTTCCCTGGGTGAGGTAACACGAGTACTCCAGTGCTCCCGTGGGTAGAGACTCTAGAACAACCTAGTTCTCAAAGGGTTTGCTCCAAGTCCTCCTTTAAGTGTCCCTTTTCTTTAATTTCCTGATCGCGACTTTCTCCATAGAAGTTAACGGCGTATCGCGGTTGTGTATTTACTCTGCACGCGTCCCCCGTGGGTCCCCTGTGTCACTACCGTGGGTGGTTCCTTGTGGTCCAAGCACTTCTAGAGGCTCTAGGCCTAGTGTCTAGTTCAGTCGTGGTTCTTATACCACTTTATTGGTATATGGTTTGGTACGCCCCTAGGGCCCAAACGTGTATTTGTGCTATTACTGTGTTTAAATAACTTATAACTTGTGTACTTCGAACTCTAGCCTCATAAAGAGACTAGAGGGGTGTGTTTAGCAATAAATACATATATTTTGAATATATACCTGGTGTGGTGCTCTTTCATTTGATCACTCAAGAGATTATAGACTGGTAAACCAAGCTGCTTTACATTCCTTCAAGACTTAGCCTGAAGGCTGCTCTCCATAGCTACCACTAGGATAGCTTTCAATAAGGTTGTCTTTAACCTTTCTCCAATAAGGGGTTGTTTGGACTGGTGCAAGGTGCCCACTATAATTAGTGGACAGCATATGCCAGGCCAACTTCTCACATTGGTGTGCAGCGTGTGGGATTCCAGCTTGCTATTGTTTTACCAGATAATCTCAATTGAATTGATCAACTGAAAACCACTAAAGGTACCTAAGGTACATATAATTTAAGCTTAGAATACAGTAAGTTCTACTGAACTTAGAGTTGTGTGTTAAGGGATAGCACACCCTTTCTACAACTCAAGAGAGTTTAGTAGGCCACACTAGAGTAGGTAGTGCATACACCACACCACACTAGTAATGTCTTTAAAGGAAGGATCTAAAGAATCCTTGCCAGAAGCCACTGGGCTTCTTCCCTCCAAGTATGATACACTCCCATTCTTGGAATTGAGAGCATTATGTAACTTGAGGAAATTGAGAACAGGCCAAAGTCCCACCACCCAAGACCTTAAAGAGTTGTTGGTAGCTTATGACCTTAGTAAGCCCTTGGGGACTGAAGGGGTAGGAGCTGAGGGTGGGGCAGAAGATGAGGATGGGACCAGCGGTAGAAATACCCCCAGCCCCCCCTCTGAAACTGGCCAGGAGGGTGACAATGACCCTGACCTGGATAACCCAATCCCTCCTGTGGACGATGAAGAGGATGATCAGAATGATACCCTCTTTGTCCCCCAGGAAGGATTATGAGTGTGCCCAGAAAGTCTAGATCTCCTTCTCAGGAGTCTAACCACTCTGGCACCTCCATAGGGAGCTCTGTCTCATCTCATAGGAGGGAATCCTCTCATGAGAGGAGAAAGAGGCTGGTTCAATATGAGGAAGCTCAGCTTGAACTCAGAAAGCAGCAACTGGCTATAGACAGGGAGTCCCTAGATCTCTTCAAAGAGAGAAGAAAGTTGGGACTAGAGTCTCATGGTGGCACCCATGTCCCTAGAGATAGGGAAAGGTCCTATGACCATAGGAACCTGAGCAAGATTGTCCCTCCCTACCAGAGTGGGGATGACATCCACAAGTGGATAACTGCTCTAGAGAGGGCCTGTAAAGTACAGAAGGTCCCTCAGGAGCAGTGGGCAGCAATCTTGTGGCTCTCCTTTGCAGACAAAGGTAGAGATAAGCTCCTCACTGTTAGAGAGGAGGATGCTGATAATTACAAGGTCTTGAAGAGTGCTCTTATTGATGGGTTTGGCCTAACCACTGAACAGTACAGGTTGAAGTTCAGAGATACCCAAAAAGCACAGACTCAAGACTGGGTAGACTATGTGGATTGTTCTGCCAAGGCTCTGGAAGGCTGGTTGATGGGCAGTAAGGTGTGTGACTTCTCAGGGTTGTACAATCTGATAATGAGGGAGCAGATTCTTAATAACTGTCAAAATCAGCTGTTGCATCAATACCTGGTAGACTCTGATCTGACCTCTCCCCAAGAATTGGGAAAGAAGGCAGACAAATGGGTCAGAACCAGGGTGAAGCAGAAAGTACAGAACCAAGGTGGGGACACTAAGAAGCAAGATGCTAAGAACTCTGGAAAGGGTGGGGAGAAGGGTAAAGATCAAAAGTCTTCATCAGGCCCCCAAAAACCTTCTTCAGGTGGAGATTCAGAGTCTACAAAAGGGAAAGGCCAAAGAAAACCATGGTGCAAGGTCTGTAAGCAAAAGACCCACTGGACCAGTGATTGCACCAAGTCCAAAGACTCAAGTCCAGCACCCACCAATGCCCCTAAGGCACCTGTTCCCCCTAGTACAGTTACAGTTGGTGGGAGTGCTCCAGCCAAGGGTTTAGTAGGGTTCACCCTGGGTACTGAGTTGGGCTCTGACCTAGTCAGAGAACTGACTCAGGCTGTGTTAGTCTGTGATGGAGGCATGGATGTGCCCTCCTCTATGAGTCCCAGTAATCTGGGCAAGTACAGACAACAGCCTTTAATCAATGGACGAGAGGCTTTGGCATTTAGGGACACAGGGGCAAGTGTCACAATGGTGACACAAGACCTTGTGAATCCTGGGCAAGTTATACTTGGTGAGATGTACCAAGTGACCAATGCTAGCAACGTCAGAACAGACCATACTCTGGCAGTTGTTAACTTCTCCTGGGGAGGGGTAACTGGCCTTAAGAAGGTTGTGGTGAGTGCAAACCTACCAGTCGAATGCTTGCTTGGCAATGACTTAGAGACTTCTGCTTGGGCAGAAGTGGAGCTCAGGACCCATGCAGAAATGCTGGGGGATCCCTGCAGATGTGTTTGCTGTGACTAGGTCACAAGCCAAAATGTCTAGCACTGAACAGGCCTTGGATTCTGGAATAATGGACCAAGTGCCTTCCAAGAGGAGGAGTAGTAGGGTTAAGGCAGTGCCTTCCCCTTGGCTCAGGAAGAAGATCAGTCCCTTGAGGGGGATGATCTCAGTCCTGAAGAAGGAACTGTCCCAGAGGAACTTGAACCTGACCAGGTTGCGTTCTTGGGGACAGGGGGACCTTCCAGGGCAGATCTGAGCCAGGAGCAGCAGAGCTGCCCCTCCTTGAACCCCTCAGACAGCAAGCTGCTGCTGAGGCTGCTGGGAAAGCTAGTGGTCCCCATACAGTGTATTGGGATGATGGACTCCTGTACTCAGAGAGTAGAGACCCCAAGCCTGGTGCTACCAGGAGGTTGGTTATACCTCTGAAGTTCAGGGGCTTCCTATTGACCCTAGCCCATGATATTCCCTTGGCAGGTCACCTGGGCCAGAACAAGACTTGGGACAGAATTGTCCCTCACTTTCACTGGTCCCACATGTCTGAAGACACCAAGGAGTTTTGTCGCTCCTGTGTAACCTGCCAGGCAAGTGGCAAGGCAGGTGGCACTACAAAGGCCACCCTGATACCACTACCTGTGGTGGGGGTGCCCTTTGAAAGGGTAGGGATTGACATTGTTGGTCCCATGGATCCCCAAACAGCATCTGGGCACAGGTTTATCCTGGTGGTAGTGGATCATGCCACCAGGTACCCAGAAGCTATTCCCCTCAGGACCACTACAGCACCTGTGGTGGCAAGGGCCCTCCTGGGAATTTTCTCAAGAGTGGGCTTTCCTAAGGAGGTAGTATCAGACAGGGGTGCAAACTTCATGTCTGGGTACTTAAAAGCAATGTGGAAGGAGTGTGGAGTGACTTATAAGTTCACCACACCCTATCACCCACAATGCAATGGTTTAGTTGAGAGATTCAACAAAACCTTGAAGGGCATGATTAAAGGGCTCCCAGAAAAGCTTAGGCGAAGATGGGACATACTCTTGCCCTGCCTTTTATTTGCATATAGGGAGGTGCCTCAGAAGGGGGTTGGTTACAGCCCTTTTGAACTTCTGTTTGGCCACCCTGTCAGGGGTCCACTGTGCTTGGTGAAGGAAGGATGGGAGTTACCTCTCAAGCCCCCAAAGCAAGACATAGTGGACTATGTACTTGGTCTCCGCTCCCGGATGGCTGAGTATATGAAAAAGGCAACCAAAAACCTTGAGGCTAGCCAGGAACTTCAAAAGGCCTGGCATGACCAAAAGGCTGTTCTGACTGTTTACCAGCCAGGACAGAAGGTGTGGGTGTTGGAGCCAGTGGCCCCAGCAGCTCTCCAGGAAAAATGGAGTGGACCCCACACTATTGTTGAGCAGAAGGGTGAGGTTACCTACTTAGTAGACCTAGGAACACCCTGGAGTCCCCACAGGGTTCTCCATGTCAACAGGTTAAAACCATATGTGGACAGGGCAGACATGGGCTTGCTCATGGCTACTGATGAAGGGCAGGAGGAAGAGAGTGACCCACTCCCTGACCTGCTCTCACAGAACCCTGACGATGGGTCAGTAGATGGTGTAGCCTTGGCAGGCAGCCTCACTACCCAGCAACAAACTGATTGTAGACAGGTGCTCAATCAGTTTAGACACATGTTTTCACTGACACCCAGTCAGACCACCTGGTGCACTCATGAAGTGGACACTGGGGACAGTCTGCCTATTAAAAATAAGATTTATAGGCAACCTGACCATGTCAGGGACTGTATCAGGACTGAAGTCCAGAAAATGTTGGAATTGGGAGTTATTGAACCCTCAGATAGCCCTTGGGCTAGTCCAGTGGTCCTTGTGCCAAAACCTCACACCAGTGGTGGAAAAAGAGAGATGAGGTTTTGTGTGGACTACAGGGGTCTCAATGCAGTCACTAGGACTGATGCCCATCCAATACCAAGGGCAGATGAGCTCATAGATACTTTGGCCTCAGCCAAATATCTCAGCACATTTGACTTGACAACTGGCTACTGGCAGATCAGACTAGCTGATACTGCAAAGCCCAAAACAGCATTCTCAACCCCTAGTGGGCATTATCAATTTGTGGTGATGCCCTTTGGTCTGAAGAATGCACCTGCCACTTTCCAGAGGTTGGTGAATACAGTTCTCACAGGTCTGGAAGCTTATAGTGCAGCATATCTAGATGATATTGCTGTCTTTAGCTCCACCTGGGAGGATCACCTGGTCCACCTCAGGAATGTTTTACAGGACCTGCAAAAGGCAGGCCTGACTATCAAGGCCACTAAGTGCCAGATAGGGCAGAGTCAGGTTGTGTACCTGGGCCACCTTGTGGGTGGAGGCCAGGTTCAACCTTTGCAGAGCAAGATCCAGACTATCATGGACTGGACTGCTCCCACTACCCAGACTCAGGTGAGAGCCTTCTTAGGCCTGACTGGGTACTATAGGAGATTTGTCAAGGGGTATGGATCAATAGTGACACCCCTGAATGACTTAACTTCTAAGAAAATGCCCAAAAGGTTCAGTGGACAGCTAGCTGTCAAAAGGCATTTGATGACCTGAAGCAGGCCATGTGCACTGCTCCCATTCTACAGAGTCCTGATTACTCCAAGAAGTTCATTGTTCAAACTGATGCATCTGAATTGGGGGTAGGGGCTGTACTGTCACAATTGAATGAAGAAGGTCAGGATCAGCCAGTAGCTTTCATTAGCAGAAGGCTGACCCCTAGAGAGAAACGTTGGTCAGCCATAGAGAGGGAGGCCTTTGCTGTGGTCTGGGCTCTGAAGAAGTTGAGGCCATACTTGTTTGGTACCCACTTCCTGGTTCAGACAGACCATAAGCCCCTCTTATGGCTAAAACAAATGAAGGGTGAAAACCCCAAACTGCTTAGGTGGTCCATTTCCCTACAGGGGATGGACTTTACAGTGGAACATAGACCTGGGAGTAACCATGCCAATGCAGATGGACTCTCTAGGTACTTCCACTTAGAACATGAAGACTTAACTGGGCAAGGTTAGTTTAATGTCCCTACGTTTGGGGGGGGGTTGTGTAGGAGAGTAGGATCTGCTTCACATGGGTACCCCCACTTTTTGCTGATGCTTCACTGTTTTTCGACATTAGTCTGGCTGGGGCCCTGCTAATCAGAACCCCAGCCTAGCTGCTTCCTCTCTAAAATGGTTTCCATGTGCCTTAGGCACATCACTGATTGGAATCTGGAGTGCCCTTATAAGTCCCTAGTATATGGTATACTATGTACCAAGGGCATAGGTACCTCAGAGGCCTACCAGGGGCTGCAGCATGTATTATGCCACCCCTGGTAGGCCCTCCAAACTGACACCACAGGTCTGCTACTGCAGCCTGGGTAAGGTGGTGCATGCACCCCTTACTGTGATATAGGTTACCTATATCACTAAATACATACAGACATATAAACCTATAAGTCACTCCTAAGGCAGGCCTTATCAATCCTGAAGGCAGAGTGCGTGGTTCCTATGTGAGAGGGTGCCCCTGCATGAGCAGGGCCCCTCTGCAGCGTTCAGAGACCCTTCTCTGATGCTGTTTGTAGTGCAGCCTGACCATATACTCTTAAGCGCATTATAACCTCGCGTTAAATGCTAACTTTGGAATGGCTGCACCTAAACATGTCGTGTTTGGTGTCAAACACCTTGGAATACTACCCCCCGCCAATTCTGGTGGCGGGGGTAGCATTCCACCCTTCTAGAGGGAAAGACATGTTAACTCTGGCTAGCCCGGTAACTTCTTTCTAAAGCCCTGGCATCACAAAATGGATGCTGCTGCCACAGACACCAGTCTGGCCTCCTGCTGCTGGACGAAACTCCGGCAGGGAGGCCTGGACAACAGGTTTCCTGTCCCAGGGAGGTGTGACCACCTCCCCAGACAGGATAATGTGTATTGGGGCTGGGCGGGAGCACTTTCGGGTGCTTTGAAGTCTGGGGGCACATTTGGTGTCCCTGTGCATACCCCAGTTCAAACCGGATCAGGGGCTTGCAGCCCCTGCATTGGCATGAACTGGACAAAGGGAAAGGGGTGTAGCCACCCCTCTGCCCTGACCCACCCATAGGTGGGGCCACAGAGTAGTCCAACCCCTAAACTTAGTATAAGTATAGGAACCCAGTCCTTAGGACTTTAGATTATCCCTGGACGAAACTCTGAAACAGAATCCTGGACCTTCGACGCTCTACTCAAGACTAGAGGACAGAAGAATCTCCCTTGGGGTCAAGGAGTGACTCCCCTGCTTGGCAGGCACCAAAGACGCATCTGTCCGGTCTGCATTTCTGAAGCTCCCGTCGGACGCCGAAGTCTTTGCATCACCAGACATAGATTTCCAGACTTCCCCGAGGCTGTCCTGAGTCCCCAACAAAGCTTAGGCCCGTAGCTGTTGTGGGTAACGTGGAACCGTGACCCCTGGACACCGCACGTATTTGCTAGTGCATCCTCTTCTGGGTGTCCCACGAAGTTGTGCTTTGGGCTCCGAGTATCCCTAGCCTCCAGCACCAACTGCACCGAAGATCACTGGCCTCCACTCCACGAGTGTCCTGTGAGCCAGATCCACGTGCGACGTCTTGAGGCTCCTTCGCGGTCGCTAGCCCGTTCGCTAGTAGCCTTTCACGAAGGCCAATCCTTTTCTTCTTGGGCATCCTGATTGCTCCAGGCCTGCCCTCACTTACCCTCGCTGGGTGAGTTCCTCAGACCTTGCTGGTCTGCACCATCGACGATCTTCATCTTCACCAAGACTTGCCGTTGCCAAGGCTTGTTGGGTCCAATCCGGTCGCCGATACCTCAGCACTCGACAAACATCGTGTACCAGCCCGAATCCTGCTCCTGGTCGCCGACAACGCCTCCTGGACCTCGTGGCTGAAGAGTCAAGATGACCGTCAACGCACCTGAAGCACTCGACATCGGTGGGCATCTGTCCATCGCCTTCCTGGTCACTGGCTAGTGACCCAGACTCTGTCCCCTCTGCTTTCAGGTTCTTCAGATCTCCGATCCACTCTTGGATCCACCCGGACACTTTCCACTTGGTCGCCAGCAGCACTTTGCAGCAGATCGCCATTCAAATCGACGACGAAACCCGACCCCGAAAGGCACCTATGCACCCGGCTTCCTGGGTGAGGTAACACGAGTACTCCGGTGCTCCCGTGGGTAGAGACTCTAGAATGACCTAGTTCTCAAAGGGTTTGCTCCAAGTCCTCCTTTAAGTGTCCCTTTTCTTTAATTTCCTGATCGCGACTTTCTCCATAGAAGTTAACGGCGTATCGCGGTTGTGTATTTACACTGCACACGTCCCCGTGGGTCCCCTGTGTCACTACCGTGGGTGGTTCCTTGTGGTCCAAGCACTTCTAGAGGCTCTAGGCCTAGTGTCTAGTTCAGTCGTGGTTCTTATACCACTTTATTGGTATATGGTTTGAGTACGCCCCTAGGGCCCAAATGTGTATTTGTGCTATTACTGTGTTTAAATAACTTATAACTTGTGTACTTCGAACTCTAGCCTCATAAAGAGACTAGAGGGGTGTGTTTAGCAATAAATACATATATTTTGAATATATACCTGGTGTGGTGCTCTTTCATTTGATCACTCAAGAGATTATAGACTGGTAAAACAAGCTGCTTTACATTCCTTCAAGACTTAGCCTGAAGGCTGCTCTCCATAGCTACCACTAGGATAGCTTTCAATAAGGTTGTCTTTAACCTATCTCCAATAAGGGGTTGTTTGGACTGGTGCAAGGTGCCCACTATAATTAGTGGACAGCATATGCCAGGCCAACTTCTCACAGCCGACACTACTGCTGCACAGAGGAAGTAGCTGGAAAGGCATCTCCCTCTAGGCAGCAGCCATCGTTTAATATCTTTCCCTGCCCACATGTTTGTCAACAGGGAAAGAGATTAAACACTTGCCCCCAGGGGGCGGGAGCAAGTTGACACGTCTTTCCCGCTGGAACCGGAGTGTTTGTTTTAGATTGGCGAGAGCTGTGAGCTCTCGCCAAGCTAAAGCAAACAGCTATGTCCTGGGGATGGGCACCCTGAGACATAGTAGGAGCTGACCCTGGGAGGTGGGGGTCCCCGGGCCGAGAATGGCCTGAGAGGGGGCCTGTGTGGCCCCCGTCTTCTAATAAAACCAAAAAAGCCCCAGGTAGGTGGCGGTCCCTGGAGCGTGGATTGTCCACGTAGCCCCCTGCACCATATTAACATTAGCCCCGGGGAGGTGTAGGGCCCCGGGGTCCGGGAATGTTCATCTGGCCCCCCTGCACATTTTTTTAAAGTAATGCCTGTAGAGGTGGTGGTCCCAGGGGCTCATTTGAGCCCATGGAGGGTGGTCCACAGGGCCTCCCTTCTATATTAATAAAAATCCCCGGGGAGGTGATAGTCCCCAGGGCACACTAAGCCCTTAGAGGGTGGCTCCATGTGCCCCCCTCCATTTTTTTATAAAATTGTCATATGCCCCAGGGACCTGGCCCGCCCGGGGTCCCCTTTCAAAACAAGCATGGGATGTTGCACTTGTTTTTTTTAATTTTTATTTTTAACTGGCTAATTTTGCGAATTCACTGCAATCATTTTTAAAACAATGCTTTTTTTGCCCTGCTGGGGTCCCTCTGGCACCTCAAGAGGAAGAGTAGGGGGTCCTCCCTCTTTTTTTTTAATTGTTTTTTTTGGGACTCGGCCGAAGCCGAGTCCCAAGATGGCTGCCAACACTTCCTGGTTGAAGTGTTGGTAGCCTATCAGAGCACTGCATTTCCCTGCCCGAGCTCATTATTATTCGCGAATTAGCTGCAATGGAAGACATCCTAATTTGGATTTCCTTAAATTTCTCAACACCTACTGAACGAATTTACATCAAATAACAATAGCCAAAGAGAGACTCCAAATGGACTTTTGGTGGCCTTGCATGGACATCCAAATTCAAAGATCTGTAAGTGACTGTGTACCATGCAATGAGAGCGACAATACCTTAATCACAAGGAAACCCTCATGCATGTACGCAAACTTCCAAACAACTCATGGGACGAATTGGCCTTGGACACAATTGATTCCATAGCTGGAGAAAATGTGACACCCTACATTATGGTCCTGTTGGATCTATACTCCAGGTGGCCAGAAATCAGAATTACTTCAGACAATAGTTCAAAGAGTGTCATAAAGTTTTTAACAGAAGTATTTGCTAGTGAATGGCTACCACCGACTATTCTATCAGGTAACATAGTACAGTTTTGCTCTAATGAAATGCAAACATTCTTAGAAGAGAATGGCATCACCCATTTGCACTCAGCACTATACCGCCCAGAAACCATTGGTGCCGTAGGACGCTTCAACAAAACATTAATGTAAGGAATACAATTTGCAAATGTTAACAACATAAATTGGAAAGCAGAAATCTCAAGAGAATTAGAGAATTTTGTCTGACTCAACACCAAAGCACTCTGAAAACCCTATTTGAGCTATTAAGAGGAAGAAAACCCAATTATCAACTAGTTCCTTCATGGATAAAATGGGGTAAAGGATGCATAGATGTGAACATCAGACAATACTGGGGACAACGAGAAATGTCGCACCAGGAGGTCATAAAAGAAAGATATGACCAAGACAAACACACCAACATTTCCAATGTGGTGGTCAGAGATTGGGTAAAGATTACGTCTCCGAGTGGGGGTGTCAAAGACTCCAAGTTTTCAAAAGCCATGAAAGTAATCAAACTGGTTTGCAATGCTATAAAGATGATGGTAGAATATGGAATTTGGGGAGGGTGGCTAAACTCAGTCACCCTATCATCAGGAAGGATGCCAACCATCAGCCAGTAGGAGGAGACTCAAGCAACAACAATCTTCTCGGCAGAAGGAATGAGTTATTGAATACTGCTCACAACAAACATCCCAATAGGAGTTTCCCTTATAGAGTACAGGCACGTTCCATAAGACTGCCACGATACTTGAAAGACTATGTCCGGGATTAAAAGGGAACTTTCATTCTGTGTGTTAGATCCCATAAAGCGTAATTTATACATATGTTCACAAGATAATGTCTGGGACTGTAAAATGCATTATCATTTGTACCTTGTATCCTACAAGTTGTATCTTATACAAAACTTTACTCACCTGTTTGTTTAGTATTATGCCACCTTCAGGGCTCAACCTTAGGACTACCCCTTCTCTTGTTACTTCTTGTTGTCAGTGTGGGCTAGCCCCTCTCTTCATCCTCCTTTCCACTCCCTTTAAACCTTGCTTCTTGTTCGGTGATGAAAGGGGGGTTGGTATCCTTCATTGTAGTTCTTCTCATTTGCTATACCCGCCCCCAAGTTCCTTTGGACAATAGAACTTTGTGACACGACATTCCAACTGCAGAGAGAGTGTTCCCCTGAGTGGAGAACTGTACCTGTGCTGTGGCTGGGGTGTTAACAAATAAACCTCTCTTCAAACACATCGTCCTCCTGGTCGTCATTCAACGTTTCTACAACGTGGCTAGAGACAAGAGAATGGGTTGAGGTGGAGGCTCTAGACGGTGGTTAAACATAAATTTGAAGAACATATGAGCCATCAAAGTGCAATAATCTCTGCAGTAAGATAGCACTGTGGGTTAATGTTTCTACTGCACAGAACTAAGATAAAAAAGCTGATGGCAAGATCTAACCTACATACAGTGGCGGCTCGCCGAGGGAGTGCTGTGGGGCAGTGGGGCGGGGCGGGGGAGGGGCAGGGTGGGGGTAGTAAACTCCGGGATACGGCGCAACGGAGTCAAGTAAATAAATAAATAAATAAAACAATTTACATTGCGCGCGCTGCAACGCCAACTCGGCGATGCAGCGTGCGCAATGTAAAATGTTTTATTTATTTATTTATTTACTAAACTCCGTTGTGCTGTATGCCGGAGTTTACTACCCACCACCCTGCCCCTCCCCCGCTCCGCCTCACCACCTCGCAGCACTCCCTCGGCGAGCCGCCACTGCCTACATATGATAACTGAGCTAACGCACCAGTTGCAAATGCCATCTTTCTAAAGTTTATGAAAGGAGTACCATTGAGTTGAGCAGTATTAGAAGCTATTGTTTTCCAGCAAGGCTTTGAATCTGTAACTTACAGATCACAAGGAAATCTCTGCAGTTTGTGTATTACACACTGAGCTGTTCAAATGATTATAACTTATGTTATGCCTACTTAATACTCATTTACATTTCTTGAAACTGGTTTGATTTTCTTGCATCCTCACTATGGTCATCTCAGGGAAATGACTGCTGTCCTCTCATCTTCATTTTGCTTTTAATCTTTATTTTGACTTTCATTTTGTATGTTGTATACTGAAAATATTGACGTGGTTCAACTGCAGAAGTTTCAAAAACCAAACTTCTAAAAGGCTCATTGAGTGTGAGGAACTCATCAAAGCTTAACTTTTTTAAAAGTTTAGAGTTAGGTCAAATTACTGTTTAGGCTTTGTGCATCACTATCTTCATTCCAAGTCATGTTCATTAGAAACAAGTCCAAATGCATGAGGTTTGTGTATGCTTTGCCACTTTTTTTACAACTAATAAAATGTCTTTGTCTGTTGCGTTTTCTCGTTCACTGACCATGTTGAACTGAGAGGAAGTAGACGGTGCCTACATCCCCAGCAGTGAAAAGCACGAGTCTACTGGCCACAAACTATTTCCTGTTGAGATTTGCCAAGGCTCATTGGCATCGGTGCATGAAATATCCATCCATCTATGTGAGTAGTGTAGTTTATATTTAAGCAATGTTTGCACATTCTGCCTCCAGACCAATTAGGTAAAGAAATACAATTAAAAAGAATCTACTTTCTATTGTTTGGAATTTGTAGCCAAGAACTGTTGGTCTGAAAATTATAAAACACTTCTGAACCTGATCTCTAGACCCCCCACTAGGCCAGCAAATAATATTAGAGCATTAATTAGAGCGGCCGTGTACGAAGAATACAGGTTGCTAATTCTTTCATTTATCTGTAGCCCTTGCACAGAAAATCCATTTACTTTTGAGCTGTTTTCTAGTTATTAAATCTCTGAGGTCATTAAAACCATTTTTGAGAAGTCGGTCTGTAAATCACAGATGCCAGAAGGTCGCCATCGCGGCACATGGGACATGGGCTGCTTTCAAAGCTCTCTTTTAATGGCCTGGGGTCGCTGAACGGATGATTCCTGCCAGAGCCCAGGTGTCGTTATTTTTTCTTCAGTGGTGTTACAAGATCAATGGACTTTTTTCCAGTTTGGCTAGGCGCAGGGGTGTTTTTTTTCTGTCACTGCTGTGCATTTCATGCTGACTCCCATTTCACTCAATGTCACGCCATAGTTTGTGCTATTAACATACAGAAGCAGAGTGTGTAAGGGGGAGTCCTTTGTTGCTGATACATTACTCTTCATACAGAACATAATGAAACAAAGAAAAAGCAAGCAAAATCCTGAAAGTAGATATATTGGAAGAATGTGCATTTAAATCATAAGCAGTCGTGGCTACATCTTCAAAAAATGAACCTCTAGGCACTTCTGCAAATCGCTTGCAGTCTCTGGTCAAGCCCAGCAATAGAACACCTTTAGGTGACCCAGAGTAAGGCCCATAAATGTGCCACTGAGACCACTGGAACGGCACCCAGAGGGTTCCACATGCCAGTTAAGGACTCCCAGCACAGAGGACTTGCAGACTATCAGGATTCGAAGGAACATCTAACAGTATCTGGACCAGTTGTTGGGCAAGACAGCACAGGGATTAAGCCTTAAACACCAGGTCCGTAAGGAACAGGGTAAAGATTAAGAATGTGATGTGGCTGTTTCCTCTTATGAGGCAGTGTTTGTTGCCTGGAGCATGCAGATGGAGCTCCGTTTCACAAACCATCTTTTACATGGCCCATATTTGTTTCTTATTTTGGAATGTGCAGTGTTGCACTGAGGCATACATATGCACAAGGAGAAACATCTAATTACATATATGAGCCTGGGGGGATCAATAAGTAACTGAAATGACTCCCCATTTACAACAATGTAATTGTCCATGCATGTTCTTATACACAATGGGGCTCATTATGATGTCGGGTGGAAAGCCTCTGCCTGACAGTCGGAATCTTCCCGACTGCGCCAGAGCCCTTCCGACCGACTCAGTTGGTTTACAGTCTGACTGCCCGATTATGATGTTCGCGGTTGGAACGTACACCGGCCAGTCATTCCAACTCGGTTCCGACCGACTTGCGGAGTATACCTGTTGGTCGGAACCGCACCGTAACACCCTATGGACAGCGTTTTCACCATCTGATGTATGATGTCGCTTTCCAAGTGCCTTTCCGCGTCGGCCTGTACGACATGGAAAGGCTGTCGGAAAGTGACTTTGGGGGCCCTGGCAGGGCCTCTTTGCCCCCGCAGCCTATGGTTGGTGGCCAAGGGGGTACCTAAGGTACCCCCTGTGAAACCCTGAACTGTGTGGCAGGCACCATGGGGTGCCTGCAACAGGATGGCAGGTTTTCCACACACACACCCCATTTTCCCATAGGAGACTGTGGTATGGCCGGTTCTTGGGCGTTACACGAGCTCCCATAGGTAACAATGGGAATCTGACTGAACAGTGTTCAGTCGCATTGTAATCCGGCGGTTGTAACTGCCGATCGCAAGTCGGTCGGCCCGAATCCGAGACGTGTCGGAGAAGGCTTTCTGCCCGACATTGTAATGAGCCCCTATGTGTCTTGTTATAAAGCATGTTATAAAATTTGCTGTCACTACCTGTAAAATAATTGATTGGAGGACGAATCCAATGACCTTATGCAAATATGAAAACCGTAAGCTAATGTCATCAATAAATACGGTCACTGAACAATAACAGTGCTATTGAAAATAAGACCCTGAAATGTTTTGTTGTAATTCACAATATGTTTCTACGATGATGTATTTCATGACAGCGCTATTCAGGTAGGAAGCTATATGAAGTGTAACAGTGCTTCACTGTTTTAGGGGTTTAGGGTCTGTCACTTGTGCTCCAGCAATAACACGAGTTTTCCTTTGAAATGAAATAGAGAGTTTGTTATGAAATCTATACACATATGCATACACACACACATCTATCTATCTATCTATCTATCTGTATATATATATATATACATATATATCTATTGATCTATCTGTATATATATATATATATATATATATATATATATATATATAGACACATGCACACATACTTACATCGTGTCTTCCATTATTTTGCTCTTGAAACAGAGTACAGATATGGGAAGTACTTATGGAGTATCTATTTTTCTCACCTATTTCTAACTATCTGTGGTTTTAGATTACATGATTTCCATGATATGTCTGCTTCAGGACATGTTTTTGCTGTATGAAAATGTAATAACATTTTAAATCTGTAATTCATGATATGAAATGTGCTCAAGTAAACTGGGCAGACAAAGCTGGCAGTGAAGCTGAAGTTTTGTTATCTTTTAAGTTTATTATATATTTGGAATATAAAATGTATTCTACCTTAGCTTGGCGCATGTGCCATTACAAATGACATACACATATTGGTCTGTGATCACACCTCATTTACACATGTGTAGACTTCGACATGCTAAGTCCTATATTTAAAGATTAGCCACAGATGCACAGGTTGGAAGTGTGGTACTCATGGGGTCTGCCAAAGAGACATCTGTGTTTATAAATATTCAATCATTCCCATTCAGAGAATGAATTGAAAAATCTCAGAGGAGCCAGGCTTTTTAGTACGTTTGGACCAAGTGGTCGCTCAGACAAGGCTATTTTCTTTAAAGTTGAGCAGGCTGAGCTGGGTACTGGTAGTGTGAATTTTCAAGTCAGGGATGAGCTTCTCAGAGCTGAGGCAGGTAGCCACATCTATAGGTTTAGAGTGTATAGTAGCTTTGTATAATAACTCCCAAATCATATACTGAGGACAGGAAATTCATCACTTTTGATCGGCACTGGATGTAAAAAGCCTCAGTTTATTATTAGGATTGGCTAGGCTTCTTTATTAATAATTAATTAATTTACCCTTTAAAATACCCAGCCCAACTCATTCCAATGAGGGAATCTGCCAAGATCTGAAGAAAATATAAAGGTCCCTTATTTCTACTGAGGAATCACTGACTTTCTGTTAGAGTGTTGGAGAAGTTTAAAGACCGTCCAGGTTCGGATAGAGAAGCCTGCTTGCACTAATCGAATGTCCATCCTGTGATTGGGAGGGGCGCAGAAGGTCTTGCAAAAGAGGAAACCGTTTCCTTCCTGAAATAGTTCTAGTGAACCAATTAGACCTGGATATCTCTTGAGCACCAGGAAGCCAACATGTGACTGGAAAAATGTGATTGAGTCTGAGAAGTTAGCTGAGAACGTGCAAATGGTTCTATAACCTGTACAAAAAGATTGGATTTAGAAATTAATTCTGTAATGGAGAATCAGGACACTTTGCAAAGAATATTTTAAAATATACAGTCTTGGCAAACTCATCTTACTTACTTCCCTTCTCCTAGCTTTTTGGCAGGGAAAGAGATGGCTAAAATGGGGCTACTCAACCAATGTATTGGAGTTCTTGGGGCTCTTTTGTGCCACAACATCCAGGTTTGTCCCACTAAAGATTTTTAACCTCCAGAAAAGATTTTTTAGGACTGGAAGGAAGAGCGTTCAACAGGGCCAAACATCAAATTCAATCTGATTGCACTTGAACAGTTTGGTCACTGAGAGCCAATGACTTGGTCTGCTGCACGAAAGAAACATTTACATTTTTTTGCATTTCCTACAAATTAGCACGCAAAACATTTTCCCAATGTTTTCATATTTTTTGATTCCTTTAAAACTTTTGATATCTTTTCTTCCAAATACATTTTTGCCTGAAACTCGTTGCGTATGTGAAGCATGCATATTGGTGGAGGAATGCCTTATTGCTAGTGCCAAGATATCAGTGTGAGTCACGGATTGCTCACAGGTACAAGTTCAAATTTATTGCTCATATTGCTTTGGTCTTGTAGAAAAACATTCATAGTCAATAGCAAGACTACCAACATTCCTATGACTGCATTTAATTCTAGCAATTACAGAGAATTTTACGATTCAGACTGTCAGGCTATGGAAGAGGGAACACGGATTCCATTCAAAAGAAAGACCCACAAATGTAAACCAGTGTTCCCCAAGAGCATTGTTAGCCCCCCTTTGGTAGTTCGGTAAATATAAAGGCAGCCTCTCAAGGAAATATGTATGTGATATTTAAGTGTAGAAAAACCACCCAAACAATAATACTGTTAACGGTATTAATTCTCCCTAACTTGTAGATTACAATTATACAAATTGAATTTGCCAAGAGATCTAGAAAAAAGTGTAATCTGGGTATAAGGCTTGCTAGAGACGACCTGATATTTCCTTTAAAAAACAACACAGATTGGAATCTACGCAAGTCTGTAGGAATGATAGAAATCTTGACAATATGCAATGCTTCAGCGTGGAAGTACAAAGAGACCGATGCACCAAGCTCCTCTGACTCAGGAACCTTGGCAAAAAGATCGACTTTAGTCTTTTAACCTTTTGTGGAAGACGGTTTGGCCCAATAGGTCATGCCAGGAGACCATATCTGGTGAAGCAGTTTTGATATCAAATACTTGTGATTCAAAGGTTCCTAGGGACGAGTAAAGAGGGAAAAGGCTGTCATCTATCTGACATTGATTTGTTTGGTCCCTTTCATCTCACATATTAAAAAAGTTTAGCTTTTTTCTTCAAAATTAAAAATTGTCCTACAAAATCAAAGCTTAGCTCAAGTGTAAGATAGTGAATGACTGACTTAAACAGAGCTCACTATCCAACAGGGTCTCTTGGTGCTTGCTCTTAACATTTGACATTTTAGAGATATCCAGTGCTATTTGCGTGTTTACTGTCACTCCCTTGAAACAGATCACTTTTTCAAAGTTCATTTTGGAAGTTCTGAATATTGATCATACACTTGGATGTCTTAAACAGTTGGCACATCTCTCATTCTCTTACAATTCTCTTTATCAAATCTTATATTGAGCAGTATAAATATACTGCTTTAATGTATTGCGCTGAAGTTGTGTTTTTCTTGAAGAATAAATGAACCTCTTAGAAAAAGTAGACGAAAGTTCTTTAAAAATGACCTTTGAAAGTAAGCTCCAGTCTGTGAACAGACTGGAGCTTATGTTCTGTTTGATGTTTGATGTTCTGTTTGATGTTTGTTGACATAAGCTCCAGTCTGTGAACAGACTGGAGCTTATGTTCTGTTTGATGTTTTGTTGACAGGCAGATAGTGAGCAAGAAACAACCAGCACATAGCTGTCAGAACACATAGGGGCATATTCTCAAGGACACATCGCGTAGTTAGCGGCACTTTATCGCAGCCAAAGTGGCGATAAATTCATCGCACCATTCACAAGCTGGCGTTAACAGCCCATAACACCATTTTACCCGCGATAGCATCCGCAAAACACATCGCCACAGATGACCCCCTCAACTATCGCTAATGAGATGCCCGAGCAAAAATCGGCGACAACAGCACACCACAACATTCTCAACGACCAGCCCGATCAGCGATAAGACCACAAAACAGGCGATGAGGCGCGTTAGCAGCAGGAACCTAACACCTGCTCTGACCTGGTGTAAAGTCGGACGACAACCTGCACCATCAAAGGGAGACCAGTCCACACCCACAGATGAAGAACAACAAATGCCATGGAGCTACTCACCATGCATCCCGGAGCCCCGAGAGGGCAACAACACCCTCCGCCACCCCCCCCCAGGGCCCCAGCACCCCCGCCCCCGGACCACCACAGAGGCAGCGCAGACAAAGACAGCGGACCCTCAGGAAACGCACCAGCCCCATAGACCTAACACCAGACAATGTCAATGCCCACTACAGGCTCAAAAGGACAACCATCCACCGCATCCGGGTCACCATTGCCCACGGGCTGACTGTACCAACACAGCGGACAACCAACATCCCTCCGCAGACAAAGCTGCTGGCTGTGCTGCACAAGTTGGCCTCCCATACCCCCCAAACAACATCCGCCAGAGTCGGAGAAGACACACAGCCAGCCCCATCCAAGTTCCCCACACCTGTCCTGGATGCCATCACCAGTCAGGTACCCCGGTACCTAAACGTCCCCCACAATGTGCAGGAACAGCTGGAGACCAAGCAAGGACTACACGCCATAGCAGGAGCCCCGCACCTGTTGGGGGCAATCCACCGCACACATGTGCAACTAGTGACCCCTGCAGAAAAAACACACAATTACCGCCACAGAAAGCACACTAATCCCACCAATGTGCAGGCAATAGTGGACCAGCGGAAACCCTACACCAAGGTTGCAGTCAACTACCCAGCCAGTGTGCATGATTCCAGCATCCCCCGACAGTCCATCATCAACCAGCGTTAACAGGATGGCACCCATGGAAATGCACTGCATGTAGGTAAGTACCAAATAAAAACAGCACACACCTCAACTCCACAATCATGCAGCTCACAACACTGGCAATGCGCACGTCACAAAATCACATACAACATGCCCACCCACCAGACACGACAGCACAACTCACTGTGCACAACTCACCTTGCTCAGCCATGTACACGAACCATCAACGGCACGGCACCGCAGCCACACAATAGTGGAATGTGGGGAGAGGTGGGAACCAGGTATGTGCGAAGGAGGCAAGTGACCCATGAATGAGAATGTACACAATGCCAACTGTGGCGGAGATGTCCTGGACAGATAGCAGTATGCAGACCACAGACATATCCATGCCCATATGCACTGCTGATGTGTGGAGTGCAGTGGACGCAACCATGTCACCACAGCCAGTGGGGAAGAACGCGGAAATGTAGCTTGTGACGTCCCCACCCTGCAAGCGTGTGTGGAGTGGCCTGGCCCGGCGTACGCAAGGCCAGCATAGGGGTGTGAATAATAAGCACGTAGCCCTGGGCGTGGTCCTCTTACGGAATGGCAAATGTGCCTGCCAGTGCGGCACCTCCTAGCCCGCCACGAGGCCGACGCCCTCGCCGTGAGCGCTGTGGCCTGCGAACCTATGTGCCTGCTGCACCACGGGCCGCTGGACTCCCAACCTGTCATGCCCGCCCCTGCGAATACAGGCCTCACAGCTCACCTGCCGACACCGGCGTGTGCCGAAGAGGGCCCACCACGTGCGGGCGCACACTCCAAGCCCGAACCCCGTGTCCTTGGCAGCCTCCTCACACCATCACGGCCCCCGCGACACAGGCCCGCTTCACCCCTTTACCTTTTACGTACTGCACCGCTGCCTCCGGCCTATGCTACGCTCAAGTAGGTCACACATGTGGAACTGAGTCATGATATCTGCATGGCGGAGTCCATATCATTGTACGCAAGGAGACGAGTATGAGGAAGACGCGGTTCAGTCCGGAGGAGAAAAGGACCATCTTCACGGAAGTGTCCGGACACCGACGACAACTGCCCTGGTATCACTAACTCTGTGCATCGCGGGCCAACGACCCATGGATGTGGGCCCCTACTGACCGCTGCCCCGGGCCTACACTGCGGTCAAGTAGGTCACACATGTGGGACTGAGTCTTGATTTGGCAATGGCTGAGTACACACGCAAATGCCGAGTTTAACTCACTATACTCCCTTCTATGTGGTGACACGAAGTATGTGCATGGCATCCCAGCTACACATGTCTGTGGGCCCTTGGAGACTACGCCTTCGGACTACACTGCGGGCCTGCAGGCCTCACACAAATCCAATCCAGTCTGTACCAGGCAGGACACGGCATTGTCGCTGGCCAAACACCCGCTCAGCTCCGTCGCTACTGCCTCGGTCAACCACGAGTCATCACCACATGCCATCACCACATGCCATTTCAATGGCGTGTGTTAGTGTTCCAGGAGGAGCTTGCTGAACAGCGGTTGGCCCGCACTGCTCGCTGCCTCCGGACCACACAGCGGTCGAGTAGGCCACACATTGGGAAATCTGTCATGAATCATTTATGGCCGAGCTGATAACATTGTACTGGCAACGTCGCAGACTGCCTCCCCTCACAGCTCCGGTGCCACTAAGTCTGTTCCCCAACATCCATGGACACTTACTTCTTGAGATCTGTTGGATACTGAGTCCATGGTTTGAGGGTTGTCTTCATCATCGTGTTGGTGATACTGACTATGTTGCCAAGACGAGGCTGTAGCATTCCACTCCTCCATTTGCCCCTTCCGGCCGGCTACTGCCCTCTGCATCATGCCCTGGTGGGGCCCTTCCACTGTCCCACACAAACCTCTGCGACATTCACCTTCGACATCGACGAGGACCCGCTCTGCTAGCGTGGCACTATCTCACTTCACCGCAAGTCACCGTCCCGTGGCGGTGTGGCTGTGCCCGCCGCAGTGCAACCGGGGCCACTAACTCTGTGCAGCTCAAATCATGGCTGCAACCTGAGGGCATGTCGGATGTCCTCGGTTCCGATGGCCTGGGGGGCCTCAACGCCATGTCTCTGTGGCCCTACGCTGTCTGCTACCTCCGGCCTCAACTGCGGTCCACCTGGGCTCACACATCAGATCGAGTCCTGGCCTGCCCGGACGTCGCATCACCACAGGATGCACACGCCACCACCGCCAGGACTAACTCCAAACGACAGGTGCCAGAGTCGTAAGTGTCTAACTGCCAGACTGTCAGAGTTGCTCACACCTGTCATGGGTGCCATCATCAGCTTGATACCCTGCTCAGCCCTACAGGTGCCACTTACTCAGTGCACAACGAATCAAGGACCATTCTGCTTGCATGTTGGGTGAACACTGTACTCTCTCCGGCTACCGTCATGATGCTTCACAGTTGTTTCTGTTATGATGGTGTATTATGTTTCTGCTTCAATTGTGATCACTGTTCCAGTTGTTGCCAGCACCAATGACTCCCTGAGGGCTGGCTGACACTCACCCCACACACATCCAGCATATGCATCACTGTGCATATGACCATGCCAATAAAGCTGTCAGGCGCACATGCCCGTGGCCAGTTCAAGAGCTCTATGATTGTGTATGTGTGCTCATGATGTATGCATTCGGGCCACGGCCCCACAAATCACATTGTGCCGTGTGCAGAGGACCCTGCCATGTCACCGCAGCCAGAGTGTGGGACATTGCACATGTAGCTTTGTCGTCCCCCACTCAATACTTAAGAGGAGTGGACTGGGCCGGCATGCGCCAGTCCAGCGTGGGGGTGTGGATGATTATCCTGTGGCTCAGGGTGTGGTCAGTCATGGAAATGTGCAGATGCGGGTGTCTCTGTCGCAGTGTGGGTCTCCTTTGGGGAGTGTAGGTGGTCCATGATGGGACTTAGACACCCACGTATGTGATCTAGTTCGGCTTCCATGAGGTGGGACCCCACCCGCACCTGTTCGGACACCCCCTTCTGGCAGTCTGACACCTGGCCTTGGAATGCGATGTGTGTTTGGGTGCGCTGCTGGGAGCCAGCCGTGGTGGTGCGTGCGTCCAGCTGTGTTGTCTGTGCATGGGGTGGGGTATCCTCGATGCAGCTGGGCTGCCCTGCTCCTGGGGGCAGATTGCCCGAAGATGTCCATGTACTGTTGTAGGGCGTCGGTGTCGGAAGTGTGGAGGTCCTCTTCAGAATCACTGTGGAGTTGTCTGGTCTGCTCTGCTGGAGGTGTTGTTTGTCCCTCTGCAATGTGAAGGGGAGATGCTTGTTGACATTGTGTTAGCATGTATGTTCACGCATTATTCAGGTTTACATACAGACTGCATGTCAATGTACATTGTGACTGTTTGGGAGGGGCGGACTGTCTGATGCGGGACAGTGGACATTTGGACTACATGACGTAGGTGTGGTTGTACATGTCCATTTGCAGCTCACAGTTCCCTGCTAGGTCAGATGTGATTGGCCATTACCTATGCACAGGCGGACCCAGTTGTGTCCTCTGTTCTGCAGTGTAAGTGTTGCACGGTGTACC
This sequence comes from Calotriton arnoldi, assembly GCA_963921515.1. Classification (NCBI taxonomy): domain Eukaryota; kingdom Metazoa; phylum Chordata; class Amphibia; order Caudata; family Salamandridae; genus Calotriton; species Calotriton arnoldi. The sequence goes on along the minus strand of CAWUFW010002427.1, from coordinate 1,748,675 downwards.
ACATTGTCGTCCATGTGGATGTGCTGGCATTGCTATGTGTGTGTGCTGCATTTTGGGAGGGTCACACCTGCATCTGTGATTTTGCTGCCCCTTATCCCTTGGAGGCGGTGTGCCTTTGACTTTTGGGCTTTTAAGGTGCTGTGATGTTGGCGACTTGGGTCATTTGTGCTCTTGGACGGTTTTTTGTACTCTTGTGCATTGCTTGTCTGCAGATGTCTTGTTGCCGTCAGTGGTTGTTTGTGCAGGTGGATGTGTCAGAGTGTGACCTGCTCCTTTCTGGATGTGGTCCACACTCAGCCACCTCAGTCTCGTGGCGTGCACAATGTCATGGTGATTGTACTCCAGCCATGCTGCTCGTCATGTGGTGTCACTTACATTGTCAGTGTGGCTCTCACATACGCATCTTTGCTGTCTTTGGCATGGGTGCATGTGTGTGTCGTGGACTTGGTGATGTGTGGGGTGTGACCCCTTTGGGCACATGGTGGACGGGGGCCTACTTGATGTTTGTATGTGTGCTGCAGTGTGCCACGGGGATCAGGGACATGACCCAGGGTTGTTGTGGGTGTGCGGTGTGCTACACGTCGTTGTGCATGTGTGCCATTGTGCCCGTCCCCCCCGTCCCCCCAGTCCCTGTTCGTTACTCACCCTGTTAATGTTGTGTCCGGTCATGTCGTGCTGTATCAGGACTCCCGACTCCTTGAACCGTCTCCGCACTGATGACTGTGGCCGCCATTTGCTCCAGCTCCTCCTGTGGCGCTGGGCTCCCACCTCCATTCGCCGTTGCTGCCTTCCTGTTGGCAGCGGGTTTCTGCTTGGTTTGGCTTTTCACATCGTGCCAGCGCATCTTGGCCTCATCGACGCTCTGACTGCATTCACGATGGAATGCCATTTGTCCGTCTGTGTTGCCAAAGACACGGTGGAGGTGACGGACAGTTGTTGTTCGTGCTCTGTCACCTCCTTGGGACGGTCAGGTTGTCATGCGGACTGTGCCCCGTCTTCCTCTACCTCTTCTCCTTGGCCTTTCCCGACCCCGAGGTTCCTTGCTGGTGGTCTGTGGGGCTTGTGGGGTTCGCGTTGACCTGGGCACTGGTTCCGGGTGCATCCATGTTGCTACGCAGTTTTTTTTTTTTTCTTGTTCTACTTTTATTGTGCATTTTTCCTCATGACGCGTGGGTATTGCAGCCCTGTCGCTGGTTATCGCTGATTTTTTTATCGCGGTTGGCCTCATCGCAACTTTATTTGCGTTAGTGTTTCGCATTTTTGCAGCGTCACGTTGATTTTAACGCGGACATTTGACGCGTTATCGTGGGACTCTCTCATGGTGCCGCCAGGTTGAGAATGCTACATTAACACGGCGTTGTTTTCCCGCGATGGACTTCGATATGCAAAGTTGCGTTAAGCTAAATTTGCGATGGTTATCACACGTTCTTGAGAATATGCCCCATAGTCTGCTTTTGCTGGTGAATGTGGTGGATGTTGAGATTCATAAAAAGCCAGATAGCAGGTGAAATGCACACTGTGCGCAGGCTTTGGTCCCTCCAAGCCCTCTCTTCTGCCCCAACTCCTCCCACTTCCCGGTCCGCCCCTTGGAGCGCGAGCGCAGAGACTGCTGGCAGCACAGGGACTCCCAATGACATGGCCGGATGGCTGTGAAACAAGCCGTAGCCTGAAGAGAGGCTTTTCGGTCGTTCAGCACTTTGCGCGCTAATCTCTACTGCCCGACGGTACAGAGATATTGAAAAACAGTCTCTGTGAAGGCGAATTTCTCGGAAGCAGCCGAGGTGCCCCCGCCATGTCCATATCTCAAGCCTGCACGTGGAACCGGGCTCCTTTTAATTGCCACCTGCAGCTAAACCCTGTCTTAGAAATGTTTCCAGAGTAGGGGAAGTTACCGTTCTGTCAGTCTAATGTATCTCAAGCGAGGAAGCGTATGTACAGTAGAAGGAGGGAAATCCCCACAGCAGAAAATGCTCTTTTCCATTCCCTCTGAATGCTTGCTTCCATCGGAGAATAAGGCGGATGCAGTCAGAATACAGCACCTTCAAACCCTATAAGAGGAGCGCTTGTCTGCATAAAAGCACCTGCTCTCGCTAATACTTATTGACAGCCATTGTATTTTGCAGCGAATAAAGACCTCATACGATGGGAAAGGGTGACTGCACGCGATTAAATAGGCCTTGTCGAGAATTCGCTTCCACTGACCTTGAAGGACACCTTTCTACATGCCGGCAAAGCTTTCCTGCCTACAGTGATGAATTAAATTATGCCTGTTCGCTGCAGCACAAATAAATCCCTTCCGTAAATGTGATTCGTTGAATGCACACGCAAGCAAAATGCTGAATTTTAAGCCAACAGTTTGCATTGTTGGTTTTTATTTCCGTAATAGGCTTATGTTACCTTGATGTATGAAATTGCCTGTTGCCCTGTGCTGAGCAGCCGTTCTGTCACTCTCACAAAGAGCTCTCAGGGCCTGTGTTTGACTGGTGAAGTAGCTGTCCTACTGAATTAGAATTAAACTGTACTAAAAGCATGTTTATCCAGTAGCTAATTTGAGCCGTGGTTGCAGGTGGGGCCCGCCGGTACTTACTTTTCCTTATCAGACTGTGAGGCAGAGCATGAAAGAGAAAAACCCACAAAGGGGAAAGAAAGAAGGAGAGAACGACAGAGAAGACCGTGACAAAGGGTGAAAGCAGAGCTGAAAAGGAACATGAGAGATTGAGATAAAGAGGCAGGGAGTTTATGGTGATGGATTAAAGAGGCATGAGGTGTAAAGAAGACTACACCGCCTTGGTATTCTGCACCCCTGATATTCATAGAGCCGGCTGCAGGCTTCTGAACAAAACTTTGTGCACCAGCACTTAGGAGCATTTTTCAAAAAAGTCAGGCAGTGCAGCAAGTCACATTGCTTTGCTGAGCTGCGTAATAGGGAAAGGGCAGGAATGCAACATATTTTTTTTTTTTTAAATGATGCATTCCTGTCCTTTCCCCTGCGCTGGCGCACAATGGGTTGCATGCAGGATTGTTTTTGTGCAGCAAGGGGAATCTTCCTGCACAAAAACAATCTTGAGAAGATTTTTCCTCTTTCTATGTGCTCTGCAGCACACAGAGAAAGAGGAAAAAATGAGGAGAAGTAAAAATATTTATCCTCGTTACGCCTCTCCTGGGGAGGCGTATGTTTTTGGCGCATTCTCAGGTTTACCTGTTTTTGTAAATCTGGGAATGCGCCAAAACCCACGGATGTTGCGTGGGAACACCCATGCAACACCCATGGAAACGCCTCCCTGGTGCAGAGTTATGCAACGCAGCACTTTGCGCTGCGTTACACTACTCGAGATTTATGAAGCCATGCAGGGTGGCATTGTGTGGCTTCATAAATCTCTTTTTTGAGTTGCATCCCTCTAGCACCACATTGCGTGGTGCAAGAGCCACTCATTGAGGCTCGTAATTATGCCCCTTACTCTTTTACAAATGAAGCACTGCGTTTATCTAGATAAAAACCAAACCAACATTGAAAGAATGCACTCAAAATGTGCCCTCATTTATAGACCCATATCTTTTAACATTTGCAAATATTCTTCTTTGGAGATGAAACAGCAGCATCTTTTAAATTTATATGGCTGCAATTTATTGCAGCAATAATTAAGACTTTGTGGCAGGCTACTGCCTGTAACAGTTTGATGTAAGGCTTATACCTTTACAACAGTCTGGCGAAGATGTAAGCCTCTGTGACATATTAAGTAACATATCAAGTATATCCTGAAATGTTCCTTTAAATTCTTGAAGCAAGATATGTGAATGCTGCTTGCTGCCAGGCTCATACACACAAATGGAAAGAAAAAGAAAAAACACTTTGAGTGTCAGTGTACGCCATCCGAAGCAAAAACAGTAAACTCAAAGAAGTAACTGAAACTAAAACAAGGTATCAATTGGGTAATTCATGCACACAATTAAGGGATCTTGGAAAGTAGTAAATCACCTGGAAGTTTCCCTAAAAAGGACAAAGACACTAGCCCACTGAAGTAGCATGCTTCATCATCGGGCCCCTCCTTGCCATAACAATCTGAATGGTAGCTTAGTGGATTCCCCCTGGAGATCTTTAAAGTTGGTTGTAAGATGTACGTCCCTGTTAGACCTGGCATCCTTGTTGTGTTTTCCCCCTAAAGTTTTGCCTTCAGAACTCCTGTTTTTTCTGACTTCATTTTTGGTGTCCTTAGGGGTCTGCACACTTTACCACTGCTAGCCAGTGCTGAACTGCATGGGCACTTTCCCTTAAACATGGTTACATTGGTTTATGCCAAATTGGCATATTTTATTTATTTGTAAGTCCCTAGTAAATTGGCACTATATGTGTCCAGGGACTGTAAATTAAATGCTACTTGAGGGCCTGCAGCACTGATTGTGCCACCCACCTAAGTAGCACTTTAAACATGTCTCAGACCTGCCACTGCCGTCTGTGTGTGTGCTGTTTTTAAACAGCCATTTTGATCCGACAAAATAAACCTTTTGGCAGGCCCAGCCCTTCCTTTTTAATACATATAAGTCACCCCATAGGGGAGGCCCTGCAGAGCCCAGAGGGCAGGGTGCAGTGTATTTAAAAGTAGATTAATAATAAACATATAGATTGGTCCCCTGTATTATATATTTCTCTAGTTTTTAAATTGAAAAAAGTATTGGAGTCCATAGGTCATCATTTTCTTGTATAATTATTTATTAATCTTGTAGTCCCTGATGGTCTTGAAACTCAAATATTTATGACAAGTTGTTACAAATAATTCCCAGCCAACCCGTGTTTCGCCCCATGTGGCATGTATGCCTGGGGTTTTCTCAAGGCAAAGGATTGTTATAGATGTGGGTCTTCAAGTACGGTCTTCCGAGTACAAAAGTCTGTGGTGAAAACGCTGTGTGATTCAGAGCAAAAGTGTATCGTATCAGTCCCTGCGATCGTATTTAAAAAGTAAGATATGTACTGTTAAGTTTTACATGTCCTGGAATGAAAAACTCTTACCTCTCCCATAGAATAACATTAGAGTTGCCTTATAACATTTTATAATTGAAATTCCAAATGGGAATAGGTAACCAGTTCATGTTTGATGTCCCTGCAATCACAATTTAAAATCCTAAATTATTGTGAAGCCAGATTATAAATTGTAATTCTGAAAATGCCACTTTTAGAAAGTTAGTAACAGAAAAGTGGGGAACCCAATACACCCTTGGAGGCTTGGGCAGATAAACTAATAGTGGGTAAAGATGCCTTCAAGGGATTTCATTAGCTACTCTTAGTCAAAAAATTTTTTTTTTTATAATTTGTGCGTTAAGCCCCAATTGGTAGCTAACCATTGAACAATCAATACATCAATGAGGTTATTCAAGAAACATAAATATTACGAAATTCTTAGACACGGGTATATCTTTTTTCAAAAATGCACAATTTTAATGTGAACAGAGTTAAGAAGGGTACATTCAAATATAACAAAACACCATGATAGAGGACATGAAAAACAACCTGCAAATCATAAGTGTAAACATCTATTCCAAATGAGAAAGAGAGGGGAAATGTATCTGAAATAACAGAGAGCAGTTCCTACAAAGCAACAAATGCTAGGGAAGTAGATGTGTCAGTCGACGTTTCGGTCTGTTGTGGCTGATTTGTCTGTCAGACCATCTTCAGGATGTGGAGTCAATTGTTAAAAAAGTCCCTTCAATCTGGTTCAGTACGCTAATAAAACCAGATGAGTTAGAATTTAAAAACACCGAAAGGGCCTTGCAAATGCACTCCTCTAGGTTTATAAGCTAAGGCGGAAAAACAGTAACCACTATCCAGTTTGGATGTTAAGAAAGGTGCCAATCGGTGCACACCGTTGACTATGTCGGAAGAGCAGTAGTCTCTTTCCGAGTAGTTTAATTAGAAGACACCACTCTGTAAAATCAAGTCGGTGATCGGTGAGTCGTAGTTTCGTACCGCTTGCGGTCAGATTTCTGAAAGCTGGAAGGCATCTTTACCCACTATTACTTTTAGAAAGTTGGCATTTTCTTGCCTTAGCCATTTGGTGCCTGCAGCCTGTTTCTGGTCACATGACTGAGTGTAGCTGACAGTTAGGCTTTGTGTATTCTTCCTAGACAGTCACACACAATGAGGAGCTTAGGTGTGACTGGATGGGCCATCTCTCGCAGGATGGGTGGGAGGAGCAGGGCACAGCCCTTCTTACACTTGAATAGGCTGTGTCCTCTCTCCACACAAAGGGTTGCATACCCCCTGTAGTTAGTCTGGACCCAGGGCCAGGAAGGCAGGGCATCCATGCACTTAAAAGGCATGCCTTTAGAAGCTTCTGCTCACTTTAAAAGCACACCTGTGAATAAATATCTCAGACACTAACTCTTCAGTACACGTCTGGACCTGAAGATGCCCTGCCACACAGAAGGACTGCTGTGCTGCTACAAGGACTGCCACTCTGCTGGACTGCTGCTCTAAAGGAACTGCTGCCCTGCTGTGCTCACCTGCTGCCTCTTGCATGGGGAAGAACAACTGGAACTGCAGCTTCATCTTGAATGCAGGACCCCAGAGTGACTCCAAAAGCTAGTCTGCTGACCTCCTCATCTGGTCCTCATGGACATAAAAGGCTACCCAACATACTGCACCAGCCCCTGGACCTTCAGCGAGTTCCTGAACCCAAAGTGGTGCCTCACAGGTCCTGGACCCTTGGTGTGGCTCAAGGGTGCTGAAATCAAGCTTTTGGGCTCTTCATGACAGCGAATGGGCCAATGTGCACCGAGTTCTGCTCACTCGCACCGCAAATCAGCGTGAAGCTCCATCAGTCCAAGTATTCACATTGCAGCATCAACCGCTCATGGGTACCGCCAACGTGAACCTCCATCAATGCCTGCCCGGGACACCGGCTAGCTGTAAGCGTTTCTCCTACAGCCTCCTGCGACGCTCTCCCTGCTCCTGGTGACCCACTTCCGCTTGAATGTGACTCTTGGCACTAACTTGAGAAGGTAAACTTCAGCAGACCTAGCCTGGTGACTGTATCTGACTTGCGCTCCACCGTGGTTGGCCTGGATAAATGAGTCTTAATATAGCACACGACTCATCCCTGAAGGGATATCTCGGTGCTGTGAACCACAGGAAGATATTTTGAAAGCAGCATTAAAACAACCATGTTTTAAGGTGTTTTTTGAAGCCAGGCAGGCTAATGCATACATGGATGTACAAGGGAAGCTTGTTCCATTGGTGTGGTCCAAGGTAAGAAATGGCTCACCTGCCATATTTGGCTGTGCGGATATGCCGGGAACATAGAAGCAGTTGATTACTAGATCTTAGGTTCCTGTTCGAAAGGCACCAAGTAAGTCTGTCCTGAAGGTATCTTGGGCCAGAGCCTACCAAAGCTTTGTAGGTCAGGCAGAGCTGTTTGAATAATGCTCTCTTTCGAATGGGTAGCCAGTGTAGGGCTCTAAGCGTAGGAGCTGACAGTGTCCTTGGAGGTAGGTTGTTTACCATATGGCCAGCAGTGTTTTGAACAGCCTGCAATTTTGATAGGAGAGATTAATTAGAAGCGAGGATCAGGGCATTGCCATAATCCAGATGACTGATTATTAATGCCTGGGTGAGTGTCTTCCGGGAGCTCAAAGCAATCCATCGAACGTTTTTCTTAAGAAGGCACATATTGCTAAAACAAATACCACAGATGGAGATAATCTGGTCTCTCATCGACAGTTTATTTTGCCCAGGTTCCTAGCCATGCTACTGGACAGTGGGGTGGGACCAAGTTCTGCCGGCCACCAGTCTTACGTCCAATAGAGCTGGGCTTTCCCAAACAGCAGAATCTCTGTTTTTACCCCATTGAGTTGGAGACAATTGCTGTCCATCGAAATCACAATTTTTCTCATGCAGTCGACAAAGCACTGTTTAACAGTCTCAGTGTAGTGATCGATTGAGATGACCAACTGAGTGTCGCCTGCATAAGAAAAAGCTTTGAACCCGCAGGACTTGACTAAGCAAGCAAGGGGGGCTTTGTAGATGTCTAAAAGCATAGGGCTCAAGGAGGACCCCTGAGGAAACCCCTTGTCGAAGGCAGTGGTGTTGGAATGGAACGTGCCTATAGAAACAGTTTGGACCCTGTCCGTAAGGAAATCCGTCAGCAAGTCGAGAGCGGCTCCCTGGATGCCTATCTGATGAAGATGCTGCACCAAGATGCTGCCACCGATAAGTCGAGCAGGACTAGCATGGTGGGGTTTCCTGCGTCTAAAGGTAACCTGATAGTGTCTACCACTGCAAGCAGTGCTGTCTCGGTGCTGTGGAATGGTCTGAAGCCTGATTGCGAGATGTCCAACAAGCGATTGCTCTCTAAATAAGAGGACAGCTGCTTGTTGACATCGGTCTCCAAGACCTTGCCCAACAGCGGAAGAAGAGATATGGGATGACAATTAGTTGCATCCTTGGGGTCTGAATTAGATTTCTTCAGGGTAGGTGTAACATGTGCTGCTTTCCAGAGCTGAGGAACCGAGGCTTGGGTCAGGGACTGGTTACACAAAGTTGTAATCGAAGGCAGGAGAAGAGGGGAGAGAGTTGGCATGATATGAGGAGGACAAAGATCAGAAGGGAGCTAGATTTGGCTTTAGCTAGCAGATCAAGCATCTGAGTTGGAGAAATAGGCTCAATTCTCTCGAGTACCACAGAAGCTAAGTTTCATGGTAGATCAATGATGCAAGGGTCAGTTATGGAAATAGTTGTGGAATGAAAACTACGGTAGATGTTATCAAGTTTAGTTTGAAAATGGCTTTCCAAGGTGTCGCAGAGAGCCTGAGAGGTGGGAATGACAGAGGAACATGCTAGGGGTTTAGCGAAGGTCTTTAATATTCATATGTTTTCACTGTTTAACTGTTTCAAATGTTGCACAAATACTTTACACATTGCCTCTAAGTTAAGCCTGACTGCTCTGTGCCAAGCTGCCAGAGGGTTGAGCACAGGCTAATTTGGGGTTTGCTTGTGCCCTACGCTGACAAGCATTGTGACTGCTGCTTGACTCAGGCTCACACCCCAGCCAACCAACAACCCAATTGCTCACACTCCCTTTTACTAAGCTAGATACAACCTTTGGAAGGAATAGAAACGCGTAAGGGATGGTACAATTTGAAAGTGTACATTGATAGCTTCTTATTAAATCAATAAAAGCAGTGCATTTCGGTATCAGTCCAATGCAATACCTTGATGACGTGCCAACATCTTGCTGCACCTATGCCTGTCTGGTGCATTCATCAAGACTTGGCCCACTGCTACATATATCATACCCTGCTGTCAAGGTGTGTCACTAATATCATATGCCAATCTAGGATGGAGATTGAGGAGAAAAAGATCAAAATCGTGATTAGACACTGTCTGTACGGTGAAATAACTGGGCATTTGACCAAAGGTTGCTAACCTAAAGCAACCTGGCTGCAGCTGTTGTCTCAACAGGTACGTGTCAAGTGCTGGTCACCCTCATGTAGGAAGACTCCAACCCATGGTCCTTTCTGCAGGTCAGAGTCTCCCTACACATATATCAATATGTGCACATGTGTGTGTGTATAGATAGATAGATAGATAGATAGATAGATAGATAGATAGATAGATAGATCTCGTGAAAATATTCAGAAATGAATATAATAAATAATGAAGCTATCAGAAGGCACAGATTGAGGTACCAAAAGTAAAGATAGAGACAGAGGAACCATTCAAAAAGGCATGAGGGCACATGTAGTAATACTTCACATAGTCATAAATGCCTTTGTAAAATGATCCGCATGTTTGTAATAGTTCTAAAATGAGAATTATGCCTCTCGGGACTCATGCATTTAGAGCCACTACCACGAAAACCAGAAGACCAGCTTACAACATCCAGCAACATTTGGAATATGTGCCCACAGCATCGACTAGACACAGGGTACGAGAGAGAAATGTTATGAAATAAAAGCTCAGAATATGCTTGTAATTGAAACTTCCTCTAAGTGACGTCAAACCACTGATGGTGCTAATATTAGACTTTTCAGTCGAGTCCGTTTTCATCTTGCATTTTTCTAACATTTCACTTAGCAGAGTGACTCATCATTTAGAGTTTGGCAGTCTAAAAAAGGTTTGTCCCCTGGTTGGCTAATGGATTTTTGGTTTAACCCACTGGTGCTCTCACACTAATGCAGTTGAGATTCGGCCTGCCGGCACGAAGTCTTTCTTCAGATATACAACACATATATAGGTTTATTCATATACTACAGCCAGCACATGGGTGATGCGGGTGCCTAACACACTCTGCACATGCATCCATATATTTAGCCAAACAATGTTTTTATTCCAGGTACCCTGATGCTCAACCACGAGAAACTTCAATTTTGGAGCTAATAAAACTAGCACCAAACTTCAAGCTTGTGTTCGAGATATTTTATTGGTTTTTGCAAGTGAAAAGACAACACAAAAAACTAGACATTGTTGGTATTTATAACAAATGCATACATAACTTTAAAATACTCTTATTGCATTATATATATACCTAAAATATGTAAATGTCTTGAAAGTTATAGGAAAATAATAGTGAATACGGAACAAACAGTGGCTACTTCCCATATCATTAGGCTTTCAACTACATCTATAAAAGGTGATAAATATTACTACTAAATACTCTATATGTATGTAGTTATATAATCATCAATCAGTCTCCATAACTGTTGAAATAAAAGGTATTTTTACCCGTTCCCTTTGTTGCTTGGGTATGAATTTACCTTAAAAAATGAAAAGACAAGAGGCATTTGGCAAAGCAGGAACAAGTTGGTTTAATTAAACACAGTCACCGGGAGAGTATCGACAGAGTAGCGTCTGAAGAAAGTCTCTCATTGTACAGAAGTTTTGCCGACCATTTATACCGGTCAATACAATAGGTACAATAAATCGATCTGGCATTCTTAGCCTAGTGTAGTGAATAGTCTTGTGTAGCCACGAGATATACATGGTTGCAGTGAGGCTTCTCGGGGCTGTGCATGCCATTGTTATGCAATGTTGTGCTTTGGTAAGGGACACCAAACTCCTCTAGTTCCACCATCTTCTGTCTCCCAAAAGTGCTGACCCCCTTCTCATCTGTTTGAGCACCTCAGGTGACGAAAATCTTGACAACCTCTTCTGTACCTTCTTCTGGTGCAAGAGTGATCAGGACTTCATGACTACAGAAGGTGTCACATCACCTGTTGACCAGAAACAAGAGGCCATGAAAGCCCAGTTTGATGCTGGAAAGCAGATTGGCAAGGTTGATCTTGAAGTGGGTGATTGGGTACTGATAAAGAACTGGAAGACGGTACAGAAGGAGTTGTCGAGAATTTTGTCACCCTTGGTGGTCAAATCAGGTGAGCAGAGAGTCATTACTTTTGGGAGACAGAGGATGGTGGTACAAAAGGAGTTTGGTGCCCCTTACTGAAACACAAGCACAGATTATAAAGAGATATCCCAATGTTGATACGGACCCTTGTGAATGGTTTAATTGGTTACAAGAAAGAGGATTGCCCACTATCACAGGTCCTGTCGCTGCTGAGGGTGACTCGATCAGAAGGGATTGTACTATAGCCTCACATGGTGGAGACAACAGTGTGGCAATAGCCAGGCATGGAGGCCGCCAGAGAAGGTTGCCTAGCAAGTTTGAAGATTATGTGTTAGACTAAGCTGTATTTTGTTTTTCAGGAATCTTACTTGTTCATTTGTTGTACAACGATGTGTTGTATTTAATGTATTATGCTTTCAAACCTAATTCCTTTTCTCCTATGTTTCTAGTGCATGTTTTCCCTTCGCTGTAAAATTGTGGGAGTTAAGTGCCTTATAGTTTATCTGCAATGCTTTGAGTTTTCTTTATCTTTACATTCCTTGTTCCTTCCTGTCTCTTTTGAGGAAGAAAATGTTGCATGGAATAGTCTTGTGTAGCCACGAGACATACATGGTTGTAGCGAGGCATCTCGGGGCTGCGCATTCCATTAGTTATGCAATGTTGTGTTTTGAATATTGTTCCATGCTATTTGAGTGGTACGCCATCTGTGAGCCTTATGGCATTATAACCAGTTGCAATAGAGACTCGCAGGTGAGGGGAACTCCAGGTCGTGGGTGTGTCATACTTGGAATAAATCCTCATCAATGTATCCTTTTGGCTGTCTGCCTCATTACTACAACTGGTCATAAACAATTAGTACAACTATCAGATAAGGGGGACACAGGTGGCTCATGAACTTGGGGACAGCTAGTGTGGGACAGTGAGTATGTGTCCAGATGTCCGACGTGGTAAGCGAGTGATCTCTACGTGTGATGTGTATGCTGTGTCCTGATTAGCTGAGTGTTCCTAACTTTATGTGGCATCTATCTTTGTGATATTTTGGGAATGTGCGCCTTTGGCCAAACTTGTTTTATTGGGGACAATTTCCTCAGAACTGTTTATGATGTAACTGCCTATCTGTGAGATCGATCAGGGTTTTCCCTGGGTGCGCATTTGTCTTTGGGCTAGCTCATTCGGTAGGTTCGGGTTTGAGTCACAGGGCCTGTCAGACCAAGTAGCTCTGACTCAGGATTGATGGGGAGGTCACCTTGGGTGAATCCAACAGCAATGATATGAGTTTGTTAAAATGTGTACAATTAACATGGGGGTCATTGATATCATTTTTACAGACATCCCCAGTATTGTGCGTACAGTTGTCATAGCATACATCAATATCGTCTTTACCAATATTAACATTGTTATACATGCACAGATTATGGCATACATTGGCATTGTTTCCACTGGTATCAACATTGTTACGCAATCACATTTTATGGCATGCATCGACATTGCATTTATTGGTATTGCTGTGGTCAGGTCTGCATATATCATGGTGTGTAATGACATCGCATTCACGGATATTAACACCATTAAGGATAGCGGGGCACCAGATCTAACAGAGGTGACATAGGACCACCAACCAGGATTGGTACTGCATCATATGACTTCCAATTAGATGTAATGGATTTGATGGTGATAGAAATTAGAAGATTGAAAAGTTTAGAATGGGGATCTGATAAGTTAGAAGATAATGCATGGGATTTTCAAATAAGCATGCTATACGTGAGAGTATCAGTGATAGGAAGTATTTAAGCAATAATATCCCAAACATTTCTCCAAAACTTTAATGTTGCTGCACACTCAAAAATAACATGCTTCAAGGATCCCTCATAATGTTTACAATGTCAGCAAAGAGGGGACCCAACAAGTTTAGCCTTATGTAATTTATATGGAGTCCATAAACAATTAAATTAAAGAAAAACTGTAGTTTGTGATAATGATACAGGAAACCACCCAGAAAGATTAGTTCTCCATATTGGTCTCCAATCATTTAAGGAAAAATTCATAGAAAGTTCTGTATTACAATGGGTGGTTAAAAATTTCAAGTCAATTTCACTAGTACAATTTATCTGTTTGTATAATTTGGAGACAGTAGGCTGAGAAGCAGAGAAGGCCTTAAGACAGAGTACCGAGTAAGGGGTAGTAGTCTGAGTAGCACATTTGGAAAATAATTAAGTGAAACAAAGAGTTTCAGACTTAGGAGCTTCAGTATCAGGTACCATGAATTTAGTTTGCAATTTGGAGAATGAAAAAAAAAAAACTCCTGTATCATGGATGTCCTGAAGGAAGAAAATACCAGCATTTATCCATAATTTCCAAACTTTGATAGTATGATTAAACTTTATTTTAGGATTGTGCCAAAGCATCAAAATCAGTAATAATCAATTTACTAGAGGCTATAATGGAAGATGACTTGAGAAGTTTATTTGAGTTGGACATAGATAATAATGACAGGAGAGGGAATGGCAAACTAAATTTAGAGGAATACCTAGGATCAATGCAAGTAAACCAAAGTGAACCTTGTTTTAAAATTAATGCTTTGTGATATTTCAAATAATCTGGCAAACCAAATCCCAAATTAAGTTTGGAAAGTTTACGCTTAGTATAACAAATACGTGGTGGTTTATGATTCCAAAGAAATTTGGAAATAAGTGTATCTATTCTTTCTATAGAATATAGAATAGAAGAGGTAACTGTAATTAGATCATAGATAAAGTATAAAAATGATAGGGGCAAGTACCATTTTGACAGCCTCAAGTTTTCACCACAATGATAAGTGGAATTGGGACCATTGGCAAATTTTGTCTGTGATTTTAGTAATTAAAATATGACAATTTAGTGTAATGGAATGTTTTAGAGAGTGTGAGAATTGTATTTCTAAATATTTTAATTTCTCCTTCTGCCAAATAATATCAGTATTATCTATTATTGTAGGCATGCAGTGGACATTTAGGGGAAAGAATTCTGTTTTTATTAATATTCAAAGTGTAACCTGAAACAATAAAGTATTCTTGTACAATATTTAAAACTGTAGGTTTAGAAGTAGCTGGATTGCTAAGGTACAGTAGGACATCATCTGCATAAGCGGGTGTCTTAAGTGTAATGCTAGCTATATCTATTCCTGTGATATCATTGGAGTTACGAATATGAGAGAGGAAAGTTTCAATTGTTAATAAGAAAAGAAGAGGTGACAATAGGCATTCTTGTCGGGTTCTGCTATGAAGAAAAAAAGAATTAAAGAACTGGCCATTAATAAATAGGCACGCCGTAGGGGAACCATATAACGATGATACAATTTTTATAATAATATTACCAAAACTAAATGAGGTTAGCGTTTGAAATAAAAATTGCCACTGACCTGTATCAAAGGCTTTCTCAGCATCTAATGTGAGAAGGCCAACGAGAGAAGTAAAGGTGGAAATATTATCAATTACATGAAATGGAAGTTGCATGTTTTCTTTTTTCATAAAGCCAGTTTGATCTATGGGAATAAGTGATGATAAAATGTAAGTTAGTCTAGTGGCTAAAATGTTTGCAAAACTTTTACAAACATAATTTATGAGAGACATAGGGCGATTATTGGAAACCATAGTCTGATCTTTATCTGGTTTAGGCAATACTATATTTAAAGCTTCAATAAAAAAGAATTCAATTAAGCCTGATTGGTTGAAATTAGTAAATAAATGATGTAAATGAGGAGTAAGAGCATTAGCAAACGTTTTATAAAATTAAGCAGGGATACCATCAGGTCCATGGGACTTTGAGGTATGAGTGAATGAATATCTGTTAAAATATCTTCTTTAGAGATAGGATTATCTAATTTGAATATCTCAGATTGGGAAAGTTGTGGCAGATTAGAAGAATCGAAAAAGTGTCTATAATTTGAGGGTCAAGGAGATTTGGCTAGTTGTATAATGATGAATAAAATGTAAGGAACTCATCTAGAATCTCAGGGGTAGACACAACAATTGTACCATTATCAATAGCATGAATTTGATTTCTATCTTTTTTAATGTGAAGCTAGTTAGCTAAACATCTATCAGACCTATTAGCATGAAAGGTACATTTTTCTTCCTGATTAGCAAGTTGAATTCCAGCTCTTTTACTTAACATTGGATTATATTCATATCTACGTTTTTGCAACACGGTTTTAAAAGTAATAGTGTGAGAAGAAATAAATAATCTTTCAAATTTAGCAATTTGTTTCACTAAATCAATAATTTGGCATTAAATGTCTTATTTTCATTGGCCATTATAGAAATGATCACCTCTCGTAAACATGTTTTAAAAGCATCCCATTTTATGATAGGAGAAGTTACACCATCAGGGTTGAGGGAAAAATAATCTCGAATAGCTGTTAAAATTGTGTCTTTATGAACCTCATGAAGAACAATATCTACATGCATGTGCCAACAGGATTGATAAACAGAAAAATTATTAAATTGTAGCTAAAGTGAAATAATTGCATGGTCAAAAACCTCGATATTTCCAGGGTTGAGTTATAGATTTTTCCAAATCTGTGGATGTTAACAGATGATCTAAGCATGAATGAGAATTATGAGGGTTGGAGAAAAAGTGAAGTTTTCTGAGTGAGAATATGTAGTCTCCAGATGTCAACAAGTTTAGAGTTTTTAATCAAAGTTTTGAGTGAGTGAAATGCTTTTGGAGGTGGGAATTTAGTAGAGGAGAGTCTATCTAAAAGGGGATCACTTATCAGATTAAAATCTCCACCAACAATATGTTATGTGAAACATTTCCAAGTTGGAGAATTTCAGAAGTAATAAAATTCCCCAAAATTAGGGCTGTCCTCTGTAGGCATATAGATATTAATTAAATGTAGAATAGTATTACTATGTTTTATTTTAACCAATAGGAATCAGCCATCTGATTCAGATCATTTATCTAAAGTTTGAAATTGAAGATTTTTTGAAAAGACAATTGCCACACCATTTTTCTTACCCAATGATGGAGAAGAAAGAATCTGACCCACCTATTCCTTTTTCATGTAGGCTAAGATGTTGTCATCAATATGTGTTTCTTGCAATAAACAAATGTCTTGTCAGCTTTTTGTCTGAACAAGCAATCTAAAATCTTCAAATGCTTAACAGGATGTTGTAATCTTTTAACATTCAAGGAAACCATTTTAATTCTGAGAGTAGTGTCCATAGGTAAAGAAGTGATGTAAGGAGGAGAGACAGAAAACAATATGAGAAAAGATATGGAGTAAGAAGCAGTAGCGACCATTGAAGTAGCTCTAGAACAAATAAGAACATAAAACAAGAAAAACATACATACAAAACAAAAGAGAACATAAATAAAATTGATGAGACACGGGCACATGAGACGAATAGCTAAAGGAGAGAGACCTGTGGCAATTAAAATATCAGATATAATAACAGGGTTAAAAAAAACATCTAATCAGTATCAGATATGAACTCTAATTTGAACACTTTGTATAGTTAACTAATATGGTCAAAACATTGCCAGTTTGATGGGCTTTGTGTATCCATTGAGAGAGGGAAATGGTTATCTAGAAATGTTTGAAAGTCTTCTGGACGATAAAATGACTGGGAAATGTAATCTTTCCAAATGCGCATGGTGGATGGATCAAAAAGCCCATATTTGAAGCAGGAACATTTCAGTCGTGGTCTCAAAGCTGCATAGTCTCTTCAAATGGGGACGGTTTCTATAGCAAAATTCTGATGAATGAAGATTTTAGTACCATTAACCAGGAGAGAAGAAATTTCTCATGCAGCTTCTCGAATGAGAACAAGATGGTGATGTGAAGAACCTTGAATATGACTTTAAGTGGTTTGGCTTGGCCAGGTTTATGATGAGATGGGATTCGATGTGCTTTATCAATCTCAAGTTTTTTTGGAAATTTTAGATTTAAGAGACTAGGCAATAGATTCTCAATGTAGCGTCTACAGTCATTACCCTCTCTATCTTCCAGCAAATTAAAAATTCACAAGTTATATTGCCTGTTACTATTTTCCATCTCAATCAATCTTGTATTGATAGAAGGAATGTTTGTGGCAAGCGACATTAGCTTATCAATTTTTGTTTAATTGTTATTTATTTAAATTTTGGTATCCGCAACCTTCATTGAAAGACCTACCATATCCTTATGTATTTTTATAATTTCCATGGCAATATTGTCAGTGTTAGACCTGACAGCTTGCAGGTCCTCCAAAATGGTAGTAAGTGAGGGTCCCGATGTATCTACGATTTTTGACTTAACAGTTGGCAGAGGTGCTGCTTATTTACACTTATGCGCTCATAAGGTTGAAGCTTTGCTTTCCATGTTAATAAATTGATATAAATGTATGTATAATAAACAGCAGAAAAATATGTGTTAGTAAATGTGCCAAACCAGTGGAGAAATGAAGTAAAGTTCCAGGTGCAGCAGTTAGAACAGATTGTGGGTAGACCTACAGGCCAAAGCCACGCCCTTTCCAGAACAAAACCCTGCCGTCCTGACAGGAACTCCGAAGGCAGAGCAGAGAGGAGCCTCGGTGCAAGAGCAGTCGAGTGCTAGAGGACACCAACAAAAGCTGCCAAAAGTAACCAGCAAACTCCTCAACTGATGGGGGTATGGGAGATGAAATGAAGGCATGAAAATGCTTTGTTAAATTGGCAGAAAAAGCTCATCAGAAAAACTGGTGCACCGGACGGCCATCTTGATTTGTGCACTCGCGCGTCTCAGCACCAAACTTCAAGCTGCTGGAACAGCTCTTCTTCAATTCGAAGTATCCAATAAAACCTGAGAGCCTCCTTTCCACTACAACTAAACATGAGTGTGGCATGTCAGGGGAAAGAGTGAAACAAACAAAAGGGACCTTAACACGTCCTACCTAATTGGGAATCTCATTACTGCTAAACTAATCAGTTTTTGTTATACTGAAATCATTAGTGACCATTTCTGACTACATACCAAATCAAAGTTCCCCAGAATGACACTATTCCAGAATCTGACAATAGCATAGGAGCTGTATTGTTTTGACATCTGTTAGTTTAAGCAGAAAGCTAATATTTTTATTTCACTCTCACCAATGCATGAACTGCACAGATGCTACATATATCAATAACATCATTGAAGTAGACCTGTATGCACCCCAAACATTGCAGCTGCCACGGTATCTGTAGTGTCTTGTGAGTTAGAACTGTGACATAAGAGTTAGAGTTTAGTGAAGTGAATGCAGGTTTAGAATGTTGAGTTTCCGGTTACACGCAGACGAATAAAGAAATGTAATACCAAACTGTGTGTGTGGTGTCATCATTGGTGGGTGCCCAGGCTGGGGAGGACCTTACAAGCGGTGACGAGCTAGGGGATAAGCAACTTGAAGATCGACAGTGCTCTCCCAGAGAGTTTGCCATGGTCCAACAATCTGCTTGTGCATGCCACGTGTCCCTCAGTCAAAGTGCAGAATCAACGTTTGACGTATCTGGAGTCAAAGCGCAACTCCAGCCAGTGTGAAGTATTTGAAGATAACAAAACCTCCACTGAGAAGTCTACACATCGTTGGCCAAGAACCTGCTGGTAAGGTCGTAATGAGAGGTGCAGTGCTAATGTGCAACCTAAATCTATGCATCATACAGATGCAACCAGGTTTTGAAAGAGCAGCAAATAGTGGCAGCAAATCGCAAGATAACGCTGTGATCAGAAGCACTGCGAGGCAGATCAACCAAGTATCAGACAGTACAAAGAGATGCCTAAAAGCAAAGCGATTCAGAGACAAGAAACAGTCATCTGCTTACCAGAACCGATTAATGAGAGTCATCATACCACAGCGTTGGATGAAGTGGCCCAAGAAGAAGTACCCGAGGCTGGGCTGATTGAGGCTCCAATGAATACCAAACAAGAGGCAACGTTTCCCGTAATTATCAAAGATAACCCAGAGGCTAGCACGTCCCAAGGCCTCAGAGATGGTTTACATAAACAAGATCACCATGCAGCATCAGAAAGAACACTACTTTCCACAACAGTAAGTTCCACAAACAGTTATAATGCTGTTGCCTTCCTGAAACCACCACCACCATTCGATACCTCCAAAAAGCTGATTATTGGCGACAGAAAGATTGCTTGGATAGAGGCATTTGATGATTTCATTGATGCACCAGACGAAACAGATAACAAGAATATTTTCAAATACCATAAGAATTCTGCCATTGAAGGTGTAAAAGAAGTCATAAAGAAAATGCTGCAAGCTGACGAAATTACATATCGTCAAATTAAAGAAGTCTTTTATCTCAAGTTCAATCCAATGCTGAATGCAGATTACAAAAGGTACATTTTCAGTCAAGAACAACAAAAAGTTGGTGAAACTATCGACAAATTTGTTGAGAGACTTAGTTTAATGAATTTAACAATGAGGAAGCTATACATCTCAGAGTTATTGACGGATGCCTGTCAGATTCATTCAGACGATGAATGCTGAGAGAATCTTTTAGGGGGATATGTACAATAGAAGTGGGGGAGTGAGGCGTTAGCCATCATGGCTTAATGCCTCAGTCCGCCACTTCTGAAACACAAGGCTGCACCATATTTACAACGATATGGTGCAGCCTTGCGTTTGCCCCTGCGATGGCGCTACACTTAGCAGTGTAGCGCCAATGCAGGCACCCTTGCACCAAAGTGCAAGGGTGTCTGCGTGCAGGGAGGATTGTTTATGTGTAGGAAGGTGTCTCTTCCTGCACATAAACAATCCTGAAATGCCCTTTTGTCACTTTCATGTGTGCTGCTTAATGCAGCACACAAAAGTCACAAAATGGCATTTATTTTTTAAGATTGTTTATGTACAGGAAGGGGAGCCTTCCTGTACATAAACAATCCATGGCATTTTGCCTTTTCCGTGTGTGCTGCAAAAACTAGGAGAAATAATGCATTTCTCCACATTTCGCCAACTTAGGACCAGGTTTTTCCTGGTCTTAATTTTGGCGCTGCCTCCTTTGTACGCTGCCCTTGTACATAGGGGGCAGCGTCAAAATCAATGGGGGTAGCATGGAACGTCCATCGCAACACCCTCTGCCCACCCCTTTCACGCTAACCATAGCGTGAAATGGTGCCTTATTTACAAGGCAGCGTTAAGTCACGTTAAGTGGCTTAATGCTGCCTTGTAAATAAGGCTAATCCCCTATCGCCACCACATCGTTGATAAAAGTGACGTTGTGGTGGTGATAGGGGCTTGTACATATGCCCCTTAGTCTGGAATGAGTTCTCATGGGTGCCTGAGCTGAAAAGCATGCTGATTGACAAGCAACTGACATGGAGGCCGAATGTGCCCAGAGTGAGTCAGTCATGAACATTAGACAAAAGCATAAGGCAGAAGGACACAGAGTGATGTCTCCACGGAAAAAGAAGTTGTGGTTCAGGAGTGGATTTTTGTTTCCACACAAAGGTAAATGTCCCGCCATTGGATTGATTTGCAAAGGCTGTGGGAAGGAGAACCATTTTGTAGCTGTTTGCAAGGCGAAGGAAAAAGTAAGTGCGTCTTGGTGTGAAGACAAATTGGCCACCCGAACTGCCCTGAAGCGACGTTCAATGCACACCCACTAGGCCAAGTGACCACACCAGCTGAGGCAACTCAATGTCAGACGAAGTCAATCATTATCTCAATCATCGTCAAAAAGTTCTTCAGTATTAAAATCAAAGGAAAGTAGAAGATGGTTGTGCAATGTCGATGTTTGCCTCAGAAAAATGTGTGCCTATTGGACTAGACTCATGTATAGAAAAATACAGGTCAAAGAAAAGTTGAAATGAAAAAGCGCCAAAGTCATTCCAACATTATCCGAAGATTACACTAAAAGTAAACAGTTGCTCGATACCTTTTATTATCAACAGTGGTGCGTCAATAAACATTATGCCTGAGGAGAAATACAATGAACTATCTCCATTGCCATGACTTATGGCATTGAAAACTAAAGTGTACACATGGGCTGCGTCAACGCCATTAAAAAGTCAAGCTTTATTTGTAGCAACAATAATACACAAGAAAACAAAAGTACAAGCACCCATTCATGTACTTAAAGGTAAGGCATCAAGTGCTGATTTGGAACTGATATCAGTGAACTATAACATAAATGCTCATCACAAAATAGTAAGTCAGTTCCCTTCGTTGTTTCATGGGTTAGGAAAACTCAAGACTATGAAAGTACAATTACACATAAATGAGGATGTCCGTCCTGTTGCTCAAGGGCACAGATTAATTGCATTAAATTTACAGGAAACAGTTGAAAAAGAACTTGAATCATTACTCAAACATGATATCAATGAGCTTTCCACTGGTCCAACGCCATGGGTTTCTCCCAATGTGGCAGTACCCAAAAAGGACAGTGAAGGAACTGTACACATCTGTGTTGTGCGTCAAGCAAAAAAGGCAATTGAAAGAGTACAGGTCCACACATTGCCAATATGATAACACAATTGAATGGTGTGGAGGTCTTCTCGCACCTTGATTTGAATACAGGATATTATCAGTTGGAACTCGCGGAAAACTGTACGTACATTACAACATTTTCTACACATATTGGTCTGTTCCAATATAAAAGATTACATTTCAGTGTGTCATTAGTTGCAGAGCTTTTTCAAGGTGTCATTCGACGTATCATACAAACTGTCATGAATGCTTTCAATTATAGTGATGACATTGATTTTGGGAGCTACGAAGAAGGAGTACGATAAAGCTCTCACACAAGTGTGTTGTTTACTTGCTGATGCAGGTTTAACTTTGAATGCTGAGAAATGTGAGTTCCATAAGACAAAGCTAAAATTATTTGGCTATATCTTTTCTGATGGGAGTATGACACCCAACCCAGCTAAAGAGCATGCGTTGTCAACTGCCAATCCCCCGCAAGAAGTTTCCATGTTACGTTCATTTCTTGGCATGGCCTGGTACTGTTCTAGATACATACAAGACTTTGCAATTGTAAGTGCTAGTTGAGAGAATTGACGAAAAATAATGTTTTGTTTTATTGGTCACATGAATGCGAGCAAAGCTTCAAGAAAATCAAACAGGCTATTGAAAATGCTACTGAAATGGCATACTTTGATCCAAAGCTTCATACTGAGGTTGTTGTTGATGCTAGCCCAGTCGGGTTAGGAACAATCCTCGCACAGCACAGCAGACATCCAAATGCTCGAAGACATATTGTGGAATAAGCAAGCAGGAGTTTGTCCCAAACTGAACGTACTTATTCACAACCTGAGAAAGAATGTTTAGCAGTGGTTTAGCAGGGCTTATGAACATTTACTTGTATTCTTATATGGAAAGCCTTTTATGCTTGTGACAGATCATCAAGCATTGTTGACCATCTTTGGCAATCCAAAGACCAAAATATCTCCTCACATTGAACGTTGAGGTTTACGATTACAAAAATACGACTACACCATCATCCACTGTCTACTTCTCACAAGTGCCTTTACAGTGCCACGGTACCCCTTCCAAGACAGCTGAAATCTACATACATTTTATTGTGAAATCAACCACACCAGTTGCCATTTCGTTGAAACAAATTGTCACTGCCATGAGTCAAGGTAGTGACATGTTAAAACTAAATGACATCATTACACTACAGCCTTGGAACCAGCACACTCTACCTCTTACCAGTGACAGTGAATACCAGAAGTTTAAAAATGTCAAAGATGAACTGTCTGTTACTCAAGAGGGCATTATTCTGACAAATTTGAGAATTGTTATTCTGGAGAGCCTGTGTCAACAGATAATTGAAGTGTCCCATGAAGGACATCATGTAATCGTTGCCACAGAACGAGCTCTCCGAGACTGAGTCTTGTTTTCTCATCTCGATGAGAAAGTTGAAAGAGAATTGAAGGCCTGTCATCTATACAACTGCCTTTCATCAAAAACCACTCAACACACCTTAAACATGACAGAGTTGCCAAAGCATTTATGGAAAGAATTGCCGTTGGCTTCTTCGGTTGTCTTGACAATGGACATCACCTGATGGTGACTGTTGATGAATACTCCTGTTTTACGTTGATAGAAGATCTCTAATCTATTACTCAAGAAAGAGTCATCGAGAGATTAGACGGCATGCACACGACATGGGGTGTTCCTGCAATCCTAAAATCTGACAACGGCTCACCTTTCAACAGACAAGAATTCAGAGACTTTCTCAGTCATCTTAATGTGAAGCATCAGAAGAGCACACCTCTTTGGCCACAGGCCAATAGCCTTGCTGAACGTTTCATGACTACTCTTAAGAAAGCTGTTCAGCGTGCTGTATTGGAATAGCTCGACCTTAACACTGTCTTGAATTCTAACCTTTGTCCTTACCGTTTGACCCCTCACTTGACCACAGGTGAAAGCGCTGCAACTTTGATGTTCACGAGAACCATGATGACCAAGTTACCTCAGTGGACCAACAGAAGAACAAGTACTGAGGAAGACACCCATATAAATGACATGGATTGTAAAAGGAAAATGAAGGCCTAGGCAGACAATCGGCGACATTCAAGGGACATTACTTTCACTACAGGAGATCGAGTGCTTGTCTGTCAGTCTAGAAAACAAAAATCTGATACTCCCTTTGATGCTGAGCCCTTTCATGTTTTGATCAGCAAAGTACACATGTTGACTGCTCAACATCCTGGGAAGTCCATTATGTGAGATTCCTCACATTTCCGACATGTGGCTCATCGCTCGTCGGGCATTGTTGTCAATGTAGAGACTGGGTCTTATAGGACGATTGAAAACTGCTTTACTGCTGTTGTTCCTACATCACCAATGCAGATCATGGACACTTCTACTGCCTGTCCCCAGTTTCCGACGACACGATCAGGACATGTGATCTGAGCACCATGAAGACTCATCAAAGACCTATGATTGTATATATGATTGTAATGTTTTACTAATTTTTATTTAACAGAAGGGGAGATGTAGTATTAGTGTTAGTGAGTTAGCAATGACGGAACTCTCTAGGCTCCTGATGGACTCCGAAGAACTGTGACATACATGTTAGAGCATAGTGAAGTGAATGCAGGTTTAGAATGTTGAGTTCGCGGTTACACACAGACATATAAAAACGTGTAATACAAAGCTCCGTGTGTGGCATAGTCATTGACATGTGCCCAGGCTGAGGATGACGCTACAGTTTGCACACTCAGACCCGAAGCAGACAATATCACAGGATACTTGCCTATCCCCTGTCACTACTGAATAGAAGATAAATGTGCCCTACCCGGCACCCCTGCAACATATTGAAAACAGGGAGAATGGCTGTTCTTTAAAGGTATCCTTGCCAGCACAAAAGGCTGAATCCAGTGAACTAAGATCCTCAAATAGGCACACTTACTATCTTACAGAAGTGCACATAACAAATCATGTCCAGATATTAAAGCACACATCTACTCAATCCATCCTCACACACAACCTCGTTGTTTTCATAGATAGGTACTTTCTGAAGATGAGGAGAGGAGCTACAGAAACACAGGTGGTGCCACACTATGAAGGCATATTTGACTGACCAAGGGGGATGTTTTTATCATCAACAGTAATTACTGTGAACAGCAATTAAATCCATTGTGGATTTTCAGTATCCCGACACAGTGGTGCTGAAAAAACTTTCAGAGTGAGGGTGCTGCCATTAATGTTACATCAACATATTCATAGGGATTATGAAAAATCCAAGATTCACCATCGAGCAAGTATAGCAAAATGAGCCACGCCCATTCAGCAGGAGTGTGTGCTTTGTATATGGTGGTGCATGCTAGAGCACCCAGATGCAAATATATTAAATTAGCATGATATGGTAGCACACTATCATTTACAGATAGCACATTTTCCATTATCCACTACATTTTCACAGACTTATAGATTTACTGATAAAAACTATTGTGCACAAATGACAATGTGAGGTAATCGGGTTTCAGTGACTAATTATCATTTGCACATCTCTAAGTAAACTGTCTTGATTTGTTTTGATCCTATTAGAAAACTGAAAAATTACAAAAAGATTGCTTCATTTGTGCTTTCTTAACTGCTGGTATATTTTGAAATATATGTACAATAGATTTACAAGTATTTAAATGTTATTGTGTTAGTAAAATTTGACATCCAACAGTCTTTCACATTACTTGTACTCCAGCAAGATTGCCACATAGTTCACTTTACAAAATCCTCTCAAGCTGTAGTCAGAAAATGAAAAGTAAACACCAATCTCCATGTTAAACGAACAAAGCAGCAATTTGTCAGAAGATATTGCTTGACATTTGACCTCTGGCTTTGAACACACAGCAAATGTAACAAGATAAAGGTACAATTTCAAGGCATCTTTATTGCTCATTCACCTTCTGAACTCCAGCATGGTTATTTCTGGGGCTGCTACAGCACCTGCCGCACCCCAACTTCCAGCTCCTATGTCCGGACATGCACAATGATCTTAGCAGGTTCAAGCAGATTTGAACAACCTTCCCCTGCCGTCCTTAAACCTCACATTTGAACAGTCGACAAAAGCATTATAGTTCCTCGGCACAAAATATATATGTATAGTTTTTTTTTTTTAAAAAGGATTGGAAAATAGCATTATATTTAGGTGAAATGTTCAGTAACAATGTAACTTTTTAAACTCTAAAAACCATTGAAATTCACCAGGTATAGTTATCTCAAATAACTATAACTCGTGTCCTAATATCACTATAACTTGTGCCACTGTTATTACACAGTTTTCTCATCAATATTTCATTGCAAAAGTTGCAGTGATATCAATGATGTCATAAAAGATGTCATTAGTGACGTAATATGTGGGGTAATTAGCAGTGCATGGTGAAGGTGTGAGTCATGTGTGGTTTAAATACCTTTGGACCCAGCAACACACACATCATAGGACTCATAAAATGGGATTATATATCTATTTTACAACTGATTCTAATGAAGAAGGATCAACCCTTGCAATGACTCTTCAATTGTTGCTCTAGGAGTATTTGGGATTTTTATGAACAGATTTTTCTATTTATGACATGCAGAATTATACGTGAATCCATATCACCTAAAGTACGAACTGGAAGTGCTAATTTCAAGCAGATCTGTGCCGCAGCTTTAGGCTTACTATCTCTGAAAAAGTTGCATAGTTGGAACACTATTTTACTCTGTTAGATAGCGATAAATGGTTGATTATCACATGAATGTTAAAAGCAAGACTGTTGGTGCTGCATCCAGCAGCATTTGATTACATCTCCAAAGTAAACAACAGAACATAACCCTGTAACATTGTAGTGCCAGAGGCACTCCCATGTATTGGGACCACGTGATAACCTTTGACTACCATTATTTTAATTGACTTTTGGTGTTTTACTTTATCCTATCTTGCATGTAAAAATCATTTTTCCTGCATGTGCAAGTTTCCTTGAAGATTTCTTTTGTGTAAACTTGTAGTTTTAGAGTGGGAGAGCTTTCACAGATCAGAATAGCCTTGCCAGGAACAGAATGTGCGGGATGTGCATTTGAAAGCATGAGAGAGAGAGATATGTGGAATGTATTTCTTGGCCTCGGAGCGCAGTGTTATAAGCAGTGGTGCTCAAACGTGCATTATGTTGTACATTGGGAGATGAAGTGTGAGATGCTATAGGTAGTGGTGCACAAATGTGCATTATGTTGTACATTGGGAAGTATTATGAAGTTCTTACTATTGGCTTTGACATGCTCTCATGCCATCTTGAATTCTGACTCTGTCTAGCTTGAGCTTTTGCACACACAGGCAGGCAGGCCCCCAGATTACTCAAGTTGTTTAGGCTATTCACGTTCAAGGTTGTTTTTGGAGATTGTTTTCTGTACTGTTGGAGACTTTCGTAAGCTTCGTTAAGATAATCGTCTGGAACATGTGAGAGCGCAGAAGGATACGTGAGAACTCTTTTGCCTTTGGAATGCTTGCATGGAGAGTGGCAACACCAGTAAGTTTCCTTGGCGCAGAGGGTCTCTCGGAAACTTCTAGTGTGCTTTGAGATTATAAAACTGGGGTTTATTGACTTGGAGACCGGGATTTGTTTGTAACCTGAATGAACAACGGATGCATCAATTTCAGTGTAGCAGTTCCCAGCTTGCTGAGTCTCTTGACCCCGGCTGTGAATCCCCCAGTCTGGAGTGGGCCAATATGCAGTGTTTGCAGCCGGTGATGCTTTATTTTTGATTACTGACTTCCTGATGTGTGAGTGTGTCTATGTGCACATTCAAGTCTCCAGTGGTTATAATCATCTGAGGTGTTTTCATTGTGCTGTGTGAGTGTGTCTGTGTTCACATTCATGTCTTCAGTGGTTATAATTATCTGATGTATTTAGTGTATACATATCTTTCTGACTTCTTACAGTGGACGTCCATATTATTATCTGCTTGTATTTTGTTTCATGTATTTTATTCCATGCATTTAACAGTTGCATTTGCTTACTTATAAGTGTGATATTATTTCTTGCACATATGTATATAAGCCTTTTTGTTAGAGAGTGTTGCACAAATAAAACCCCATGCCTTATTCTGGGAACAGTCTTTTAATGTGTCTCATTTTATGAGAGTGACATCTCTTTCCAGGTGGTGTTTTTATTGCTTCGCCGTGTTTGTGCCTCTGTGTGGGAGGGCGGTATTTTCTATTATTTGGGAGGGTGAAGCAATACAAACATACACAAAGTAACATAACACAAAACATAACAGGGCACCACTCCATCACAGTCAAAACAACATATAAATGCCACAGCAAAATGCCACACAACAAAATGGGACAAACATTCTTGTCATACATTAACCCCTCAAGAAATCTGCTTTCATAATAAAATGTCAAAAGTTGTTTGCACCAGGCTCTATCATACTTAACATAAAGGTAGGGTTGGACTGGCCTTTCAGGCAGTCAGGCATTGCCAAATGGAACAGCTTGAAAGGGCCAGTGTGTGGGCTTCCTTTGTGAGCCCTTACCAGGGTGAAACCGGTCCAAGCAGGACCTGGATTAGCAGTTTGGGCTAGACTGTTCCCATTGGAGCCGGGTCAAGACTGATTTGCATATGACTAGACCCAAACTGAGGTGAAATGGTGGGCGTGAAATGAGGGATTGGGATGCAGCCTGATCGATTGCCAGTGGCTGAGATTAATTCAAGCATTCCATCTATCACCTTGCTGTTGTTGCAGTGAAACAGTAGCTGTCAGATAAGGAAAGGCAAATCCTCAAGAAATATGCAAATGCATTAGCAGGAGACAGGAACTGATAAAGCTGGAATGTGCCCTGTGCTCACATCTAGAACAACTAGTAGAATGCATCTTACTATCACATCAGGCTCTAAGCAGAAAGGCAACGCCAGAATAATCATTATAAAATAAACGCAAACAACACTGCTACTGGTACTGAAGGTAACTATCTTGTGTGTGGATGACCTTCTTGTGAAAGAGCAAAATACACTCACTCAAACTGTAGCTAGTGAGTGCCTGAAGCAGGCTGACCCACTGCCCCATGCTGTATTATGTAGTGAGTGGAAGTAAAATGCTAATGATGCAACAGATCAATTCATGAAGAGAGCAGGCTGAAAGACCCTTTTAGTAAGTATGCTATATGTATAATTTTAGTAAAATCAAAAGGTCTTACACCAGACTTAAAAATGGCCCACACTCTAACCCTTTCAATGTGGCCCATCTGGCAGTGCCAGATTGCCCAAAATGCCAGTCCAACATTGACTAAGGACATAAAATAGCCCCACTCAAAAATGTTTTTCTTCATCAAACTATCTGTCAACTTATTACTCAAGGTGACAAGAAATACATTGAACAGTAATATATGTGCTATACATATGCACTTCTTATTCCATATCACACTTTTCAAAGGGCATCTGACCACAGTTTCACATGAAATCAGAAATGTGCACGTTTTCATTTGTTGAGATGTATCTGCGCACTGACTGAAAGGGACAGGTGCATCTACAAAATGAAGTATAGCAGGATCATTCGCCTCCTGACCTCTCTCCATATATGTCCATACTCAGCTTTCAAGGGTATTTTGTGGGAATGGGATTTTGACAGTTCTTAATTTGTAAAAGGATGAGTACTGGTGCCGAAAGCTCTGCTCAGAAGGCTGTGTTGTTGCTCTTACATGTTGGTACACCATATACACAGGCTGCACAGTCTTAACTCTACCTCATGACTCTTTAATCCACCACCAGACACTTCCTGACACTTTATCTCACTCTGGAGGATTCCTGCTTTCTCCCTTCTTGACTGTTTTTCCTTCTTTCCCTTTTGTGCATTTATCTTCTCTTGCTCTCGGTAAATGTCTGATGGAGAAAAATGAATGCTGGTGCCCAAAAAAGAGTGCTGGTGGGCCCCAACGGCAGCCACCAATCAAATTTAGCACTGGATTTTTTGTGATTGACATGTTCTGGTAAATATGTGATTGCACTCTCACATGATAGGCATGTTCCCCATAGGCATGCTATATCTGGAAAGGCTATGGTAAAGACGAAACTGGTTGTGGTGATGAACAGTTTGTCACTGTTAAAGCCGGTCAGATCATCTGTAAAAAGCTTCTAAAAACCTCTGCCTCCTAGGTAGTTGGTTCTTAGGAGTGGACAAATAACTCAAGAGCATAAGGACAGGCACAGAAACAAAGTTAGGGGAATATTTATTAAGGTTTTGTGGTGCCCTTGGGGCACGCAAGGTGGGAACAAGGGTGACGCAACACTAAAGTAAGATTTATCAAGCCACGCAAGGCCACCTTGCATGGCCATGCGTGGTTTGATAAATCTAGAGTAATGCAATGCAGCTCAAATTGCTGTGTTGCGTTAATCTACCCCAAGAGAGGCGTTCCGTGGGTGGAGCGTGGATGTTCCCACGCATCCATCCATGGATTTTGGAGCATTTCCAGATTTAGCATTACTGGTAGACCTGGAAATGCATCAAAATGCTACGCCTCCCCAGGTGAGGCATAACAAGGAGAAATATCTTTATTTCTCCTCATTTGTTCCTCTTTCTATGTGTGCTGCATTCTGCAGCACGCATACAAACAGGAATTTGCCTCAGAGGATTTTTTTGTGTGCAGGAAGGTGCCCCTTCCTGCACAAAAATAATCCTGTCTACAAAGCAGGCACCCTTGTGCCATGACGCAATGGTGCCTGCATGGGAGCTCAGCAGTCTAAAGGGTGCCAGAGCAAGGAAAGGACAGGAATAAGCTGTATTATGTTAACTAGGGCACATTTCTGCCCTTTCACGCAGCGCAGCAAGGTGGCTTGATGCTCTGCGTCAAAGCTTAATAAATCAGCCCCTTAGTCTTTTCTGTTTTTTTATAATTGCGTGCCACGGGTAATATCTTTATTACAACAGTCAGTCATAGGCTGTTTCTAATCAGACAACTCAAATATTTCATTACGTTCGAGGCAATGTTTTCATTTCTACACTTAAAATTACCATCGAAATGAGAAATACCTCCTTCAGAACTTGGCACTTATCTGATAGTAAATAACTGTGATTTTCTCTGTTGGGATCACAGTAGGCATGTCCTAATTGTATTTGCCAGTCCTACAAATCACATCCAGGCAGAGAAAGATTAAACATGAATTCAGTCCCTGCAGAAAATGCTTTGGCTCTACGACTGATAGGCTTGCTTGCCCAAATTGCATCTTTATTACTGCAAATGCTCCCAGTGGTTTGGTGCATGAGCCTCTCGAGACAAAATACTTCTCCACGTTTTCTTAAATTACACTGAAAATGGAATTTAACTAGAACTATAAGCCAGTCTGGTCAAAGCTTGTGCACTGGGAATGTCAGATATTCTTCTTTCACATGTTGTCTTCAGCCAGACAGCAGGTTAAAAGGTGTTTTTCTTTTAGAAATAAGCACTTTTGTTTTTCTAGCTCACACTGCAATATATCATACCTTTTTCTTTCATAGTTTGTACGTCAAGTAGATTGGAAAATATGATTACTGTACACTTCATAGTTCTTTGTCTTACATGAAATATGACAATGTAAAACTAAATTTATGATGAATACTTCATTTTCAGTTTGCGTGTAGGTGTGCATTATTCATGTACCCTACATCCTATCACCGTAATATATCATAACAACTTGTTCCTTTAATGCAGCACATCTTACCACAGTTTTGCAGGTTCACACGGTAAAATTTGTTGCTAATAGCCTGTGTCGTAGTACTCACTCACACTAGCAGAACCACCTGCAGTGGTGGACGTTTCCTGACTACAAATGTTCGAAATTGTTTGGTTTCACAGGGTTAAAAACATTTTTCTTTAAAATGTTTATGTAGGTTATTGAGGTTATATAGATAGTTGTGGACAACAATTGTGCTAATATTATGATGGAAAATTATTTGTAGAAACAAACTGGATCTCCGAGATTGAGAATATGAATGTTTTACATCACACCATTGATCTTGTGTCAAGCGTCTGCTGAAGCCTGTATACACCTCCAGAAATATTACATAGGCATGGCATCCATCTCGAATTTTACCTTTAAATACATCTAGATGAGAGGCGCTGTACAGACTGCCAGCTGAGAACGTTGTTTGGTGCTGCAAGCCCTGTGACCCTGTGTTTTATTTTCTGTTTTGATCTCATGGAGGACTGAACCCTCTATATATTTCTATTAGCCCTCGCGTGCTTCTTTGTACCCAAGACACAAGTCCAAAACAGGAAGTTGGGCGGATAAGTAAGTTAGGCAGTATGCAAGTGACATCACGGCAAGTGATATCATGGCAGGTGACATCTCGTGTAACATCACAGGAAGTGGGATTACATCACATTACTTAACAGGAAGTGACATCACAAGAAGTGACATCAGATCTGAAGATCTACACGTGTTTAGCAGGTCTATCATAAGTACATCGGAGTGCATTATGAGAATTAACAAATGAAAACTGATAAGGCTGTAACTTGAGATCCCTAGCTGAAGGAATAAACAGCCCAAATGTGAATGAGGTTGAGTGTCTGACTAACTACAGAAGACAAGCCACTAAGTGCTACAAGCTAAGCATACAAAACGCGGCACCAAGAACAAAGCACAGTTCATGAATTGAATTAAAAATGCTACAAACTGCAATTGTGAATATCAAAACTGTAAAATGTAGTACCCTACTAACATACCGCCCTTATATACTCTGACAATAATTTACACTTGGACCATTATCAAACAAATACAAGTTACACACTGCATTTGATATTCTGACCAGGGCTAACTATATTCACTATGTAAGATACAGTTACAACTGGATATTATGCGCATACATTCATTCAGATATTATGGACCAAACTATATTGCCACAGGATGTTTAGCCATAAGAAATGAGCAATTAGTGAGACCTTTCACATCATGTAGGTAACAAAATCACTTATAAAAACTCCATGCAACTGCATATAATTTCTTTTGATAGGCAGTAGGATCCACCTTCTTAGACTGAGTATTATCCACATTACAATGAACAGGCAGCCGTATATTAAAATATGGCCATGGATTCCAAAGAGGCAAAGTAGGGCACATGAGGTTTATGAACATTAGTGAAGAAAGACATGCACTACCAAGACAATTTCGTAACAGTGACATAATGATATTATCAAGTTCATCGTGCTGAAACACCTTTCTCAGTCACTTAAAGTCACTGGTAGTGATTTTAATGCCCTCAAAATAGGTTGCAGTTGTTCTGTAGTCTCATTCCCACCATTGTCAATATAGTCTCTGAAATCTGATATGGCTTTATATTTTAAGAGAGAATCTCCTGCACAAGTCTATACACTAACACAAACTACATATACTCAAAATTACTCCTGTGCATATGACGGGCCAACCAGGAAGGTGTTTTTGCAGCCAATAATGTAGCAGTTACACAAGAACATGCATGCAGATGTTATCATGGCCCTTAAATACATGGACATAAGTTTCCCATGAATGCTCTGTAGGTGTGACTTCTTCTCTTATAATGTCCTCAGAAAAATTATTAAAAGAATGCAGGGAGAGAATTTCTGCATCCAAGAATCAAGCTTCAACATCAGCAAAGAAGAAGTATAAAATGTTGGGAAGATTTTTAAATCCTTGAAAGGCTTAAATATATAAAGTAAAACATTAAACAGAGTGGTGAACTAATCATTTAGCTGTTTGAGTTAAAAGTCTACTACTGCAGAAACCTTTGTGAAGCTTGCAGATTTGCTTGAAGCTAAGCCACACCAGCTCAGACTTTCACCGTTGTCAAAGATTGATGTAATTGGAACCACAGAGATAATTATGAACATCTACAATTATGAGATAGGCACTTTCACTGAAGTGAGACCCTAAAAACTGCAAAAAGCATTGCTGAAACTTGTCAGACATATAATTGGCCAAGGCTTGGGACACGAAATGTGAGCTTCATCCTTGTCATGTTTGGAAATCATCCAGCGTGAAGTGGGTTATCAAGTCAAAGAACAAGAGGTGTATACACCAACACTCGTGATTTAGGCAGAAGACTCACACTTTTGTAAGGTACACATAAAATAATGTTGCCTTTTGTTAGTATAAAACTTCCTTTTCCCAAGAATTGAACAAACCTTCTCCGCCACAAACCCCCTCCACCAGGAGTACTATTTGTAGTGCAGCACATATCCATGTAGATGTGATTGGTTAAGCTGCCTGTGCTCTCCAAATGTGAGCTTGCGATCCCATGTGAAGTATGTTTACTCCACCCTACTTATCACATGTGTCTATGGTGGGCAGCTGCACTCATTTTTAGGAGATTAGGGCTCATTTAGCACCAACAGACTATGACCCAGAGCAAAAGGAAAAAAACAGAAATGGAAGAAAGAAGGAGAGAAAAAGATAGGGAAACAATGATGAAGGCAGAAAAGGAGATGATGAAAGAACCTGCAAGAATAAGACAAAGACAAAGCAAGTGAAGCGTAGTCAAAGAAATATGTAATGGCAATACTGATATTCAGCAGTGGGACCCTAAGAAAAAGTTTGAGGCTCTGCATTTGTGTTTTTCTAAATTACACACTGCTCCCAAAAAGGATGTCATCTCCATATATAGCAGCAGACATCTAAAGTCTTCTTATTGTTGGCATAACTATATCTAAACCACCCTCATATTCACCAGCACAACCGAAAGACAGCTCATCCTAGAATCAGTACCACCAGAATACCCACAGAAAGAACTGACCATAATTTTCACAGTAAGGTATGAGCTCTACATCTAAATAAGTGTAAAACACCTGTGTCCAAGGATCAGAACTAAACTGAACTAGTGTGCAGATGTAGGAACAAAGAGAGACACCACAAACTACGACCAGTAATCAGAAGCTATGTTAGACTACTCTTGCTAAAATGAATTTTGCACAACCTAGACATGTTACACTGCCAACTTGGTGCACTGGATAAGGCTTACATGTTTACAGTAACACTGACCTGTGGGCTAGCTTATTCACTGTAATCTCATCTGAAGGAACCAGCCTTTTGTAATCACATGTGATATTTCATCTCATACATAGAATACCTCTGAATTACATCAACCTGCCAGGCCTAAGAGCATTGTAACACAAAGCTACCCTGTGTTATTGCGATATGATACTGTACATCGCAAATTCTACAGCATAGCTGCAGTAGGTAAGGAGGAGAAGGGCAAATAACTTGACTAGCCATACCTAAGTAGGGTAACAGTTTAGCAATCTGAAATGCGGCCATATCCAGCACTCCAAAATTTCCAGAGCTACAAAAAGCAACTTGACTTCCTTTCAAGAAAGACAGCTCTTTAACGTTTAGTGATTGAAACTGGAAAATAAAGCCCATTTCAAATGTTTGGAATTCCTTTTTTGTTTGTGGTGTGACAGGTTTGGGTACATCTGCACAAAACTGAACTATACGAGTTAAGGAGGAGCAAGCAGGATTATGCAAGACACCCATTATTTGAAGGGAAAAATGCACAGTTGTAGCATGGATGCGCGAAGAAACAAGCATGCGATTTCTTCAAGATGGCAAATAAATATGCAGCAATCTGGGGTACTGACCAAATATGAAATGATCGATTCAGGTTGGCAAGTGAACACAAAAATATGCATCGGTTTGTGCACTTTTACAAACATATAGCAATAAATGGAAGCTAAACTGAGAGTTAGCTATGAGTTGTAGGCAGATAACACGTTTGCGTGATTTCATTGACTATAATGTTGTTCCATTTATAATAGGAACTCAGGCAATATATAAGGATGACATGTGTTAGTCCTGGCATCATTGGCGTGGGTTTCCCCTTCATTTTTGCCTTGGCCTCCTGTGTTTTTGCTGTGTGTTGGACTTCGTTTTGCTGGTCTAGATGCTTTGGGCACTTTGCCATTGCTTTTCATTGCCAAAGTGCAAGTGCTCCCTTTGTCAATTGTTGTTATGGATTGGTGATTCCATGATTGGCATATTTGATTTACTAATCAGTCCCTAGTACAGTGCACTGTGTGTGCCCAGGGCCTGTAAATCAAATGCTACTAGTGGGCCTGCAGCACTGATTGTGCCACCCACATAGGCAGCCTGTAAATGTAACTCAGACCTGCCACTGCAGAGTCTGCACGCAGTTTGGTACTGCCATGTCGACCTGGCAAGTGCACCCACTTGCCAGGCCCTAACCTTCCCTTTTCTTACATGTTAGTAACCCCTAATGTAGGCCCAAGGTACCCCTGTGGGCAGGGTGCACTGTATATGAAAGGTAGGACATGCCCTGATGTGTGTGGCATGTCCTGATAGTGAAATACTGTCAATTTTATTTTCACTATTGTAAGGCTATCTGTCCCCACAGGATGGAATGGGGAGCTTTCTTATAACATCTTATAAGCATAACTGCCCATGGGAGCAAAATAGGAAAATAAAGTTTAATATGCCTGAACTCAGAATGTTAAGAAGATGCATCTTTTAGTGAGGGTGATTTTTACATTCTGGGTTTGAAAATACCACTTTTAGAAGGTAGGTATTTTCTTTCCTAACCATCCAGTGTGCCTCTGCTAGGTTGTGTATTGACTGTCTGGCTTTGGAGTGACAGGGGCTGGGGATGTGCATTCTGTTCAGACATCCACTTGGGGGGGTTGAGGTGTGTCCTGCCTTTCCAGGGTGAGTCAGGGCTGCATTTAGAGTACGGGGAGGAGATTTCTTTCACACCTGAATGGGCCTGGTCCGCCAAGGACAATGCTGTCTCCACCTCCTGCCAGGAAGCTGCACCAGAGAGGATAGAACTGGTTTTGGCTGAGAAAAGAGCTTCTCTGCCACAGAGAACAAAGGAGTTTGTATTATAAAAAGAGGGGCCCAGACCCCAGACTTTTAGATCATTCTGGGAATCAAGAGGAACCTTTGCCAAGGAGAAGAGCTGGAGAAACTGAGGAGAAGTACAGCCCTTTGCTGTGTGCTGTCTAGGGTTGGCCTGCAGTGGCTCATTTTGCCAAGGAAAGGAGAAAGGACTTTGCTGTGTGCTGTGTCCCCTGCTTGAAGAAGATCCTCAAGGGCTTGAAAGAAGAGCTTGCCTCCTGTTCTGAAGTCTCAGGGACACAAAGACTTCACCACCTGCTCCCCTGAACTTCCTTGCTGGGAGTTCTGATCTGCTAAGAGGTGCCTGCTGCTGTTTGTACCTCTGGAGGCTGTATGCTGCTGGGAGCTGAAAAAGTAACGCAACTTCGAGAGGCGCGACTTTGGCGTTACCTGTTTCCAACGTATCGCCAAAGAAAACGACGCAGCGCCTACTCTCAGCTTGAGAAATCGCCACACGGCGCATCGAGTACACCGATCTATGAAGGCCAAGATCCCTGCACCGATTCTGACGCAGGCCCTGCTGTGCGGCTGCAAGAACAAACACATTGTGGGACCGCAGCTGAAGAAACCAACGCAAGGGCCGTTGCCGCCACTGCATCGAGAACCACTGCATCCCCGATCCTCACGCATCGCATCTGGGTACCACACTGGCAAGAACACCGGGGATGCAGTAAGAAACCTACGCATCACCTCCCCGCACAGTAAGAAACCGGCGCATCACCTCCCCTTCAGTAAGGAACCGACGCATCACCGCCCCTGCGAGGCAGTAAGGCACCGACGCATCACCTCCCCTGAAGTAAAGAACCAATGCATCACCTTCCCTGGGCGTAAGGAACCGACTCATCACCTTCCCTGCAACAGTTGTTGTTTATGTGTGCGACGCATCCAAGGTACTTTGTGTGAAAAGTGTTGCATCTGCAATTTGCTTTGAACTGAACTATTTCTACCATTTGAAAATCATATTTTTATTACTGTATTGTGGGTTTTTGTTGTTTATGGTCTTGTTTTGGTTTAGATAAAGATTACTTATTTTTCTAAACTGGTGTGTTGTCCATTTGTGGTGTTTCACTGTATTACTGTATGTGATCACAAATGCTTTACACACTGCCTCGGAGATAAGCCTGTCTGCTTGTGCCAAGCTACGAAGGGGGTGAGCAGGGGTTATTTTATAAGTGTATCCCTGTTACCCTGACTAGGAAGAAGGGTCCCTACTTGGACAAAGGTACCTACCTCTGCCAACTAGAGCCCCCCATTTCTAACACTGTTGGTCAGCAGTGAGGATCTGGACTTGCATTTGTGCCTTACATACAGTGATTGGTGTACACTACAAGTATAGTGCAGACCATTACCCGACCACATACAATTGGTGGAACCTTTTCTTTGGAATTTTTTTTGCAACTTGAGAACTGCCAATTTTCACCATGAGTAAACAAGCATCACTTGCACCTGTGGATATTGTATTTGAAGAGGATAGGGTTGAGACCTACACTGTGCCACAATTGAAAGCTGTCTGCAAAAAATGTAAACTCTCTGTAAGAGGCCTCACCAGAAAGGAGGAATACCAAAAGGCGTTGAGGGCCTGGTTGCAATCAAGGAATGCCAGTGAGCATACAGAGGAGCCTATGGTGGAGAAAGAGAATTTAGATGGGCAGCAGGATGGGCTATTGGGCCTGCCTGGAGGGAAGTTACCGTCCAGAGTGGGCAACAGTGTGTCTTCTAAGGGTCTGTCTCCAGAGGAGTTGGAGGACGGGGAGAGAAGCAGAGTGCATGAGTTGGAGCTTACAAAGCTCAGGCTGGGAAGGAGTGTGACTCGGAGGATAAGAAATTAGAGTTAGAGAAGCAGAAACTGGCCATGGAGGAAAGGAGGATGCTTTTAGAGCATGAAAGAGGTTTGAAGGAATTGGACACAAAGGCCAAGAGTGAGGCACCCAGTTCCAATGGTGGCAGCTTGCTGCCAGTGCCTGGAGAAGGGAAGGTAAACATCCCCAAGGAAGTGATTAAGGATTTTTTCAAGAATGAGGATATTAGGCAGTGGTTTAAGGCATATGAGGTAACAATGAGGTCCCACAGAGTCCCTGAGGAAGACTGGGGAGTGAGGTTATAGAGCCGCTTCGTGACAGAGTGGAGGGAAACATTGTTAGCCTTACCTAGCGAGGAGCAAATGTCTTATGCCCACTTGAAGGAAGCCTTAATCAGGAGGTATGGTTTGACCCCAGAACTGTACAGGCAGATGTTTAGGAACTGCAAGAAGCTGGAGTCAAGCTTCTTGGGTGGAGTATGTGTCCTATTTTTGAGGAGCACTGGATGTTTGGGTGAAGGGTAGCCAGGTAAATGATTTTCAGGGGCTCTATGATTTGGTTGCATGGGAGCACTTGTCTGGTAGTTGTTTTCCAGAGCTACGCCAGCATTTAATTGACAGTAAGCTGACTGACCCCAGGATGCTTGCTGTAGAGGCAGACTACTGGGTCAGTATCAGGGTCCACAAAGGTTATGTGGGACACTCCGCCAAAGGTGGGCATGGTATCCGCAGAAGAGTGGGGGGGACAAGGGTAAACAGAAGGAGTTCCAAAAAGGGCCCCAAAGTAATTCCCAAGGGAACCGAGGTAAGGTTTCCTAGCCCCCCAGTGAGAACAAAACATGGGTCCCGGGAGGTAAGCGTGCCCAAAAGGGCCCCAGGGCATGTTATGCTTGTGGTCAGGTGGGCCACTTCTTAGGGGATCCTAGGTGTCCCAAGAAAGCCATTACTGCACCCACAGGTGCTCCGCCACGTGAGTTGGCTAGTGTAGCCTTGAAGGAGGAGTCGGGTTCCCAGGAGGGGTAAGGGCCCGCAGAAATGACCCTGGTTTCTTTAGGAGACAGTGAGATGGTCCCAAGAGCTCATCTGCCTGATAACACTAAAAAATACAGGCAGTGGGTGACCATCAATGGCCATAGGGCCTGATTCACAGAACTAACTTACGTCAAAAACGTAAAGTTAGTACTTTTTGGTATTCACAGAATACACTTACTCATTTTGGTATTCACAGAATGAACTTACTCATTTCGGTATTCACAGAAGTTAGTAGTCCTAACTTTAGGACTCCTAAATGCCTTCTGTGAATACCGAAAGTCTTAAAGTTAGGATTTTCTCAGTTTAGGAGTAGTAATGTTAACTTTACTACTCCTAAACTGAGAAAATCCTAACTTTAAGACTTTCGGTATTCACAGAAGGCATTTAGGAGTGCTAAAGTTAGGAGTCCTAACTTTACTACTCCTAAACTGAGAAAAATCCTAACTTTAAGACTTTCGGTATTCACAGAAGGCATTTAGGAGTCCTAAAGTTAGGACTACTAATTTCTGTGAATACCGAAATGAGTAAGTTCATTCTGTGAATACCAAAATGAGTAAGTGTATTCTGTGAATACCAAAAAGTACTAACTTTACGTTTTTGACGTAAGTTAGTTCTGTGAATCAGGCCCATAGTGTGGAAGCTCTGAGAGACACTGGAGTCAGTGTGACAGCTGTCAGTTGTCGGCTAGTGTCTGAGGAGCAGGTGGTCCTCAACACATTCTACCCAGTAGTTGCAGCTGGCAACTCGGAGTGCCTTTGCAAAGTGGCACAGGTTCCCTTTGAGTGGGGGGGGTCTCAGGTACCTTGAAAGTAGCTGTGAGGCCAGCCATGCGTATTGACTGTCTGCTCGGCAACGATTTGGAGAGCTCCCCTTGGGAAAAGGTGGAGCGTAAGTCTCATTTGGAGATGTTGGGTCTGCCTGAGTGGGCGTGTGTGACCACTCAGTCTAAGGCAGCCGGTAAGGGAATTCAAGAGGACCTGGAGCCTGAAACAGTGGCCCAGGTGCCTACCAGAAAGACAAGAGGCAGGAGGCGCGGGAAACTGGACCCTGAAGTTCCCACGGTCCAGGAGGAAGAAAACCTTGAGGGGGATGCCGTGGAGCCTAGAGGGGAGCCAGTGGCCGAACGGGGGGACGTGCCTGAGCTGACCCATTGACAGCAGGAAGGGGGCTCCTCCAGGGAGGAATTCTGCCAGGAGCAGCAGAAATGCCCTTCTCTTCTTGGCTTGTGACAGCAGGCTGCAAACCAAGCAGCAGGTGATCAGTATGGATCACATTGGATTTACTGGGAGAATGGTCTCCTGTAGGGTGAGCCTAAGGTTGCTGAGCCTGGGACAGCTCGTGTGCTGGTGGTACCCCAGCGCTTCAGAGCCTTCCTACTGGTGCTGGCTCATGATGTGCCTTTGACAGGGCATTTGGGGCAAAACAAGACCTTTGAAAGGCTTATCACCCACTCTTACCATGCCTGTTGTTTGCTTACAGGGAGGTACCACAGAAGTCCTTAGGGTTCAGTCCCTTTGAGCTTCTGTTTGGGCACCCTGTAAGAGGACCTCTAAGTCTGGTCAAAGAAGGCTGAGAGAAAGCTCCCAGTAAACCTCCCCAGGATGTATATAGCTACATGCTGACCTTCAGGAACCAGACTAAGCTCTTCAGGCAACTTGCTCAGGCAAATCTGGAAGCCAGCCAGGAAGAGATGAAACGGTGGTATGATCAGAATGCCACTCTGATTGAGTTTCAGCCTGGTCAAAAAGTGTGGGTCATGGCCCTAGTGGAGCCTTGTGCGCTCGAAGATAACTGGACTGAGCC
Source organism: Calotriton arnoldi (assembly GCA_963921515.1). Taxonomy (NCBI): domain Eukaryota; kingdom Metazoa; phylum Chordata; class Amphibia; order Caudata; family Salamandridae; genus Calotriton; species Calotriton arnoldi. Next base: position 1,707,436 of record CAWUFW010002427.1, on the reverse strand, counting down.
ATTTGAGGTAGTGGAGCGCAAGAGTGAAGTCACCTACCTGGTTGACTTGCAGTCTCCAAGAAATCCTTTGCGGGTCCTACATGTGAACTGCTTTAAGCCCCACTTGGAGAGGTCCGAAGTGGGCATGCTCCCAGCAACAGATGCTGGAATGGAGGAGGAGGCTGAGCCTCTTCCTGACCTCCTGTCTGCTAAGGAACATGACGGGTCAGTGGACTGTGTAACCCTCTCCCCCGCCCTGAGCCCTGAACAGCAGAGTGACTGCCGCCAACTGTTGGGACAGTGTGCTGCTCTGTTCTCCCTGACCCCTGGTGTCACTCAGTGGTGTGTCTATGATGTGGACACCGTGGACAGTCCTCCTGTGAAGCACAACATTTACAGAGTGACTGACAGGGTCAAGGCTTGCATCAAGGAGGAGGTCTCCAAGATGTTAGCACTAGGGGGGGATTGAGCCCTCAAACAGCCCTTGGGCCAGCCCAGTGGTCTTGGTCCCAAAGGCTGCCCCACCCGGTGCCATGCCAGAACTTTGGTTCTGTGTGGACTACCAAGGGCTCAATTCAGTCACCAGGACTGATGCACACCCCATCCCCAGAGCTGATGAGCTCATAGATCGGATGGGAGCTGCCCAGTACCTCAGTACGTTTGACTTAACGTCTGCTTACTGACAGATTGCTTTAACAGATAGGGCCAAGGAGAGGTCTATATTTCCAACCCCATATGGGCACTACCAATTCCAGGTGATGCCCTTTGGGTTGAAAAATGCCCCTGACACCTTTCAGAGATTGGTCAACCAGGTGTTGGCTGGACTGGAGGATTCAGGGCCGCCTACCTGGATGACATTGCAGTGTTCAGTGTCACTTGGGAGGAACATCTGTACCACCTCTGGGAAGTGTTGAAGGCTCTGCAGAGGGAAGGCCTCATGATCAAGGCAAGCAAGTGTCAGATCGGGAAGGGTTCAGTGGTGTACTCAGGACACCAGGTAGGTAGTGGCCAGGTGACGCCCCTACAGCCTAGGAGTGACACCATTCTGGCTTGGGAACCCCCCAAGACCCAGACAGAGGTGAGAGCCTTTTTAGGCCTCACCCGATATCACAGGAGATTCGTCAAAGGGTATGGCACCATTATTGCCCCCTTGACAGAGCTGACTTCCAGGAAGCAGTCCAGGAAGGTGTACTGGACTGACTCCTGCCAAAAAGCTTTTGATGCCCTGAAATCTGCCATGTGCATGGCACCCGTGCTCAAGGCACCCAACTTCTCACAGGAATTTGTGGTGCAGACAGAGGCTTCAGAGCAAGGTGTGGAGGCTGTGCTCCCACAGCTAAATGAGGAGGGCCTAGACCAACCTGTAGCCTTCATTAGTAGGAGGTTACTTCCACGCGAACAGAGGTGTAGTGCGATTGAGCATGAGGCTTTTGCTGTTGTCTGGGCACTGAAGAAGCTGAGGCCCTACTTGTCTGGGACTCACTTCCGGGTTCAGACCGACCACAGGCCCCTCAGATGGTTAATGCAGATGAGGGGTGAGAACCCAAAGTTGTTGAGGTGGTCCATTTCCCTACAGGAGATGGACTTCACGGTGGAACACCGCCCTGGTACAGAACACACCAATGCTGATGGTCTGTCCAGTTTTTCTGCCTTAGTAAAGAGATCTCCCAAGAGGGTGGGTAGTTCTCCCAACATTTCAGCTGGAGGGGACATGTGTTAGACCTGGCATCATTGGCGTGGGTTTCCCCTGTATTTTTCCTTGGCCTCCTGTGTTTTTGCTGTGTGTTTGACTTTGTTTTACTGGTCTAGATGCTTTGGGCACTTTGCCACTGCTGTTCAGTGCCAAAGTGCAAGTGCTCCCTTTGTCAATTGTTGTTATGGATTGGTGATTCCATGATTGGCGTATTTGATTTACTAGTCAGTCCCTAGTACAGTGCACTGTGTGCCCAGGGCTTGCAAATCAAATGCTGCTAGTGGGCCTGCAGCACTGATGGTGCCCCACATAAGCAGCCTGTAAATGTAACTCAGACCTGCCACTGCAGAGTTTGCATGCAGTTTGGTACTGCCATGTCGACCTGGCAAGTGCACCCACTTGCCAGGCCCTAACCTTCCCTTTTCTTACATGTTAGTCACCCCTAAGTTAGGTCCAAGGTACCCCTATGGCAGGGTGCAATGTATATGAAAGGTAGGACATGCCCTGATGTGTGTGGCATGTCCTCTTAGTGAAATACTGCCAATTTCGTTTTTCTCTATTGTAAGACTATCTGTCCCCATAGGATAGAATGGGGAGTTTGCTTATAACATCTTATAAGCATAACTGCCCATGGGAACAAGATGGTAAACTAAAGTTTGATATGCCTGATCTCAGAATGTTAAGATGCATCTTTTAGTGTGGGTGATTTTTACATTCTGGGTTGAAAACACCACTTTTAGAAAGAAGGTATTTTCTTGCCGAACCATCCAGTGTGCCTCTGCTAGGTTGTGTATTGACTGTCTGGCTTTAGAGTGTCAGAGGCTGGGGATGTGCATTCTGTTCAGACAGCCACTTGGGGGTTGAGGTGTGTCCTGCCTTTCCAGGGTGAAACACGACGCCGGCATACAAGGAACAGCCCTAGACTGGATCCGATCATTCCTCACCGGAAGAAGCCAAAGGATCAGACTGCCACCCTTCCTCTCCGATCCCACGAAAATCACCTGCGGAGTCCCACAGGGGTCATCACTGAGCCCGACCCTCTTCAACATCTACATGGCCCCCCTCGCCGCCATCGTCCGACAACACGGCCTCAATTTCGTATTCTACGCTGACGACACCCAGCTCATCCTGTCCCTCACCAAAGACCCCACCACCGCCAGACTCAACTTCCAGAAAGGAATGCAAGACGTCGCAGTCTGGAAGACCAACAGCTCCCTAAAGCTCAATGCCGAGAAGACAGAAGCCCTCGTCCTTGGAACCACCCCTTCAGCATGGGACAACACCTGGTGGCCGACCGCCCTCGGAAGCCCACCTACCCCCTCGGACCACGCCAAAAACCTCGGCATCGTACTCGACTCATCCCTCACCATGAACCGACAGGTCAACGCCGTCACCTCCAGCTGCTTCAACACCCTCCCGCATCCTCCGCAAGACCTTCAAATGGATCCCCCCTGAGTCAAGGAAGACAGTCACCCATGCACTCATCACCAGCAGACTGGACTATGGAAACACACTCTACGCCTGCTTTAACAAGTCCCTACTCCGCAAACTCCAGACAATACAGACCACCGCCGCCAGACTCGTCCTCGGCATCCCCAGGCACGAACACATCAGCCAACACCTACGAAGACTCCACTGGCTCCCCGTGGAGAAAAGAGTCACCTTCAAAATCCTCACTCACGCCTACAAATGCCTACACAACAACGGACCCAAGTACCTCAACGACAGAATCAACTTCCACATACCCAAAAGATACCTCCGATCTTCCAACCTCGCACTGTCCGAAACCCCGCGCATCCACAGAGCCAGAGCAGGTGGAAGATCCTTCTCTCACATTTCAGCCAAGACCTGGAACAAGCTTCCGGCAGACATCAGACGCGCCCCCTCCCAGAACACCTTCAGGAAGACCCTCAAGACCTGGCTCTTCGGCTAAACAGATCTGCGGACCCTTCCTCCCCCCTCAGCGCCTTGAGACCCTCACGGGTGAGTAGCGTGCTTACAATTCCCCTGATTGATTGATTGATTGAATCAGGGCTAGGCTGAATAGACTTGGGCTGCATTCTGAGGGAGGAGAATTCTTTCACACCTGAATGGGCCTGGTCTGCCAAGGACAATGCTGTCTCCACCTCCTGCCAGGAAGCTGCACCAGAGAGGACAGAACTGGTTTTGGCTGGGCAAAGAGCTTCTCTGCCACAGAGAACAAAGGAGTTTGTATTATAAAAGGAGGGGCCCAGACCCCAGACTTTTAGATCATTCTGGGAATCAAGAGGAACCTTTGCCAAGGAGAAGAGCTGGAGAAACTGAGGAGAAGTACTGCCCCTTTGCTGTGTGCTGTCTGGGGTTGGCCTGCACTGGCTGTTTCTGCCAAGGAAAGGAGAAAGGACTTTGCTGTGTGCAGTGTCCCCTGCTTGAAGAAGATCCTCAAGGGCTTGAAAGAAGAGCTTGCCTCCTGTTCTGAAGTCTCAGGGACACAAAGATTTCACCACCAGCTCCCCTGAACTTGCTTGCTGGGAGTTCTGATCTGCTAAGAGGTGTCTGCTACTGTTTGGACCTCTGGAGGCTGTTTGCCACTGGGAGCTGAAAAAGTAACGCAACTTCGAGAAGCGCGACGCATCCGTACTTGTTTCCGACGCGTCACCGAGGAAACTGAAGCACCGCCTGCTTGCGGCTCGAGAAATCACTGCAGGCCTATGAAGGCCGAGATCCCTGCACCGATTCTGATGCAGGCCTTGCTGTGCGGCTGCAAAAACCAAAGCATTGTGGGACTGCGGCTGAAGAAACCAAAGCAAGGGCCGTTGCTGCCACCGCATCAAGAACCACCGCATCCCCGATCCTCACGCATCGCATCTGGACACTACGCTGGCAAGAACACCGGGGTGGCAGTAAGAAACCGACACATCACCTCCCCGCACAGTAAGAAACTGACGCATCACCTTCCCTTCAGTAAGGAACCAAGGCATCACCGCCCCTGCGAGGCAGAAAGGCACCGACACATCACCTCCCCAGAAGTAAGGAACCAAGGCATCACCTTCCCTAGGCATAAGGAACTGACGCATGACTTTCCCTGCGACAGTTTTTGTTTATGTGCGCGACGCTTCCTAGGTACTTTGTGTGAAAAGTGTTGCATCTTCAATTTGCTTTGAACTGAACTATTTCTACCATTTGAAAGTCATATTTTTATTACTGTATTGTGGATTTTTGTCGTTTTTGATCTTGTTTTGGTTTTAGATAAAGATTACTTATTTTTCTGAACTGGTGTGGTGTCCATTTGTGGTGTTTTCACTGTAATACTGTGTGTGAACACAAATGCTTTACACACTTCCACTGAGATAAGCCTGTCTGCTCGTGCCAAGCTACCAAGGGGGTGAGCAGGGGTTATTTTAGAAGTGTATCCCCCTTACCCTGACTAAGAAGAAGGGTCCATACTTGGACAAAGGTACCTACCTCTGCCAACTAGAGACCCCATTTCTAACAACATGATAATTGACTTTCATGACGTTTTTTCCTTCCGCCCATGCTCCAACCTCATGCACCAAGAATTAAAGACAAAGGGCCTCATATATGAAATACACAAAAAAGAATCTTAAAATCCGAATTATACTGATTTATAATTTGCGATTTCTTATTTGAATTGTTTGAAAAGTTACCCTCCAGTGTTAATGAATCATAGTGATTCGGTATTTCTAAATAAGGAATCAGTGTAACAGAATTGTAAACTACGAATTGCAGTTGCAAATTGTGAATAGCAGTTGCAAATTACAAATGTTACCATGTCTATTCATGATGACATCAGCAACCCAGGAAGTAAAAAGGCAGAGTGCATGTGTTTGCAGAAGAGGAGCAAGGAGTTTAGTGCAGTAGGTGCTAGAAATGTCAAGTTTGAGTGGATAATAGCATGCCAGGAATTTGCAAAAGATGCTAGCAGAAAAAGGAAGCGCAAGTTCAGTGATGCTGAACTTGAAATACTAGTTGAGCAGTGCATGACTGAAAAGGACTAACTTTTGTCCCAGAATCTAACAAAAAGTGTATTTGGGAGCAAATCAGGGATCGTATAAATGCAGTTGAAGTCACAAACCATATCTCAGAAGAAGTGAGAAAGAGGTGGTATGACCTCTGATTGCAAAGGAAGGAGATTAGCATCAAGGCGAAGGGACCCAACTGCGACTGGAGGTGGGTCGAACAACGAAACTATACCTACTGCAATGGAAGAACTAATTGCAACAACATTTTACCCAGAAGTCATCAGTGGTGTTTCTTCAATTGATACTTTAAGCACAGGAGTAACTGGAAGTGGTAAGTGCCATGTTGTATAATATCTATTCCATTATTGTCTGGAAGTCAATTCGTTGAACATGATAAAAATGTTAAAAAAGATAAATATCAAACTATCGATATCACTCTCTAGCTATTTTTGTATATATATATATATATATATATATATATATATAAATATAAATATGTATATATATATATATATATATATATATATATATATATATATATATATCAAAAACAACAGTCCCAGTGCTGATCAAGCACAAAAGCAGGTACGGACTCCAAACAATAATCTTGTGCTTAAAATAAACGATTTATTTTCTTTGTGCTGCACATGACGCGTTTCGGCCACGTCCTGTGGCATTGATCACATGACCATGCTACGTTTGTGAATTCAATAAATAGTGAAAAAAACATGTGACTGCTGACAGCAATAATAGTCATGAAAGACAGACTGTAACGATAGTATTAAGTGCCTTCACTTTCTGTTTCCTTAATTTTCGATCTTGTGACCTGCACAATGCATAGCATTATGATTGCTATTTCAGATACAATCAATCTAATTTACAATATGTGCAGAAAAACGACCTAATCATCATATTTAGTCATATCAGATTTCATTACCCCAGACATTTTTTAAATATCATTATATGCGGAGCGAAAACACCTTATGTCGCTCCAACTAGCAATGCTACATATATGTAATATGGATATACATCTATATGCTTAAAATCCACCTGTGTATAAAGTGCAATTGCATATTGATATAATAAACCAATATAATATATCCAAAATATATGTATATTTTTTAATAACTGCTCAAATGCTGGTAATAAAAACATTTTGCCTAAAATTCATGGTCAAAGGTCATATTGCACATAATCTCTATTACAGTCAAACTACTTATCAATATTAAAGTGCTGTCGTGCGAAAGTGCTACCTGTGAAAAGTGCTATGTTTAAAGTGCTTTACATTAGATGCTGCTGAGGCCTCACATTAGTGAGGACCAACAACCTAAAGACTAATTATGAACAAGTATAGCAGCTAGAGGAAAATATATATGTATATATGCATTTAACCGAAATTATATATATACATTTAGCAACATTGCAAAGCATTATGAGACTTGTAGTTTGGGATATATTATTTATTGCAATTTAACTATTATTAAATACTATGCATAGTTAAGTAACAATCATCAACAAATATTAGAGTATTCAAATAGGACAGAAATATAAAATACAAATAGTTATTAATGTTTTCTTTTAATGTTTTTGTCTTGCAAAGAAACAACCAACACTGTCACAGCAGAATGTCAAGAAGAGGCAGCTGCAACTTTCCAGGCAGAAGCACCACAGCTTACTCCCACAAACACCGCGGATGACGAGACCCACACAGCACCGAATCTAGAATATATCAAACCAGAAGACATCTTACCACCAACAACTTCTGAGGACACAATCATCCAAAAGGCACAATACCACCTCTTCTACTGTTTCTGTCACACAGGGCAGCGTGGACTGGATTCTGTGACAAATAGGTCTAGGCCTCAGAGACGTGAACAAAATAATTAGGAGGATGCAGGGCCCCTAGCACGCCATTTTTGCAAACTAGAGAGTGCCATGTTAATTATCCCCAAAAAATCAGCATAGAGCAATATGTGATTATTTGTCACGTAGGGTAAATGATTTGCCAAAGCAAATCACACATATTTTCTCTCATTGTTCAAGAGTATTTCAGACATGGCAGATGCTGTACAAGCACTAAGTCAAACCTTTATGTTGGAAAACTAGCCTCTAGCACTACATCAGTGTGCCGCAAATTACTACATTTCCAGGCCCAATTAACTAGACAAAATACTTGATGAATAAGACCTGTAAAAAAGGAAAAATCTCTTGGAGGTTAAAGTGAGCTCCACTTCACATCAAAGGTCTGCGGCTACAACACCAGAAAGTGATGAAGGTACAAGTGACACTAACATATCTGTGCATTTTACAGCCATGTCGTATGAGTGGAAGTGGTGAAGTAAAACTTCCATGTGGTCAGCAGACAAACCAGTAGTAGACCAAAGCGCACATAAATGTATAATATTACTGAGACATACATACATATTAGAATATTTTAATGTCAAATGTTATTTTCTGATTGTCAAGTTTATGGACAAAAAAATAAACACACATATCTGTGATGCAACAGAAAATTTTTAACATTTCAATTTAATGCGAAGCACAAGTCTGTTAATCTCTTTTTTTCACATAATACATCTTATTAAAAATAAGCATCTGTGATATCTTGTCTCCGATCTCTTCCTTCAGCTGAACGTAAATTGTCTTCCATCATTCTTTGCTGGTTGGGAGGGGGACGCTCAATACTATCAGCTTCATCGTCAATTATTTTTTGTGGTAACCACTCCACAATCCTTTGCTATGCAATGTTGCACACACAGCTACTAATTTACATGCAGTCTCTGGTGTACACTCCAAAAGACCCCCACCTCTATGAAGACATCAAAATCTGCCTTTCCAAATCGCAAAGGTTCTTTCAATTACATTCCTGGTTTGTTTGTGCACAGCTTTAAAACGCATTCCCAAGGCGAACCTCTGCTGCAAATAAGGAATCAAGATCCAAGGACAAATGGCATAAGTACTGTCACCTCTAACAAAACAATAAAAAGTGGTAAATCTTAAGTATAGTGTGCATCTTCTATGACATGTTACATACATTAAGTCCAGTTGCCAAATAGATACCCATCTCCCATGTCTCCTCAGGCTAGTCAACTGTAGAGTTCACAATTGAGAAAGATGAAAGAGTCATGAGTGCTCCCAGGATAACCGGCAACAATGTCCATTATAATATAATCGGCATTGCACATCACTTGAATGTTGAGTGAGTGTTGTTGCTTTCTGTTTCTGTAGAGGAACTCAGTTGCTGAGAGTGGAATTATATGGATGTATGTACCACCCATACATCCAATGACATCAAGAAATTGTACAATTTGGTAAACATTTTATTTAGTAGAGTGCAAATCAGCATGGCTATCTGGAAAAAATGTATGTACATTGATTTTGGAGAGCATTACATCCAGAAATTTTGTAAAACCCCTAGACAACGCACTCTGGGATATACCACCAGAAAATTCAACAATATTTTATTGACTCCCTGACGCAAGCAGATGTAGGGAACATAAAACCTGAATGTGCATTGGGATGGCTTGACTGCGTCCAGTTGGCAAATTCATTGATGATATAATTCATTCATTCATTGATAATTGATGCTGAGTCTAAATGTCAGATACACCTTCTCCTCAGTTTGATCAAGTAAAGTAATATGCTGCCCAAAATGCGCTCCTATCTCCTATCTCCGTCTCCTCCTATGTAGAGCTCCGAGCACACGCCTCATGACCACCATCGCATAGAGTGCAGCCATTGTGGATGTAAGACCAGGAAGTCAGCTGCCCTTTTATACCTCCCACCTGGTTGCCCTTTATTAGAGGAATTGCAATTTGTGAATGTTTGGTACATAGGCATACCGATTCAGAAATTCCGATTCCTATTTAAGGAATAGCTAAATAGTTCTCTATTTAGCTATTCCTTATTTATTCGGTTTCATGTGCAATTTTAGGGAATCCTTATTGTTACTTTTTGGTACATTAGGATTCTCTATTTAAGCATTCGCAAATCAGTTTACGAAGGATATTGCATTCTCTAAACCTTTGAACATGAGGCCCAGAGCATTAATCTTTGATGTGAAACATGAGAAATAAAGAAATGTTAAGAATCTAGGCCACATATAGGGTGCACATGACAATTGACTTTTGTTGGACCTGGCCCTTTTTGGAGGGACCTCCCCCGATTCTTTGCCTTGTGTTATTGACCTGTTTTTGTTGGCTTTGGGGCTCTGTGCTCTTTTTTTCTCTGCTATTCAGTGGTAAAGTGTTTGTGCCCTCTCACTAAAACATGGTACAATTGGCATCTACCTCATTGGTACATTTAATTTTAATTAAATGCTACTAGTGAGCATGTAGCACTCATTGTTCCACCCACTAAAGTAACCTTTTAAAAGATTTCTCAGGCCTGCCACAGCAGTCTGTAGTTTAAGTTAAGATGTCATCTCAACCTGGCAAAATACATCTTTTGCCAGGCCTAAACCTCTCTTTTTAATGGACGTAAGTTAACCTTAAGGTATTCCCTAAAGGTACACAGGGCAGGGTGAACTGTATTTAAAAAGTAGGACATGTATTTCCGATTTTTACATTTCCTTGCAGTGAAATACTCGTATAGTTGTTTTTCGCTGTTGAAAGGCCTATCTCTCCAATTAACTAACACTGTGTTACATTATTCCATTTTATAAATCAATCAATCAATCAATCATACATTTGTAAAGTGCACTACTCACCCGTGAGGGTCTCAAGGTGCTGGGGGGGGGGGCTGCTACTGCTCAAACAGCCAGGTCTTGAGAAGTCTCCTGAAGGTCAGCAGGTCCTGGGTCTGCCGCAGGTGGATGGGGAGGGTGTTCCATGTCTTGGCGGCGAGGTGGGAGAATGATCCGCCGCCGGCGGTCGTTCTGCGGATGCGTGGAACCGTGGCGAGGGCGAGGTCAACGGAGCGAAGCTGGCAGTTCAGGGTGTAGAAGGTGAATCGTTCGTTGAGGTATGCTGGTCCGGTGTTGTGGAGTGCCTTGTGAGCGTGGGTGAGGAGCTCGAAGGTGATCCTCTTGTTGACGGGGAGCCAGTGCAGGTCTCTCAGGTGGGCTGTGATGTGGCTGTGGCGGGGGATGTCGAGGATGAGGCGTGCAGAGGCGTTCTGTATGCGTTGTAGTCGTTTCTGGAGTTTGGCCGTGGTTCCCGCATAGAGGGCGTTGCCGTAGTCCAGTCTGCTGCTGACGAGGGTCTGGGTGACCGTCCTTCTTGTTCTGGTGCGGATCCATCTGTAGATCTTGCGGAGCATGTGGAGGGTGTTGAAGCAGGAGGAGGAGATGCCATTGACTTGCTGGGTCATTGATAGCGATGAGTCTAGGATGAACCCCAGGTTGCGTGCGTGGTCGGTGGGTGTGGGTGCAGCTCCCAGTGTGGCCGGCCACCAGGAGTCGTCCCAGGCAGAGGGGGTGGAGCCGAGGATGAGGACCTCCGTCTTGTCTGAGTTCAGTTTCAGGTGGCTGTTCTTCATCCATTCGGCGATGGCCTTCATTCCTTTGTGGAGGTTGGTTTTGGCAGTGGTGGGGGCCTTGGTGAGGGAGAGGATCAGCTGGGTGTCGTCGGCGTATGAGATGATGTTGAGGTGGTGTGATCGGGCTATGTTGGCGAGCGGTGCCATGTAGACGTTGAAAAGTGTCGGGCTGAGGGATGATCCTTGGGGTACGCCGCAAATGATCTTGGTGGCTTCAGATTGGAATGGAGGGAGGCGGACACTCTGGGTTCTGCCGGTGAGGAAGGAGGTGGTCCAGTCCAGGGCTTTGTCACGGATCCCTGCGTAATGGAGGCATGTGCGTAGGGTGTGGTGGCAGACGGTGTCGAAGGCGGCCGAAAGGTCCAGGAGGATGAGGGCCGCGGTTTCTCTGTTGTCCAGCAGGGTCCTGATGTCATCGGTAGCGGCGATGAGGGCAGTTTCGGTGCTGTGGTTGCTTCGGAATCCTGATTGGGACGGGTCCAGGGTGTTGTTCTCCTCGAGGCCTGTTGACAATCTTCTCGATGACTTTCGCTGGGAACGGGAGTAGGGAGAAAGGCCGGAAGTTCTTGAGGTCCTTAGGGTCCACCTTGGGTTTCTTGAGTAAGGCGTTGATTTCGGCGTGCTTCCAGCTCTCCGGGAAGGTGGCGGTTTCGAAGGAGTTGTTGACGATCTTCCAGAGATGGGGTGCGATGGTGGAGCTTGCTTTGTTGAAGATGTGGTGCGGGCAGGGGTCGGATGGTGAGCCGGAGTGGATGGTGTTCATGATTTTGATGGTGTCGTCGTTGTTGACGTGGGTCCAGGAGAGCAGGAGGTCGGTGTAGCTGGAGGACGGTGAGTCTGAGGTGTCGGTGGCTGTCGGGGGGGCCTGGTTGTTGAAGCTGTCGTGGATGTCTGTGATCTTGCGGTGAAAGAAGGTGGCTAGGGAGTCGCAGAGGTCTTGTGATGGCAGGATGTCATTGGAGTTGGAGCTGAGGTTGGAGAGTTCCTTCACAATGTTGAAGAGCTCTTTGCTGTTGTGTGCGTTGTTGTCGATGCGTTCCTTAAAGGAGGTCCTTTTGGCGGTTCGGATGAGTTGGTGGTGTCTGCGGATGGCGTTCTTGTGGGCTGCATTGCTGTCCGGTGTCTGTTCGTGATGCCACTTCTTCTCGAGTCTTCGGCAGGTCTGCTTGGATGCCTGGAGGTCGGCGGTGAACCAGATGGCTTTTCTGTCGGTGCGTCTGTTTGAGGGTTTCTTGATCGGGGTGAGGGTGTTGGCGCAGTCGTCGATCCATTGTCTGAGGTTGCGGGCGGCAGTGTCGGTGTAGGCGGTGTCGGTTGGTGGGTTTCGGGCGAGGGTGGCGATTAGCTGGTCTTCGGTGACCTTGTTCCAGTTGTGGGTGGTGGTGCGTGGTGGGTTTCTCGAAGGTGAAGTGGATGCAGCTGTGGTCGGTCCAGTGGAGTACGGTGGTGTGGCTGAAGGTGACGTGGTTGCTGGCGGAGAAGATGGGGTCGAGCGTGTGTCCAGCGGAGTGGGTGGGAGTCGTGACGAGCTGTTAGAGTCCGAGGTTGGTGAGGTTGTCGAGCAGGGTGGTGGAGTTGCTGTCGTTGGTGTTCTCGAGGTGGAAGTTCAGGTCTCCGAGGAGGATGTAGTCCGTGGATGCAAGGGTGTGCGTGCTGACGAAGTCGGCGATGGAGTCGCTGAACTGTGGCCGGGGTCCGGGGGGTCTGTAGATTAGGGTTCCTCTGAGGGTGGTGTTGGGATCGGTGTGGATCTGGAAGTGCAGGTGTTCGGCGGCGCTGAGGGTGTCATCGGTGCTGGTCGAGATTCTGAGGATGTTCCTGTGGACGATGGCGATTCCTGCTCCGTTGGTGCGGTCCCTGCGGGTGATCTTGTAGCCGTCCGGGATGGCTATGGCGATGTCGGGTGCCGAGGAGGGGTTCATCCAGGTCTCCGTCAGGAAGGCGACGACCGGGGAGGATGAGTTGAGTAGGTCCCAGAGTTCGATGGCATGCTTGTGGGCGGAGCGGGTGTTGAGTAGTAAGCATCTGAGGTAGTTGCGTCCTACCCCGGTGGGCGCGGTGGTGGCTTGGAGGCTGGTGAAGCTGCAGCTCCGGCAGGTGAAAGATCCGTGGATGCGGAAAACGTTGTGGGCAGGATGGGCCATTCTGCCAGGATGGCTGGGTGCGGAGCTGTACACTTGCACTTTGAATGGCTTGCCTCCAGCACACACAAAGAAACCTGACACCAGCCTTTTGCCCCCTGGACCACATAGAGCCTTGACAGGGAAAGGGAAAAACTTTTCAGAACCAGATCTGGGGCTAGTATAGGGAATCATCCCCGACACACATGCACAAAGGCTGGCACCAGGTATAAACACTGGGCCTCCGGAGCCACTCATCAGAAGACTCTTGGACATGAGGACATTACAGAATGATTGCCCTGCTCCTTAGTCTGAGCTCCTCCCATGAAGAAGAGGTGACTTTCTCTCGGTCTAATATGACCAGATGAACGCGAGTGACGGTTTGTGCTTTTAGGTGCTATTTTTACTGGAAAATGTAAAAGTGAATATCTACAGTTCTAAAGATTGGATTTTTGTTGTTCTGGTATCATTTTATTTATTAAAATGTGCTCTATTTTTCGAAGTGGTCTGTGATTTTTCTTGTGTAGTGTTTTCACTTTATCAATGTTTGTGTGCATTATAAATACTTTACACATTGCCTCTAAGTTCAGCCCGCTTTTGTATCAAGCTACCAGAGGAGCACGCACAAGTTAATTTAGTGTCTTTTTGTGGTTCACCCTGACATGGATCGTGATTGTTGCCTGAGTGGGACTTCCACACTCCAACCAATAACCCAATTTCTTGCAACATTCATGTAGCTTCTGCCTGCCAAACACACTCCAGCCTCATGCACCAAGATTTCAATACAAAGCATTAACATTTGATGTAAAACAGGAAAAATAAAGAGATGCCCATTTAGTGGCTGAATTGCACAGTATAAAAGCAGAAGACCTGTAACCAATCCAATCTTCCCTGCTTAACCAAACTGTGTGATCCTAGGCAAATTTCTCCTTTTGTTGATTTTACAGACTGTAATGTTGCTCCATGTATTATAAGTAACTAGATCTCATATATGATGCTCATTAGAATTGACCTTACTCTTAGCTCACTAATAGCATTTTTGTCAGGGCGGGAGGCATGAATGTTTCAAAATTCAAGCTATCACTTTTTGTAAATGCCTGTCAATGCAGTGATGTAATCTCTAATACTATGGTGAAATCTTTCTGCATTTCGACAAAACACACTTTTTGAGGATTGTGCATATTTTGTTGCATGAATTACTTGCCAGTTTCATGGCTCAGCTCGTGCACGGGCTCTCCTTGTTAATTCGTTTCCTCATCCATTTCTAAAGAAGCTAGGGCTTGAAAGCAAGACTGGGCCAGGGTGATTGTAATAACTTTGTGCCCAGCCTTTGGAATCTTAATTGTCCTTGGAATCGGGCCACGTGCCAAGCAAATCACAGGAATAGCATTTTGTCTAAAGATAGGACGCAGTTTTTCTTTTGCAATGGGATGGGGTGAAGTTTGACTGGAGTACTAGTACTTACCAAAAGTTGGAATGAAGATCTGGATACAGCTGACCACTCTCCACCATCAATTTCCATTGGGCTTCTTTCTTACTGTTTCTGTCCATGTGCAGCATGTGTTCCAGCTCCAATGGAAGACAAGGAACAGGAGGACTAGAGCAGGTGTAGGTTCTCAGGAACAAAAAGACCAACATTCCGGTTGATTGCCTTTTTAATAGTGTGCAATGTCCTGGCACGCTACGTCCTGGGAGAATCTTAGGGGGGACATTTTTCTATGCTCTTCCTGCTGATTGTTTCCGGGCCTCTGGCACTGGGCGTTCTGGGAAATATCACACGGTGGACACGATACAGGCTTAAAAGAGTTTTCCAGTCTACTGCCCTGTGTGTGAACCTTGCAAGAAAGCTCGAGTTGGAAACACTTCACACCGGGAGCCCACAAAGTGGGGGTATCGAAAAGGGGATGGCATCCTACTGATTTATAAAACACAGCCTGACAGTCAACTTATAATGTATTCTTTTAAATCTGCCACAAACATATTAGCAGGAAGTAGAAATGTGCGAGTAAATCTGTTCTGGCTAATGTGTTCACAAAGGCTACATTTTAAAATATCTTATGGGGCTAAGGCACCTGTTGCAGTGATCTTGTGTACCCAGTAAGTATCAGGGGATAACATTAATGGTAAGATAACTCTAGTGGTTAATGCACTTGCTTTAAAGTTCTGTTTTTCTTTATCACAGTTTGACTCATAACGTAACATAGAGGGTTAAAACGTCTCCTGCAAACAGCATCGTGTAACAGGCAGATGACACATTTTTTAATTTATGTAAATAGGTACGTGGGTCACTGTTTTTAACACAGAGATCCTTATGTTACTTGAAGTTTATAAATTGCAATCCTTCTAATATAACCCATGAGCTATAAACTTTTATCAGGGACCTGCCTGCAAACTGCAAAGCATGGGTTTAGAACCTTTTTGTTTTTCAATCTTTTGTTGTCATAAGGTTGCTCAAAAGAGTTTCTTCAGGTATCAATAATGTCTTATTAGTATAGGCAAATGCAAGCACTGCATTATGTTGTAAATCCTGACTTTGTGTTTCTCTTGGCCTTGCACTCTTAACATACAATGCCAACCTGTTAGGATGATATGTGACTCCTACACCTTATAACTTCAGTATCTTATGTAACACATCTTGTACATTAATTTAAAACTGGTATGATTTATTGCTAATGCATAAATTCTGTATGTGAGGTAAAGTGCTCTGAAACCCTACATTCGGATGAGTAGTGCTATAAAAGACTTAAAGAAAAAATGTAATGATATTTAAATTGTTATCCGTGAAACTACTCTTACAGGATGATACATCTGACATTCTTTCAGTGCATACATACCTCTCATATATTGGAATTGAACAAAATCAAAATATTGCCCCCAAATCGCAGTTTCTCTTAACCCCTTCCGTGCGCGCGTCGGCCAACGGCCGTCGTGAGCACTACCTCGCTAGTGCTGCGCACGTCCGTAGGCCGACGCGTCCCGCCCACTCAATAGAACACCCGCACCGCGGCGGAATTTGCGCCGCGGTTAAGGAGTTAAGTACTGGTGAAATGATAGCAAGCTAGGCTCTAGATAGCTGACAGCCTGGATTATACTCAAACAAAAGGAGGATAGGAATTTTTCTGCTCCAAACAGGCAAGTCTTTTCTTTGAGTCCAATCAGCTGTCTTCTGAGAGTGGGTTAAAAACAGTAATTAAATTGACAAAATGGTTTGTGAGTGGTGAAGACTTCAGAGCAAACCAAACAAAAAGACCCATGTGTTTACCATCTGTAAGAAAATGCCCCATTTTGCATAGTCACTCCAACTTTTTGCTAGATTTTTCTGTTTTCTGACTCTGTGTACTGGGACACTGCTAACCATGTCCCAGTGCATGTGCTATGAACCTTAAAACATGTCAATATTGACTACACTCCTTATTGGCATATTTAACTTGCCTATAAGTCCCTAGCATATGGCACGAAAGTAAACCCAGGCCCTGTAAGTTAATCAACAATTGTGGACTGCAACACATATTGAGCCACCACTGCACTGACAATGAAAATCATGTCTCTAGGCTTGCCCCCAGCAGACTGTGTATGCATCTTTAAAACTGCCATTTCAACCTGGTAAAGTAAGCCTACACTTTCCTTTTTAAATTTATTAGTCAACAGTAGGCTCTAAATACCCATAGGGCAGGTATTCAAAAAGTAGGACATGTATATTTTATGATTTACATGTCCTGACAGGGAAAAACCCTCAAAGTCGTTTTTCACTGTAGCAAGGCTGGCTCTCCCACAGGACAGGGTTACCTATTAATACCTAATAATGGCTAACTTTAGTATGGGAGTAGCTAGAAAAAGGATTCAAGGACTAATTGTAATAGTAATTTAAAATCCAACCTCATGGTCAAGTTGGATTTTATATTACTATTTGGAAAAGTACACTTTTACATTTTTTTAATTTTCATGCCTGAGCCAAATGTGCATTTCTGCCAGTGTTATTTGTCACCCAGTAGTTGAGTGACTCCTTAAATTAGGTGGGAAGAGGCTCCCTGAGCTGAGACAAAAGGCCTTCCCTTGACAGGATGACCATCTGGGCTGTGCCTAGGAACTTAATTATCTAAAAAGGTGCCTGCCCTGTCCTGTCACAGGCAGATGTAGCTCACAACTGGGCCTGCCCCCGCTATTGTCCTGCTAGCCAGCCAGGCACCAATTCCAGTGGAGAGGAGCTGCCCCCAGAACCGGTTTTGACTAATGTGCAGCACACATACACACATACAAAGTGGGAAAAGATTTTAAAATTGTCTAGGCATGGTATTTTGTACGGGAGGGTACCCTTCCAGTACAAAACCTATGCTAGACACACACACACACACCCTAGCGCTATGGCGCTAAGGTGTGTGCGTGGCACTCGACAGCCGAAATCAGTGCCAGCGCTAGGGATAGGGGAGGAGAGAGCCATATCTCTGTAGATATGGCGCTCTCATCTCCCTCCCTGTCACGCAATGCACAACAACCTCTTTGGATGCTGCACTGCGTTGGTGTGTGTTTTTTGAAAATCTGGCCCTTTGAATTTCTCCAGCTTGATGCTATCCCACCAAAAGTCAATGGATTCACCAGGACTTCGTCGGATGGCTATTGGGCCGAACCCATCTCAGCACAGCCTACTGCCTTGTCCGACTGAGGATTTGGGACTCCCATTTCATTGTCAGAAGGGAAAGACTGGGACAAACCTGGTCTCTGTATTTAACCCAAGCTTCATCTTGGTTTGCCTTAAACCACAACCTTCTCCCGGTCTACCACAAGCAGTTGCCCGCCATTGACACTTTATGCTTTTTGATGCCATTTTTTATCTAAATCTTTGAAAAATAATATCTTTAGTTTGCATAATTAGATTTTTTCGTTTTAGGGTCATTTTGATTATTAAAATATTCTATATTTTTATAAATTGGAGTGGGAATTTTATTGTGTTGTCTGTTCCATTTTTTAATTGTTTGGTACATCTGAATGCTTTACATATTTTCTTAAGTAAAGCCTGTCTGGTCTGTGCCAGTTCTACCTGGGGTTGAGCTCAGCTTTAGATTTCTGAAACCTTTACTTGAACTAAAAAGGATAGTGGCATTATTAGTTGTGCTGGTGATGCAGAAGATGCCAGTATCCCGTTGCCTAGTGGGAGGCGGACCTGGGGCAGATTAGCAGGTACACAAGTGATTGAAGCTGCTGGTTCTAACAAGTTCGTGCCGAAGGCAGCACACTTATTCACACTAATGATCAAAGAAAATCTCCAGCTGCCATAAGGGACCTATTTTTCCTCCGAATCAGTGTGTGGCTCAGAGAAAAGACTCCCTATTTAAAAGGCCATGAAATGTTGGGATCTGCGCAAACAGATAAGAAGGATGGATGTTGAACCATGCTTTCTGACTCTTCCTGAATACTTTGTGCGGATTTACATTCAAAGTCAGCAGCAGATCTCCTCATCCCAAAAACAGATTAAGTTTGAAAAGTGCAGATGACCTGTGACCAGCAGAAGGCCAATGAGAAATGTGAATGGCCTCATTCACTAAATTTCAGACAGGTCTGTTAACTAGTTTGACACATAGTTGAATAGTAAAGCCAACCATAATCTAAATATTCCCCACATTTCTTAACAGTAGATTACACATACGATTGTAGTTAGTGGATACATTTAGTTTCCATATTGCAAGTTATTGCAACCTGCTGCAGAAAGGATGTTTAAACTGTTTTATCTTTTGTAGATGAAAATGTTTGAACAGAATTGCATTGAGAATCTATATTTGTCAGTTATAGGAACTTTAACACACAAATTACTGTCTCTCTTAGAGTTAATAGCATGTACCTAAAGTGTGATAAAAAAAACCTGAGTTATATCACACTGCATAAAACCGATGTCTCGAGCAAATTAAATGTAGGGAACGCAGAAGCAAGACGTATTCCTGTAGATCACTCTAAAATGCCTATTAATCTCCATTAGAAACACCTGTTTGTAGTTCCACAAATATTGTTATATAACAGTGGCAGTCCTTGTCTCCTCATACTCCTAGACTTCTCTGCAGTATTCAATACTGTCAGCTACCAAGCCCTACTCAGTAACCTGACTTCAAAGATGAATCACCTACAACCTGTAGGACCTCTGTGTTTGGAGCATCCAGTTTGGCCCCCAATTAAGGTTTTCTTCCTCCTTAAATCTATCTACATCTGAGGGTAAACAATTTCATTGGAACCCACCAGCAACTTCTATCTGACGGCACTCACTTCTGGGTAGGCAAAACATGGAGCTTATGTCTCAGTCATCTCCATGGAGGAAACTGTCACTTTTTCATATTATATTGCATTTCTCATAGGATAAAACAGAGTAATTTTTTCAATCCTTTACTTCAGCATTGCTTTTTGTTTGCATTATAGTCTTTGATCTCTACCTCTGAATTTTTTTGTCCTTTTAATATATCTCTTATTACATTTAGTTTTTTCAACTAATGTAGTGTGCACCATTAGAGTTTTTATGACTTAATTTTATTGTTGTTGAGTAACTGTGGTATATGCACAATTTTTTTTCAATTCCTCGGTATGTCAGGGAGTAGCTCCAACCCAATTGAACTGCCTGATATCATCCTTGGGGGACTGTGATAATGATCCCTGGAAAAGAATTGAGTCCCTGTTTTCTGTTTTACTTGAGCCCATACTTAGCAAGTTAATTAGCCTAGAGGAGAAACTGTTAGGGCTGGAGAAAGTGTGTAGCAGTCACATTAAACTAACACAGGAAAAAGGGTGCATGTGTGGCCAAGAAATCCCAACACAGATAACCCGGCCATTACAAGTGGAACATCAACGAGGTATGCAGGCAGAAGGGGGAAGGGGTAATCCGGTACCAGGGATCATTACGCCGATAGAGACTGAGGCAGAGGCACGTGTTGTGCTTCTAGGAGAACCTGTAAAGCATCACTATGCTCAAGGCGGGGGAGCCAGATACCCAATAGTCATGGTAACATAGTAGTCTCTAATACGTGGGATGGAAGCAGCAGGGACATGACTGGAAAGGGTAGTAGGGCACTCGAGGGTGGTGTGGATAGGGAAGCGGCCTGTTCGAGGGATACTAGTGATAACAGATTGTTGTCAAGTCAACATACCTCGAATAGAGGTGCCCCGAATCAGAGTGTTGACCTGCCAACAATAAATCTCCCACCAGACTGTTGTCCATATGTAGTTGTTCTTGCAGGTGTACCCGCCCAAATAAACACGAATGAGGAGTCTACCCCACAATTAATTAATAAGGTAGCCCATTGGTTATCCAAATTTGTGAAATTTAACACACGCGATCTTCAGTATATTTTAATGGCAAGAAGGGTGAACTGGATAGGTAGTATGAGGAAATGTTTTTCTGGAGACTGTGTGATTGTCACCTTTAGATATCCGTGGTTGGTTCAGTCAATCCTTTCTCAGGCAGTTAATTTTTTTAATATGGAGACTAGTATAAAACCCTTGACTCTGGGCTTTTTTTATAGACCAGGCAGACCAGGTACAAGAGGTATGGTCAATCAGGTTGGGGAGAACCAGGATCAATTTAACATCAGGAGGATTAGGGACAGGCCGGTTCATCTAAATAATGTTTTTGCCCCCTGGGTGATCTGAATGAAATTGATTGACTACCTGTATGTAGGGGTGGGGGACCTTTGTCTCGTCGGGGTCAGTTGTCGTCCAGAAAGGGAAGTCTGTGTGGGCTGGTGAGGTGGAGGCAGTCCCGTCATTGGAGTGTAGGGAATCAACCTCCAGTGAGGAGAGTAGGGAGATTGGAGAGGGCAGCATAGCTCACCCTGGGGTAGATAGTGGGGTGCATTACCCTGATGGGAGTAAGAATGATGGCTCTTTAAAAATCATATCCTGGAATATAGCTGGTATAGCAAATAAACTTGAGGACATGCATTGGCTTGCCTTGGTAAGGGACTTTAACATAATTTGTCTCCAAGAAACCTGGGCGACGGAGAATACGTGTTTTATAGAGGGATATAAAACCTTCTTTTGTCCAGCAATTAAACCCCGAGTCGGAAGAGCAAAGGGGGATTGACTGTGTTTGTGGATTTGAATATTCAGGGAAGGTGGAAGGATTTGGCTTGTGATTCACATAATGTACAAGGGTTAGACTCATAGCTAAGGGATGTAGGGTAACTATTTTGAATTTTTATAATGCCATACAATGTACACCACAGGGCTTAAATAGTATACATGAATTAGATGGTTGGCTGGACCGTCTCACCAGGAGTGGGCATGGCGCAACGCACATGATAGTAGCAGGCGATTTTAATTGTCATCCATGCCCGGATTTAAGGGTGGCTCATGGTGTGTGGTCGTCATGTGCATTAAGTAAGGGTATGCATATGGAACACACCCGGATGGGGAGGGAGCTGACGTGCCTTTTACACACACACGGGTTATCACACACGTTGGATATGGCCGATATTGTGGAAGGCTCCCTGTTGGACCCCACTTTTAAGGGAAGAGGGTGTCATTCAGTTATTGATTATATTTTGATTTCACAGGCAATGAAAAGATCTGTTAGGAAATTTAATATTTTACACAGTGTATTTAGCGATCATAACCCAGTAATTTTAATAGTTGATGTAGACAGTCAGAGTGTGGTCAGACAGACAGAGGATCAATTATTATCCACGATCGATCAAGGCAGGCGATTAAGATGGGTCCAGATAAATGAGGCAGGGTTCAATGCGGCTCTATTTGGTCAAGGAGCTAAAGACATCATGAACTGCTTGGACCCAGAGGTGGAAGGGGCCGACTTGATCAAGGCTTTCACAAATATCGCTGTCCTTGTCACTAAATTACTTAAGACACACCCACGTAGGCATAGGGGGATTCCCAAGATGGTTTAGCCACCATTGTTCTCTTACCCTTAGGAACTTGAAGGATGCTCTCAAGCAGTCCCCTAGGGATAGAGAGAGGGTGTTGGCGTGTCGCGCAAGTTATAAGTCAGCGTTAAAACAACGTAGAGGTCAATTGCAGCGGATAGCGTGGGAGGAACTCCTTGAAGCAGCAGAGCAGAAAGACCCAGAACGGTTTTGGAGGGTTATAAATAGTCCCTGTTTTGCGGACCCAAATAAACCAGGGCTAAGTGGTAATATACTCCCGGAACAATGGCAGGAATATTTTCAGGGCCTATATAACCACTCGTCTGGCCAGGCAGAAGCATGGTTGTCAACCATACCCACAAGGGCTACCTCTGTTATTTTTTCGTTGGAGGAAGTCACTGTTGGTATCGAAGGGCTGATGCGAAATAAGGCCCCAGGCCCAGATGGGATTCCACCCGACCTTTTCAGATCGAATGTACAGGTCTGGGCACCTTTATTAACAAGGGTCTTAAATGCGGCAATAAGTGTTTCAATGCCTACATCTTGGTCTTCGGCAATTATAGTACCGATTTTCAAGAAGGGTAATCGGGATAGCCCGCACTGTTACCGACCAATATCTTTGATAGATGTATCAGCCAAGGTCTTGGGGCGGGTAATTTTAAATAGACTAATGGAGTGGGCTGAGTCTGCTAATATAATCACTGATGTTCAATACGGATTCCGCCCAGGGAAATCAACTGTGGACCAGTGTCTTAATCTTTATCTTATTTCTGCTAAATATACGCTGTTAAAAGGGAGGTTTTTATTTGGCTTTTATGGATTTATCGGCGGCTTTTGACCGCGTGAACCGGAACAAGTTGTGGCGAGTAATGGCTAACCAGGGGGTGGATTTAGAACTAATAAATATACTCCAATCACTGCATAATCACACCACGGCTGCAGTAAGGTATACCCAGGAGGGAAAAGTAACGGATCGGTTTGGATGTTCAAGCGGTGTCAGACAGGGATGCATTCTGGCTCCCTTCTTATTTACTTTATACATTAATGGCCTGGATGCGGCACTGCGGGATATTAGGGCAGATGTACCACGAATAGGAGAAAGAACTGTGCCGGTTTTATTATATGCAGACGACGCGGTGTTATTGGCACGCACCCCTCATGGTCTACAACTTTTAATTAATGGTTTTGTAGAGTTTATGGAAAAACTCGAGATGGCCCCAATCTCACCAAATCATATGTAATGGAGATGGGGAAAAAGCCAGCCAAATCATTTAAATACACCATTGGCTCACATGTCTTAGGTAAAGTCCCAGTTTTTGCTTATTTGGGCATATTATTTGATGGGAAGCTTAACTTTAAACAGTTATTAGAAGAGAAATCTCTGTCTTTAATTAGATCCACAGGTTCAATTGCGAACTTTGCAAGCAGGCTTGGGCTGTGGACCCCGGACGTGATTTTGAAATTGTACAACTCAATCTGCTGTGCCAAGGTGTTGTATGGTAGTGAGGTTTGGGGCTTTGTGAAAATCAATAGCCTACAAACGGAAGAAAACAAATATATGAGGCGCCTATTAAGGGTTCCCCATAGCACCCCAGCATTTATTGCACATGAAGAACTGGGAGCTAGTTGCATCTCAGATTTAGTGGCTGTTAGACCCCTAATTCACTGGTTAAAGGTCTGGTTAAATGAAGAGATAGGCCTGACAAGGCTTGTTGTTCAGGATTGCCTGTCCCTGGCTAACGTAATGAAGATCCCATGGTTAAAATATGTGCGGGATTGCCTACAAAAAATGGGACGGCAGGCACTGTTCGATGACCCAGATATAATAAGACAGAAGGACAAGGCAGCTGTCAAAGAGTTGTTTTTCAAGTTTAGTATGGCGCAACGTGAGAGTAACGAGTTGGTTAAACCCACAGTAAGAGAACACGTTTTAATTAAAACCTCCCTGAAAATAGAACCATATTTAACTATCATGACAAATGCCCACGATAGATTTTTAATCACACGTTTTAGATTTAATTTTATCCACCATATTTTAGCGGTTCCAGCAGGCTTTAGAGTAAAGCCTGGGGAGAGAGGGCCCTGCGGCTGCGACAATGTGTCTCCGCAGGATACCCTCCACTTCCTTTTTAATTGTTCATTTTATGACTTCCCTAGAAAAAGGTTTTTGAAGTCTTTATTACAGACTACTGGTATTAGACAGGCACGCGTGGCATTGCTCTTTTTAAAACTTTCCGCAGATGTTTTAACCTTGTCCTGTGTGGTAAACTTTTTAAGAATGGCCCTTAAATCTAGATCTACAAGAGTGGCTAATGATATTGAGACATGATTTGTTAGTATGTTTTTAGATATCATGAAATATTGGGTTATTTTAATTTTTTTACTCTTTGGAAATACCCTATATTTGTTTTACATTAGCAAACGTTTTATATTCCGCTTTTCGGACTAGGAGAAGATCCTCAAATAGGGGTGTTGTTTTATGTAATTATTTTTACCAATCATCATCAATTGTTAATACTGTTTTTTATTAAATTGCTGCTAGTTAGCTAACATGTTAAATTGAATCTGTAAAAGAAAAATGAATTGTTTACGTGATGGTGATATAATTACACCTAGATTAGTGCAAATATTCCTCTTATGATATATAGTAGCTAGTCTTAGAAATGCGGATGCACTTAAACTATGCTATTTCTAATAGGCAAATATACAAAATGAAAGTTTTTAAATGTTTTAAAATATCTTCCGATCAATTTGTATTATGATAATTATTTGTACTTTTATGCATTTTCCAAATGCGAATAAAGTTATTTGATTGATTGATTGATTGACTTAATTTTATTGTTGTTGAGTAACTGTGGTATATGCACAATTTTTTTTTCAGAGGAAGGCCTTTGCAATTGAGAACAGCTTTCATATTTGAATCAGGCATTCTTCCCAGAAATCAATTTACCATTGTCAAATTACATGGCCTTTTTGAGCTCATATTTAGACTGTCTCTTTCTGTATAATATACTGACATCCTATATTTCTCATTTCATAGTTTAGTACAGACCATGTATGTACGCAGCAAGCTAGAACTCACCTTTTAAAACAAATGCATGAATGAAACGATTAAATGCTTTCTCCTGCCATGCACCTAGGTTCTGGTAGTCAGTCCCAACCAATACTGATCAGACAAACACCACGGTTCCTCAACTTAAAGAAGAATCTTAAGGCCTTCCTTTTCAAGAAAGGCCTTCTTCAAAATTTAACACTTTGATTATTTGCACTTCATGGGCGTCAAAGACAACCCCCCTCCCATTCTAACCAAGTCTTACTTGCTTTTCCTCATATTTGCATCCTCACTACTATTGCACAGTAGTCCATTGCTTTAGTGCAAGGTTTGCACTGTTTGAATAGCCAGACATACATACCCATAAAATTGCTAGGGGAGGCACATTTTAGTCTAATTTGGTCAAACACAGAGGTATTATCCACAAAGAGTTCCACACACATCACTGGGAGAAAGGCCATTGCATGGCACTCCCTCCACTGAATGATAGAAAACTCTTTCTTTCAAGCAGCAGAGAAGTTAGCAGTCCATTTGCGAATTTCTTAGGAAGTATTAGGCCTCTCCATAGTAAACATAGGTTGGGGATAGTTTATGGAAAGACTAGGACTGTGTCACTAACATTTTAAAATAGCACCAATAGAATTATAGATAGCCCTCACAAAAATGCAGCCTTTGCCACAAATGTTACAGCTTTTCTGGTTCAAGAAGAAATTGTTGTCTCCCTGGACAATAAACTGAATTGCTTTTCTCATTTACACACCGGGTCCACCTTAGACTTTTACGGATCCGAATGCTGTTACAAGAATGGCGTGGAACTCACCAGTCTCCTTCCCTGTCAACAGTGCCAAACATATCCAAGACTACCCTCGTCACTAACAGCAACGAGGGAGAAGGAGGATAGGGATATGAGAGAAGGTACTCAAAGGACATCTTTGGATTGTATTCACTGAGTGGCAATGCCTTATTTAAGGAGTGGAAGGGGTAGGCAGTACTGAAAAGAACTCTAGGTGGATGGGAGTGAGGGTGAGCACCTGTGACAAGACATGACAGCCTTTGCCTGTCAACAATAACTGGAGAATAATCATCTGACCTACCCACAAGGGCATTGAGCTACTTTGCCACTAGTTGTGTCCTGCTTGCTTGTAGGTAGAGCTCCCACTGTCAATGAGTCTCAAATGCTGGTAGGTATGGAGGCCAGCAGAAGAGAATTGGCTGAAAGACCTGCACACAAAAGCTCTTCAAACATGCGTATGTTCAGAGCTTATGCCAGTTTGATAGAGAATGTACGCATAACCCAGGCAATATTTGAAGTTGCAATGGAAGGAGGAACCAAATCTCCAAAGTTCTGTGATTAAACTGTTCAATTTATTGAAGAAATCTTAAATTGAGTTTCCAAAGTTTCCTCATTATATTCATTCAAACTATAAACAAAAGACAATCTCTGTTTTGTAACTGACTTTCGCTTTCTAAGGGCTGTTGAAAAAAAAAGTATTTCCAAAAATGATGCATTACATTCCAAAAAAATGTGCATGTAAATTGAAGCCCTGCTGGTCTTAATGAAATGTACCAATTACTCATGGAGTCATGGATTCATGTAGACCAATGTTACATTATAAAAAGAGTACAGACAAATTAGAACCATTCACTTTTCTGTAAACGTTCCCACTTTACATAATTTAGTAATAGCTGTACTCCTATTCCCAAATACAGTGTTGTATTAAAAGCATCACGCACAGGATAACATCAATCTATCAATATTTCCAAAATATTTAGTGTAAATAATATTTCCTGATTCAAAATGGTTGTGAATCATCATTTATGATTCTGTCTTGGTCTTACATTATTGAGAGCTATTGAAAAAGAAAGGTGGAAGAAATGAACCTTCAAACACTTAAGGGAAGTGCCAGTGTATGAAATCTTATACATTTTAGAAGTTACCTTAAATAATTTATTAAAAATATTCTGCAAGATGCTCTTATTCTTGTGAAAATTAGCGCATTATTGAAAGCATGCCCATGATACTTCATCTGAAATGTTATAACATTTTGAAAAATTAATTACCCCCCAGATTTACTAGAGTGAAAGATATTTCCAAGCTTCTCCCAAGTGCTCAGAACATTACGTATCTATGCAGTTAATGGGATGCCCTCACGCAGATGCACTTTCCATGACACGCAGTGTTCAAAACATAAGGAACGCCATAGATAACCATTTAAACTAGAGCAATACACGCTCATACCACTGTGCATGTGGCATAACCCAGAAGCAGAAAGAATCCATCTTAAGTGAGGGTCAGTGGTTTGTTCTTGGAAACTGATGACTATCAGAAGGAGTTATCAGAAGGAGTTATTAATTCTAAACTTCAAATGAGTATTTACCTAAAAGTATGAGTGGGTAAACCAATTATATACAATTTAGGAGGATAATTAAAATAAACCCAAAAATATTTTGAAACTGTCTAGATGTACAACATACTTGAGATCAAAACTCCCTCCCTATGAGTTATGTATGGAGAGAGCATACATGTGTAGAACCGCTGGTGCAGCTAGACGTTTGGCAGACTTGATAGTAGTAACCTCTCTTGCAGGTGGCTTCCTTACCATGATTCTTTCAAATAACATTGTTTTAAGGATATTCTTGGCTGCTATTTGAATGTGAATAGGAGTATAAATCTACTGGGGCTCTTGAAATTGTCTTTGACTAGTCTGAAGAAGTAGATGTTGGTGAAACTGAAATTGCTACTTTTACTGCTGTTATATCCATCACCATCTTCAAAATCAGCTTGGGTTGCAATGGAAGATGGAGAACACTAGCAGGCTGCTACAAATTATAGCAACCACAAGCAATGTTCAGGTGGTCCATTCTGAAGCTGTAAAAAGCTATTGTGGAAGGAAAGGAGAATGTGGGGCATTTTTAATGACCAGCTGATCTGCCTACTTTTAACACAGGTAAGTCAATACTCTCCTGCACTTATATACACACACCTCCTTCTGTCCTCTTTATGGTAGAGCAGCTCCCATTAGGCAAATTTGTGAATGTACTTGTGAGTATGTAACATCCCGACTATTGGTTTTGCACACTCTGGTTTTCTAACATTGGGAATGGTTTACTGTCAAGAGGTTAATATTTGAATAATTGCCTTCAGAATCAAATACTTGAAGTGTTGGGAAAAATGCTTGTGATTGGATGTGTTGTTGCTTGAACATGAAATGCCTTGAAAACAAACAAGAGACAAGATGCGGTTGGCAAAACAGGAACAGTTTGTTTAATTAAACAATGTGGCTGGGAGCACACTAATAGGCATAGGTTCTGAGGACTCCCTCAATTTACAATAGGGCGGTCATGGTCTTTATACAGTTCATTGAATGCAATAAAATAGTTCAGACAATCCTTTTTTGGTGAGGAATGTGAATTTCTCTCTTTGGAGCCATAAATTAATGTGCTTGATGAGGAATCCAGGTGGGCCTCGACCTTGCGTGGACACAATGCAGGTAGTGGGTAATGTGTCCAGATGTGCGGCATGGGGCGCGCGTGATCACTGCGTGTACTATGTGTGCTGTCTCCTGATTGGCTATGTGTTCCTAACTTCATGTTGCATCTGACTTTATGGTGTTTTGGGATCTCATCGATCCCTTGCCATGTGTGCTTTATTGGGGCCAATCTCCCAGGACCATTGTGGTGTTGCTGCGCCTATCTGTGGGGTTGATCTGGGATTTCCCAAATGCTCATTTGTCTGCCTGCTACGTTCCACTCCATCTGTGACCTGTCAATCAGTAACCTCTGGCCTGGGTCTCAGGGACTGCCTAACTGCGTTTTTCGGATTCAGGGTTGACTTGGAGTTCATAACAGGTGAATTCGTCAATAAAGATGTGATTTTGTTTTTATACATGAATGTATCGTTATTCATATTGAGATCGACTTTTTCAATATTAACAGTGTCACACAAGAAGAAAACGCAAGAGACAGTCTACTAAAATCAAATAACAAGAGTTGACACTTAACTTGGCATAAACATGGGCAATCTCCATTGACTATGTGCATAACATAGATCATGGTCATGCATGTGTAGTTAAAATCCATTGGACTTGCATCCCAGCACCAATCGAAAGCAGTGATAAGTTGTGAACTTGATTAATAATGGCAAGGGTGCTGGTGTCACTGGAAAAAGTTGTGTAGTCTGGGTTTGCCAGGGATTACTAAAACTGGTCCAGTCCTTACAGTGTGTTAAGCATGCCCCATACACATACATTCTATCTCTCTTGGACAGTCCCTTTCAGCAATTGACTACTGAGTTTCAGATAACTATATGAATTAGCTCGAAAGCTTGTCCATCAGTATTGTTCTCAACTAATGGCATTATATGGATGTGGTTATTTAAAAAAAAAAAAATATTTGCACACACTGTTATTTTATGCCCTTAGAACCCTTGCACTGTCTATATTTGCTGCTCTCAAACCCACTCTACTCATTCATTGCTCCCACCCAATATACAGCTCTTCATTGTTTTAATGCTGTTTTATGAGAGAATAGAAACAACTATCTGGCTGCTGTTTTTGTATGCTGCACTCAAACACAGGAAGGTCAAGACTCATGAAGACCTTCTTAGTCACTACAACACATAATAACAACATTCAATGAGTCTTTTCACAAAATGAAAAAGAAACAAACATGCCTCAACAGTCCATCCTACTGTCTACTGGTGTTCCTCCATCTACCGACAGTTCTTCATCTACTGCCATGTTCCTAGTGTATGATACAACCCATGTCTAAGCCAAGTGAACAGCTTGCCTCAGAGCACCTAGCTGGACAACAGGAGGCATACTTACAAGACCAGGTACTGAAATTCTATCTCCCTGTTGTGTAGATGGGGAAGAGGAAGAAGCTGAGTGTGAAAACCTGGGGAAGGTAAACTTGTGATATACACCCTGCCCATTCCTGCTGTGAAAGCTGGTGTGAGTTTGCTGTCCACTGACAGTCAGAATATTGAGCACCTAGGCACATGCATAGTCACTGATAATCCCAGCTCCACCAACAGCAGCTGATTCATATGCTATCTTCCTACAAGCATCCACTCCAGCGCCAAGACACCCCCGGGTATTCGTGCGCTTTATAAATCCCATTAACATTAACATTAACATAACGTTTACCTGACAGGTGCTGGTGAATGCTATAATTACTTACCAGTAACTACATTACTCCAAGTTAATTCTTCCTTTTTACAGTCCTAAACATATGAGGAGGTGACCTCCTGCCATAGACCCATCCACAGATTTTTCATCAGTTTTATTTGTTTTCTTTATTTTTAAGTCGAAACCCCCCCTTCCTATAAAGAGGCTGTCCACCAATCCTTATTCTTGTTCATAACAAGCTATACCGAAAAGTACCTGGCCTGGAGAATACCCTCTCTAATGCGAGGTTTGGTGGAACACTGCAGCTGTAATGAGGAAGAATAAACTTTGAGCAATGGAATTACTTTTAAGTAATTATAGCATTACCTCCTTGTTTTCTTCCTTGCTACTGCCCTAAATATATGAAGAATACCAAAGTTTTGAGGGTAATCTAGGCCACCTACCAGCATCCACCCCATCATTAATGATAACATTTAGATATTTCATAAATGCACCTGTGAAAACTTTGGTGGAGTGCTGCCAAATTCCTACTCCAGTGCTACTGAAAGAACTTTGAAACCAAGGGCCAGATGCTTGAAAAAACAGTTTTCTGATTCCCAAATTGCGAATCCTTGTGATTCGCAATTAGGGAATCAGAAAACTGCATGCATGAAAGTGTGTTGAACACTTTCTGTGATTCCTAGGGGATCGCAAATGACCTACCTCATGAATATTAATGAGGTAGGTCGCAATTTGCGACCCCCTAGGAATCGCAAAAATCACAGGGATGGTGGCCACCATGTCCGTGATTGATTTTAAATAAAGCAATTTTTTTTTTGTAAAGCAGCCCGTTTTCCTTAAAGGAAAATGGGATGCTTTACAAAAAGAAAAATGAAAAGTTTTCCTTTCATTTTTTAAGAGCAGGCAGTGGTCCATGGGACCACTGACTGCTTTAAAAAAATGTTTTTACAAACATTCACAAAGGGGAAGGGGTCCCTGTGGGACTCCTTCCCATTTGCGAATGGGTTACCACCTACTTAAAGTAGGTGGTAAAATGCGAATGTTTTGCGACCGCATTTCGGTCACAAAACATTCCTACATACCGATGCAATTCCCCGTGCCTACCAAAAAGGAATGTGTCCTCATGTAACGCAACTGGTGCTATGTAAAGCGCTCTGATACCCGATACCTTCGGGTCAAGTTTGCGCTATATAAAACTCTGTAAAAAAAAAAAAAAATCGGTATTAGGAAGGGACGCCCTAACCACGCCCCTTCCTAATACCAAATCGCAAAATAGGGTTTGCTGAATCTGAAAAGTATTTTTTGCATTTGAAAATGGGCCAACTCTGCGAATTGCGAAGACAAAAATGCTTGATGCATGTGCCCCAAAATCTCTATTACCCAGGTAGACCCCCCCCCCCGTGCTGCCCCAGGACAGAGTAATCCTTTTTTAGTGTAAGCTACAGCAGAAGCAGATCTCACCCATGTACTCAGGGATTGAATTGAAGTCTTTAAAGCCATCCTGAAAAAGATAAAGAAGCTGGAAACAACTGTGGAAAGATCGTCTCTTGACCCTCATGAAAAGGGCTCAGTTGATGGCAACCAAAAGAAAACATTCCATGCCATGAAGTTTAAGCAGCTTCAGATGTTCAAAGAAGAGCAACTGCAAAACCCAGTCTGGAACCTTTTTGCTAAATGAGGCAATACTCCTCAGAAGCCTAAACAATAGTCTAAGGAACCTATTCATTCTCATGGTTCTCAGAAAACTGAATTGCTACATATTTAAGCTTCAGAGTTACACAAGAGTGACCTTAATGAAAGTCATCCTCGAGACAAGACAGTGCTTTCACTACTTCACAAGAAATAGAATCTAAATTCTTAGAAATACGTCACTTTCTAAACAATTCCAAATGATGAGCATAGGATCGTGGAGTAGACCCTTTTCTGGAACATTGGACAACCACAGCTGAGCTTCTTGAAGGGCCTCTTTTCTGCAGACCCAATTGCCAAATCATAAATCTGAGTTTTTCGTCAGGGATAGTGGATGCAAGAAGTGATTTAGACAAGGACGAGAAAAAAACAGAAGAACCCCTTTGTGCTCCCTCCCCACCTGAAGAAGAATCTGTAACCATTATAACTAATGCCTTCTCCTTCTTGGTCTTCATCAATATCTTCAGAATGAGAGGAAAATTGGGAAAACAAAAAGATCTGCATACCAAGGACATGAAAGTGCATCTATTGCCCAGGCCTCTTTATCCCTGTGTCTGGAAATGGATCTCTGTGGTAATTCATTCTCTCTGGATGCAAAAAGATCTGCTACTTGTGATCCCCATTTCCTGAATATTCTCCTGAGCCACACCTCATTTAGAAAAAGGTCCTGAGATGAAGGACACACTATTTTTACTGAATTAATTTTTGCTGGATTAAGGATTCTGTGCACTTTACCCCTGCTAACCAAAGGTAAAGTGCTTGTGGTCTCTGCCTTAACCATGAAAACATTGGGCTACACCGAATTGGCACATTTAATTTACTTATAATAAGTCCCTAGTATATGGTACTGCCTATACTCAGAGTCAGTATAATAAATGCTACCGACGGGTTGCAGCACTCATTCTGCCACTCACTAAGGTAACACTTAAAAATATGCCTCAGACCTGTCACTTTAGCCTGTAGTGCAGTTTTAAACTGCCATTTCCATCTGGCAAATTAATCCTTTTACCAGTCCTAAACCTTCCATTTTTAATACTTATAAGTCACCCCTATGGTAGGCCCTAAAGGCTCATCGGGCAGAGTGCATGGTATTTAAAATGTAGGACATGTGAGTTCAGGTTTTACATGTCCTATGAAGACATTTTTCACTGTAGCCATGGTATCTCCCCCATAGACTAACACTAGGGTACTTAATAAGTGAAAACATCAGTTTGGGAATAGATAGAATTTGAATTGTAATGTAAAATCCTCTTTAATTTTAAAAAGCCAGATTTAAGTTACTATTCTGAAAATGTAACTTTTAGAAAGATGGCATTTTCCTGCCCAAACGAAATAAGCCTTTCTGCCATTGTCCAGGGTCACATGACTGAGAATGGGTTTCCTGAGGTATGGTCTGTATTCCTTCCAGATTTGGGGACAGAAGGGGCCTGGGTGTAGAAAGACTGGGTTTTCCCGACAGAATGACTAGGGAGGAGTTGTGCCCTTCCTTGATTACACTTCAAAGAACCTGGCCTGCAGCACACATAAACGAACCTGACAGGAGGCCTGCCCTTGTCTTTGTCACCCCAGGTAGTTTGGAGTTAAACCAAGGGAAATGGGAAGAACTGACCAGACTAGTTTGAGAATAGGCCAAGGATTACCCCGACACAAAGACTGGTATTAGGTATAAAAGTAGCACCCTCAGGGTTTTCCATGAGAACACTCCTGGACCTGTGGAAGATTCAGAAGCAGGACTTCCCTGCTGTCTGAAGAAGGAAGATTGGACCTGCTTGCTTTGAACCCAGGGTCCCAAGAAGTGACCCCAAGATTCAGTTGACTGACATCCTGTTTGAACTATCAGGATGCAGCAAGAGCCCAGAGGCCTCCCTGCCTGCAAGCTGACCAGCAGCACCTGGACCTGCCTAAGCCCTGCTGCTGGCCACTGACAGAGTTAGTCCTGATCCCCAAGAGCTGCCCCCCAGGTCCTGTACCCTTGGATAGCATCAGAGATGAACAACATCTACTTAAAAACTGAACTCTTGGTGAAAACCTAACAGCTTGGATCTCTTGACAACTGCTAGCAGGCTCCTTGCATCAGCAACAGTTGCAGCATTTCCCACCAATGTGATGTTCCGATGACGACCTGCTCTTTGTGCCAAACAGCGTCTGCCCATGTCTCCTGCCAACCTGATGCTCCAGGGACGACTGCTCCATGTGCTGACAATGACACAGTGATCTCCTTATGTCCCCACCAACATGCAGCTCCAGCTGAGGCTTCTTGCTTGGACTTGGACTCAAAGAAAGTAAGCTCTTCACTGGGGCGAACTGGTCCCGGTATCTGACCTGTGCTCCATTGCCGTCATCCTGAACTTGTGACTTTGACCTGGTTCAGTGCAATCAGATTTCCGCAAATGGCGCTTTGTTCTTTTTGCACTATTTTCACCTGAAACTTTACAAATTCTTAACTGTGGTTACAGTGATTGGATTTTTGTTGTTTTAGTGGCATTTTATTTAATACAATTTACACTATTTGTCTAAATTGGTTTGGGGTTTTCAAGTGTTGAGTTTTCAGTTTATTACTGTGTGAGTGCTGCATAAATACTTTACACATTGCCTCTGAGTTAAGCCTGAATGAGTTTGTGCCAAGCTACCAGATGGTTAAGCACAGTTTTGTTTAATACATTTTGTGGTTCACCCTGACAAGGATAGTGTTTATTACTTGAATGGGGCTCTCAACCTCTCAACCTAATAATCCCTTTTCTTACACCCTTGATACAAACTGCTAAGGAAACAATTTTTTCTCTGCCTAATTTAAGATCAGCTCTGCTCTCTCTGCCAGGACAGGTGAATGAGTGCCACCCCATCTGTTATTATAAGATCGTGTTGTTAGATTGTGTGTTCGTATCACTACAGGAAGGGGCTGAATCTGAGGGAAAAATCCAAACAAGACGTATCTCACTGCTTCTACTTCTTTCTAATTTGAACAATGCCTTATCACCTGAAAAAGTCATTTTCCTTGAATCTCCTGGGTGTCCAATGCTGCTCCCCATCCATACCCAGTTGCATCTGGTGTAATTACTTTGGATTGGACCAAACTTAAAACTGTCTTGGCTCGCAAATGCAATGGTTAAACCCAGTAGCGGCCCGTGGAGGGAGTTCCGTGGGGCGGTGAGGCGGGGGAGGGGCAGGGTGGGGGGTAGTAAACACCGGAATATGGATGAACAGAGGTAAGTAAACATTTAAATAAATAAAACGAATTTCGTTGCGCGTGCTACATTGCAAAATGCGTTGCAGCGCGCGCAACGAAATTCGTTTTATTTATTTAACTGTTTACTTACCTCCGTTCATCCATATTCCGGTGTTTACTACCCCCCACCCTGCCCCTCCCCCGCCCCGCCTCACCGCCCCACGGAACTCCCTCCACGGGCCGCTACAGGTTAAACCATCAGTTCAATTCTTGGACTACTTCCTGCAACACTGGAAATAGAGTGTCCAGATTCATCTAAATCAGTTTCCAATGTTTAAGAAAAATGGTGCGCAAACAATCCCAGATGCAATCTTGCCCATGGGATTATGAACACTGTTGCTCCCAAATCTCCCTGAGCCTGAAGCCGATTTCTCACCCTTGACATTTTTTGGCTTTGTAACATGGAGATAGGAGCGTGTATCTTCAGGTTCCTTATTTCCTTGAACCATTTCCAACATTTCTTGGAAGACTTGGTCTAATTAATTCCATATCTTAAGATTTCATTAGATTTGAAAATAGCATAGACTCATTATATCTAAAGTGCATAAAGAGAACAAGTGCATTTATGCAGTAGCCTCTGTTAAAGTGCTTTCCATATAGTGCAAAAAACATTGCCAAACTTTGAAAAACATCTTACCTATCCCTACCCTTTTCGCATATAAAAACTCTTTGTTATAGACTCCAACCAGCTTATTAAAGCATGCTTGAGAATTTGCTGGGTACCTTGATTTCCATTGACTGGTTATCAGTGGCCAAGCAATTAAAATGTCTATATACCACTAGGCCCGCTTAATTCTTAACTATATATCCATATGTCTAGCAGTACCTAGTAGTATAGCTTTAGCATCTGGTACAAATCAAGCTCCTAAAACCTGAACAGATTTTAGTACCGCATTCCAATATCCTGTCAACCTCGAACAGCTCCAAATCATGTGCCCACAGAGTAACATCTATGGCATTTGTTCGAAATATCGCCATTTCACTCATGCAATTTCTCAAGGGTATAGTTTGCTAACTAAGCTGAATACATTTGCATGCACTTAAAGTTCACTCCCCAGAGCAACTGAGCATTAGAAATTGAGGCTTCAGACCAATCTCCCTCTGCCAAAATTACTACAACCTCCTTCCTTCACTTCCCTTGAGCAATACGAAACAATTCATCAGCCTTTCTGTCTCTCATATGCATCCATTTTACCCTTTTTCCAAGCTTCTTCTTTGAATTTTTGTAATCATACACCACCTTCACTCTCTCCCTTGATTTCTGTACCTGGAGGGGGAGGAATGTCTTGAGCACACTTTGTATTTGAAAGTACTCCAGAGTGTTCAAAATCTGTCCCAGGAGGGTGGTGGTGGGGGGCGGGGGGGGTTTACTCGCCTGTACTACCTCTCATGAAACTGTTTAATTGTTAGTATTCAACCAGTCCCCTATTCTTCCCCATTGACTCATTGTCAGTGAAATTGCTCTCCCACCCTCGCAGCTCCACCATTAAGTGAGGTGCCCCTGCACTCTTGAGTGTTGGTGATCGAGGCCCTCCTCTACCCGCAGGTTTCCCTGCGCCTCATCCCTGGTGGTCCAGTGGACCTCTGTCTCCTCCCTCTCACTCTGCTTCTTCACTCGTTTTTCTACCCTTTCTATCTTTCACCTTTCTGCACTTTTCTGCATCTCTGCTCTTTTGTGCCTTATTTCTGCTCATTTTCCCTTCCTCTCGCTCTGCTCTTTCACTCGTTTTCACTCGTTTTTCTACCCTTGTTTATCTTTCACCTTTCTGCACTTTTCTGCATCTCTGCTCTTTTGTGCCTTATTTCTGCTTATTTTCCCTTTTTTCTTTATCCCTTATTTCATCCCTTTACCTTTCCCTGCCGCTGCTGCCCCCGCGGCCCCCCCCAGCGTGACCGGCCCAATCCAGCTCTCCTCCCCGCTCCCGCCTCCCAGCTGTCCAGCCCTCCCCGACCCCTACTTAATGGCGGCCAGTGTGCGGCCGCGGGCAGCGGACGCGCCGCTGGTGCACCGAAGGCGCGTCAAAGGCAAGCCCGTCTGCGCCCGTCTGCGACCCGTCCGCGACCAGCGCCAGGAACCCTGGACCTCCGCCCCGCCAACGCTACGACCCAGCAGCACTCCACGCACTCAACCCAGGCTGCAACAACAACTGCAAGCTAGCATCACCAGCCGACACCCACGGACCCTTCAGCTGTCACCGCTGCCGGCACACCTGCAGCACCGCCAAGAACACGGATCCAGCACAACCCGCCCACAAGAACACAACCGAACCGAAGACCCTGCAATGCATCCTCCTCAACGTCCGATCCCTCCACAAACACGCCACAGAAATCTGGGACCTCCTCGACAGCACCACCCCGGACGTAGCGTTCTTCACCGAAACCTGGACCAACACCACCTCGGGACCGGACATCGCCATCGCCATCCCCCAAGGATACTAGATCTCCAGGAAGGACCGCCCCACCCGCCCAGGAGGAGGAATCGCCATCGTCCACAAATCCAGCCTCCGCCTGAGCACACTCCCTGACGAGCCCACAGAACTGATGGAACACCTTCACTTCAAGATACTGGCCAGCCCCACCGCCACCCTCCGAGGAACCCTCATCTACCGACCCCCTGGACCCCGCAGACCCTTCGCCAACTCCATCACAGACATTATCTCCCCGCAGGCCATCGCATCCACCAACTACACCCTGCTGGGAGACCTCAACTTCCACCTCGACAACCAACTGGACCCCAACACCACATCCCTCCTGGACAACCTCCACAACATTGGACTTTGCCAGATCGTGACCGAGCCCACGCACTCAGCAGGACACACCCTTGACCCCCTCTTCACTACAGAAAACTCCATCACCTTCAGCCACACCACCGAACTCCCATGGACCGACCATCGTTGCGTCCACTTCACCTTCAGAACACCCACCATCCACAGACACCAGCACCTGCTTCCACAAAGAAACTGGACCAAAATCACCGACGACCAGCTCACCTCCTCACTCAACAACTCCACCCCAACCATCGCGGAAAACGATGACCCCAACACCGCAGCCCGAACCCTGCATAGATGGATCTCGGACAGCACCAACACCATAGCCCCCCTCAAGAAAAACAACAATACCGCGCCAAGAAAGCCAGATGGTTTACCACCGAACTTCGAGAGTCCAGACGCACATGCCGCCGCCTCGAAATGGCCTGGAGGAACACCAAATCCACAGAAGCCCACAACAACTTCAGAGCCGCCACCAACGCCCACCATCAACTCATCAGAGAAACGAGGAAAAAGCGATTGAAGACAGAATCTCCACCCACGCGCACAACAGCAAGGAACTCTTCAGCATCATCAAGGAGTTCGCCCAACCCACCAGCGAGTCTACCGACATCCCTCCCTCACAAGACCTCTGCGACAAACTCAGCACCTTTTTCCACCACAAAATCAAGAGCATCTACGACAACTTCGACGAAGACAACCAACACACTGAACCCTCACCAACCACCCCCGACACCCGGAAACCAGCGATTGATGACTGGACAGCCCTCACCACCGTAGACACACTGAAGACAATGAAGTCAATCCACTCAGGGGCCCCCACGGACCCCTGCCCCCACCACATCTTCAACAGAGCTGCCGACACCATCGCACCCATGCTCCGCCACACCATCAACCGCTCCCTGGCGACCGCCTCGTTCCCCGACGAATGGAAACATGCCGAGGTCAACCCCCTCCTAAAGAAACCCTCAGCGGACCCCACCAACCTCAAAAACTACAGACCCATCTCCCTGCTCCCGTTCCCAGCGAAAGTCATCGAGAAAGCCATCAACAGCCAACTCGCCACATTCATTGAAGAACACAACATCCTCGACTCCTCCCAATCCGGCTTCAGAAAAAACCACAGTACGGAAACCGCCCTCCTCGCCACAACAGACGACATCCGCACCCAACTGGACAAAGGAGAAACAGTAGCCCTCATCCTCCTCGACCTATCAGCGGCGTTCGACACAGTCTCCCACCGCACCCTAATACTCAGACTCTACGACGCAGGAATCCAGGACAAGGCCCTCGACTGGATCTGCTCCTTCCTCTCCGGCAGGACACAGCAGGTCAGAATCCCCCCTTTCCTATCGGACCCCACACCTACCACCTGCGGTGTCCCCCAGGGCTCCTCCCTCAGCCCGACGCTCTTCAACGTCTACATGGCTCCACTTGCCCCCATTGTCAGAACCTACGGACTCAACATCGTGTCATACGCAGACGACACCCAGCTCATCCTCTCCCTATCCAACAAGCCCAACACCGCCAGACGCAACTTTCGAGAAGGCATGGAAGCCGTCGCCAAATGGATGAAAAACAGCTGCCTACAACTAAACACCAACAAAACAGAAGTACTCATCATGGGCCCAAACCCCGACGCCTGGAGCGACACCTGGTGGCCCCCCGCACTCGGAAACCCGCCAACCCCCACAGACCACGCATGCAACCTGGGAATCATCCTGGACTCCGAGCTCAAAATGGACCGCCAGATCAACTCTGTCTCGTCTTCCTGCTTCCACACCCTCCGCCTCCTTCGTAAGACCTTCAAATGGATCCCCCTCGAACACCGAAAGACAGTCACTCATGCCCTGGTCACCAGCAGACTCGACTACGGCAACGCACTCTACACCGGAATAGACAAAAACCTCATCCGCAAGCTACAGAACATCCAGAATGCCGCCGCAAGACTGGTCCTCAACCTGCCAAAACACTGCCACATCTCCCAGCACCTGCGCACACTCCACTGGCTCCCCGTCGAGGCGAGAATCACCTTTAAGATGCTCACCCACGCACACAAGGCCCTCCACGGCACCGGACCAGCATACCTGAACAGCCGACTCAAATTCCACGCACCCCAAAGGACCCTACGATCAGCCCAGCTCTCCTACGCTGTGGTCCCCCGCACCAGAAAGACCAGATCGGGAGGCCGCTCCTTCTCCTTCCTCGCGGCCAAAGCATGGAACGCCCTTCCGCTCCACCTCAGACAGACAACGTCGCTCCCCATCTTCGCAAGAAACCTCAAAACCTGGCTCTTCGACAGACCCCTCCTTGATGGAATGGAACCTGCACCCCCCCCACCCCAAGCGCCTTGAGACCCTTACGGGTGAGTAGTCGTGCTTTAACAAACACCTGATTGATTGATTGATTGATTTACCTGTTTCTCGTTTTCTTGCAGTTTGCTGTAGCTCTGTGCTCCACTCCAGAGCTGTTTTTGCTTAATTATTAATATTCAACCAATCCCCTATTCTTCCCCATTTACCTCTTACTCATTTTCTTGCAGTTTGCTGTAGCTCTGTGCTCCACTCCAGAGCTGTTTTTGCTTAAGGTTATATATTGTTATGGTCTTAAATCCTCATTCAAAATGTTTGCCATGTAAAAATTGTCTACAACTGACACCTTCAATATAGTATGCATCCTAGTGTGCATAACTAGGAAAGCAACCAGATAATATACCTTCCAATCTGGAAGTGCCATCCCTCCCTCTTCCCAGTGAAGTGTTAATTTCAATCTACTTATTTGCGGGTTGGCTTTATTCCATATAAATGCTGAAATCATCCCATTCAGAAAGAGGAAATTTAATGAGGGCAATATATGCATCTTAGTCATTTCACCCTACCAATTGTTAGGATCAGAAGCTTCTGCCACCTGTCTAATTTATTTCCAATCTTCCTCAGCAAAGGGCTTTAATTTAATTCATAAACATCATCTCGATTTTGTGCACTCCTAATGCTCAAATTCCTAATGGGTCTATTCATGTGAACCTTATAGAGGGTTACAGGCAAGTTCTTAACCTCCGCATTAATTAGCAAAAGCTCTGTTTTGGCCATGGTATTAGTATTAGTATAGCCGCAAAATTTCCTAAAACGCAAAGGTTTCCTTTATAACTGTAGGATCCGGTTGGGGAAACAAGTTAGGATTCCTATCTTAAATGAAGAGGGTATAATCCCCCCCCCCCTTTCAGGACATAATTAAACAGCTGCATGAACGTATGCTTTAAATACTTAATCATGGATATGTACCATTCGGAGTGGTAGCAATCTTCTCCTGAAGCTT
Organism: Calotriton arnoldi; assembly: GCA_963921515.1. Lineage (NCBI taxonomy): Eukaryota > Metazoa > Chordata > Amphibia > Caudata > Salamandridae > Calotriton > Calotriton arnoldi. The sequence goes on along the minus strand of CAWUFW010002427.1, from coordinate 1,666,173 downwards.
TACAATGTGGAAGTACCCTCACCACACTTCTTTTGTTTCTGCGGGCGAATCAAGTTGCCTGCTACCTCTGCTGCCAGAGAGGGAACTTTGACCAGACATAAAAATCTTTCGAAATCCTCATTTGAGGGATTGATGCTCTCTTCATAAATCTTATGGAATGGAACTTAAAGATAAACTCTATTCTCTCTTCCTCCCATTCTATTTTCCCTGTTGTGGGATCTTCTATTTTGTTAATTTTGTTTTCCACCAATTGAGTACGAGTGCTCTATGCCAACAATCTACCACTAACCTCTCCCTCCTCATATAACTCTTGTGCATATGTCTGGGAGCTTGTAATCTCCTTCTCCAGCACGAAAGTTTGCAGATTCTTCTAAGCTAACTCTCTGCTTGGTAACTTAGTTCATTTGGTTCCTGTTACCGCTTAACTTCAGAACTTTGCAATGCTTTTGAAAAATTTAGCAACAGCTCATTTTCTGTCTTTATCCATGTTCTTCTATAGGCTATGATTTCACTCTCAATGTTGATTTGTTAGCCCCCAAATAATTTCTGATGATATAGAACCTTCATTTTCATAGAAAAATGATGGGTTTTGTAATCCGGAAAGGCTTCCTTCGATAGCAAAGATTTATTAAGGGACTAGCCCTGCCTAGATTTGTTTGAGGGCATCTGAACTGTCAAATAAACAGCTGTATGGTCTGAGAAACAATTAGGGACATATTCTACCTCTACATTTAAGAGAGACTCAGTAATATTAAAATGATCTAGCCTAGAGACTTTCTGGAAATTGGCAGAAAAAAATGTATATTGCTTCAAGCCAGCATTTATTCTGCACCAGGGGTCGATAAGACCTAGCTTCTTCTTTAACCTTGATGTAGCTTGCAACCACTCTGGGCTTCCTTTCCTTAACCCTGGGGTTGCTCAAATCCATTTCTGGGACTTTTTACACAATTAAGGTCCTCCCACCCCCATTATAGTTTTTGAGAATTGATCTAGATGGAAAAATAATTCATGCAAGGGCTCCATCTCGTCTGCTACCGAAACATATAGTGACACTAACACTAATGTGATTGGTCCTGTATCACCTATCATTTGTACAATTGCCCATCTCCGTTACTTATCCATTAGTGATTCGAAATTATAGCTCCTAAACAACTTGCTAGCTAAAACAGCTGCTCCCCTTTGTGCTGCAGAGGTGGCAGAATGCTGCACAAGTTAGTATGGCTCCAAGTAATGTGCCTCTCTCTTTTCTTGGTAATATGGGTCTTCTGTAAAAACACTAAGGTTGGTGTCTGCCTTTACAGCCAATTTAAGATGGCCCTGCACGTAGTCTTCTTATTAAGCCCATTAACATTGATTGACATTATACTAAATGTATTCCCATACATACAACTCTCCTATTTAAATCCTACTGCCATATAGCCCGACCCTGGTCATCATTTTCCCCATTATCCTGATCTCTCCTCCTGCCCACTTCCTATTTATGGAGGTCATTTTCAGATCTTTCAAAACCTGGCAATTGTTATCTACATCCCTGGCGGAAGCAATATTTTTGGGCTGTGGCCTCCCCAGCCCCCCCCCCCCTTCCACACCTCCCATACCCGCTTCTGCAGTGTCCCCCTCACAAACAGCCCCCTTTATGTCTCGCATTAGATAACCATGCACCCTCTTAGCCTTTCGCACGGATGTCCCGCTCACCCTTCACCCACGAATGTGATGACTACACTCAGTGCCCTCAGTGCCCTGACCCCAACAACAACACTCCCCAAACAACTCAATAAACAACCTGAAAACAACATAAAAAGAAAAAAGAGAGAATAGAGAGAAAAGAAAAAGAAGAGACATAAAGCTTTACCCCAATATTGCATTAAAGACCCCACGCCCAACTATTTATGTTTTTTTTCCTCTGAAGTTCGTGCAACTATCTTCTTGCCACCTCAACCTTTTGAAAAATCTTGAACGTCCCATTCAGCAGCACCTTCAGTTTTTCAGGCTGCAGTAACATGGCCTGGGCTTCCCTGCCTTAAACTTGGGGATCAGTGATCCCAGTTCCTTCAGTCACTTTGAAGTCTCGTAAGTCATATCAGGGAATACCTGCAAGCTGAAGACGTCTGAAGATTTAAAGCTCCGTTGTCTAATTGCCTGCAATAGTATACACTCTCGAATTCTGAAGTCTTCAAAATTTACTAACGTTGTGCGTGGCCATGCAGAATTGGCATACTCTTTAAAAGGAACATGATTCGCTCTCATGATCATCAAATCATCCTTAAACTCTGGAAGGACGTGGGTTTTTATTAAGTTTTCTTTAACCTCTACTGGTGAGAATGCTGATTCTTTTCTTTCAGTAATACCCACAAAGTGCAAGTTTGAACTTCTTAGATGATTTTCCTGATCTTCTAACTGGAGCATAATTGACTTGATCTCCTTTGCTTGGGAGGCCTTAGCTGATTCTAGCTCATCTTGAACGTCCTCCAAGGCACCGTTACCTCCTCAAGCTGGGCTGAATATTGCTCAGTTTTCTTCTTGATTTCATACATTTTACTACTCAGTGATTGGGCCAGCAAATTTTGACTTTGCTTTAGCTCATGCATCTTCCCTAAACTAGCTTCTCAGTCCTATTTTGGGGGAGCTGAGTACTTGCATCAGTGTGAGCCTTGACTGAGTAAGTCCAATCCCTTTCCCCATTGCTTAGGCCTGTAGTTACAATGGGCCCCTGAAACTCCTGATACTTGGCAGAGGTTTGAGCCGCTTGAGATGCTAGGGGTAGATTAGATACTGGGTGAGACATCTTAGTGTTCATTGCCGAGACTGTACTTTGACTGCTTCTGGTTCCCCCCTATACCGCCACTTGCCTCTTGTTCAGGTAGTTGTGAACTACGAGAGGTATCACTATTCTCAACTGAGCTCTGCTCAACAGTCCCCCCTCCATTAAGAACCAATGCTCCCTTGGCCAGAAGCGCCTTGTTGGCCTCCACTATATTATTGCGGTTAACTTTGTCAGAGCCTGCTAGTCCACATTTTGCCAATTTACTGCTGAAAACTGAAAATATTCTGGCTCCTCCTCCTTGTGTGGCTTCTCTTAGGCTAGATGACAAGGTAGAAAATTCAATCCATATTTGATATTCCACAAAGCCCTGTGTAAAAGTGCTTGTGCCCCTGTCCTCTCCAGATCGAGCAGTTCTCATGCACACAACTGGCCACCTACACATGGTTCCGACCCAGCAGAAGATTTTAGCAGCTGCAGCACCTTTTGAGTTGTTCATCATAGGGGCAGCCCCACCTGCCCTTTCTCCAACCAATGCCCCATTCCGTTGGGAAAATCTGCTATAGCCTCTCCATCAGCAGCCTTTTTAATGCTGATATCCTTCTGGCCCTACTCCTTTGGGGATATACTGGGCCCTTCCTTGCGGGTGAGGGAGTTTTTTTTGTTCTTCGGCATTGGCTAGTCACTGATATTACAATTGTTAGTTATTCCGAATTACACCTGTCAGCTGACCAAGTCCATTAGCGCACACTCTCCAGTCTTTTGTGACCATATCCGGTTTATCGCAGCCCTGTTGCCCCTTTTTACAAAGCACAGGTGGAACAACTCTTATCTTGGACCAGCAATTACCGAGATCACCTCTCCAACCCCCAATGGGCCACTGATATGCCCATGTTTCTCCTAGCCTCTTCTCCCCCTTCTACATTGGTTAATATTCATCATGCATCAAAGTCAAAAGTCCCAATAAAAGTCTGTGCCAATCCTTTAATGCAGGAAGTACTCCCTACTTCCTGCTTTGAGTGTCAGATGTAATCTTACATGCCAGTGGGAGGCTTCTTAGTTCTACCCCCGTAAGATGCCCCAAAGAATATAAAGTGGTAATTTGGCTTGCCTCTCAGTAATCAAAGTGTAGGACTGTGAGGAGACACGGGAGTCATCAGCTTCCAAGTTGGGGGCCAGCAGCTGGCCTCGGGGCAGTTTTAGCAGCAAGGTAAGTGCCCCTGGCAGTGCAACACCCAGTTCAATCCAGATTCCTAGGTGCTGAGTTCAGGGAAGTCGGGAAAAAGAATGGGGACTGCTCCACACACCCTGAATCATCCTTGGCTGCAGGCGCACACTGTTCCAAATTTGTAGCTTGAAACACTCCGTGTCTGGCATCTACGCGGTAGTCGCAGCGGCCATACTGGTGTGGGGAATGACTTGCCGGGAAGGGTGGAGATGCGGTAGGCAAAGTTGCGCATCATCCCAGGATAGCCCCTGCCAGTGTCAATAACAAGGACCCCCTGCGAATGCGTAAGATTCCTAGGGCAGGGCAATAACACAATTGAGAATAAATCCCTAGGCAATCGAAGGTCATAAACAATCAACAACCCATGTCAAAGAAATGCATGATGTAGTGAACTCAGTGTAGACTAAAAATAATCTTTTAAAATTTCATATCTTTGATGTAGCTTGATTAAAAACATTTCTGAACATGATTCAAACAAACAATTGATTTTAGACATGTTACACAAATAAAATATTAGAGGACAACACTTAATAAGTACAATATAACGCAGTACAGGAGAATATCTTTGAATAACGGACAGCAAAATATTCACAAATTAATACAATACTCAATATAACATAGACAAAAACACAAATGAGAGACAGTGGCTATGAGATGGATCTTCTACGCGCGTTTCGGCGCACACTGCGCCTTCATCAGGAAAGCCACAAAATTTCCTACAAGTGAATTAAAACCAAATAAAATACACTGAGTTTCAAGATAAACAAATTACAATGATCAACTACATACCTTCACCTTATCCTTAAACTTAAAACAACATGTGTTTATTAATTACTTCATTAGTAAAGGACACCAGTGGAGATAGAAATAAGAAACAAGCATTGGCAATGCCAATCGGTCTCGCAATTGGGATTTTATATGTATTTAGCTATGCAGCATATTAGCGTGGGTGCTGAAACATATACTGTTCCCCTGCAGCCCCACATCGTCATAGTTAAAAGGGCAGATTCCCATGTCATACTCACTCGCAGGCGGAACCAGCAAATCAAAAGTAAGCGGTCCCAGCACTGGCTGCAACTGCTTATAAATACACAGAACACACGGGCCTCTGCACTGCATGGCGTAAAGTAAAAGCCAACTGAAAATACCTTCAGGAGAGGGAAACCTGGCCTATAATGCACCGCACGGGCCCCTGCACCACAGCAGCTGTAACAAACAGTACTCTATTATTTAAATTAGAAAAGACGGTTCCTACCTTAGAAGTTGAAACAACATAAAAACTAGAAAAGTGCACAAGCTATTTTTTGTGTTGGTAAAAACGTAAATTGTACAGCAGTGTCACAGGTCCAACGCCCTCCTACTCTGAAAGGCTGCGGGTCCAGCTATATTGAAATGCTGCCTCTCCAGCCGGGTGGGGAACCCGAGGGGCCTAGGAGCACTGTGAGACATTCTTTCCCATCCTCTCTCAGTACGTTTGGTATGTGGTGAGGTGGGTGGGGGCTCATGCGGTGTACAGCCCGGTGTGCAAACAATAAACAGTGGTGTGTTCTTAGGGGGAAGCACCAATGCTATGACCTGGGGGCAACATTTGGAGCCAAGTTTGTGTCTTATTTATCAACTGACTGCCATTGCAAGCTGCAGTGGGGTGCGCTTAGGCTCCCTTTTAGCGCCTAGAAGACGCTGTGCCTCCTATACTCTGAATCTCGTGGATGCTGTGCGCTGTGAAGATCCGGAGATACACGCCTTACTCCTGCCTCCCGCTGATAGGGAGCCTCACTTTTTTCCCTTATCAACTTTTCCTCAAGTTTGTGGATACGTTGCGTCGAAAAAGAACTGCCTGGGTCGAGATCTCAACAGTGCCCTGTCCGTGCTCTGGCACCTTGGCAGTGTGAACGTCCTCCCGTAGAGCCATTCAGTGTTCTAGCGCTTCCGCGGAGTGAGCTCCTTTCAGTAGTGCCTGTATTAAGGTACTCCAGGTGTGTGCACTGCACACCCCAAAGAAACAAATAGCATTAAAATAAGAACTTTAAAATCTGAGAGCCGAGCAAGCCTGGGTGGGAGCGGCGGTGAGAGCAGAGACAACCTATGAAAGGAATGCTGCTCCAAAGAGAAACACGCACTGTAGACATTAGGGGCACATTCCGTAGCGCCTGGGGAGGGATTGAATGCGAGGCACTTTGGAAACAGGTGTGAATCACTGGAAGACGTTTGCGTTTCTTGTGAGTTATAGGAGCAAGTTAAGAGGGCGAGATCTGGGAGTAGGACATTCCATTTGGAGGCTGCGCGGGACGAAAAAGAACTGCCTGGGGTCTAGATCGTTTTACATTTTGTGAGCCCGCCAGTTTCCCTTTCCCAGCAGGTGCCCTGCACAGACTGCACGTACCTTCCCTCATCCCCTGTGTCTGGAAGCTAAGGCTCCTGCCTGCCCTCGGTAAAGCTGCACCTATCTTCCCTCATCCCACATGTCTGCAAGCTGAGGCTCCTGCCTGCCCTCGGTAAAGCGCACCGCAGGACGCGCATTAGCATTACAGCCGCCATGCTGCTGCTGACATTGACCCTTCTCACAGCCGCGCTTCCGCTTCCAGGTAACGTCTGTATTGCGCATGTGTTCTGGACAGGTCAGGCAAAATAGAGTGCGAATTCACTCAGCCAATCCCAGGAGAAAACAAGCATTTACAAATGCAATAGGACTCTTATTTACGCGAGACCTATTGCATTGTAAACAAAAGTGCGGGCGTCCAAAAAGGCACGAACGGCAGTGGGGGGGGGGGGTTGTGGTGGGCAGAGAAGTCACGGACTGCGGGCGGGAATGGGGGGAGGCAGGGGAACAAAAGAGTTTTTAAAGTAAAGGGGCTGATAGCCATGGAAGGAGAAAAATGACGACATGGGCGTCAGGAGGCGGGACTAGCTTGCTGAAAACCAATCACAATGCAGCATTTAGGATTTTGGCCAATCAAAAAGATAGGTAAAGATAGGCGGAAAGTGGGCGGAGCTTCCCCGCTATACTGTATACAGCATCTCTCGACGAGACAGCGCATGGGCTGCCTAGGCGAGACCTAAAAAGGTGTAAAACTCAAGCCATCACCATAAGATTAATGGAATTGATCAAGTGATCAAAGAGATAACATGCATTTATGGTAGTCCTAAAATGCCCATAAGCCACAGAGAGATGGCTATAAAAGGTGATTATGCTTACTGCTTATTATTCAGATAGCAAGATTCGATGCGAAAACGATCAAAAAAGGCTACCAGATCGCATAAAGGGTATATCCAGGTCTACAAATAAGAAGTACATAATATTAATGATAATAAAAAATACTTTGGGAATGATTGCTTATCCTGACAAATTACAGCGAGTAATAGTTACCCTATAAGAGAAATACGGATATGTATGCCTCTAAAATAGTCCTGTCAGAGTCCGATACTAGTGCGCAATGCACACAGATCTGGAAAAATGATAAGAAGGACATATCGAGGAATAAGCATAAAAGGCAATGCATATTGAAGCGTATATGTGCATTCATGTTATAAACAACAGTACAGTGATATGTCAACGCAGTTATGCCGAGAATGATAATAATTACCCAGAATGCAAGATATGTGCGTGTGCTTCAACGGTAATCCTGTCTAATTTGATAGGCCTTTGCGGCAAGTACACGGTTCTAAAGAAAGTGGTTAAGAGGACAATCGAGTTATAGAAATAGTGGTAAAATGAATAAAGACATTTTATTTGTGTAATATGTCTAAAATCAATTGTTTGTTCGAATCATGTTCAGAAATGTTTTTAATCAAACAACATTAAAAATATGAAATTTTAAAAGATTATTTTTAGTCTACACTGAGTTCACTACATCATGCATTTCTTTGACATGGGTTGTTGATTGTTTATGACCTTCGATTGCCTAGGGATTTATTCTCAATTGTGTTATTGTCCTGCCCTAGGAATCTTACGCATTTGCAGGGGGTCCTTGTTATTGACATTGATCTACCCACAGCTTGTCTGTGTGGGACTGTTCGTGTTCTATACATCTGTGAATTATCTGAGTTTGATCACACTGCCTTCACCTCATATATTGTTGTAATTGTGTTTTCACTCTGGTATTAGACCATATTTCTAGTCTATTAACATCTGTTCTTCACCTTTAACTCATCTCTGTCCTTGCTTTGGTTGCATATTTCCTGATTTAACGTGTCTTGGTGAGTACCACCATGGATCAATTGAAAACTTTTGGCTTCTCAGACGAAGAGTTTGCCATTCTAGTAGGCACCAGCAATTCATTCAGTAATACCTCTAAAACTACTGTCCAAGACAATGATGATACCACCAAATTGTCCATCCTCACAAAGAAAAAAAAAGAATTGAGGCACACAGTGAGTTCATGTTAGAATATCTGAAAGCAGAAGTCATACCACAGGGACTTAGAGTCCGTAATATCCCAGGATTATTCATACAATTTAGACAATTTTTAGAGAAATGGAGCATGATAGCGAATAGATGCTCCAGAGACCGAATGATACTCATCATTGAAACAGCTAAGGAATTGTTATCTACATTAAAAAATGAATTGGCTGAGTTAGAAGATAAAATCAGAAAATCGAATGCCGTAGAAGAAGCCAAAAAGAAATTAGAAGAAGCAGACAAAGAGTTAGCCTCGTTCATGGATTATTTGATTGAACGTAAAACAGAAAAACGTAAAAAAGATATACGTTATAACTCTCTGGAAAAAACATACCCCTATTTAAGTGAGAACTTCTACAAACAAAACCAATATCCTAATGAATTTAACTCTAGAAAACAGCAAGTTCTGACCTTCTCTGACACTTCAGACTCTGAAGGTGAAAGCAATACATATTTTTATGAACAACTGGGACCACACAATTCTTTCAATCCGAATCATAATGTGAGACAGCCTTTTTTAGCCCAGCGAGGGACTCGCAGAGGCAGACAAAAAGTGCGATTCCATTCTCAGACCAGGGGAAATTATCAGAACCAATATTTTCAACCGGACAACCAGCACATGCTGGAAACCTGGAACAGACAATACTGGAGACAAGGGATGTAATACCGATCTTTAACCTATCATCTAACACCCTTGATACTTCATGTATGAGTCTGCTCTTGAAGGGTCTATCTTATGTACCTCACACTAAAGTCAATACATTTGAACTTTATAAAGACATTTTGTCCTTTTTTCTCAAGATCAGTCTGAAAAAGTTTTTTGACAATGAGGAGCAACCCCTTCCTATGCTACCCACGAGGACAGAATTATTTCAGTCCATGTTTACCCATTCTCTTGACCAGGTAGGTCCTGAAGTGGCAGTTTTTGAACACACTGTCCTCAACCGCCTTGATCAAGCTTTACGCTTTATTCCTAAACCAATCTACAACCTTGTAAAAGAGGAATTTCTGTCCCTTAAATCCTTTGCCCATAACAACACTGTTACCATAAAGAATTGTGACAAAGGAGGAGGCATCGTAGTCATGAGTACAAATATCTATGAACAGAAAATGTTAAACCTCTTAAGTGACCAACAATTCTACATTAAAATGACTATGAACCCTACTCGCAAAGTACCCTTAAAAATCAAATCCTTGACAACAACAGCCTTTGATGTGGGGCAGATTAATACAAAAGAAAAAGAATACCTAAATAGTTCAAAAGGGAAAATGCCTTGCATTTATGGGGTCCCAAAGATCCACAAGAACATCGTGGACCCCCCATATCGCCCCATTGTATCCACTATCGGGTCTGTGACGGAACCCCTCTCTAAATATATCGACAATTTGATTCGACCTTATATCTCTCACATTCCATCCTACATTAAAGATACTAGAGATATGATCAACAAAGTTGAGAACCTGCCCTTCAATCCACATAATACCATCTTAGTGACCCTGGATATCGAATCCTTTTATAGTAATATTCCACAGAGGGAAGCTATAGAGGTAGTCTCCTGGTTTGTTGACACATTCAATGTTTCATGCCCCAAATCTTTTGTTTTGGACTGTCTCGAAATTGTTTTAACTGAAAACACGTTTGAATTCAGTAACACTCTGTTCAAACAGATTAAGGGCGTAAGCATGAGAGCATCAGTTGCACCATCAGTAGCTAACATCTATATGGCCCTGTTTGAAACCAAATTTACTCACAATGAAATTGCTCCATTTTTTGAGTCAGTCCAACATTGGTCCAGATACATAGACGACATCTTTTTTATCTGGACCGACATTGAGGAACATCTCCAAGCATTCCTAACATGGCTGAATCTTATTGATATTAACCTAAGATTTACTGCACATACCAGCCAGCATCAGGTTAAGTTCTTGGACATTTTGATCCAACACAATTCTAATATACTTGAAGTTGATCTCTTCATCAAACCCACAGCTAGAAACACACTTTTACATTTTAACAGTTATCACCCACGAGCTCAAAAGCAAAGTATCCCATTCAGACAATGTTTGCGACTGCGTCGCAACTGTACTAACTTGTCTGATTTTGATGTACAAGCTATAGCTATGAAAGCCAAATTCATAGCCAGAGGATACCCTCATCGTCTAGAGAGAGAATCCTTTAAACGGGCTAGGTTTTATGACAGAGACCATCTACTGAAATCCAACACCCGTCCCAAGTCTATGCAACTGGTGTGCGTCATGAAGCACTCCACAATGAATGAAAAGATTAAACAAATCATGAACTCAAACTGGCACATACTCAATAGTGATCCCGACCAACAACTAAAACTGGCAAAACCACTGTTTGCTCACCGTTGCAACAGGGACATCAAAGATATCATCGTGCATTCCCGATTCACTACAGGATCTCCTTTCGTCCAGAAATCCCTTGACGGTACTATGCCAGTAAGAGGAACCTTTAAATGTTCTAATTGTAAATCGCGCGACACAGTGATTGAAGGAGACACTTTTGTCCATAATGGATACACCATACGTGCCAAAAGACTGTTGAACTGCAAAACAAAAAATGTCATTTACTTCATCATATGCCCTTGCAACCTGGGCTATGTTGGAGAGACCTCTCGTGCAGTTACCACGCGTCTTAGTGAACATCGTTCCGCTATTCCAACTTCGACACTAACTGCTCCTCTAGTTAAACATTACCTAGACTTTGGCCACACAGTGGATGACACTAAGTGGTTAATTCTAGAAAAAATAGAGAACGCAGATGTTAATAGAAGTAATAAAATCCGTAAAAAAAGAGAAGTCTTCTGGATTTTCACCTTAAATACATATAAGTGTGGTCTGAACAACGAACTACCGTGGGAAAATGCCATACTATTTAATAACTATTAAGTCCCGCCCTAGGTTCAGCCATCCCTATTTTCAGAATCTTTGAAACCTCTCACTCAGATTCCGTACTTATTAGAGACTGCTTAGCTAAATATATGCCCTTTCATTTTTAATTTCCTTGATAGGCTTACTCTGCATGACAATCTTTTGCATTCTCATAGTTTTGCTTTAGCCGGTCTGGTTTCTATGTGTCTCAACGGGCTAATTCCCTCTCTTATTTGATTCATATGGCGATTACTCATGTTCTTGGTCAAATTCGGATGATCTATTCGATTTGGCTCCACTGGACCAGCTCATCAGATTATCTATTTGAGGCTCTATGCTTCAATTTTCGTTTCATTCAAACTTTTTTTCTTTCTATCTCCATTTGGTTTTATTAATATATTTCTTTTAAGTAAGATATTGTTTTTGTTTTACCCAGTCCGTAGTCACACATTAGTCTTTCTTCGAGCTTTACCATCAATGAGGTCAGGTGACCACACCACGTGATGTGGTCTACCGGTTTAAAACCAGGCAACCTGCCGCCTCGGCTACACAGCCTTCCGGTTCCCGAGTGCGGCTAGAACGATTCTCGGCATTCATTCATTAAGCAGGTGAGACTTTGCCACATTAAGATCAACCCCCGTAGCCGACTGCTGGCTGTTAGATGGTTATATAGGAGGTTGTATCACTCTTTTCCCTTTACGTTCTGGTTTCAGGACATCGCCGTATCGAGACGCCCGCTATGTAACGTTACGCTAACGCTGAGTCTTATCCTTGACATTTATTTCCCTGGATTATCAGAAACCATTTAAACCTGAGCAGCATTTTCTTTCTAAAACAGGTATCCATTTACCTCCATTCACGTCAGTGCACATGTGCATGTCTTTATTCGTTTTACCACTATTTCTATAACTCGATTGTCCTCTTAACCACTTTCTTTAAAACCGTGTACTGTCCGCAAAGGCCTATCAAATTAGATAGGATTACTGTTGAAGGATACACATCCATATCTTGCATTCTGGGTAATTATTATCATTCTCGGCATAACTGCCATGACATATCACTGTAATGTTGTTTATAACATGAATGTACATATAAGCTTCAATATGCATTGCCTTGATGCTTATTCCTCGATATGTCCTTCTTATAATTTTTCCAGATCTGTGTGCATTGCGCACTAGTATCAGACTCTGACAGGACTATTTTAGAGGCATATCCGTATTTCTCTTATAGGGTAACTATTACTCACTGTAATTTGTCAGGATAAGCAATCATTCCCAAAGTATTTTTTATTATCATTAATATTATGTATTTCTTATTTGTAGACCTGGATATACCGTTTTCTCATCGAATCTTGCTATCTGAATAATACGCAGTAAGCATACTCACCTTATAAAGCCATCTCTCTGTGGCTTATGGGCATTTTAGGACTACCATACATGCATGTTATCTCTTTGATTACTTGATCATGTCCATTAATCTTTATATTTATGTGAAACTCATACTATTTCACCACTTTATTCGGAAATATTTCCCTTCCACATTCTTTGATCTTAGGGTGAAGGCTTGAGTTTTACACCTTTTTTCTTATTTCTATCTCCACTGGTGTCCTTTACTAATGGAGTAATTAATAAACACGAGATGTTTTAAGTTTAAGGATAAGGTGAAGGTATGTAGTTGATCATTGTAATTTGTTTATCTTGAAACTCAGTGTATTTTATTTGGTTTTAATTCACTTGTAGGAAATTTTGTGGCTTTCCTGATGAAGGCGCAGTGTGCGCCGAAACGCGCGTAGAAGATCCATCTCACAGCCACTGTCTCTCATTTGTGTTTTTGTCTATGTTATATTGAGTATTGTATTCATTTGTGAATGTTTTGCTGTCCGTTATTCAAAGATATTCTCCTGTACTGCGTTATATTGTACTTTATTAAGTGTTGTCCTCTAATATTTTATTTGTGTAACATGTCTAAAATCAATTGTTTGTTTGAATCATGTTCAGAAATGTTTTTAATCAAACTACATTAAAGATATGAAATTTTAAAATATTATTTTTAGTCTACACTGAGTTCACTACATCCTGCATTTCTTTGACATGGGTTGTTGATTGTTTATGACCTTCGATTGCCTAGGGATTTATTCTCAATTGTAGGCCCTGCCAGTGTGCACACCATAAGTACACTAGTCTCATGTGACCAAGATCAGAATATCCATATGCTAATCACCATCAGATCCATCCTGGGTAGTTATTTTCAAATCTCCTCCCAATAATATAACAGAAGGGCCTTACAAACTGGATAAAACAGGCGTCCTTTAATTTACTAGACCTTTAAACAGACACATGACCTTTGAGAAAACAAGACTCAAACCTTTAAACTTCAGAGTGAGAGTGCAAGACATTAACTATTAAGCACAAGCAACTCTTTCTTTATAAAAGTCCTTATCCCAAAAATCACTGCCATAGCCAATAAATGTAACAGCATAGGCTGTTTCCATGTTACTCTCAAGTATGAAAACTGAAATACATGAAGACTGAACTGCCTCCAAGGGGCAATGCTCTGGCTCCAGTAGCACTAGTCCCTGACCCTAGGAAACTAGATCCAGAACTCAGCGCACAAGCTACCCCACAGCTGATAATGCACGTCTGTGGCCCAGCATTCCTAGTAGATGCTGACCTGCTGTCTCACTGCTGGAGGCCAGTCTGAGGGAAGCGGGCAACCATCACCTTTCTGAGCCGGCACAGAAATGGTAGGGCAGCAGTAAATCTTCTTTCTCCCGGTACTTGAACTGCTGAAACCTAACAAGCTGTCAAATCACCCAGAATTCAAGCCACTGCTCTTACCCTGCATCTAAGCCCTGTGAGGTAGCGCCCAGGTATGTTGACACACAGATTAATTTATGTGGTCCCGCTTTATTTCTCTAGCGAGTGCGATAAGGGCCCAGCTTGCCCTAGGAGCAGATAAGGATCGGCAGCAGCTCTCAGACAAGGGTGGGGCCTGCTGAGTGAATGAGGCCCATTTAGTGCTGCTGCCTCACATGATTGCTCCGGGACCTTTCTGATGTGTACAAACTCAGGGCCTTTCAATTGGGTAGTGGAGAATTTGGTTGCTGTGGTGCTTTTATTAAAGAGTAAAGGTGCGAAGGAGAAATTCTACCGCGTTCAACAGTAGACTGGCTCTCAATAACACGAGCTAATGAACCAATGGCTCAACTGTGAAAGCAGGTAGCTTCCCCGTTAACTTAAACATTCTTATTTTGACACAACTGCTGGAAACAAATATTTCTCTAAGTCTGGAAGATGACTTCTAAAGGATTGCCCTTTGAATTCATTGCTCCTCCTGGATTTGTGAATGTGTGACCACAGTGGCACGAGGAACATATATTTCATAAACAACGTTGCAATACTAGCTGTGTTCCCAATATGTTGTTTCATGCTTGAAGATATAAAGAGAAACGTCTGGTAAAGCTCACGTGTGGCCATCGTCTCTCACATCAAGGCAGCACACACCAGAATTGTCATCTGGTCCTGTGCCTCAGGCATGTTCCCATTTTCTGCCACAAGTTCTAAATATAAGAGATAGATCATGGGCCCCCAATGTCTTTTGTAATAATCGCTACTTTAGTTCAGTAAAAATAAATATGAGCTACCAATATTGTTAGAATTGTAATTGTGACCACATGAGAAAAAATTAAATAAGTGCCACCAAATGCAAGATTATCGGCAGTGTTGGCCTCAGTTCTCCAGGGATGGTTGCCAGCAGTTATATAAGAAAGGCCTTGTCAATGTGGAATATGTGGGTAATACAGAAGACCCATAGATGCAATGCACCTGGCACCAATGTAATATTATTAGTAAGAAGTCTTCCTGGTGCCACATAATGTATCACCAAAATGACATCCAATTTTAATTAGGACATGCAAATGTAAAGAAGTTGGAGTGCTTACATAGAGTGGGTGCGTAGCATTTTTGGAGCTACTGAACTATATATCAAACACATACACAAATTGCGAAGTATTTATAGAATGCACAAAAGAAATAGAAACATCATAGTTTCATTTGTTGGGGAGATTGGAGCTTTTTCAAGATTAGGTGTTATTTCAGAAAGGGGAAGCAATGTAGCATGTTTCCTTCTCTTCGTTGCTATTACTGCAGGATCCGTTGTGGTAGCACAGTTTGAGGCGTTGATGGAGCATACCAGGGCTTTACTTGAGGCCACCAGTCATCCAGACTAGTTTGTATTGGTCTCCTTGGTGCTGCTGCCACAGGTGAGGCTAAGGATGCCAATTAAAGTAATGTAGGGAGTAGACTAGGATCTCCATGCCCAATAAAAAAAATGATACCCTTGAGTCAGCTTTGCCATACCACCTTGTAAAGAAACATGATAACTCCAACACCCTCAGTTTTAATGACAGAGATGCTGTGAATAGTCGCATCCTTTGGCCCTCTTGCCTCAGGGTGGGTGTGAAAAACACTGGTTCAGGGGTTGGGGATGGGAGGGTTGGGAGAAACTGAGCCTTCCCAGCTCCTCCTTCCCCCTTCCCCAGGGTGCCCACTTCTTTGCAAGGCAGGTCAAGGCGGGGGGGGTGGGGTCCGGCAGATTGTATAGAAGTTCTCTACAAAGACAGAAAGCATTTTCACATCCGGCCATCGGAAGGGGTCACAGGATTGACAAATGGGGTTACTCGGTAAAAATTAATGTTAAGAAAGAAGTTGGTTGCTTTGGGTGAGGTAAGAAGGCGCAGGTCCCCGGGGGATGTGGGAGGGGGGTCAGGCAGTGCACAGACTGTGGTCAGATTTAGACTAATGAAAATGCTGACATGTTGTTTTCCGTTGTAGGATATAAGGAAGAAGGGAGTCCACAAAGGAGGAGAAAGGGGACATTGATCACCTGAGTAAAGGCGGTGACAGTAGTTGGGTGAAGTCAGTTTCACTGACATAGCAAAACGGGACAGGAAGAAACATAAAGGGTCAGGGACAAAAACTAAACAAGTTTAGCGCTGGAAAGTAAATCGAATGAAAAGATTTTGCACTGACTTGCGTCATTTCGTGATGCAAACACGGCACAAAATCTTAGTACATCTCCCCATACAAGTGCACTGTGATAAAGTCGTGGCTGTAGTACCGCATCATTGTGCAAACTAGTCAATTTATACTGACTTACATGCTGGTTTATTGACAAATCTTACTGACTATGATGCAGGAAACAGCAATCTTTCTGACTACGAAGCTGGAAACAATGTGAATGCTAGCATGACTGTGATGCTTTATGCTGGTGCGATAAGGACCTGGCTTAGCTACGGCGCCTTACAAAGTGTGGCATTGTAAAGCCTAAGCGGTTGTGGTGCCAGCTTAAGTTTTTTTTGCATAATGGGGCACCATGGATAGAGGACTAATCCTAGTGCTGTTTACAAATGGATAGTTGTGAAATGTGGCATTATGGCATTACCTTAGTACTGGCCTGACAACTCTGGCAATGAGAAAAATGCTTAATAGTACTTGACGTTTTGGCCTGGCCTTTTCACTGTAAGTGGGTTGTTATATTGTGTTTTTATAATGCGCACTATTACCCACAAGGGTATCCTGGTGCTCAGCAGGTGCGTGTGCCTACCCCTGCCTATGGTATGTTGGTTGGTTGAATTGCCAGGTCTTCAGCTTCTTGCGGAATTCAAGAAGAGCGGCGGACACTCTGAGGTGAAGTGGGAGGCTGTTTCATGCTTTAGGAGCTATGCAAGAGAGTGCTCAACTTCCGGATCTCGTTCTGTGTATGCATGGGATGTGTGTGAGTAGCAGTCCTGTGGAGAGGAGGTGTCTTGGTGGTTGGTGGAAGGAGATGCAACTGTTCAGGTAGGTAAGGCCAAAGTTGTGTACTGCCTTGAATGTGTGTGAGGGGTTTGACATTAGAGCGTTTGTGTATCAGGAGACAGTAGAACTCCCTGATGTGCGGTGTGATGTGGGATCTGTGAGGGAGATTGAAGATGAGTCTGGCTGCCGAGTTCTGAATGGTTTATAGTCTTCTAGTAAGTTGCTTGGTGATCCGGCCATATAGGGTTTTCCTGAAGTATAACTTGCTGGTGACAAGGGCGTGAATGACAGTTTTTCTAGTGTTGTTTGGAAGCCATTTAAAGATCTTCCTCAGCATCTTCAGGGTGTGGAAGAAGGATGCAGTGATGGTGTAGACTTGTACGGTAATGTCCAGTTTGCTGTTGATGATTATTCTGAGATTCCTAGCATGAGAGCTGGGTATGGGTGTGGTTCCGAGTTCTGCCGGCCACCAGTTGGAGTCCGATGCTGAGGTGTTCTTGCTGAAGATCTATATTTCTTACTTGTCGGTGTTGAGCTTGAGACAGTTGGCTTTCAACCAGTTAACGAGTTCGGTCATGCAGGAGAGGGTGAGTATGAGTTGGGTAAACCACTAATTACAAAGACATGAAAATGCGGGGTTTGGGATGTACAGTTCAAGAAAACATTTTCCTCTGAGTAGCCCGTATTTGTAAGGTTTTACAACAATTTAAAATCAGTAAAACAAATGCAATCCATCTTCAGAAACCACACGCACTTCTTTTGTAGCTGTTCCTTTTGTTTTTATGTTTTTTTAGAGTTTTATATAGCGCAAACTCGACCTGAAGATATCAGGTATCAGAGCGCTTTACATGAGCTCCAGTTTTTTTTCTGTCGGACACATTCATTTTTGTTAGGCACGGGGAGATTAAGTGATTTGCCCAGAATCACAGGATGTTGAGCGTCCCTGCCGAGACTCGAACCCGGTTCAGCAGCTTCGAGGTCGACCACTTTAGCTGTTTGTGTGCGTGCAATTAATGAAGTGGGAACCCATTAGCAAAGCAATAGAGCACTGTACTAAAGGAGGGGAATTACAATAAATAATTTGACCTCAATAAGGAAAGTACAAAAGAGATTTTGGAGTTGAGTGATGCAGTTCAGAGGTCTAGGAGGAAGGTTTCCTTTGACAGATTATGCAGGACAGCAAAGGATGAGAAAGGGGACTATCAAATCTGAGAGAAGGAAGAGGGGTAAATGGGCTTTGCTACGGGACAGTTCTGTAAACAGACAGATACAACGCAACACAGTGTTGTTGAATAGCTGGGATTTCAGTTTATTTTGGAAATATAAAGAGATGACACCTGCAGAAAGTAGAACAATATGGAGTCCTTTGTGAACACTTTCTGATCTCAATCTTTGTGATGCTACTGCTTCAGATGCTGCAGTATTCATCAGATATCTACATCATGGCTTTATAGTATGGTGGAGTGCTTATGTTCAGGTCCTTGCAGGTTATACTGCAGTTATTAAATGAGCTGTGAAAAGAAAGAGGGAGCCAGGGGAACTGTCTGCAGGTTAGATGTACATCCTTCCCTAGAACATTGATCGGGTGGATAGCTGCATGACGAACAGTCTTATGATAATCAGGTGTGCCACAGGGGCTTTTACAAATGTGTCATTACTGCATCTTTCAAAATGTGGCAGGATTAGTACTACGAAAGCAATTGTGATATCTGGTTCTGGTGAAAAAAGACCTTCACTTTGAGGAACAAAATAGTTGGTATAGGTCGTTTTTAGGTTTCGCCTAGGCAGCGCATGCGCTGTCTCGGCGAGAGATGCTGTATACAGTATAGTGGGGGGAAGCTCCGCCCACTTTCCGGCCATAAATTTGATTGGCTACAATTGAAAATCCTGCATTTTGATTGGTTTTTGGCGTCTTAGTCCCGCCTCCTGACTGCCATGGCGTCATTTTTCCTCTTCCGAGGCTATCAGCCCCTTTACTAGTAAAACCGTTTTTCTCCCCTGTCTCTCCCCGTTCCCTCCCGCAGTCTGTTACTTTTTGTACCACAACCACCCTCCACTCCCCCTCCCGTTCGTGCCTTCTTTCATGCCGGCACTTACATTTAAAATGCAATAGGTCTCGGGTAAATCCGAATCCTATTGCATTTTCAATGCTTTTTTGTCCCGTGATTGGTTGGTGACTTTGCACTTTGTTTTGCCTGACCTGTCCTAATGACATGCGCAATACAAACGGCTCTCTTAGTATACCTCTGTCTGCCTCCGTGCCGGTGTGCAGTGTCGAGGCTGCCTGTGCTGGTGTGCAGCGACGAGGCTCCTCCTGCCTGCCTCTCTGCCCGCGTGCAGCGCCAAAGCTGCTTCGGCCTGCTGCCTCTGTACAGCGCCACTGCCCCCTTGCCCGGACGCTGCTCCTCCTCAGATGATGGTATAACTTGTTTTATGTTTCCGCCGCTTATTGTTTGTGGAGGCTGCGGCAATATCATGGCAGTGATTGCGCAGCAGAGCGGTAATTTAAAAATAATTATGAATTATCGGATCCCTGCGACTGCCGGGACCCAACCCCACGGACCTCAGCGGCCGCTGGAGCCCCGAGCACACCCTGTGCAGCTGCTGAGCCTAAATGCAGCCCAGGCGGCACGTTTGCCAAGGGAGTTCGTTGTGGCCAGGAGGACTCGTCGACTGGTTTCTGTGATGTAAAAGGGGGCAAAACTGTGATAAAATAGACACGTCCGGTGCTCCAGTGAAAGTGCAAGGCTGCTCCACAGCATGGGAGTGAGAGGTGTTTCACGGAATGGGAGAAAGTGAAAGGTTGAAGAGTGAAAGAGAATTAAATCTTTTCCATGGGGCGGGGAGAGTGTAAAAGGCTGCCCCACAGTTTTGACGGGAAAGGATGTTGCACAGGGTGCGAGTAAGAAAACAAGGCTGAAACATAGCATCAGTGAGAGAGTGAAAGGCCGTCCCACCAGAGAGTGGGAGAGCGAGTAAAAGGCTGTTCTAAGTTTTTGGAGATACAGTGAAAGGCTGAGTCATGGAGTGCGAGTGAGTACAGGCTGCGCCGTAGCTTAGAAGTGAGAGTGAAAGGCTGTCCTGTGTGTGGATGTTGAACAAGTTGTACCAGGAGCCCTCTTTGTCACTGATGCTGGGAGGACCGTGTGTCTGGGTGAGCCCAGAAGTAAGGACACAGGGGTGCATTCTGAGCTGGGTTAATGATGGACACTGGGTACTGGCTGTCGGTGGAGAGCTGGCATGAGAGAGAAGCTGTGCTCAGCAGCCCCCCTGTACAGTAACACTCGGGGTACATGGCAAGACCAGCCCATGGCTTCAGGTTGAGTGTGATGCTTGCACCCCCCTGTGCCTCTCCACTAGCGGTGGGCAAGCCAAGCCAAGCACTAGCTCGGCCCAGATGTCTGGCTCAGCTCTGATGCACAGGGGGATGGCAAGCCGAAATGGAGCCCGGCACAACTCGGGCACGCCCGAGGCACTGCCACTTCTCTCCTAATGGAGCTGTGTTTAGAAACTATAACTTCCCCAACGTGCATCCCTCGAGGCACTCAGACAGTCCAAAGTACTAAATTAAACACATTCTCAAATAATCAACTTATTTCATCATTATAGAATTTTAAAGAGTGCTTATCCTCTGAGGTTCAAGAGATGGGGGGCGAGGGTGGCACCTTCAGCGAGTATTTGGTGCACGAGCTGAGCTCTGCGGCTGCGGTAAAGATTGTTAAAGTGCCCCCAGGGGCTCGTCGAGCCTAATATCAGCTGCTAACATTTGAAACTAAGGCTATTTACTTTGAGCCCCACACCCCCACCAAAATATAGCTTGAAAGTGAAACTAAAATTATGTATTTAAAAAAAAAAAACACTGGTTAGGTTTATGAACGGTTGTGAATCTTCCCGTTCTAAAAGATTTTTCTATTTATTGTTTTTATGGTAAATGTGTTGGTGAATCCACTGGTGGGTGGAACATTTTAAAACTGTAAACCCATGTGCTGCCCAACAGGACATGATTATTTGAAGAGGATCATTAATAATGTTTTGTTTGGGAGAAACATTCTTAGAAACCCTGAGCTAATGAGACCTAAATGGACCCGTTGATTATTTGAGGTTAGTATTTGCTCGACACGTTTAATTTTAAACCTCTAAACTTCACGCTGGCGCCAATTTGGTTTCAATATATTGAAATTACGTACGTAAGTGAAGACCTGCAATGCAAAACGTTTTCGTAGTGTTGTTCAAATTTTTTCTCACTAACACTTTAGGTTAATTTATATCGGGCCCTTGAATGTATGATTGTGGTGGGGTCAAGGGTGAGGTCACAGTGCTTGAAATAGGCCATCTTCTGTTCTTTTGTGTGCCTTCCTTGCCTCTTTTTCTTCCTAAGGCACTCAGCATCTTGGTCCTCCCAGACATCCAGCTTACTTTAACGTCACTTCCCCCCTTCCCACTCACTTATTTTTCCTTGGATTTTGATGTCATTGCACCTCAGCCTTAAGTGAAGACCCAGTGACATCTGCCACACGGATGTCTGCCCTACTGCGGTGCTGCTGGGAGTCCGAGTCAGTGGTGGGACTTTTGGTTGGTTTAAAAAACACATACCGCCTTGGTTGCCGCAGAGACTGAATACAATGGTGTTTCTCTCGAGTCTGCATTTCTATGAAGTTTTCTGCCTGCTTCTGCTCCATTCCATAGCATTTTTCAAGATTGGTGCATGGACTCCTTGTTGCAGCCTATTCAAACGTGAGGGACGTTAGATTTTAAAGCAATTATTAAAGTGCAAATGTAGACTTGAAAAATGTTGCCTGTTATACAAAGAAGGACATCAAAAGTTGCTGGAGAACAAACAAATATTGGCAAACGCCCATAGGTCTGCCCTACACTTTTAATCCTGACTAAAACATTTAGAAAAACCTGCTCCCATGGAAATAAAACCAAGCAAAAACAACTATTTTCTGTTTACAATGCACTTGTGAGATAAATAATTTAATGGGTTATGATACAATGCACTTTTGAGATGTAAAACCGTCCTTCATGCGCTATAATGCAAGCACTCAACAGGAGGCAGAATGATGCACCAAGCAGTCAGTAGCAGAGGGTGAGACTGAATTACTCCTGTGGGCAGAACGAAATCCCACAGTGTGTATATCTTAAATTATTGGTGACAATAAGTCTGGAAGACAGCTATGTTTTTAAGCCAGACCTAAAAAAGATAACTGTGATGTGCTTCACCATTATCATGTAAGCAGTAGAGTGCAAACAATGTCCTGGCTCAACTTGTATTTCTCAATCATTAATAAAAAACGCAATCAACAAAAAGTAGTTACAAAACGGACAAAAGAAAAACATTACGGGGCATATTAGCAAGACCCACGTTAAAATTATCGCCGTTTTAGCGGCAGGAAACTGCCGCTAAAACGGTGATAATGGGCTTGCTAATATGCGTTACAGAATTCCAATAGAAGCCCAGGTTACATGTGCAGGACATCTAACCTGGGCTTCTATTGGAATTCCATAACGCATATTAGCAAGCCCATTATCGCCGTTTTAGCGGCAGTTTCCTGCCGCTAAAACGGCGATAATTTTAACGTGGGTCTTGCTAATATGCCCCTACATTTCTAATTCAAGGTCTCACCACCAATAGATGCACGCCTGCTAACTTGAAAAATATTTTTACCGAGTGAGAGGATGTTTTTGGACCTTGGTGAGACGCCATCTGAAGTAGTTGTGTTGCTTTGAACTCCTCACTACTTGGCCAATCATGTAGGGGGCAGGCCTTGGAACCCAGCAAGGTCTAAGCAAACTCTCCCATTCTCTCTTAAAAACAAAAATTACCGAAGTCTTGGGGAGACTGTAAAACGACTGATAGACATCTGCTGCCCAGAGCTTCCAAATAGAGCTGGTAACCTACTCACTTCAGGGATTTCCAGCTCACTCTGTGCACACTGTATGATATCAGCTCTTCACCAGGAGACCATGTGAAGCGAGTTGATATTATGTGAGACGTGGTGGCACTGTGTTGGCAGGCCTGTGCATGTGTTGTGTGCCCCAAATTGAATGTTACTACTAGGAGGTGGGTGAGCCACTGAAAACTTGAGTCAGGCTTGAGCCAGACTCAACCAAATTTTTGACTCAACTTGAGTTCATTTGGGAACCTCGAGCCCAAAATGAGCAGCTCTTTCACTGGTGGCCTAGTGCCTTCGTCTGCCAACATGCATCATCGGGAATCTGGTTAAAATACCGGCCTCAGCTCTTCAGCCTGTGAATCCCAAAAACTTCCTATGTTGTGGGGAAAAAAAAGTGTAACCTAGTCTGCTTGTTTGGTGTGAAGTGCTGTTATTTCCTTGGGCAAGGTTCCCTCTGTGTAAAACTGCCCAAAATAAAATGTGGATTCTGTCTATCACCTGCACTTTAAGTCTTATCCACCAAGAATTAAAGGCAAAGACATATAGTGACTGAATTGCTGTGTTTGATGTGGAGCTGAAAAATCTGAGATCAATCCTGGCTTGACCAAATTGTGTGAATTTTAGGCAAATACTTTATTTCAGCAAATGTGTCATGTTTGATTTAGTAGCCTATGAGGTTGCTCCATCTATTATAAGAATGTAAGCAAAATTTGAGGGAAATATGGCAACTGATTTGGCTCTTCGTTCACTAATTGCATTGTCATCAGGGCGGGGCAGGAATGTTTCTCAGTTAATGTTTAAAAACACTCCCCTTTAGATAAATATTTTTTAAATAATCTGATGTGCGAAGGTGAAATTCTTCCACATGTTAAATACATGACTGTGTTAATTTGTTGGCTCACCACCTCTATTACTACTGTAGTATAATTTAAGAAATGGGATTTCAAGGAGAATGGCAAATAAACAACAAATGATTGACTATGTTGATTAACTGTTTTGACTGGGCAATTTCAGTGACTAATCGTAGGCTGGTGATCCTGGCAGGAGTGTCCACAATTCAAATGCCTTACTTAAGTTAGTATGTCGAATTGTAGATTAATAGTCCTACATCTTCACATGTTCGTACGTGTATCTTCACGTTTTAGAACCATGAACAATGAAAAGGACCCTTTTCTGCATGTTCAAATTTCGAGAATTTTTACCATGCACTACCATGATGTATAGGGTCAGAGGTTAAAAGTGAGTGAAACTGAAACCGAAAGAATGTGGAAAGCATTCCGAAAGAATGCAATGCAGATTTCTACAACTTCACTTTTAAAGTACTTTTTGTAGGGATCTTTATTTACTGCCCTCTTTTTAAAGGGTAGGGCAAGGGTATATTTTGTACGTGTGTAAGATTTTAGAAGCATGTGAAACTATTGTCACATTTCGGTAGGCGCACGTGTAGTGCTGCTTGTTTTGGTTCTAATCTCTATTGTTCTATCTGAGCTCACGGAGGGCATTGCAGTGCTAGTGGAAAGCAACGCCAAAATCCAAGCCATCATAAGCCAGCTGGAGGAAACCTGCAAGTCCGTGGAGGTGACTGAAGCTGTGTGTGTTAACATTGAAAGAGTGAAAGTCTTAAAAAGAGTGAATAAAGCATGCACATGTTTCAACTTATTTCACTAATAATCACAAAAACTGCCATACTAACATATTGAGAGCGCTGCAATGGTTTGAGGGGTAGATATTTTACTGAAATGCTAAATGCATGTATTGGGTTCAGTGACTGAGGCATCGTTCTGTGTGTTAGTTAAAGAATGTTGAACGTCTTTCTCACTGATACAAGCCCGACCCCACCTAAAGCTGCCATACACTCTGCTCCCCACATTGTCTTAAGTACCCAAAAAAGCAGTGGCTAAGCAAATGGGTTTACCTTGGAATCTGAGTTCGACTAAATTATATTTAAAAAAGCCTTTCACATAAAAAGCACGTTTGATTTATTTACACAATGCATCTGTTAGATAAATAATTTAATGCATAGTTATTTAATTTACTTTTGAAAAGTAAAACAGTCTGTAATGCAGTACAATTATACCATAGGAGGTGTAATAATATACCCAATAGCCAATCGTATGAGGTGAGAAAGCAACACTTCCATGGGCAGAGTCAAAGCGCACCCAACTCACACTAAGCTGTATATTCTGACAGAGCCCCATTGAAACCGCACATGCAAAGATCGAGCTAATTTGACATAAAGGCGAGAACTTACACTTAATGCGCGAGTCACATATTCGGTTGCAATGTAATCTGCTTTATATTTATCTGTTGATGTGCTCAAACGCTTGTAAATGCGAAACCCATTGCATTGCAAATGCTTGTTTATCTTGTGCTATAGAAAAACAAGGTATCTGGCACCATCATTTAAATACATTAAGAATCAATGTTGAGAGCCAACCATTAAATTGTTATTCATTGCTGCCACTGACCATAAGCACAAATTCCATTTTTGTGGTATCACGTTTGAGGTAGCCCTTTGATATCCATGCTTCAGTCATGGTGAGATAGTCCTAGAGATGATCGATATCATGCCCAGAGGAAACCTTCAATATGCAGAAGAATACCATCTGCATACAGATGGATATTGATGGCTTTGCCTTTATTAATCTTTATTGTGCATTTTCAACCTTTTTTAAACAATAACCAAAAAACAAAAATACAACCCACCCACCCCACCCCCCCTCCCGGTCAGGGAAGAATATCATCAAACCGTGCATATTCATTTTGATATATCAGTTGGAAAGAGAGTAGAGTAAAACCAGCCGTAATAAAGCACAAATGTAAACAACAGACCGTTATTTAAAGTGCAACGTGCTGAATAAATATAATAACGGGGCTAACAATAATACTAATTGACTGAGCTAGAAGCGGCATTGGTACAGCACAGATGTAAACAACAGACCATTATTAAAAGTGCAATGTGCGAAATAAATATAATAACGATGCTAACCATAATAAATATTAACAGTGCTTCCAGCTTTGCACATACCTTTACCCTAGACTTCCGTTATGGAAATACAGCTCATATACACTCTACCTTGACGAATACAAAAGTAAACATCAGCCTGTTATTTAAAGTGCAAGGTGCGGATATAAAAGGGGGAGCCAGGGTAATCCCTCCTCTGTATTCAAACCCCCTCAATTTTCTAATCTGGATAAGGGCGCCCATATTAGCAGTCCTTTTTTCTTTGTTTTAATGCCCTTTCGGGCATAAATTGCTTTCTCCAACCTGGAAATAGCTAATAAGCGGGCAAGCCAGTGTTGGAACTGAGGGGGTTGTGGATCTAGCCATGCTGTAGCTAATACCAATCTTAAAATTGTCATAGCAACCACAATGAAATCATCTGTCTCCGGAGTTGATTTTTCATCAATAGCCCCTAGTAAAATTACCTTTGGGCTCAATAAAACATTAATATCTAATTTGATAAGAAAAAAGTTTTGTATTTCATTCTTAAAAGAATTCAAGTATGGACATGTTGCAAACATATGCACAATGTCGGCGCTAAACGTGGAGCAGCATGGGCACTTAGTACCTTGCCCCGAGCTCTACTTTACGATTCTTGCAAGTGTATAATAAAGCATACAACAAGTTTTAAAAAACTGCACTTGCAAATTGGCCGACATTAACACTGTTTGGGATAAGTTGAGGGCTTTCACAGATTCATTTTCAGTAACCATCAACTTATCCTGCCATTTCATGCAATGTTTGTCTAGATCGTCTTTCATTTCACAATTCAACATCTGATAGATTGACCCAATGCGGATTGTGTTCTCAGCTATTAACCGATCCACCAAAGTATTCTTATCAAAGCCCCTCGGGCCCCGCACTTTCCGCTGAAGGTAATCTCTTACTTGTAGGTACTTAAAAAACTCTTTGTTGTTTATGCCGAATTTTGTTTTTAACTTGTCGAACGAGACAAGACTCGCCGGGGAGAAAAAGGCACCCAGTTTCTCTATACCTGCCCCAAACCATACATGCATATAGCCGTCATTGAAAATTCCAGGTAGATTTGGATTATTTAAAATCGGGGTATAAAAGTTCAGTTTCCCAAACCCAGCATCTTCCGTATTGCAATCCAAGCCTTTGCCATGCCCAGAAGGCACTTGAACCTAACTTTTTTATAGTAGCTATATTCGACTTGCCTTAGCAAACACCCCCATGCCTCTTCCCCAAGCAATAATTCGTATATGGAAGGTGTAGCATTGGACAATGCCGCTTGTGGCGGTTCCATCAGTAGAATCCGGCTATATTGCAATAATGAAGCCCAGTAATACAATCTAAGGTTTCGGAGAGCCCCCCCTTTCTCTTGGGAGTGAGAGATACCTCAGCGCTCACCTTGGCTTAGAATAGGCCCGTAAAAATCTAGTAAATACTGCATCGAAGATTTTAAAACATTCACTAGGGAATTCTAATGGGATTGCTCTAAAAAAGTACAAAGTTTTAGGGAAATAAATCATCTTTATCAGATTGCAATGGCCTATCATAGTAAGGTGCAAAATATTTAATCTTGCCAACCCTTTCTTAGTTCTATCTGCCAAAGGATCTAAGTTAATATTAACGATAGATTCAACTTTCGAGGAGATATACCCAAATATAATGCTTTCTCCACTACTCCATTATCCACCAGTGCAATCTTTTCATTAATGACAAACTGTGTCTTACCTTTGTTTAGCGAGAAACCAGACATACCCCTAAACACAGCGGCTTCTGACTCTATTGTCTTACTAGCAACTTCCGGGTTAGACGTTAAGACTGCCCCGTCATCTGCAAAAGCCAGGATCTAAGTTTCATGGCGATGCATAATTATTGGTGGAATAACAGTACTTTGCGCTATTTTTCTTAAAAAAGGATCAATATACAGTGCAAACAGGAGTGGAGAGCAAGGGCACCCCTGTCGAGTTCCCCGAGTGATCGTCACTGCTCCTGCCAGGCTACCCAATATGCATACCTTAGCCGTAGGGTTCTGATACAAGGCCTTAATTCCTAGCACAAAATCTGGCCCAAAGTCCCTTGCATACATTGCCTGCCAAAGGAAGTGCCAGGAGACCTTATCGAATGCTTTTTTGGCATCTAACAAAATCAGAGCCATAGGGTCTCCTGACACTTCCGCTGCGTCAAAAACTGATATCACTCGTCGAATATGGTCAGTGGTGTCCCTGCCTGTGATGAAACCATGTTGTTGCTGAATTACCAATCTTTTGATGACCTGGGCTAATCGAACTGCCAAAACCTTGGAATAGATCTTTGAGTCACCATTTATTAGCGTAATTGGCCTATAAGAGCCGAGCTCGGCCGATGGTTTAGCCTTCTTCAAAAAGACAACTATTTTCGCCACCGACCATGAATCAGGAGGTGTAAATCCATTGAATATATGATTAAAAAGCGGCACCATCTGATCTTTCAATTGGGGGGGCAAAGATTTTATAAAATTCTGAAGGGATTGCGTCCACACCAGATGCTTTGCCTGGGGGGAGACTAGTGATAGCTAGCAATATCTCATCCCATGTTAGCTCTTCTTCAAGAGTTTCACGCTCTTCTATGGATAATTTGCTTAAAGGTACTGATTCCAAAAACTCCTTAATTTGTTCAGGACAGACCCGATTCCCCTCTGTGTACAGGTTTTGATAAAACACTTGAAATACCTCTCTGATTTTATTAATGTCGGTAACCACCCCAAGAGCAGGATCGTGTATTTCTCTGATCTCACTATTAGTACACCTCTGCCTTGCTCTTACTGCCAGATGGTGCCCTACCTGATCACTACACTCATAAGATCTTTCCTTCCAGGCAATATATTTTGCTGCTGCCCTGTCTGCAAAAAGCGCCTCCAGGTCTGTCCTTGCGAGTATTACCTTAGTTTGTGCTTCCCTTATATCCCCCGCATGCTGTATAGCCTTCACTAGATTCTCCTCGGCTATTGCTAAATTATCTTGTTTAGCTTGAATCATCCGCCTATCTTGCTTCCCTTTATTCGGTGAGAATTTTAAGGTCTCCCCCTTAGGCAGGTCTTAAACATATCCCACACCATACTTACAGAGGCACTGCCATTTTTCTCCTCAAAGAAAGTTGGGATCCACCTACTAATGTACTCACAGTACTCCTTATTGGTAAGGAGTGCACATTCAAAGCTCCATGAGCTAACCAGCTTCCCCCCTATTCCCTGTAGCACCAAAACAAGAGGATTGTGGTCCGAGAGGAACCGGGGGTATCGTTCAATCTGGCAGGTCGTGGTAAGCTTGTTGGACACAAAAAAATAATCAAGGCAGGCATGTGTGCCATGTGGGGCTGAAAAATATGTGTACCCATCTACCATCTGATTCTTTTTATGCCACACATCGACCAAGCCATAATCCTTACATATTCCTTTGAGGGTTTGATACACCTTAGGCTTCCTCCCAGTGTACAGTAACTGTCCATCTATATCAAAACTCCCTGGGAGGTTAAGATTAAAATCCCCACTCAAAACCACAGGTAGGGGACGGTGCATTAATTCCCTAGATACCTGAATTAGAGTCGAGGGATCATCGAGTACACTGCCATAAACTGAGCACAGGGTGAACTTGCCTCCACAGGGTGAGTGACAGACTACTGCTACCCATCTCCCCCTAGGATCATACCCTATTTGTGACAATTTCAGCAGGCTTCCTCGGGCCAAAACTGCACCACCAGCAATACGAACACCTTGTGAGGTGCTGGCTACCAGACTATATCCCAGGGAGTTAAGAATATCCCTCTGTGAGGCTTCAATATGTGTCTCCTGGAGGCAGACAAAGTCTGCCCTCAGGAGTTTTAAGCCCATGGAAGTCCTGGCTCTTTTCTTAGGGTCATTTAGGCTGCATATTTTAATAGATGCGATACGGATCATTGGCCGATCATTCATTGGCTAAATTTAACCCTACATCCTAAGCGCCAACCCTTTGTAATTGCAATATCCTCAGAACCACCTCCGTGGGCCACCACCCCCCCTCTAAACCTCTTTCCACACACACTTCGTTCATATTGGTTTATTAGGACTTCTTTCCTTAGCCTCCTCCCCCTGTCGCCCCCCTTCCCCCCACCCCCCCACCCTCACCACTCCACTGAGCAACCAGGCCTAGCCTGTAGAACGCCGTCTAACATAGCAAACCCGACTCCCCGGGCCCCCACCACCTACCCCATAACAAAACATCTTATTTTTTAATTCTTGCGGCCATTTCATTCACATTTCTTACTTCTCGATTTTACCCAAGATTCAGAAACATATTTTAGAATATCTCCCACTGCATCTGACCTCACCCTGTTGCTGCGCGTGAAATTCTTGAGCCTGAATCTCCGAGAAAAAAGTACGGGTACGACCCTTCCAAACTACCTTTAATTTGCAGGATTTTGTAGGTATACTTCGGCACCTAATTTCTGGAGGGGGCAAACATCTATCTTAATCGCCATCTTTGCTCTACCGTAGCATGAGCGAAGTCTGGCCGTGCAAAGAAGGTAACTCCCTCAAATTCTCTTCTAGCATTAGGGCGAGCCAAATCAAAAATACTTTGTCTCAAAAGAAAATTTTCAAACCAACAAAGACCTCGGATATGCATTACTGTCCGCCCATTGTTTTTTGGGCGTTAGGGGGAATCGGTGTGCCCTCTGAATTTCTCTTGCCCAATCCCATCCCGTAAGTTCTGGGAATACACCCTTTAGAAGTTTAACAACGTAGTCTCTGGGGTCCTCTCCCTCTCTACCTTCTGTGACACCCAGTAACCTCAGATTGTTCCTTCTCTGCCTATTTTCGTAGTCCTCCATCTTCTGCATCATCTCCGTGAGCTTGGGGTCCTGGAAGGAGCTTGTTGTCTTTAACTCAGCAACCTCCTGTTCGAGAGTATCGGTCGAGCATCTATACTGGTCATCCGGTCGGAGATTTCAGTGCAAGTTTTGCTTATTTTCCTGACCTCTCCTTGTATTTTTTTAGAGGCCTGCTGTGCCCGTTGGTTATCCGCCCGCACTTCAGCTTGCATCTGCTTAATCGTAGCCAAAATTAGAGAAGGTGGAGGTTCCTATGCTGTTGAAGTTCCGGCGGTAGCACCCTCCATGCTCTGAGCTGGCTTGTCCAAGAATTGAACAGCAGAATAATCCCACCTTAGCCTGGGGGACCCTTTCCTTGAAGACTTTTTCTGGTCCTTGCCAACCTTATAATTACTTGACTGCTGCTTCTTATCCAAGCTGTAGGCCTTTTTCTTGCCTTTCGATCTGCCTGATCTCTTTTTCCGTCTAGCAGAGATAACTAATCCATCCTGTGAACTACTGCTAGATGATATGGACTGTGAAGATGTTGACGAGCCTAGATCAGGCATTGAGGAGTCCGAGTCCTCGGCTAGGGAGAAAGATTTCTCGCCACCCCACATCCGGGCCGGTGAGGCAAGCAATCCAGGGACCCCCAGACAGTCAGATTCAAAGGAGATAGGATCTGCTTCAGCCAGTTGTAGGGAAGGGGGGATCTGAGGCTCCCCATGATCGCCAGGATTGTTCTCAAAACATTCATCCCCAAAGAGATTCTGCTTGGTCTGCCATTTCCCCCCTACCTCCTCGGGGGTGCCTGCGCAACTCCCCCTTTCACCTGTTTTGAAACTGCTGGTATCATCTTCCTCTGTAGTAATTTCGGGCACCACCTCCTGCACTTGGGCGATGACAGGTGCAGATGCAGGCACTACAGCTAGAGGGAGAGTCACGGTAGCAGAATCCTGGGTTTTTACAGATCTGGGATACTTCAGGGGAAAAAGGTCCGAGATCGTGGGCTGGCCTTCCGCTGCCACCAACATATTATTCCCTTGGGTAACTCTTTTGCCTGCGTTGTCATGCTTGTTTGCATTATCGCTGGGCTCATCCCCTTTTTTCTGTTCCTCAGATCTGTGCCAGCTTCCTTAAGGCCCCCCTGGTGCATGCTGTTCTTTGAAGTCCCGGCCGGGATCGAGCCGGTAGCGGTAGCTGCCACATTAATTAGTTTTGCCTTGGAGGTTTTAGGATTACTGCTGGCCATTGATACAGAAAACGTGGCCCGTCTGGCAGAGATAATTATGCCTGCCTGCCTCAGTGCACCTCCCAGGACTACGCGCTGTGCCGTTACAGAAGCAGCCGCGCGGTGTCTCCCGTTGACACTCCGCTTTGATGATGAGCAGCCGCACCGGGTCGCGGAGGTCCAGACAGCCCCAAGAAACAGCAGACCCTCCAGCATTCCTCGTCCGCTTCCCGGAGCCGGTTTACTGCCGTTTTTGTTGTCTACACAACCCGGGGATCGCAGCAATTAAACCACCGGTAAGAGGAGGGGAAGGAGCCCACCGGGTAGTGGCGGTTAGTTAGACGGCATCTTTGCTTGGATATTAATGGCTTTGCATTGTATGAACACATTAATGAAGGTTGACAAGAGGACAAAGCCTTGGAGAACTCCACAGACCTTGGTAATAGATTCAGATCTCGATTATTGTTTATGTAGGAGTCGGGCTCTGTTTCTCAGGTATTAGGTAACCATTGGATGACAATGTTGTGAAATCCAATACAGAGACAAGTATATTGAAAAAGGCTTTTTGGTTGACGGTCTCAAACACTGCAGAGAAGGAGAGCAGTAAGAGTAGAAAGTATTCACTGTTGTTGGTTATCTGATGTGCTTTGTTGATCATGTCATCTCAATGGCTGCCAACACTGTGCTACATTCCATCCTGTATACAGACTGAACACAGGTAGTCCTAAAGGAGGCCATTAATTTGATCTCCCCATGCTGCTGTTTTGAGACTCCCTTCTCAGTGAACTTTACCTGGAATCACAGATGGGCGATTGGCTAGAAAGGTAGTGCAAAGTGGAATGGAGTCTGTTGATCTGCATCGCCAAATGCGATGCAGCGCGCGCAACGAAATTCGTTTTATTTATTTTTTGCAGGTACATTTGCATTCATACACCTGCATTTTTTTATCAAAAGATGTCATTTGTTTTTCTTTACTCTTATGTTCTGGCTGTAGGGCACAGTTGTTAGGTGACCTATTGTTACCAATTATTTTACATACAGAAAACATGGACTTTGGCTCTACTAAGTGAATTATTTCTCTTTCACTTCAGACTATTGTCTATTTGTTGTATCTTTCTGCCTTCTATGAAGAGCTTTCAATTGAGTTCATAAGGCACTATTTTATGGCACTATTTTATGTCTGAAACTACATCCAATCATTGCATTGATTTTCACATTCTCGTATGCGTATTCTATAATAGAAGCGATCCTCAAGTTTGCTACTTTTCCCAGAATTCAAAAAGCCTGAGGCATGACTTTAATTTGCTGTGCATGCAAATCATGCTAAAAACATTTGTTCATGGCTGTGTTGCCATGTGTCAGCTCATAAGACCCAGACATGTTGGCTTTGCCAATGTTTGTCTCAAATGTATGGCCATTAGTAACGCAAGTTTGGAGACTGTTAAAAATAATTCTATGTAAATCATAAGTCAAATTCTTTTCAGGGGATTCAGCATGATTCTCATGACATTTTCAATGGCTTTAGCTAGAACTTGTTTTTTCCAACATATTGCTCTACCATTAGGGTTTACTTGATCCAATTCGACAGTTGCACACTACATTAAAGAGTTAAATGTCTGTGTATGGCTTTGTATGGTGGTTGACAAGGTTGTAAACACTTTCTAAATTGAAGGCACCATAATCCTTCTCTGAGTGGGCTGCTAACTATGTTTAAAATAAGTCTAGAAGACCTCTTGCACCACTCACAAATTTGTTCCTTTGAGGGCAACTTAATTTAGAACGAATCTGGGGCTCAGAGACCTAAAGATCAGTACAGGGAATTACTCTTGATCTTTTGTTGTAATATTGACTTGGAGGATGTTCTACTTCTGTGGAGATGATATTTGAACACACGCTTCCACTAAACATTCACAGTAAAAGTAGATCACATTGATTTTCAAAAACTTTTCAGTATATCACTATTGGAAGTGCATGGTTTACCATTTAAGTTCAGTCATATCTTGTAAATTTACTTGTAAATCTTTTATTTGGCATCATGACTCAAGATGCACATATGGGGTGAATTGGTGCCCAGGGAAGATTGGAGAGTACAATAGGTCAGAGTAAAATTATGACATTGAGAGGAATGAACTCAAGGTGTTCGCACTCTCACTTATATCAGTTTGAGAATTAATGATGTCTTTCTAGATTTAAAAATCACATTTTATTCTGTGAATAAGCATGTAGAGTAATTCTATTTTTCTAGTGGCTGTTTAAAATCTAAAGTAGATTTTGTAAAGCTGCTAAAGACCCAACTGTCTGACGAGAGACACAGACTACCTTAAAGGAGGTACCTAGCGCATAAATTTCAAATGGTCTCTTAACCCATATATAATATAGGGTACCTAATGAATCCTTCTAGCAGGGCATAGTCACAAGGAATTGAAATAAGCTATAATGTTCATGTTTTTGAGAAACAAACAGCAAAGTGCATGCAAACTATCATCATGTAGCCACTCTTCCATCCCTGAGTTCGAATTTAGAAGCTGAAATCATCCAGTATATCCAAGATTTTGTGAAAATGCAACACTTCCTTCCTGATCATTAATTGCGACTCCTCAGGGGCACAAATTCCATCTTTGCTCACACCTAAGAGGACCTTTGGTGCCTGTTGATGCAGGACTACCTGATGTTTTTTAATGCTTCTCAACCTGTGGGAAGCATATTAGGCAGTGAATCATGAGATTCTCTTGGAACTGCTGGAGAACTTGACCGGAATCTCATGCAAAGTCTGCAACTGATTTCATACTTTTTTCAGGCGAATGTCAAATGATAATTCTTGGCATAGCCACCTCGTCAAGCAAATACATATCCTTTCTTGCTCCTTGTTGTCAATTGCCAATCTACAATTCAGATAATACATGATACAGATAAAGCCCAGGTGACCAAAAAGAACTGTACTGCTTGGTAGACATACATTACTAGAATAAGGATAGTTTTTTACAGGGTTACAGATAGAAATCTTCCTTCTTGGTACCTCAAAAGAGAATTTACTGTTTCCATGTCCCAATGATATAGAAATGCCTCACAATATCATAGAAAATGCAACATCCTGTAATCTGGAGTGACCTGGAGCTCTCCTCCCATATTACAACTGTTGTAAAGAGTAGTGACATAAAACTCATGGTGAAGAGTTCTTTTACAACAAGCCAGGAAATTAAATTTGTATGTCTCTAGTACTGTATTGAATATTCTGTTGCAACATAGTCTATGTTAGCATGCAAAAGAAAGAAAGGATTTGGAATCAAACAAAATTCTCTGGCTCGACCCTAAAAAGTCTGAATACATCATCATGGATCTAAAATAGCTACACTGTGTACATTCTATCTTGCCTTCCATCGAACACAACCTGAATAATCTGACTTTTCATTACACTACCAGGTGCAAACTCTGATTTGACAATTCCTAAAAACACACCTAATCATGGTGCCAATGCAAGAACCTTGGAAGAGAAACCTAGAGGAATAAGACCCTCAACTCGGAGGTGTCCTGAAATATTAACTGAATGCACCAACCGACCCAACCTCATTCAAGGAAGCTGTAAAATGTACATTTTTCCTGTGACCTTTAAAACTCTCGAGGATATATTCAGGACCTCCCATGACTAAGGGATTAGACCTTGACGACCATCCTTATGTCCCAGACAAACCACATACAGTCGAGGCCAATAGCCATACACCCCCTCCTGCTGCAAGGCATTGGACATCCCCTTGCTATTCTGGTACACACTCATGGAAATGACACCCAATGGTATTGTGAAGTGGGCACAAGACTACATGTTAGCACTTTTCAAAACATGTAATACATTATATATTGATCATATTTTATTTTTTCTGGGGAAGGAGGGTCTGTGCAACAAAGATCTGCTGCCCTACACTGGATCCCTAACACCACAATGCATCTTTTCAGAAGAGACGCGTTTCATTGCAAGTGCCCACCCCAGATGACGTGCCCAGTGGCGCAGGAAATAAAACAAGAAGCAATGTGACATCTTGAGGTATTGTGTTTGCATTGCATGATCCTGCAGCGTAACGGCACGGTGAACACACACAACAACCGTATACATAGTATATGAATTGCAGTATGTGTAAATCCTCATAGAAGGTGGCAGGCTCACGGCAGAGTGAGGCATGGTATGTCGTTATTTAAGTAAGGACGCTGATTAAAGCAAAGTAAACCTATCTCCAACACTGATATTCAATCCTGCAAGCCCTGCATGCATAATGCATAATGCAATTTAGAAATATATGTCCTGACTTTCTCACGATCTTCTTCTCTGTAATGTTTTTTTATTTTTTTTCATTATCATCGCCTAATTTCCATTCACTGTTAAAGTCAGATGCAAACATGGCTCAATGGGTAATAGTGTCATAAGGCTTAGGGGCCGATTCCGATCTCGGCCGGTAGGGCTCCGAATCGGATTCGGCTTTACCGGATCCGATTCGGAGCCCTGTTTCCCGACCGAACCGTACACGGGTCCGGCCGAGCGAGTACGATGCGAAATCTCCGACCGACTCGTCCGGGCGTCCCGACCGCTCCGACCGACTCGCTCCCGGCTCGAACCGCTCCGACCGACTCGCTCGGACTCCGACTCGCACCGCGCAATGGAGACGTTTCCCGGCCGGGTAAGTACGATGGCGCGCCGCGAGCAGTCCGACCGAGCCGCGCACTCCGGCTCGTAAGAGCTGTCGGAGCCGTACTTTGGGGGTCCGTGTCGGACCCCCCTGTACGCGTAGCCGCGCGAGTCGCACACAGGGGGACCCATGGGTCCCCCTACCTGTGCGTGTACGGCGCAAATCGCTTCGCCGCGTACCCGCTGTAGGGGCGCGCCTTGTCCGACTCGCACCCATTGAGTCAATGGGAGCCCGCGTACACGTTGTACGACCGGCTCCCATTGACTTCAATGGGAGTCCGACCGACTCGAGTCCGATAACATACGGACGCATCGTACTCGTTCGGTCGGACTGCACGGGTCCGATTCGGTCGGAAATCTCTCCGGGTCCGGCTCGGTCGGAGAAATTTCCGGCCCGAATCGGAATCGACCCCTAAGTGTCTAATTCATTTTTATCTCGGAAGGGATGTGTTCAGTGCCTGATTTATGCCAAGGTACTGGCAGCCACCTCTTCCCCCACGGTCTCTCCCTCCTTTTCTGTGTTTTTTTTTTGGGTATAATTCAGAAGCTGAAAGTTGGTTCCCTTTAGTTTCCTACCCGCAGCCTACGTACCCATCTTTTACTGCATCAAATTAAAAGATGACGTTAATTGAGGTGAAATAAAGTGCAAGGTTTCATAAGCTTACAGCGTCTTCGTTCTTGCCTGCAAAGTACATTTTACCATCTCTGTCAACTCGGCTTTTGAGAATCTGCTGACAGCTGTGCTTCACAGCTTCACTTTGCAGGAAAAAAGCGCATGCCCCCGTCTGTGCAGGCAGCCTGGGGTTTCATTCCATCACAGTTAGTGACTGCCTTCCCCGTACCCTCCATAACGGTGCAGCTCGCTGTTATCCGGCCCTGGTACGGGGGTTGGACGTGCGCTTCGGGCATATCAGGAGGGCAGACACGTTCTGAACAGCCAGGCGCATCATCGATTCATTCATCCTGCACCTGCCTTTTCACAATCTAATTACAGCAGTTCATTGATACCGAGACGTCCTCCTTTGCGTAATAAAGACAGGCAGCTCTTCAAGCCAGCCCTTCCCATAGGCATGTGATTTAGACTTGGATGGTAATCCCCGCAGACAGGAAGTACATAAAACATTTTAATTACCTTTTCTTCCGGGTACACATAGGCTAGATAGGGGTCCTGTGTGCCCACGCAAACGGCCGTACCACTGAAGGTCTGGTAAAAGCAGTTGCCCTGAACCTCATTACCACTCCTTTGCAGAGCCCAAAACACATCAGTATCGTTTCCTGCTGCTAAGCCGAGTGCTAAAACCTTGGGCATATTTAATAGCGCAACGCTCTGACATTTCCAAAAGGGGGGCCAGGTAAATAAGCCCCTGGGTGTTTACCCAAGCGCTGGTGGTAAAATTAGCTGCCTAGCTGCAACACAGTCACCCTTGCACCATGGTGTAAGGGTGCCTGTGTTGCAGAGAATGATTGTTTATGTGCAGGAAGGTGTCCTTTCCTGTCTGTATTTACAAGGCAGAGTTAAGCCACAAAAAGTGGCCTAACACCGCTTTGTAAATATGGAGAAGGGCATAGCGCCACCAGAGCGTCGCCAAAAGTGACACTGGTGGCACTATCCCCTTGTAAATATACCCATGGTCTGCTTGGATCAGGCTTGCTTTCATTGGTGATATTTGACGAACCACCTTCTCACTCGTTAATATAATCATGAGATCCAAGCATGCCACAATAGATATTGGAAATCTCCCTAGGTTCACTGTTATACTGATATTTTAATTTGAGCCTCTGAAATTCTATGAACTTTTGCTGGGACCGCTACCTGTATTTAGTCGAAATCCTCTATTGATCTGTTTCAAAAGATACGTGCATTCTCCCTCTCAGTGTAGTTCATGTTAAGGCGACCAGCACTGAGTGGCTTTCAAGCATTGCCGCTCATCTATTATTTATTGCTCCTAGGAAGGAGCGCCCCATAATGTCGTAGGGCATTTTAAAATTGTTTACTTTCATGCTTGTCGGGTCTCTAAATGAAGCAAGCGGCACCACCAAGCATTTTTTTAATGTTGTGGGTTGCTGCAGGCCCCAAACAACTTTAGAAAATTTGTAGGTCTTCTGGGTCATTAAATTCATGACACCCGAGTGAACTTAGCATATTTTTATACAGCACACTGAGCTGGAGCTTTGTGCTCTTAAGCTGGAGAGCAAGGACTGAATAATTTTACTATTGCATGTTGTGAACTGAAACATTTTTATTGAAAGTCTCAGAGACATGCTGATTTCTTTTTTTATTAAAACTTTATTAAATATTTTAAATCTTCATTATTATTATTAACTATTGCATTGTATACTTTTCTTTAAAAAAACAAAAAACCCTAGAAATTTACCAAAAAAAGCAAATGCTAAAGTGACAGTTATAGTTAAGCATGGCAATATCATCTTACTTTGCATTAAAAAAACATATAGATATTCTCTGAAAAAACTAAGTGCCAGATGCATAAAAGTATAATTTTGTAATTACCAATTAGCGATTTTTAAGAAATCGCTATTTGGTAATCGCAAAATGCAATGCAACAAAACAGGCAGGAAATAGCGATTCTCTAATTGCGATTTCTTAAGAATCGCAAGCACAATTAGGGAATCGCTATTTGTAATTGCGACTCCATTCGTTCCTATGGGCCGGCCCATAGGTGAGAATGGTCTTGCATTACCTAAATTGCGATTACCTGATTGGTATTCGCAAATTAGGTAATGCAAAGGCAAGGATGCCCGGGGGCCTAAGGCCCCCTGAGGTACCCCTAACAAAAAATGATGCACATGTAAGGCACACACATGCCCTAAGGGCATGTGTGCGCCAGATGGCACTTTGAAAAATGCAGTTTTGTGTATTTTTTTCAAAGTATGCACATGGTTACCATCAACTTGAAGTTGATGGTAATCAGCGTTTCCTAAATGCACAGTTCGCATTTAGGAAAGGCTTCTTGCATGTGCATTAGGGAATCGCAAATTGCGATTCCCTATTTACATTCACAATTTAGGGAATCGAAAAAAACTGCGATTACCTAAATTGCAAATCAAAAAACCTTTCATACATTAGAAAAGACCATTTTCTGATCGCAAACGGATGATTTTTGCGAATCGCACTGTTTGCTATCGCAAAATAGCTTGATGCATGTGCCCCTAAAGGTAAAAGGGAGGCTATATATAGTTAGGTAAAAATGTCAGTTAAAACATGTAGGGCCACATGCATAAAAGTATCATTCTGCCATTACCAATTAGCGATTTTTAAGAAATCTCTATTTGGTATTCGCAAAATGCAATGCAACAAAACAGACAAGAAATAGCGATTCTCTAATTGCGATTTCTTAAGACTCACAAACACAATTAGGGAATCGCTATTTGTAATTGCGACTCCATTCGTTCCTATGGGCCTCAAGGCCCATAGGTGAGAACGGTCTTGCATTACCTAAATAGCAATTACCTAATTGGTATTCACAAATTAGGTAATGCAAAGACAAGGGTGCCCGGAAGCCTAAGGCCCGCCTGAGGCGCCCCTAACAAAAAAAGTTGCACATGTAAGGCACACACATGCCCTAGGGGCATGTATGCGCCACATGGCACTTGAAAAAGTGCAGTTTTGTGCCTTTTTCAAAGTATGCACATGGTTACCATCAGCTTGAAGTTGATGGTAATTAGCGTTTCCTAAATGCACAGTTCGAATATAGGAAAGGCTTCTTGCATGTGCATTAGGGAATCGCAAATTGCGGTTACCGTGATTAGGTGGATCTCACAGATCTGCTTGGAGTGTGGAGAGAGAGGGTGTCAGTCAGATACAGTGGGCCATATCTTTGATCGCTTTCAAGACCAAAGTAAAAAGCTTAAATTGAGTATGGCTGAAGGTAGAGCGATGAGATAGTACAATGTGGTGTGCTTATGGTGAAGAGGGATGAAAATGCCTCAGGTTACAAATCTGGTGAAGAAATAGCACATATATAGGGAGTAATCCAATAATCCATAACTGGCAATTGTTAAGCATGCATTCATATGTATCATTTGCATTGCACTGGAAATCTTCCTTTTGCTGCTTTGATAAGCAAATTTCTTAAAGCATTAGATATATAAGTACCGCTTAGTGCAAGCATCTTAATTGAAGCAAAGCAGATTCACATTTGTGGGGCTTTTATTTTAAAACAGCTAAGGCTAATGGGGGTTGGACTCGGACAACAATGTGGCTCAAATTGCAGTCTGAGACCACTCATGTCACACAGTTTAACTACTGTCTGAGTGATACACTCTTGTGTCCTTGGGATCCCACACCACAAGGGTGACCTTTGGAACTAACTTCAGAACTAAGGGCAACCATCTAAACACCCAATTGAAAAACAATGCCAATTGGTCGGACTTCAAACCCATGACAGAAATTGAAGTCTTCAATATAATTGTGAAACTAAAGCCCACTTCACATACTAAGGATCCCCTCCCTTCCACAGTAGGACAAAATCTCAACCACATCATTGCCCCGTTTTGGACAAAAATCATCAATGCATCTATCGCCTCAGGATGTGTACCGGATTCCCTTCAACTAGGACAAATCACATATTCAAAAATCCCAGGGCAGACCCAAATGGTCTCAACAACCTCAGATCTATCTCCAACCTCCCGCTCCTAGCGAAAACTATGGAAAAATGTGCCTTACAGCAACTTAACCTTCATATAGGGAAATTCAACCTCCATGACACCTTCCAATCAGGGTTCAGGAAAGGCTGTAGCACAGAAACTTTGATGCTCAATATCTCAGATGACATCCATGATCCCTAGACAAAGGAGATGCATGCCTACTTATCCTACTCGACTTATCATCAGCTTTTGATACCGTAAATCACCCAGCCTTACTGGAGTCACTGAAGATCTGCTCTGGTATCGATGGCACAGTTTTCAAATGGTTAACATCTTACCTACAACACTGATCGCAACAAATCAAAATCAACTCTTGCCTCTCCAAACCCCCACCTATGTCACTTGGTGTGCCCCAGGGTTCAATTCTCTCCCCTCCCTTTTTCAATCTTTTCATGGAATCCCTTACTACCATCCTGAAGCAAGCAGGGATCAAATATCACCTATTTGCTGACGACACTCAACTCTATTACAAAATCAAGTCACCCAGTGACATCCTACATCTCAACGCCACACTGAGGAAGATACAATCTTGGTTTAACTCCAACCACCTAAAGTTAAACCCCAACAAAACAGAAGTAATACTGTTCTCCCCCAAAAGTAACCGCCTACCAATCCAAGACTGGCTCAGCGACCTGAATGCACTAAATTGTTCTCTCACTCTTTCCAACTCGGCAAAATCCTTAGGCTTCACCCTTGAAAAAAACATGTCAATGAAGGATCACATCAAAAACTCAGCCAAGGAGTGCTTTACACACTAAAACATCTAAAAAAAGTTTAACCATTCATTCCCTCTGATGATTTCAAAATGGTAGTACAATCTCTGGTCCTCTCCAAACTTGACTATGGAAATGCCATCCTCACAGGGACCCCGAAAACTCCCCCTCCCCCTTAGATCAGTTCTAAACATGGCAGCCCGTTTCATAACAGGTATTAAATGGTTTGAACACATCATACCTGCCCTCAAGATCCTCAACTGGCTTCCCATCGAAGAAAGATACACTTACAAGACTACCTGTTTCACCCACAAAGCCCTTCACTCTCATACCCTCGACTATTTAGACAACAAACTCACAAAAGCAGAAAGAACTAAAACTCTGAGAAGCTCCAACACACTTCTTCTCGTTCCTCCCAAGCTAAAAAGGAAATCAACCCAGACTCACTCTTTCTTTGGAAATGCACCCAGCATATGGAACTCTCTCCCTAGAGATCTTCGATGCAAACCTCCTTCTCTTATTTCAAGAGAGACCTGAAACTCCATCTCCTCCACAAATACTTTAACACAGGAGCAAACTGAAGCCTGTTTAAATATTCTCTCTTTCTAGGACTAGAAACAGTCTGTGACAGTTGGTTGTTTGTTTCTCTACTCTCTATTATGTCTTTCTCTCCCTTAACTCATACTGTGCTAATTGATCACACACGGTAACCACCCTCATTGCCTAACTATTTTCCTTGTATATATTTTGTGTGGATTTAAATCTAATATGTCTCGCATCATCTGCTCAGCGACTTGATTATTGTCTTGTTCACAATTATGTAAAGTGCTCTGATACCTTTGGGT
The DNA here is from genome assembly GCA_963921515.1 of Calotriton arnoldi. Lineage (NCBI taxonomy): Eukaryota > Metazoa > Chordata > Amphibia > Caudata > Salamandridae > Calotriton > Calotriton arnoldi. The sequence continues at coordinate 1,623,274 of CAWUFW010002427.1, read as the reverse complement.
CTAGCTAGCACTTTATAAAACCTATAAATAAATAAATAAATAAGGGTGTGTGATGTTTTTATTTTTAAGCTCAGTGAAGACAGTAAAAAAGAAACTGACACTGCTTCTCACACAAAATTAGATGTTTTGGGTCTGCTATATCCCGTTTAGAGAAGATATTGTTCTGCAATTTTGCTGCTCCCAGGGACAGCCCTCCTATTGGTCCTTCGCTATAAGGCAGAAACCCCAGCGTTATCATATCTAGGAAGAGCAGTCTAGAAGACAGTGATAGGGGTAGCATTGAGAACTATTTGTAGTGTTAGCTGTGGTAACGATAATGCACTGTGAAGGATGTGATTATTAATTGGGTTTAATTATCCCATTTGTGACCTGTGAATTACGTTCTATTAATTACTGTTGAATTATAGGAATGTATGACAACTGTGTCTGTTGAATGAATAAGCTGGATCAAATAGGTGTGATTTCTACCAGTGAAGACAGAGGTCCATCATTGCTGTCTCTTTTGTTAAGTCTTGATTTAAGAGATTTACCAGGGGAGGATAACCCATCCTCGCATCTTAAACTAGCTATATCAGTGCTACAAGAGGTATGAAACGTGGTCTTTGGCCAAAAAACCACCAAAGTTGCAAATTAAGGCACGGTCACACATATATGTGAGTGTGACAAACCCCCCAAAAAATGTGAACATCAGCAAAGTGATAGGTGCAGGCATATGCTCAGCAAACCGTCGGGTCTGGACAGTACATGTCGTTCTGGATTTGAATAGAGGTGAGACCCACGAAGATGTTTGCATGTTTCTTCATCAGTGGAACCGGCAGCAACAATGCACTGGGCGCATACATTGAAGTAGTGATCTATTAAGCGAGCATGAAGGGTGGAGAATAATGAGTGCACATGAGATTAAGAGTATTTGTGAGTGAGCAATTGCTGCTAAGAGCTATTGTACTACAGACAAAAGGTTGTATTAGTTAGTAGTATGACTCAGTATCTGCAGGTGCTTAAATGGCATATTACATGCACTGTCGGTTCCTCATTATGTCAGAAATGATTTATGATTTTAAAAAATGTTTTGGACTTTGTTGAAAATCACCCAGTGAGGGACAGTGAAAACCTGACAGCTCAAGCAGCCAGAGTAATACCAAGTGTAATGTTCTCTGAAATATGTGGCTTACATTTCAAGGCAACCTACAGACCATCCTATCATTGTATTCAAACTTGTGGGACATTAGCTAGTTAATTCCTGTTAGACTTGGCACCATTGGCGTGGGTATCCCTTCCATTTTTTTTTGCTGTTGCCTCTTATGTTTTGCTGGTTTTAGATGCTTTTGGGCACTGTGCCACTGCTGTTCAGTGCCACAGTGCAAGTGCTCCCTACTGTAAATTGTGTTATGGATTAGTGACTCCATGATTGGATGATTGGTTTACTTGTCAGTCCCTAGTACAGTGCACTGCGTGTGCCCAGGGCTTGTAAATCCAATGCTGCTGGTGGGCTTGCAGCACTGGTTGTGCCACCCACAGAAGCAGCTTGTAAAATGTGTCTCAGGCCTGCTATTGCAGAGCCTGTGTGCAGTCTGTGACTGCCATGTCGACTTGGCAAGTGCAGCCACTTGCCAGTCCCTAAACCTTCCCTTATCTTCATATCAGACACCCCTAAGGTAGGCCCAAGGGCAGGGTGCATTGTAAGTATAAGGTAGGACATGCCCTGGTGTGTGTGGCATGTCCTGATAGTGAATTACAGCCATTTTCGTTTTTCACTATTGCAAGGCTACCTGCTCCCCATAGGCCAGAATGGGCAGACTGACTATTACACCTTATAGTCAGAACTGACCCAGGGAACATGGTAGAAAAACGAATTTAGTATGCCTGAACTCAGAATGATAAAATACATCTTTTAGTGAAGTTGGTTTTAACATTCTGTGTTTGAAAATACCACTTTTAGAAAGTGGGTATTTTCTTGCCTAAACTTCCAAGCCTGCCTCTGCTAGGTTGTGTATTCCTTGTCTGGAGATTGAGTGACAGGGGCTGGGGGTGGCTACAGGAGACAGGGTGAGTCAGCACAGGGCTGAATAGAAAGATCTGCATCCAGAGTGGAGGGAGGAGTTGCACCTGGGTCTGAATAGGGCTGTGCCTGCCTTCCACAATGCTGGCTCCACCTCCTGCCGGGCGTCTGATGGCTCTGCCCCTCACTCACAAAGGAAAGAAGGAGTCAGAAAAACAAAGTGCTCCAGGACTGACCAGAACTGGTTTTGGACTAGGCAGAGGCCTCTCTGCCTTCAGAGAACAAAGGAAAACTGTGTATAAAAAGGGGACCCAGACCCCTAGGAAATTAGATCACTTCTGGGAAATCAAGAAACCTGTTGCCAAGGAGAAGAACCGGAGAAGCTGAAGGAGGAGTACTGCCCCTGTGCTGTTTTGCTGAGTGGGGTTGGCCTGCAGTGGTTGCTTTCTGCCAAGGACAGGAGAAAAGACTTTGCTGTGCTTTGTCATCTTGAAGAAGAGAATCTCCAAGGGCTTGAACTAGAGCTTGCCTCCTGCCTGAAGTCTCAGGGATACAAGACTTCACCAACCAGCTCCCCCCTGCATTCCCTTGCTGGGAATTGAAGTGCCTGCTGTTGTGCTGGGCCTTCGGAGAGACTGCGTGTCGCTGGGAGCTGGAAGCGCGACGCAACAACGAGAAGCGTGTCGCCGCCGCGGTTATCGCATCACCGAGGAAGCGAGACGCCGCTGCCGCTGTCATCATCGCATCGCCGAAGCGCGGCGCATCACCGGAGAAGCGAGACGCTGCCACAGAGGTCATCGTCGCATCACCGGAGAAGCACGTCGCAGGGCCTGTCGCGGCGCCAAAGATCACCGAGTCGCCGCACGGCCGTCGGGCGTGCACGCATCACACCAACGTTGTCGCATCGCAACCAAGACGCCATTTTGTCGCATCGTACCGGAGAAGAGTATCGCATCGAGGTGCCATCTTGTCGCATCGCACCAGAAAGCAGTAAGAAACCGACGCATCACCTCCCCACACAGTAAGGAAGCGAGCATCAACTCCCCTGCGCAGCAGTAAGGAACCGACGCATCCACTCCCCTGAGTGTAAGGAACCGACGCATCACCTTCCCTGCGACCCTTTTGTTTTCTTTGCGTTACGCATTCAAGGTACATTGAGAGTAAAGTGTCGCATTTACAACTTGAGAGAACTGAACTATTTTATAACCTTTTAAAGCCTATTTTTGAGTACTGTATTGTGGATTTTTGCTATTGGGTCTTGTGATAAGTCTATATAAAGATTACTTATTATTACATAAACAACCTGTGTGGTGTCCATCTGTAGTGTTTTCACTGTATTACTGTATGTGGTCACAAATGCTTTACACACTGCCTCTGAGATAAGCCTGTCTGCTCGTGCCAAGCTACCAGGGGGTGAGCAGGGGTTATTTTAGGAGTGTATCCCCCTTATCCTGTCTAGAAGCAAGGGTCCCTATTTGGACAAAGGTGCAAACCATTGCCAACTAGAGACCCCCAGTTCTAACATTGGTGGTCAGCGGTGAGGATTTGGACTTGCATTTGTGATTCATATACAGTGATTGGTGTACACTACTAGTGAGTGCAGACCAATACGCGACCACATACATTTTGATAGGACTTTTTTTCCTTGGAACCTTTATTTTTGTTGAGAACTGCCAATTTTCACCATGAGCAAAAAAGGATCCATTGCACCTGCAGATATTGAATTTGAAGAAGATAGGGTTGATACCTACACTGTGCCAGAACTCAAAGCTGTTTGCAAAAAGTTTAAAATCTCTATGAGAGGCCTCACCAGGAAGGAGGAGTTTCACAAGGCGCTAAGGGCCTGGTTGGAAGCACGGAATGCCAGTGGGCAGTCCGAGGAGCCTGTGGAGGAGGCAGAGAATTTAGATGGGCAGCTTGAGGGGCCATTGGGCTTACCTGGGAGGAGAGTGCCTTCCAGGGAGGGCAGCAGTGTTTCTCAAAGGGCCTGTCTCCAGAGGAGCTGGAGGACAGGGATAAAAGCAGGATGCATGAAATGGAGATGGCCAAACTGAAACAGGGAAGCCATGATAGCCTTGAGCATAAGAAATTGGATTTAGAAAGTAAGAGGTTGGCCATGGAAGAAAAGAAGATGCTTTTAGAGCATGAGAGAGTGGTGAGGGAGCTAGAGCTAAAGGCTAGGAGCCTAGAAATCACTCCCTCTGGTGGCAGCACACCTCCAGTGCCTGTAGAAAGTAGAGTGTACATCCCCAAGGAGGTTATTAAGGATTTCATGAAGGGGAGGACATTGGGCAATGGTTTAAAGCTTATGAGATCGCCATGACATCACACCGGGTCCCTGAGAAGGATTGGGGAGCGGGGTTGTGGGGCCGCTTTGCAGGTGAGGGAAGGGAAACCTTGCTAGCCTTGCCCACAGTGGATCAGATGTCCTATGCCCACCTGAAGGAAGCTTTAGTGGCAAGGTATGGGTTAACTCCAGAGCTTTATAGACAGAAGTTTAGGAACTGCAAAAAGCTGGAGTCTAGTACCTGGGTGGAGTATGTGTCTTATTTTTGCAGAGCATTGGATGGATGGGTGAAGGGTAGCAAAGTAAATGACTTGCAGGAGTTCTATGATTTAATTGCATGGGAGCACTTGTCCAGTAGTTGTTTTCCAGAGCTACGCCAGCACCTTGTTGACAGTAAGCTGACTAATCCTAGGAAGCTTGCTGAGGAGGCGGACCGCTGGGTCAGTACCCGGGTCCACAAGGGTCTTGTGGGAGACTCCGCCAAAGGTGGGCAGGGTCCCCAGCAGAAGAGTGGGGGGGACAAGGGTAAACAGAAGGAGTTCCAAAAAGGGCCCCAAAGTAAACCCCAAGGGAACCAAGGTAAGGGTTCCCAGCCTCCCACTGAGAAAAGACCATGGGTCCCAACAGATAAGTCTGTTCAGAAGGGGCCCAAAGCATGTTTTAGTTGTGGTCAGGTGGGTCACTTTGTAGGAAGTCCCAAGTGCCCCAATACTGTGACCACTGCACCCACTGGTGCACCACCCCGGCAGATGGCTAGTGTAGCCCTGGGGGAGGAGTTGGGTGCCCAAGGTGGGTGGGGTCCCGCAGAGATGTCCCTGGTCTCTTTAGGAGACAGTGAGATGGTCCCTAGGACCCAGCTGCCTGATAACACTAAGAAATACAGGCAGTGGGTGACCATCAATGGCCATAGGGTGGAGGCTCTCAGAGACACCGGGGCCAGTGTGACAGCTGTCAGTTGTCGGCTGGTGTCTGAGGAGCAGGTGGTCCCAACGTATTCTACCCTGTAGTTGCCGCTGACAACTCAGAGAGCCACTGCAAGGTGGCCCAGGTTCCCTTTGAGTGGGGGGGTCTCAGGTATCCTTCAAGTAGCTGTGAGGCCAGCCATGCCTGTTGACTGTCTGCTAGGCAATGATTTGGAGAGCTCCCCTTGGGCGAAGGTGGAGCGGAGGTCTCATTTGGAGATGTTGGGTCTGCCAGAGTGGGCGTGTGTGACCACTCGGTCAATGGCAGCCGGTAAGGGTATTCAGGAGAACCTGGAGCCTGGAAGAAAGGCCCAGGTGCCTGCCTTAAAGAGAGGAGGCGGGGGGCACGGGAAACCGGCCCCCGAAGTTCCCACGGTCCAGGAGGAGGCAGACCTTGAGGGGGATGCCCTGGAACCTACAGGGGAACAAGTGGCTGAACTGGGGGACCTGCCTGAGCTGACCCATTGGCAGCAGGAAGGAGGCCCCTCCAGGGAAGAGTTCTGCGAGGAGCAGAAGAAGTGCCCTTCTCTTGAGGGCTTGCGGCAACAGGCTGCAAGCCAGGCAGCAGGTGATCAGTCTGGATCACACTGGATCTACTGGGAGAATGGTCTCCTGTATAGTGAGCCTAAGGTTGCTGAGCCTGGGTCAGCCCGTGTGCTGGTGGTACCCCAGCGCTTCAGAGCCTTCCTACTGGGTCTGGCTCATGATGTGCCTTTAGCAGGACATTTGGGGCAAGACAAGACCTTTCAAAGGCTTGTCACCCACTTTCATTGGCCCCAAATGCGCAAGAGTTCAGATACTCATTGCAGAACCTGTCAGACTTGCCAGGCAAGTGGTAAGAGTGGGAGGAAGCACAAGGCTCCTCTCCAACCTTTCCCTGTTGTCAGCACCCCCTTTGAGAGGGTGGGTATTGACATTGTGGGGCCTCTGGATCCCAAGACAGCCATGGGCAACAGGTTCATCCTGGTCTTGGTGGACCATGCCACCCGGTACCCGGAAGCCATCCCTCTTCGGACAGTGACGGCCCCGTGGTGGGACGTGCACTGATGGGGATTTTCTCCCGTGTGGGGTTCCCCAAGGAGGTGGTGTCTGACCGTGGTACCAACTTCATTTCCAAGTATATGAAGTCCCTGTGGCAGGAGTGTGGTGTAACCTATAAGTTCACCACTCCTTACCACTCCCAAGGTAATGGGCTGGTTGAGAGATTCAACCGGACCCTTAAGGAGCATGATTATGGGTCTTGAAGAACCCATGAGGCGTAAGTGGGACGTCCTCTTGCCATGCCTGCTCTTTGCTTACAGAGAGGTGCCCCAGAAGTCCTTAGGGTTCAGTCCCTTTGAACTGCTGTACGGCCATCCTGTAAGAGGACCTCTGAGTCTGGTCAAGGAAGGCTGGGAGAAAGCTCCCAGGAAAACTCCCCAGGATGTATTTAGTTACATGCTGGCCTTCAGAAACCAGACTCGGCGTTTCAGACAACTCGCTGAGGCGAATCTGGAAGCCAGCCAGGAAGAGATGAAACGTTGGCATGATCAGAATGCCACTCTGATCGAGTTTCAGCCTGGACAAAAGGTTTGGGTCATGGCCCCAGTGGAGCCCTGTGCGCTCCAGGATAGGTGGACCGGACCATTTGAGGTGGTGGAGCGCAAGAGTGATGTCACCTACTTGGTGGACTTGCAGTCTCCCAGGAACCCCTTGCGGGTCCTGCATGTGAACCGCCTGAAGCCCCACTTTGAGAGGTCTGAAGTGGGCATGCTCTTAGCAACAGATTTAAACCAAAATGCACAGAAACGCGTTGCTGCCAGTCACGAGAAGCGGGAAATATAGAGACATTGAGAGAGGACTTATCAAGGTCTGAATTATAAAGAGCTTAAATACTACGAGGACTAACATTTCCTAGAGAGGAGACAAATATATTTATTTAGAAGTGAACAACATCGGCAATGGTGATTTACATTTCGGGAACATTTCAGCAGTGAGGGTAGTCATTCAACCCCTTGCATATAACTATATGGATATGAACTCAATCTTGACATTCAAGCCTTGAGAAAGCCCAGGGGGGCGAAACGTACGTCGGCTGCTACTGTTCTCCGTGTTTAAAAGATTCTGAAATAAAATAAACAAAAGGACTTGATTCAAGACTCTGTGTGGACTGCTACCAAAAAGGATACTAATCCATGGCGAATTGATATATACATTGTGGTTGCATTTTCATACCGATTGTTTTTAAAGTTTTGGATAATAGATACAACCATTTGGTGTGCTTTGGTGCATTTTGGTTTAAATATTGTTCTAGGCTGTTAGCAGTACTAGTAGAAATATACCCTGGTGGGTGGGTATTATGACACCATGGGAGCACCCGAAAGAAATATTTTTATTGAATAATACAGTCAAAAACTATTGAAAATGGATGTGCAGGTTATAGGACAAACCCACAAGTCTTTTGGAATGAATACTCTTAGCAACAGATGCTGGGATGGAAGAGGAGACTGAACCTCTTCCTGACCTCCTGTATGCAAAAGAGCAAGATGGGTCAGTGGATGGTGTGAACCTCTCTCCCACCCTGACCCCGGAGCAGCAGAATGACTGTCGCCAACTGTTGGGGCAGTTTTCTGATCTGTTCTCCCTGGCTCCCAGTATCACTGAATGGTGCATCCATGATGTGGACACTGGGGACAGTCCTCCTGTGAAGCACAAAACTTACAGAGTGACTGACAGGGTGAGAGCTTGCATCAAGGAGGAGGTCTCCAAGATGTTTGCCTTAGGGGTGATTGAGTCCTCTAACAGCCCTTGGGCCAGCCCAGTGGTCTTGGTCCCAAAGGCTGCCGCGCCTGGTGCCACACCCGAACTCCGGTTCTGTGTGGACTACCGAGGACTCAATTCAGTCACCAGGACTGACGCGCACCCCATCCCCAGAGCTGATGAGCTCATTGATCGGTTAGGGGCTGCCCGGTACCTCAGCACGTTTGATCTAACGTCTGGATACTGGCAGATTGCCTTAACTGATGGGGCCAAAGAGAGGTCAGCATTCTCCACACCAGATGGGCACTACCAATTCCGGGTGATGCCCTTTGGGATGAAGAATGCCCCTGCCACCTTTCAGAGGTTGGTCAACCAGGTGTTGGCTGGGCTGGAGGATTTCAGTGCCGCCTACCTGGATGACATTGCAGTGTTCAGCGCCACTTGGGAGGAACATCTGCACCACCTCTGGGAAGTGTTGAAGGCGCTGCGGAGGGCAGGCCTCACGATCAAGGCGAGTAAGTGCCAGATCGGGCAGGGTTCTGTGGTGTACTTGGGACACCAGGTTGGGAGCGGCCAGGTGGCGCCCCTACAACCCAAGATAGATACCATCCTGGCTTGGGAACCCCCAAAACCCAGACAGAGGTGAGAGCCTTCTTAGGACTCACCGGGTATTACAGGAGGTTTGTCAAGGGGTATGGCAACATTGTTGCACCCTTGACTGAGCTGACTTCCAGGAAGCAGCCCAGGAAAGTGAACTGGACTGATGCCTGCCAAAAGGCTTTTGATGCCCTGAAATCTGCCATGTGCACGGCGCCCGTGCTTCAGGCGCCCAACTTCTCAAGGGAATTCATTGTGCAGACAGATGCTTCAGAGCATGGTGTTGGGGCTGTGCTTTCACAGATGAATGAGGAGGGCCTAGACCAACCTGTAGCCTTTATTAGTAGGAGGTTACTCCCACGGGAACCGAGGTGGAGTGCGATTGAACGTGAGGCATTTGCTGTGGTCTGGGCACTGAAGAAGTTGAGACCATACTTGTTTGGGACTCACTTCCGGGTTCAGACAGACCACAGGCCCCTCAGATGGTTAATGCAGATGAGGGGTGAGAACCCAAAACTGTTGAGGTGGTCCATTTCCCTACAGGGGATGGACTTCACGGTGGAACACCGCCCTGGTACAGAACACGCCAATGCTGATGGTCTGTCCAGATTTTTCCGCCTATAGTGATGAGAACTCCCAGGAGGAAGGGTAGTTCTCCCCACATTTCAGCTGGAGGGGACACGTGTTAGACTTGGCACCATTGGCGTGGGTATCCCTTCCATTTTTTTTTGCTGTTGCCTCTTATGTTTTGCTGGTTTTAGATGCTTTTGGGCACTGTGCCACTGCTGTTCAGTGCCACAGTGCAAGTGCTCCCTACTGTAAATTGTGTTATGGATTAGTGACTCCATGATTGGATGATTGGTTTACTTGTCAGTCCCTAGTACAGTGCACTGCGTGTGCCCAGGGCTTGTAAATCCAATGCTGCTGGTGGGCTTGCAGCACTGGTTGTGCCACCCACAGAAGCAGCTTGTAAAATGTGTCTCAGGCCTGCCATTGCAGAGCCTGTGTGCAGTCTGTGACTGCCATGTCGACTTGGCAAGTGCAGCCACTTGCCAGTCCCTAAACCTTCCCTTATCTTCATATCAGACACCCCTAAGGTAGGCCCAAGGGCAGGGTGCATTGTAAGTATAAGGTAGGACATGCCCTGGTGTGTGTGGCATGTCCTGATAGTGAATTACAGCCATTTTCGTTTTCACTATTGCAAGGCTACCTGCTCCCCATAGGCCAGAATGGGCAGACTGACTATTACACCTTATAGTCAGAACTGACCCAGGGAACATGGTAGAAAAACGAATTTAGTATGCCTGAACTCAGAATGATAAAATACATCTTTTAGTGAAGTTGGTTTTAACATTCTGTGTTTGAAAATACCACTTTTAGAAAGTGGGTATTTTCTTGCCTAAACTTCCAAGCCTGCCTCTGCTAGGTTGTGTATTCCTTGTCTGGAGATTGAGTGACAGGGGCTGGGGGTGGCTACAGGAGACAGGGTGAGTCAGCACAGGGCTGAATAGAAAGATCTGCATCCAGAGTGGAGGGAGGAGTTGCACCTGGGTCTGAATAGGGCTGTGCCTGCCTTCCACAATGCTGGCTCCACCTCCTGCCGGGCGTCTGATGGCTCTGCCCCTCACTCACAAAGGAAAGAAGGAGTCAGAAAAACAAAGTGCTCCAGGACTGACCAGAACTGGTTTTGGACTAGGCAGAGGCCTCTCTGCCTTCAGAGAACAAAGGAAAACTGTGTATAAAAGGGGACCCAGACCCTAGGAAATTAGATCACTTCTGGGAAATCAAGAAACCTGTTGCCAAGGAGAAGAACCGGAGAAGCTGAAGGAGGAGTACTGCCCCTGTGCTGTTTTGCTGAGTGGGGTTGGCCTGCAGTGGTTGCTTTCTGCCAAGGACAGGAGAAAAGACTTTGCTGTGCTTTGTCATCTTGAAGAAGAGAATCTCCAAGGGCTTGAACTAGAGCTTGCCTCCTGCCTGAAGTCTCAGGGATACAAGACTTCACCAACCAGCTCCCCCTGCATTCCCTTGCTGGGAATTGAAGTGCCTGCTGTTGTGCTGGGCCTTCGGAGAGACTGCGTGTCGCTGGGAGCTGGAAGCGCGACGCAATAACGAGAAGCGTGTCGCCGCCGCAGCCGTGGTTATCGCATCACCGAGGAAGCGAGACGCCGCTGCCGCTGTCATCATCGCATCGCCGGAGCGCGGCGCATCACCGGAGAAGCGAGACGCTGCCACAGAGGTCATCGTCGCATCACCGGAGAAGCACGTCGCAGGGCCTGTCGCGGCGCCAAAGATCACCGAGTCGCCGCACGGCCGGCGGGCGTGCACGCATCACACCAACGTTGTCGCATCGCAACCAAGACGCCATTTTGTCGCATCGTACCGGAGAAGAGTATCGCATCGAGGTGCCATCTTGTCGCATCGCACCAGAAAGCAGTAAGAAACCGACGCATCACCTCCCCACACAGTAAGGAAGCGAGCATCAACTCCCCTGCGCAGCAGTAAGGAACCGACGCATCCACTCCCCTGAGTGTAAGGAACCGACGCATCACCTTCCCTGCGACCCTTTTGTTTTCTTTGCGTTACGCATTCAAGGTACATTGAGAGTAAAGTGTCGCATTTACAACTTGAGAGAACTGAACTATTTTATAACCTTTTAAAGCCTATTTTTGAGTACTGTATTGTGGATTTTTGCTATTGGGTCTTGTGATAAGTCTATATAAAGATTACTTATTATTACATAAACAACCTGTGTGGTGTCCATCTGTAGTGTTTTCACTGTATTACTGTATGTGGTCACAAATGCTTTACACACTGCCTCTGAGATAAGCCTGTCTGCTCGTGCCAAGCTACCAGGGGGTGAGCAGGGGTTATTTTAGGAGTGTATCCCCCTTATCCTGACTAGAAGCAAGGGTCCCTATTTGGACAAAGGTGCAAACCATTGCCAACTAGAGACCCCCAGTTCTAACAATTCCCATCATGGTTTTCCTGCTTAAGACTTGTTTTCTCTGCAGAAAATATGCTAATTCTGAAGGTAAAACCTGACACTAGGGCCAACCAACTTGTATCCATGTGCTTTTCTCACAGGTTGGTCACGTAAGCTGCTTTGTAATGTTTTAATGCTATATCAAATGTCCTTCATTTTATGATATTTTGCTTCAAAAACATTTGTTTTTGAATAACTTGGTTTGAAGGCTTTTATGTCTTACCAGTATTTTTTCTACCAAACTTACCACACGTTTCCTCAGAGAAATGCCTTGCTACTTTAGCCAACAATAACTCATAAGCATTATGTACATTTTTTAACAACATCTTAGGCAACATTTCATTTCCAAGAATTGTTAGTGTGTTAAGATAGTAAGGAAGTTAATTTGCAATGCACCAATACACTCAGGGGCCGATTCCGATTCGGGCAGGAAATCTCTCCGACCGAGCCGGACCCGGAGAGATTTCTGACCGAATCGGACCCTAGCAGTCCGACCGAACGAGTACGAGGCGTTCGCATGCTATCGGACTCGATTCGGTCGGACTCCCATTGAAGTCAATGGGAGCCGGTCGTACAACGCGTACGTGGGCTCCCATTGACTCAATGGGTGCGAGGCGAACAAGGGCGCCCCCTATAGTGGGTACGCGTCGAAGCGGGTTGCGCCGTACACGCACAGGTAGGGGGGACCCATGGGTCCCCCCTGTGTGCGACTCATGCGACTACGCGTACAGGGGGGTCCGACATGGACCCCCAAAGTGCAGCTCCGACTGCACTTTCGAGCCGGACGGCGCGAGTCGGACGGACTGCTCGCGGCGCGCATCGTACTTACCCGGCCGGGGAACGTCTCCATTGCGCGGTGCGAGTCGTGTCCGTGCGAGTCGGTCGGAGTGGTTGGGTCCCGCGAACGAGTCGGTCGGCGATTTCGCGTACGTTCGCATCGTACTCGTTCGCCCGGACGCACGTCCGACTCGGTCGGAAACAGGGCGTCCGAATCGGATCCGGTAAAGCCGAATCCGATTCGGAGCCCTACCGGCCGAGATCGGAATCGACCCCTAAGTCTATGTTAATAGTCTGCTTAAAGAAACTGATTAAAATGATTGAGTTTACAGAAGATTCCACGAATCATTTGAATGATTAGCAAGGCATTAATCAATGGTAGTGTAAGATAACTGAAGAGCAAGTTGAAAGACTGAGAAGGTGTTTCAAACCTGATCAACACTATTAAGCAGGCCAGAGGATGAATATAGGGAAATTCACCTTTTCCTATGATTTCCCCCGATTTTCCCACTGTCTCCTCCAGAAGTTAAAGATACTGCTGGCAGGTTCTAAATAGCCTATGAGTGACTACCTCATCTCCAATTTATACAATAATTCTGGAAAGTAAGATTACTAAACAACTGTAAAACACATGGAAACCCACAAATCAGTTTCAGTTTTTGTAAAGAAAAAATTGCTAACTGCTGTTTGAAAAGACCTCGTCCTATCTCAGAGAAAAAGACTACACCTCCGTCCCAATTTTTTGCCCATTTCTGCAGTATATGATATCCGCTATCAGTGAGAAGATCCAATTAGACCAACTCAAGAAGTGGCATGGGAATGAAAGAGGCCTTATGGAATCTGGTCATGATCTGACCGCTAGACCCTCAACCTCCTCATCAGAGAGTACCACCAGTTTGTCTTACTCTCTCTCACCTTTGGTCTTCAACATCTGCATAAGGCTCCTCTTGAGAGTTAAACTTTTATGTTTGTAGTTTAAGGGTGTAGAACTGTTCCATGAAATCACACACATAAGCGGCCGGTGTATCTGTCCATAGATGAAAATAATTAGACATTTTCAAGGGGGTAAGAGAAAAACAAGCGATTTGACCACTTTCTTTAACTAGGAGACATTTTGCCCATTCTGCATTTCCTAATAGTGGCATTTGAATCATGCAGGCAAGCTAAGCATTTTACTATTAAAAAAATGAAAAACAAAACAAGCATTTTAGACAATAAAAAGTTATTTAAAGTTCTATTTGGAACCCAATGACAGATTTCAAATGTTTTTCCAAATGTCATTGCCTAGGAGTTACCTTGGTTCACAAATAAACTAGTTTGTAATAAGAAGAGGATTTGGGTATATTATATGGTATCGTTAGGCAACCTTACAGTTTAATATACTAACAAAAACTGTCTCGGGACCAGTAAGGCTCATTTGAAAAACCTTTAGCTCAACCCTTGGTAGCTGTGGCTTGAAGCAGCAAGGCTTAAACAAAGGAAAAAGTTTAAAGTATTTAAAAGGACCAAACAATGAAATAATAAAGTCACACAACATGAAAGAAATCCAACATCAGTTTATAAAAATAGATTATATTTTAATTAATTTTTAGAGACCAAGATGAGCAAAATCCACCAGAGGGTTCTCAAGATATAGAATTTTAAATAAAATGCAAATCTCAGTTCATTTTGTCACAACTGCAAAAAAGCATTGGTAACCGTAAAGTTAAGAAACTTTTGAAGAGTTTGAAAGAATTGTGTTTGGCTACTCTGGCATGACTATGGTGACCAAATCTGGCAGTGAGATGGCCAAGGGGGCCACCAAGGAGTATTTGGATAGGTACCTGGTCACCAAACCGTTTTCCAGTTGATACTTCCAGGTCTGGCAGACTCAGGTGAAACTTTTGGGCATCGAGGATCAGTCTTTTGAGGTGCCCAATAGTGGTCAGCAACGATTCACCATCTGTGGCTACTGAATTGCTGAATTGGGCTACTTCAGCTTTGATTGCTCTGGTGCTGGTTTCAGGGGGTCAGCTGATTGACCCTTGGAGTCACTTCTTCAGTCTGGTGCTTGGGAGTGACTTTTCCTTAAGTCAGGAGCCACAGGCACAGTCTTCTCATCGCTAGCCTGAGATTTGGCAGGTGCAGTCCAGCAGATGGTGCATCCTCTCTTTGCCAGGTCCAAAGGTAAGCAGGGCATTCCTTCTTCGGTCCTTACTCCAGTCCTGAAGTAATTTGGCGTTCAGGGTGCCAGTGGTGTTATATTTATGCCCAGAAAGAGCCCTGGGGGATGATGCGATCACTAGCCAATGGGCTACCAGGATCCCTCCCACCCCGTGACAACTTCTGGCTATGTGTGGCATCTAGCAATCCCAGGGTGCAATATTCTGCCCATGCTCAAGATGTCTGAACCCTTCCTTGGATGTTAAGAGTTTGGTAACCCATCCTAGAGATGTGGCTACCTTTGGGCTAAACACCCACAGGAAAACTGGTTTGATCACTGGTCTCCCCTCTCTGGTTCTGTTGCCAGCCTGTCTCCCTGAACAAAGGGGCAACCCTTCCGGAGTCTGATTGACATTTGTCCACCATAGGCAGCTTTGCCTTAGAAGCTCATCTTTTGTGCCAACACCCTGAGGGGCTTCCTGCAAGGGGAAGGTAACACCTCCCCTATGGTAGGCTGCTATTGTTCCTAAGCCTGGGAGTCACTCAAACTACTCCTCAGGAGGGCAGAAAGCTGTCTCGTGGCCAGCAACTGTGTGAGGCCACTGGACAAACGGGGCTGCAGAGTGGCAACTCTCTAAAAGTTGCAGTTAGACCACCTTAGGGTGGTTGTTAGAAATGGGGTTTCTGGTTGGCGAAGGTATGCACCTAAGCCAGGCAGAACCCATCACTCTAGTCAGGAAAAGTAAGTTGCACACCAAAGATAACCTGTTCTCACCCTCTGGTAGCTTGGCGCTTAGCAGGCAGGCTTATCATCAGAGCCAATGTGTAAAGCGTTTGCGCAACACCCTCACACCAGCAGCAAAATATATACACCAGAAAAGAGACTCCACACAAGACTTTAGCGACCCTTGACCCTGCTAGGTAGGCCGCTCCCCCTCCGCACAGCACCGCCTGTGTGTCCTTGCCCCAGCTGCCGCTGCTGAGGAAGTTCGAGGCCCTCCTCCACCTACAGGCTACCACCTGCGCCTCATCCCTGGTGGCCAGTGGTAGGCCGTAGGTTTGTATCATCATCTGTTTCTTTATTGTATTGCCTTTATTGTTATTTTGGTGTCTGTGACTGCTGTTGTCTGTTTTCCCCCGGTGCCTGTATTGGTCAGTGCCCTCTTTTTCCTTCTGTTCCCCTCGCTGCCCCCGTGTTTCTCTGCCCGTTTTTGCCTTCTGCTCCCTTCGTCGCCCCTCACCGCTCCCGCACCAGCCGCTGTGTCCCCTGCGGCCCCGCCCCCCTGACCGCCCATTCGCTGCCCCTGCCCTGCCTCCCGCCTCCCAGCTGCTCCTCCCTCCCACCTCTCCATATATGGTGGCCGCTGCGCGGTGAGGAGAGCGACCCTAGACCCTGCTAGGTAGGTCGCTCCCCCTCCGCACACCACCGCCTGTGTGTCCTTGCCCCAGCTGCCGCTGCTGAGGAAGTTCGAGGCCCTCCTCCACCCGCAGGCTACCACCTGCGCCTCATGCCTGGTGGCCAGTGGTAGGCCGTAGGTTTGTATCATCATCTGTATCTTTATTGTATTGCCTTTATTGTTATTTTGGTGTCTGTGACTGCTGTTGTCTGTTTTCCCCCGGTGCCTGTATTGGTCTGTGCCCTCTTTTTCCTTCTGTTCCCCTCTCTGCCCCCGTGTTTCTCTGCCCGTTTTTGCCTTCTGTTCCCTTCGTTGCCCCCGTAATTCGGTGCCCGTTTTGCCTTCTGTTCCCTTTGTTGCCCCCGTAATTCTGTGCCCGTTTTCGCCTTCTGTTCCCCTGTTGCCCCCGTAATTCTGTGCCCGTTTTTGCCTTCTGTTCCCCTGTTGCCCCTGTAATTCTGTGCCCGTTTTTGCCTTCTGTTCCCCTGTTGCCCCCGTAATTCTGTGCCCGTTTTTGCCTTCTGTTCCCTTGTTGCCCCCGTAATTCGGTGCCCTTTTGCCTTCTGCTCCCTTCGTTGCCCCTCACCGCTCCCGCCGCTGCGTCCCCTGCGGCCCCGCCCCCCTGACCGCCCATTCGCTGCCCCTGCCCTGCCTCCCGCCTCCCAGCTGCTCCTCCTTCCCACCTCCCCATATATGGCGGCTGCTGCGCGGTGAGGAGAGCGACCCTTGACCCTGCTAGGTAGGCTGCTCCCCCTCCGCACAGCACCGCCTGTGTGTCCTTGCCCCAGCTGCCGCTGCTGAGGAAGTTCGAGGCCCTCCTCCACCCGCAGGCTACCACCTGCGCCTCATCCCTGGTGGCCAGTGGTAGGCCGTAGGTTTGTATCATCATCTGTATCTTTATTGTATTGCCTTTATTGTTATTTTGGTGTCTGTGACTGCTGTTGTCTGTTTTCCCCTGGTGCCTTTATTGGTCTGTGCCCTCTTTTTCCTTCTGTTCCCCTCGCTGCCCCCGTGTTTCTCTGCCCATTTTTGCCTTCTGTTCCCTTCGTTGCCCCCGTAATTCTGTGCCCGTTTTGCCTTCTGTTCCCTTCGTTGCCCCCGTAATTTTGTGCCCGTTTTTGCCTTCTGTTCCCCTGTTGCCCCCGTAATTCTGTGCCTGTTTTTGCCTTCTGTTCCCCTGTTGCCCCCGTAATTCTGTGCCCGTTTTTGCCTTCTGTTCCCTTGTTGCCCCCGTAATTCGGTGCCCTTTTGCCTTCTGCTCCCTTCGTCGCCCCTCACCGCTCCCGCTCCAGCCCCTGCGGCCCCGCCCCACTGACCGCCCATTCGCTGCCCCTGCCCTGCCTCCCAGCTGCTCCTCCCTCCCACCTCCCCATATATGGCAGCCGCTGTGCGGCCGCGCCGCTGGCGCGCTGAAGGCACACCTAAAGCAAGTCCGTCTGTGCCCGTCCGCGCCTGGACCACGCCCAGCGCCAGTACCCCTGGTCCCCGCGCCCACCACGACGACCACCACCGCTACGATGCCAGCACACTCCACGCCCTCAACTCCGGATGGACCCACACCTGCTTCAAAGCCGCCCCGAAACGCACACAGGGTCCCTTCACCTGCCGGAACTGCAGCTACACCAGCCTCAGAGCCGCCGAACCACCCGCCAAGAAAGGCCACAATCACCTCCAATGCATCCTACTGAACACCCGCTCCGCACGCAAACATGCCGTTGAGCTCTGGGACCTGCTCGACACTTCATCCCCGGACATCGCCTTCCTGACAGAGACCTGGATGAACAACTCCTCCGCACCCGACATCGCCATTGCCATCCCAGACGGCTACAAGATCACCCGCAGAGACCGCACCAACGGAGTCGGAGGAGGAGGAATCGCCATCGTCCACAAGAACAGCATCAGGGTCTCGACCAGCACCGATGACACTCTCAGCACCGCCGAACACATGCATTTCCAGATCCACACAGACCCCAACTCCACCCTCAGAGGCACCCTCATCTACAGACCCCCCGGACCCCGACCCCAGTTCAGCGACTCCATCGCCGACTTCATCAGCACGCACGCCCTGACCTCCACCGACTACATCCTCCTCGGAGACCTGAACTTTCACCTTGAGCACAACAACGACAGCAACTCCACCACCCTGATCAATAACCTCGCCAACCTCGGACTGAGGCAACTCGTCACAACGCCTACCCATCCGCCGGCCACACGCTCGACCCCGTCTTCTCCTCAAGCTCCCACGTCTCCTTCAGCCACACCACCGAACTCCTCTGGACCGACCACCGCTGCATCCACTTCACCTTCCAGAAACCCACCACACACCACCGCACCCAACAGTACCCCCACCGCTGCTGGAGCAAAATCACCAAAGACCAACTACACGCAAACCTCGCGCTCAGCCCACCCACCGAACCCTCCAACACCGACGACGCTGCCCACAGCCTCAGACGCTGGATCGACGACTGCGCCAACACCCTCGCCCCGCTGAAGAAACCCTCCTACAGAGACACCAGCAAGAGGGCCAGCTGGTTCACCCCAGAACTCCTAGCCTCCAAGCGAGCCTGCTGGAAACTAAAGAAGAAATGGCACAGTGAGCAGACTCCGGACAGCCACGCAGCCCACAAGGACGCCATCCGCAACCACCATCACCTCATCAGGACTGCCAAGAGGACCTCCTTCAAAGACCGCCTCGACAACAATGCACACAATAGCAAGGAGCTCTTCAACATCGCGAAGGAACTCTCCAACCCCAGCTCCAACACCAACGACATCCCGCCGTCGCAAGCCCTGTGCGACTCCCTCGCCACTTTTTTTCACAGCAAGATAGCAGACATCCATGACAGCTTCAACACCCAGACAGCTCCAACAGACATCAACACAACAGACTCTCCGCACACCATCGACCACGATCCCCTGCTAGTCTGGGTCAACGTGAGCATCGATGACACCATCAAGACCATGAGCACAATCCACTCCGGCTCCCCGTCAGACCCATTCCCACACCACATCTTCAACAAAGCCAGCAGCTCCATCGCACCCCATCTGCGCAACGTCATCAATCTCTCCCTCGAGACCGCGACCTTACCAGAGAGCTGGAAACACGCCGAGATCAACGCCCTACTCAAAAAACCCAAGGCGGACCCAAGAGACCTCAAGAACTTCCGACCCATCTCTCTGCTTCCGTTCCCGGCCAAGGTCATCAAGAAGATCGTCAACAGACAGCTAACCCAATACCTCGAAGAAAACAGAATCCTGGACCCTTCCCAGTCAGGGTTCCGCAGCAACCACAGCACCGAGACTGCCCTCATCGCCGCCACCGGCGACATCAGGACCCTGCTGGACAACGGTGAGACCGCGGCCCTCATCCTCCTGGACCTCTCCACCGCCTTCGGCACCGTCTGCCACCACACACTACGCACACGCCTCCACGCCGTAGGGATCCGAGACAAGGCTCTGGAATGGACCAACTCCTTCCTCTCCGGCAGAACCCAGAGTGTCCGCCTCCCCCCATTCCGATTCGAAGTCTCAGAGATCATCTGCAGCGTACCCCAGGGATCTTCCCTCAGCCCGACACTGTTCAACATCTACATGGCCCGCTCGCACACGTCGCCCGACAGCACGACCTCAACATAATCTCCTACGCCGACGACACTCAACTGATCCTCTCCCTCACCAAGGACCCCATCACCGCCAAATCCAACCTCCACGAAGGAATGAAGGCCGTCGCCGACTGGATGAAGATCAGCTGACTGAAGCTGAACTCGGACAAGACGGAGGTCCTCATCCTCGGCTCCAACCCCTCAGCCTGGGACGACTCCTGGTGGCCGACGGCACTGGGGGCACCCCCGACACCCACCGACCACGCACGCAACCTGGGAATCATCCTCGACTCAACGCTCTCCATGACCAAGCAAGTCAACGCCGTCTCCTCCTCCTGCTTCCACACCCTCCGCATGCTCCGCAAGATCTACAGGTGGATCCCGACAGATACAAGAAGAACAGTCACCCAGGCCCTCGTTAGCAGCAGACTCGACTACGGAAACACCCTCTACGCGGGAGCCCTGACCAAGCTCATCAAACGACTGCAACGCATCCAAAACGCCTCTGCACGACTGATCCTCGACATACCACGCCACAGCCACATCACCCCCACCTAAGAAACCTGCACTGGCTCCCCGTCAACAAGAGGATATCCTTCAAGCTCCTCATCCACGCACACAAGGCACTCCACAAGACCGGCCCAGCCTACCTCAACAGACGACTTTCCTTCTACATCCCCAACCGCCAGCTCCGCTCCGCCGGCCTCGCACTCGCCACCGTTCCTCGCATCTGAAGAACAACCACCGGCGGGAGATCCTTCTCCTACCTTGCCGCCAAGACCTGGAACACCCTCCCACTGAGCCTACGACAGACCCAAGACCTGCTGACCTTCAGGAGGCTACTCAAGACCTGGCTGTTTGACCAGTAGCAGCCCCCGCCCCTCCCAGCGCCTTGAGACCCTCGCAGGTATGTAGTGCGCTCTACAAATGTCTGATTGATTGATTGATAAAAATATAGTATATATTGCACATATATCATAAACAAAAATGACATAATCACAAAAACTGTGCATATTATGCTAATACTGAGGTGATACTCATTATAATGATCATGCAAGAATCAGAACTATATACATTATACTCCCAGGGCATGAAAATGCAGAAGCTTAGGACAAAGCACATCAATCATCACATGTCACCAGAAACGCAAGAAGCATGATAAATGGGCAAATTATACATGTCGTGCGACCTTACTCATTATCCTGGTACTACCAGGGTCAAAAAATGTATACATCACAAAATATTAGGGCATGGCATGTAACAATAAATAAAGCATATTATTCTCAGAAAAAAACACAGACATAGGTCCACCTGCCCTCCTATTAAAAGAGATACCATAATTAATGAACAAGTGAAGGGCTCAGAGGCACCTGCATGCCTTTTACACATAACACAGTGCTTGATGGGATTTCCTTGACGTAACACTTCACCAGGGCCTCTGTTGGGGATTCCTCCCATAGTGTTGAACTATGGATCAGCGCCCCTCAACTTACAGGTACACTTTGTCCCGTGCATGGGGTGGGGGTGGGAGCACAAACTGCACTTCCTGGGGTGGAAGTTTGCCATATGCAGCTGCCCGCGAACACACAGGGCAACTGCTGCAGTTACAAGAATTATGGTGAACCTGAACTACGGGTGTGGGGGACCTCCTGTGGTCTCTCCGGGTTGCCCACTGAAGGCAGAATGCCATCATATGCCTCCCCAATGGCAAGGTACAACGTGTGCTGATGTTGGGACTGCCTGGGTTCAAAGTGGTTAATTAAGTGTACACCACTGCGGCCGCTGGCCGGAATGATAAAGCAGCTGTTCCTTTTGCACACACAAGTATTTATCTCACTAGTGGAGAGGTGCGCGTATACTCAGTGTTTTGTGGTCCCTCCGAGTACTCATTGTAGCTGGTCTTCGGTGAGAGCACCTTGTAGTAGGGTGCTCAGGAACTGCTCAAACAACGCTAGGTGGATGTGAGCATAGTGCTCAACACAGAACATGGTTAGTCACAGGCACCGGTCTCCCAGCTCAGAGGGCACGATGATAAACACGTTCAGCCAGCTCTGATTATTCCTGGTCAGAGTACTCACCATGCACTGTTTCAACATGCGCTGATCCAGGCAACTCCTTGTTGAAAGGGAAAGTGCTCCACACACACCTTCATACCAAAGCTCTCCCCAAATGCTGCTTTTTATGAAAAAGTCGGGAAATACACAGGGCTCACCCTGTGCTACGGGGAGGACAGAGGCCAGAAGCAGCAACCAATTTTCACTCCATGCTGAGGCTCTTGGGCGGACACTTGGGTGGCGCGAAGAGGCAGGCATGCCAGCACAATGATGCAAGTAGGCTTTGTGGCATTTTCTCCTGGCAGCCCAGCAGTGCTTAGTGAAACCAAAGTCAGGGAGCAGCTGAAGGCAGGGCAACAAGCAGAAAAATAATCCAGTGAGTCCTTTAGGCCACTTAGCAAACAGCAGGGCAGCAGCAGAAGAGCAGTCCAGGTGAGTCCTTTGAGCAACGCAGCAGTCGTACCGACAGAGATTCAGTCCCAGTTTGAAAAAGTTCCTCCTCACATGGGGTCAAAGTAGAGGTGACTTCAAAAGAAATCTTAGAAGTGTATAACACCCCCCTATCAGCTCCAGCCCTGGCTCCTGACATCAGTAGGGGGAAAATCAGCCCTTTGTGTGAGGGCAGGACACAGTCTATACAAATGTAAGTGTGCCCTGCCTCCCTCTCTCCCAGCCCAGGAAGACTGTCAGTATGCAGATGTAACCGTGTCCCACCCAACTCTTCCTGTGTGATGACTGTCTGGAATTTATGCACAAAGGGTAGATGTCAACCAGGCCCAGACGTGGATTGAAGTCAGGCTGCAAATCACAAGAGTCATAAGCACAGAGAAATGCCCGCTTTCTAAAAGTGGCATTTCTAAAATAGTAATGAACAATCCAACTACACTAGTAAGCAGGATTTATCACTACTATTCCAAACAAATCAAACATGGCAACGCTACTCATTTCAGATCAGGAATCACCATACAAGTATATATAAGGGAAATCCCAATGCTAGCCTATGAGAGGAGTAGGCCTTACATTGATGAGGAACCAAATAGGCCAGTGGTTCCCAAACCTTTTCGAACTGCGGCTCCCTTAACCCATTGGCCATTGCCTGTGCTCCCCGCTGTTACTTTTTTTGGAGGGTTGGCCTAGGGAGTACTTGCATTTTTCTCCCTGAAAATAATTGGGATGAAGCTAATGAAGGTATTATAATCATATATGCAGGGTGTTTCATATTACTAATAATAATAATAAAATATTCCTAGTTACACTTCTTTACCCATGCCTTTTTAAGAGTACCCTCTCAAAAATGTTTATCCCACTTACAGTGCTAGAGAGCACCCCTATGCATGTAGACCCATTGCCAAAGTGTTTCTGCGCTTGAAGAATATTTGCATGCACTTCCATTTCTACCCATGTCATACCAGTCTCAGCTGGTTGACACACGATTTTTTAAACCGCTTACAGCTTTATTTTTGCTGTCTCCTCCCTAAAATTGCCTTCAAATCAATGCAAGTAAAATAAATTCCTCAGATTTTTTTTTAAACGTCCCTCTTTCTTGCTTCCAAATGTTGGCATTATGCTGTATATGGTGTTTTACTTCCCTGTGCTCAAGGAGAGAGCAGGCCTGTCTGGAAATGTGTTTGTACTGAAAGAAATGTGTACTGGAAGTACCTATGATTCAAGTACAAATGTCAATACTTAATAATACTTAGTGTTTAATAGACAGGACAACAATACTTTCCTGATAACTTGCATTGGTGTAAAATGCATTTGGAAAAAAACTAAACAAGTAACGAGTCTAACAAAATAAATCAGGCATCTTCTGCTTACTTTGGGAGTGTTGGAATGTGGGGATCCAGGGAAATATGGAGGTCATCTCCCGCGACATGCCATCAATTAAGCACTACGTTTACAGCTTTAGGCATGTCACTTACAAATCATCGACATCATGGGTTTAAGTCTAATTAGTTTAACTGAAGCCAACAACCCCATCAACATTAAATGCATTAAAGTGCTTGGTGTGCGGCTCCCCTGGCTAAGTTTGACGGCTCCCCAGGGAGCCACGGAGCACAGTTTGGGAACCACTGATAGGCTGTTTGTCACTACCAGGACATGCCATAAAATAAAAGGCACATGCCCTAACTTTTATTTACACAGCACGCAGCCCATAGGGCTACCTAGGGCCCACCATAGGGGTGAGCTATATGTAATAAAAGGGACGTTCAAGGCTTGGAAATTAGCTTTAAATGCCAAGCCAATGTGGCAGTAAACTGCACGCGCAGCCCCTGCAGTGGCAGGTCTGAGACAGGTTTGAAAGGCTACTCTGTGGGTGGCGCAAGCAGCACTGCAGGCCCACTAGTAGCATTTAATTTACAGGCCCTGGGTATATGGTATACCATCTTACAAGGGACTTTCATGTAAATTAAAAGATGCCAAATAGGTGTAAACCAATCATGCCATGTTTTAGGAGAGACCATATGCACTTTAGCACTGAGTAGCAGTGGTAAAATGCCCAGAGTCCTAATGCCAACAAAAAGAGGGTCAGAAAAATAGGAGGAAGAAGGCAACAAGTTTGGGGATAACCCTGCAAATGGGCCAGGTCCAACAGGGGTCTTTCCCCGAACTTTTTGCTTACCTCCTTCACTATTCTGCCCTTGTTTCTGCAGGCTTTAGGACTCTGCATTTTACCACTGCTAACTAGTGCTAAAGTGCTCGAGCTCTCTCTCCTAAATCTGGTAGCATTGATTCATCCCCATTCAGCATATTTAATTTACTTATAAGTCCCTAGTGAAGTGGTGCCCCCTGTACCCAGGACCTGTACATCAAATGCTAAGAGTGGGTCTGCAGCACTGATTGTGCCACCTGCTGAAGTAGCCCTTTAACCATGTCTTAGGCCTACCACTGCAAAGTCTGTATGTGCAGTTTAACACTGCCATGTCGACCTGGCAAAATAAGCCTTTTGCCAGGCCAAACCTTCCCTTTTTATACATATAAGTCACTCCTAAGGTAGACTCTGGACAACCCAGAAGGAAGGGTGCAATGTATTTAAAAGGCAGTACATGTACTTTTATGTTTTACATGTCCTGGTAGTAAAAAAACTCTCAAAGTCGTTTTTCACTACAGCAAGGTCCATCTCTCCCATAGGATAACATTGGGATTATCTTATTAAATGTTATGTGTCATTGTTAATTGGGAAGAGATAAGACCCCCGAGTCTGGTGTCTCTGGAATCCTAATTTGAAATCCTAACTTATGGTAAAGTCTATTTAAATTACTGTTCAGGAAATACCACTTTTATAAAGTTGGCAGTTTCTAACTGTAGCCATTTGGTGGCTGTTGCCTGTGTCTGATCAGTTTAGAGTGGGTGAAGCCTGGGATTTGTTTATTCCCCTTAGACAGGCACACACAATGTGAGCTTAGGTATGAATTGATGGGCCATCTTGGGAGGATGGGAACAAGGAGCTGGACCCAGCCTTACTTACACCTGAATAGGATGTGTCCTTTCTCTACACACCGGTCTGCATACCCCTCTGTAGGGAGTAAGGAGCCAGGGCAGGAAGGGGGGACCTATGTGCACTACAAAGACATGTCTTTGAAGTCTCCCCCACTTTCCAAGGCACAGTTGGGTATAGGTACGGGACCTCTGACACCATGACTTGAGTACACTTCTGTACCTGTGAAGACTGCCAGGAAGAAGGACTGCTGTGCTGCTGAAGGACTGCCACTCTTTTGGACTGCTGCTTTACTAGACTCCTGCTTGGCTGTGGTGCCCTGCTGCCTGCTGTTCCCCTGTTTGGGTGAGAAGGACGAGACTTGCATCATTTGAACCCAGAGTGATTCCAAGGGCGAGTTGGCTGGCCTCCTGATCTAAAGCCTCAGGGACATAAAATAGTTCCACTTTACCTGCTTCTGCACCTGGACTCTGCCATCTGTGAGTTTGCTTTGCCAAGTGGTGCCAACCCAGTCCTGCCCCCTTGGAAGTGAGTTCTAAGGTGCTTGCTTTAGCAAAACCTACGCATCCTCTATCGAACCGGTGCATAATTGTGTGGATCGGAACTGGTGCATCGCCCCTCTTGCTTGGATCGGACCCGGCGCATTGCTCCTGTTACATGGATCATAACAGGTGCATGGCTCCTGTTGCAGGACCAGAACAGGAGCATCACCTCTATTGCTTGGATCAGCTCTGATGCAACGCCTTCAGAACCACCACTGCACAAGGTCTCTGCATCTCCGTTAACGGCATCCTCGATGATGATGCTGAATCTCTACATCGCAGCTATTCGCTCATCGGAGCCGGTGCATCATCGCTGCTGCACAGATCAGGACTGACACATCATTTTGGCCTGCATCTTCATCATTGATGCAGCCAGGATCAAGGTACTTTTGTTCAGCGTGCCTCACTGGGTCCTTGTATCTGACATGCGCTTCATCGCAGTCGGCCTGAACCTTTGACTTTGGCTCAGTCTGATGCTACCAGATATCCAATGTAAGCGCTTATTGCTTCTAGGAGCTTTTTTACAATTTATTCTTTAAAGATTCATAACTCCAGTCCTACTTATTGGATTTTTGTTGTTTGGTCTTGTTTTATTTATTAAATTAAGTTCTTTTTGGAAAGTGCCTATTTTTGCATTGTTTGCCCCCACTTTTTGCTTGCTACCGATGTGATTTTGAGCTGTAAGTGTACCAGGTCCCTGCTAACCAGGTCCCCAGTATCAGACCTATTTCCCAAAACACTGTACCACAATTGGCACCCCTTCAGCTACCCCTTTAAGTCCCTAGAAAACGGTACTTCTGGTACCTAGGGCATGGGTACTGAAGAGGGTCTTCTGGAGCTGCAGCCCTGGTTGTGCCACCACAGGCCACCGCACCAAGGTTATGCACTCTGCCATTGCAGGCTGCGTGTCATGACAGTCATACACTCCATAAGATAAGTCAACCCTACTGCAGGCCCTTAGCCCTAAGGCAGGGTGAACTATATACTATGTGTGGCCATATCAGCATGAGCAGATATTGCCCTACAATGTCCAGTCCATTCTGTGATGTTGTACGGGAACAGGGAAGCCATAAAAAGTGCATGGGCTGGATACTTGTCGACACGTGCTTCCTAGCTCCATGATGGCTTTACTTATTCCTAAGGTGTTTGGTACCAAACACCTTGTCTTAATAAATCCTCACTGATGCCAGT
The DNA here is from genome assembly GCA_963921515.1 of Calotriton arnoldi. Classification (NCBI taxonomy): domain Eukaryota; kingdom Metazoa; phylum Chordata; class Amphibia; order Caudata; family Salamandridae; genus Calotriton; species Calotriton arnoldi. Next base: position 1,596,563 of record CAWUFW010002427.1, on the reverse strand, counting down.
GTTGGATTTAATAATATATTCACACAGTCCACCCTTTTAGAGGGTCCCCTGAACCCTAACCTAGCACTAGTGGGATCTCAGGACGGTTTTCACCAGCCTGATACCATCAGACATGATTCTGACCTCATGGGGTGCAAGCCAGTGCTCTCAAAGGACAGAGACAATACCTGCTCTGGACAGGATGGTCTTGCCGGTTGGGAACCTTCTAAGGCGATGCCATAATCCATCCCAGGAACTCCCAGATAGTGGGTGAGGCCAAGGCCCCTTTCCTGCTCCAATTTTGGAAGGAGGAAAGGCAGAAAGATTAGTTAGATGAGGAGGAGGGTCCCTCATCAGCCTGCACCACCCCTAGGGCGGAGCAAGTGAGCTGAACCCCTCTCCTGAAATTCCACCATCTTGAGATGGTGAGAAAACTTCCAATCAGGGCTAAAGTGGTGCCTCTCTCTACAGGAAGTAGTCACTACAGGGTGTAGACACCTAAAGGTAAGTAGCCCATTAGCTACTATCTGTCAACCCTTGTAAAGCCCCTAAATTCAGAATTTAGGTGGCTTCCTGAGACCTTGACTTCAGATTCCACGGACCAAAAGAAGACAAAGGAAGAAGACAAGCTGCCGAACCAGGAATTGAGCCCTGCTGCAGAAGAAACCAGTGCCAAGCGCTGCCAACTGTTACGGACTCGACAACTGTGGTCTGCCATCCATACCTGAAACCTGTGCAGCCTCCAAGAACCCAGGAGCCCTGCCAGCCTTCGCCAATTGCCTGGTGTTAGAACTGGGGGTCTCTAGTTGGCAGAGGTAAGTACCTTTGTCCAAATAGGGACCCTTGCTTCTAGTCAGGGTAAGGGGGATACACACTGTTGATAACCCCTGCTCACCCCCTTGGTAGCTTGGCACGAGCAGACAGGCTTATCCCCAAGGCAATGTGTAAAGTATTTGCACCAACACCCACAGTAACACAGTGAAACACCACAAATGGACGCCACACAAGTTATTTATAAAAATATAAATCTCTTTATCTGATTAGGCAAGATCAAAAGGACATAAAACCAACATACACAATAAAAGTTGTTTTAAAAACAAAGGTTCTCTTGTAGTGTTCTTTAGAATGTTCTTGCAAAAATAAATGTACTTGTAAAAGTAGTAGTCCTTTCAGGCAACTAGAATATGCCAAACAAACAGACTTCCAATGAAGTTAGCACAAGTTAATTACCCTCAGCACCCGTTCACTGTGCTCTGAGGATTGGGACACTCTCCTTCAAGAGCCTGCTAGCTCTACGATCCCTTATGGCGAAAGTATGCCCCAGATCATCTTTGACGTGAAAGAAATATGCCCCAGATCGTCTTTGACGTGAAAACAATATTCCCCAGATTGTCTTTGTCGTGAAAGAAATATTCCCCAGATTGTCTTTGTGCACAAGCCCTTTTTCTCACAGAAGGCGGGAGGCCGAGAGCGCTCTCCCGCAGACCCACACCCCTGTCCCCAACGGTAACACTAATACGCTCCTTTAACTGATTTGAGCAGTTACCTGGGTGCGCGGTCTCTTTCCTTCCTTCGGTTCAGCAACAGCTGATCGCCGGGACACCTCGCACTTCCTGGAACTCAGCGTGGCTCCTGCAGGTGACGAGCCCCTCGTTGCCAGGCAACACCCCGCGCTGAGTCCAATCCCAGCGCGGCTCCTCTCTGGCGTCGGCGGGGAAATCGGAACAGTGCTCCAGAGGCTCCCGGGCCGGCGGCGGTGATTTTCAGGCACACAGCGCTTCTCTCCGGTCACAGCCGGCAGCCCACACAGCACTTTTCCTTCCCTCGGCAATCAGGCTCGTTGGCTGACGACTCGGGCCAGCGGCGGTGATGGCCTCGCAGATGATCACAGTGCCCCTCTGAACACAGGCACACGCACACCTCGATGTAGGGGTGAGTTCAAAAGCCAAACACTCTTAGTGAAACAGGTAGAGAAGCCCTTATCAGCAACACGGGCTCCAAGTCGCACACCAGCTTGACACAAGCACCTGCACGCAGCACCTCTGGGAATTCCTTGAAACTTTTATGACCCTGTGTTTCTCATAACAGGAGGCCAGCTCTTCTCAGGCCCTTGGAGACAGTTATACTTCAGAGGGGACAAAGCACACAGCATAGCTCCTCTTCAAGTAGGGGGACACAGCACACAGCAGAAAGTCCCTCAGTCCTCTTCCTCAGCAATAACAGCAACTGCAGGTCATCACCCAGACACAGAGCAATGGCAGCACTTTTCCTCAGTCTTCCTGGCTGTTCTTCTTTGGCAGGGATTCCTTCCTGATCACGAAGTTTTTCCTAGTCTTGGAAACTTTTATATCCCTGTGTTTCCGCAACAGGAGGCCAGCTCTACTCAGGCCCTTGGAGACTTTCTTTTCAGGACAACAGCACACAGCAAAAGTCCTTCTTCAAGCAGGGAACAAAGCACACAGCACAGTCCTTTAGATCTCTCCTCAGCAGAAACAGCAACTGCAGGTCAGCCCCCAGACACACAGCAATGGCAGCACTTTTCCTCAGTCTTCTTCAGCTGTTCTCTTTGGCAGGGATTCCTCTTGATTCCAAAGTAGTCTAAAGTTTAGGGGTTTCAGCTCTGATTTTTATACCCCAAAAGTCTTTGTTCTCCATGTGTGAGGGGTCCTGGACCCAGTCCAAACCAGTTCTGGGTGCACTCTGCCAGTGCACATCTTCTTCCTTTGTGAGTGTGGGCCAGGGCCATCAGACGCACCGCAGGAGGTGGAGCCAGCATTGTGGAAGGCAGGCACAGCCCTATTCAGACCCAGGTGCTACTCCTCCCACCACTCTACATGCAGATAGGTTTATTCAGCCTAGTGCTGACTCACCCAGCCTCCTGGAGCCACCCCAGCCCCTGTCACTCACAAACCAGACAGTCAATCCACAAATAGGCAGAGGCACACAGAAAGGTTGAGCAAGAAAATAGCCACTTTCTAAAAGTGCTATTTCCAAACTTAGAATTTAAAAACCATCCTCCCTAAAAGATGTGTTATTAAGTTCTGAGTTCAGGGATACCAGATTCCAACTTTCTATCTTGCTGCTGTGGGAAGATATGCAGGTAAACATGTTACACAGCATTCCCCATTCTGTCCTATGGGCAAGATAGCCTTTCAATAGTGAAAAACGAAATTGGCAGTATTTCACTATCAGGACATGTTACCCACACTAGTACATGTCCTACCTTGCACATACACTGCACCCTGCCCAGGGGGGTACTTTGGGCCTACCATAGGGGTGTCCAATGTGTAAGAAAAGGGAAGGGTCAGGCCTGGCAAGTGTGTACACTGGCCAGGACAACATGGCAGTTAACAAACTGCGCACAGGCACTGCAGTGGCAGGCCTGAGACACCATTTTAGGGCTACTCCTGTGGGTGGCACAATCAGTGCTGCAGGCCCACTAGTAGCATTTGAATCACCAGCCCTGGCACACTCAGTGCACTTCACTAGGGACCTACTGGTAAAACAAATATGCCAATCATGGATAACCAATCACAGTTACAATTTAAACAGAGAGCATACGCACTTTAGCCCTGATCAGCAGTGGTAAAGTGCCCAGAGTCCTATAGCCAACAACCACATGTCAGGAAAAATAAAGGAGGAAGAAGCAAAAAGTTTGGGGATAACCCTGCAAAAAGGGCCATTTCCAACACAACCCCCTTCCAGCCTAGAGCCAGGGTAGACCAAACGATACCTCGATGGGATTCACTGCTTGGGGCGATAGAACATGGAACCTGGCCTGAACAGCAGGGGTCTATTCCTGTTCTACGCCTTCCTGAACCCAGTTGGATCCCTCTATCTATACTCTCAGGGCCCATTAAGCTAAACCATGGGGGACCCTTCTCCTCACTTGGGGACCCCATCTGTGCAGCGCCTAACCGTACTTTGCTCACAGATGTGTCCGCACTGGTAGACAGTACCCACCTGGCCAACACAGCGGTGTGGCCCAGTCCACCCCCCGGGTGTGACTCCAGCCCCCCTCCCAGGGGGAACTCTGTCCACCAGGACAACCAGCCACAGTGGCCACTGACAGCTGTCAGTGATGAGAGCCAGGCCTCATGCCTGTCAGGCCTCTCCAACCTCTGTGGCGTCTGAGAGTGGGGGGCAGTAGCCCCAGGTGCCTGGCACCTTTTCTCCACTCTCCCTCCTGCCAAGTCAGGTATGGCATCCTGACACTGGCCCGCCAGCCCAGGGTCTGTACCCTCAGGTTGACCAGAGGTCACGTGCGAGGCTCTCCTCTCCCTACCTCTCCTTCTGGGGTCCCGCACTCTCCTCCCAGGAGAGGCGCCCTCAGAACACAACTCTCCCACCAGTTCAGGACCTTTCTCCCACAACTGGTCTCCCAACCTAGGGTCTAAACCCTCAGGTTGAACCGGGGTCAGAGGCGAGGACTCCCTCCCTTTGCACCCCCTTCCAGAGTGCTGCACCCTCCCCACTGGAGTGGTACCCCTGGAAGCCAAACCGGTCAGGACACTGGTTACAGATGTCCTTCCCTCCAGGTCAGGCAGATCCTGAACCTGGCCTCCCAACCTTGGGGCTAAACTCCACGGCTGAGCACCTGCCTGGCACGCCAGGACTTCTGGTGACTCACACAGTATCCCCCCGGTCAGGACACCGATTACAGATGTCCTGCCCTCCAGGTCAAGCAGCACCTGAACCTGGCCTCCCAACCCAGGGACTAAACCCTGCGGTTGAACACTTGCCTGGCCCACCAGGACTTCTCGGGACTCACACAGTATCCCCCCCGAGGGTAACACATGACTCATGTGTCGTGTGACAGTCTGCCTGGCACAGATCTCCCGACCCCTGTCCATCTGACAGTGCGCGAAGATCCCCCAGGACAGAAGTGGTGTCACCATGGTCACTCCTGTGAGGCTCAGCCCTTCTGGCTGGCCCCTGACCCACTTTTTCTCCCACTGGGGAACACATCCACCTCTCACCCCTCAATCTGGACTTCTGCACCCTCCCAACTGGAGCGGCACCGCCAGACACCAGAACCACTGGAACTCCATTTACAGATGCTCCAGGTTCTCCTGACACTAGGAGATCCCCCTCAAATGGTCTACTAGTACATCCTAGGCCCCCATCCTGGTGTTCCTTAAGGGAACCCTCCAGGCCCTGAGACTGTGTTTCGGGCACCTTGGGACACACATTCCCACACTCACTCCTTCTCCCCTGAGACAGGACGTGAGCCCCTACACCCCACCCTCTACACCGGGACCTAGCTGGGCTACTCTGAACCTCTTCCACCACACAGGACCAGAAGATACCTGAGCCACTCCTTTTAGGATCACTCCCCAATGCCTCTTCAGACCCTCTGGAATCCACCAAGAGGTCTGCCTCCAACGCAGGCTCCCTGGAATCAGAGAACTCACACTCTACCGGGTGTTGGCATAGCTCTGGAAAACAGGGACTTAAAATATGCTCTCCAACAAATGAATCACACAGCCCCCCACAGTTGTTAACCAAGCTACCCTTTGCCTCACCCTCCAGTACCTCACACAAGTACCCCACACCACTCTCCTGAGATTGGCAAGACAGTGTCTGACTGTCTCTGTCACTCATCCCACACTCTTCTGGGCTGTCTCCACACTCACACACCAGGACTTCTAGTATGGGGGAGCCCCTCTCCCTGCACCTCTCATCTAGAGTCAGTAGATTGTCCCTCCCACCACTAGGAATATGATCCCCTGTGTCAGATCCCCAATCTACTTCAGGGACACTGCACACTACTGGAGCTACCTCATAACCTTGAACCTCCTGGTGTATGTCAACCACCTTCCTCAAGTCAAGCGCCACATCTCTGGGTGTGTATACTTCTCCCTCAGCACTAGATAACACAAACTTGCTGCCACCATCTGAACTGGCCTCCACCTCCAACTCAGCATAACTCACTTCCTGAGCTACACACATTTCCTTTTCCTTGGCTAAGACATTCAAGGCCTCAAGCCTCTCGAGCTCCAAATCAAGCTCCCTCATTCTTAACTCATGTGCCAAGGTCAATTTCAATTCTTCCAAAGCATAAATCTTCTTGCTCTCCTCAAGCAATCTCTTTTCTTCCACTTCAGCCTTTTGGTTCTCCATTTCCAATAGTTTCATCTCGAGTCTCATGACTTCTAACTCATGATCTCTAACCCTTTGGTTTTCCTCCAACTCCTCTGGGGAAAAACTGCTAGCGGAATGGTTGCTGCCAATCCTGGAGGCTGCTCTGGACACAGGCAGATCCTGTGATTTGAAACCATCCCCTTGTGCATCCTCATCCACCTCTGCATCCTCTGCCTCCCCAGCCTCTTTGGCCTCCCACCAGGCCCTTAAGGCCTTCTGTAGCTAGCTCCTCCTTCCTGGAGCTGCTCTTCATGGGATATCCAAAGTTCCTGCAGAACTGCTTGAGTTGACCTACTTTGTAACTACTCAACATTTCGATATCAAACTCCAGTCCTGCAACACCTCTTGCTGGTTTACCCTTCTGAGACATGATGCGTGGATGACTCAGGGATCAGTTCAAAAATAGAACCAAAAAGAAAATGCAGTATGTGGCTGCATAGAGGTCTGCACTAATCTAGTGATGTACACCAATCACTGTGGGTCAAGTACAAATACAAGTTCAAATCCTCACCGCTGACCACCAATGTTAGAACTGGGGGTCTCTAGTTGGCAGAGGTAAGTACCTTTGTCCAAATAGGGACCCTTGCTTCTAGTCAGGGTAAGGGGGATACACACTGTTGATAACCCCTGCTCACCCCCTTAGTAGCTTGGCACGAGCAGACAGGCTTATCCCCAAGGCAATGTGTAAAGTATTTGCACCAACACCCACAGTAACACAGTGAAACACCACAAATGGACGCCACACAAGTTATTTATAAAAATATAAATCTCTTTATCTGATTAGGCAAGATCAAAATGACATAAAACCAACATACACAATAAAAATTCTTTTAAAAACAAAGGTTCTCTTGTAGTGTTCTTTAGAATGTTCTTGCAAAAATAATTGTACTTGTAAAAGTAGTAGTCCTTTCAGGCAACTAGAATATGCCAAACAAACAGACTTCCAATGAAGTTAGCACAAGTTAATTACCCTCAGCACCCGTTCACTGTGCTCTGATGATTGGGACACTCTCATTCAAGAGAATGCTAGCTCTACGATCCCTTATGGCGAAAGTATGCCCCAGATCGTCTTTGACGTGAAAGAAATATGCCCCAGATCGTCTTTGACGTGAAAACAATATTCCCCAGATTGTCTTTGTCGTGAAAGAAATATTCCCCAGATTGTCTTTGTGCACAAGCCCTTTTTCTCACAGAAGGCGGGAGGCCGAGAGCGCTCTCCCGCAGACCCGGACCCCTGTCCCCAACGGTAACACTAATACGCTCCTTTAACTGATTTGAGCGGTTATCTGGGTACGCGGTCTCTTTCCTTCCTTCGGTTCAGCAACAGCTGATCGCCGGGACACCTCGCGCTTCCTGGAACTCAGCGCGGCTCCTGCAGGTGACGAGCCCCTCGTTGCCAGGCAACACCCCGCGCTGAGTCCAATCCCAGCACGGCTCCTCTCTGGCGTCGGCGGGGGAATCGGAACAGTGCTCCCAAGGCTCCCAGGCCAGCGGCGGTGATTTTCAGGCACACAGCGCTTCTCTCCGGTCACAGCCGGCAGCCCACACAGCACTTTTCCTTCCCTCGGCAATCAGGCTCGTTGGCTGACGAGTCGGGCCAGCGGCGGTGATGGCCTCGCAGATGATCACAGTGCCCCTCTGAACATGGGCACACGCACACCTCGATTTAGGGGTGAGTTCAAAAGCCTAACACTCTTGGTGAAACAGGTAGAGAAGCCCTTCTAAGCAACACAGGCTCCACGTCGCACACCAGCTGGACACAAGCGCCTGCACGCAGCGCCTCTGGGAATTCCTTGAAACTTTTATGACCCTGTGTTTCTCATAACAGGAGGTCAGCTCTTCTCAGGCCCTTGGAGACAGTTATACTTCAGAGGGGACAAAGCACACAGCACAGCTCCTCTTCAAGTAGGGGGACACAGCACACTGCAGAAAGTCCCTCAGTCCTCTTCCTCAGCAATATCAGCAACTGCAGGTCAGCTCCCAGACAAACAGCAATGGCAGCACTTTTCCTCAGTCTTCCTGGCTGTTCTTCTTTGGCAGGGATTCCTTCTTGATCACAAAGTTTTTCCTAGTCTTGGAAACTTTTATATCCCTGTGTTTCCGCAACAGGAGGCCAGCTCTACTCAGGCCCTTGGAGACTTTCTTTTCAGGACAACAGCACACAGCAAAAGTCCTTCTTCAAGCAGGGGACAAAGCACACAGCACAGTCCTTTAGATCTCTCCTCAGCAGAAACAGCAACTGCAGGTCAGCCCCCAGACACACAGCAATGGCAGCACTTTTCCTCAGTCTTCTTCAGCTGTACTCTTTGGCAGGGATTCCTCTTGATTCCAATGTAGTCTAAAGTTTAGGGGTTTCAGCTCTGATTTTTATACCCCAAAAGTCTTTGTTCTCCATGTGTGAGGGGTCCTGGAACCAGTCCAAACCAGTTTTGGGTGCACTCTGCCAGTGCACATCTTCTTCCTTTGTGAGTGTGGGCCAGGGCCATCAGACGCACCGCAGGAGGTGGAGCCAGCATTGTGGAAGGCAGGCACAGCCCTATTCAGACCCAGGTGCTACTCCTCCCACCACTCTACATGCAGCTAGGTCTATTCAGCCTAGTGCTGACTCACCCAGCCTCCTGGAGCCATCCTAGCCCCTGTCACTCACAAACCAGACAGTCAATCCACAAACAGGCAGAGGCACACAGAAAGGTTGAACAAGAAAATAGCCACTTTCTAAAAGTGCTATTTCCAAACTTAGAATTTAAAAACCATCCTCCCTAAAAGATGTGATATTAAATTCTGAGTTCAGGGATACCAGATTCCAACTTTCTATCTTGCTGCTATGGGAAGATATGCAGGTAAACATGTTACACAGCATTCCCCATTCTGTCCTATGGGCAAGATAGCCTTTCAATAGTGAAAAACGAAATTGGCAGTATTTCACTATCAGGACATGTTATCCACACTAGTACATGTCCTACTCTTCACATACACTGCACCCTGCCCAGGGGGGTACCTTGGGCCTACCATAGGGGTGTCCAATGTGTAAGAAAAGGGAAGGGTCAGGCCTGGCAAGTGTGTACACTGGCAAGGACAACATGGCAGTTAACAAACTGCGCACAGGCACTGCAGTGGCAGGCCTGAGACACCATTTTAGGGCTACTCCTGTGGGTGGCACAATCAGTGCTGCAGGCCCACTAGCAGCATTTGAATCATCAGCCCTGGCACTCTCAGTGCACTTTACTAGGGACCTACTGGTAAAACAAATATGCCAATCATGGATAACCAATCACAATTACAATTTAAACAGAGAGCATACGCACTTTAGCCCTGATCAGCAGTGGTAAAGTGCCCAGAGTCCTATAGCCAACAACCACATGTCAGGAAAAATAAAGGAGGAAGAAGCAAAAAGTTTGGGGATAACCCTGCAAAAAGGGCCATTTCCAACACTTGGGAATTCCCTTTGAACGAGTGGTACTAGTCCCCGGCACGCTGCCGGTAAAGACTGCCATGAGGAGAAGACCGGCACGGATCGTGTCGACGCGATTCACCTCATCAACAAAAAGTTGCAGCAGCCAAGGTTTGTTGGTCACCAGTCCGGTAACCTACCCCTTCAACACATCCATCAGCCAGAGGGATCCCCACAGTACCCGTAACCGATGCTGGAAACAGCCCCGTTGCTGTGAGCCTTTACCCGCTTTCTAGTGGCATCGACTGCATGAAAGCAGCAACTTGGGTACGACCACCCTGACCACGACGGACTTCTCTCACCGCACCTGTAGTTGAATGCCACCGGTGAAGAACGAACTCTGCATCCTAAGTCCTCCGGCACCTCTGAAACAAGTCACCCAGAACTGCCTGCTCTGCCTGAGCTCTGGGACTTCCAAAACTCTGACTCTCCTTGAGTAGAACTTCCCCTGAACTCTGGGCGACCATTGTCCCTCAAAACTCTGTGGCAGAGTGTTGCTTCCATAGACCATGACGGTAAAGGTGTTGACGGTACTCATGTACCTAACCCTATGCTTTTCTTCCTCGTGACTGCGGCGGTCTATGCCTGATGGTATTAACCGATGTTGCTTAAAACCTGTAAGCATTTATGTCTTGAACTGCATTTGGTTAAACAATCGACACACAAGCATTTATAAACTGTTGAAAGAAGTTCTTGGTTTATAAAAATATATATAAAGATATGATTTTATTTTTCCTAATTGGTCTTGGATTTAATCTTGAGTGTGTGCCTCATTTATTGCTTCTGTGTGTGACAACAAATGCTTAGCACTACCCTTTGATAAGCCTAACTGCTCGCCCTCACTACCACAAAAAAAGAGCATCAGAATGTTCTGCTTTTACCTCTGCACACTTATTGAGGATTCACTGGACTGTCTGCAAAGTGTACTTCATTTTAGTGCACTATATAGAGAGACAGCGTCCTACACTTCTATTTTTCTAACCTGCTGTGGAATCTTTTTGTGTGGCATTGTCATTGTTTTACTGTTTGAAGTGCTGCAAAAATACCTAACACATTGCCTCTAAGTTAAGCCTTACTGCTCTGTGCCAAGCTACCAGAGGGTGAGCACAGGTTAATTTAGGGTTTGCCTGCTTCACCCCCTGACTAGGATTGTGGTTGTTGCTTGAGTAGGGCTCCTTCCCCAGTCAACCTACAACCCGATTTCTAACAGTTGCTTTCCCTCAAAAGTGACATTAAATTCAGCTTGGGTATCAAGTCGGGTTTATTGCCATGATTAATTTGATACCTTGAAGTATCCAATTCATACGTTAGCCAGGCTGAGGGGTAAGCAACTCTGTTAGCCAATGGGGCGACTAATAACTTTTCCACAGCAAAAAGACAAATTGGAAAGGTTCCTGTCAGGACAGATAAAAAGCATATGTCCTACTTAAAAAAAAATATAGCTCCCTGATTCAGGGCTCCTTAGGCCCTCCTTACAGGAGACTTGCCTATATGTGTAAGGGAAGTGGGGCCTTTGCCATTGGTTCAAATGGCAAAGTCGAACTAGCAGTTTAAAACTGCTCCCCAGGCTGCAGTGGCAGGCTAGGAGCCATTTGTGCTTTGTCGCACACCGGTTGGCATCACCAGTGCTGCAGTTCTGGGGGACACTCTGTCTTGCATGCACTGGGTACTAGATACCTGGGACTTATACGTAAGTCAGCTTATGTCAATTTGGGGGTAGCCAATTCAACATACACTATGTAAGGGGTTAGAACACTGACACTGAGGTCGGGTTAGCAGTCCTCAGTGCACTGTCAGATTGAAAAAACAGCAGCATCGGTCCAAAACTTTAGGGGTGATCATGCAGAAAGAGGCATTTCCTTGCAGAAGCAAATCAGGAGTCTGCCACATTTTATGAATGACAGTAAAACAGGATATATCAGACAATGGAGAATGGCCAGTGCAGTAGAATAGTTTAAGAGTTATCAGAACCTCTCCATGCATGCACAGGTGACATAAGTGACTAGGAAGACTTAGGTTAATATAAGGGGGCATATTTCCTAACATTTCCTGCTACACAGCACAGCAAGTGAAGTTGCTGCGCTGTGTGAAAGGAAGAAAGCAGAACTACAGCATATTTTCAAAAATATGAGCATTTCTGCTCTCTCCTAGCATTGGTGTACTTGTGACTGTCTAGCACCAATGCAGGCACCCTTGCCTCATATCACCAGGGAACCTGCATTGCGGTCAGGATAGTTTTTGTGCAGGAAGCGATACCTTCCTGCACAATATTTATCCTTTGAGGCTGTTACATCTTTTTATGTGTGCTTTGTTCTGCAGCACACATGGAAAGAGGAAAAAAAGAGGAGAAATAAAGATATTTCTCCTAGTTACGACAGTTTCAGGTAGGTGCACCATTTTGGAGCAAACCTATCTTTACAAGTCTTTGTGAATGTGGGTTTATGTTAAAAAAAAAACATGAGTGGATGCACGTGAACGTCCATGCACCACGCATGTAAAGCTTACCTGATGCACAGTGGCGCTATGTGATCCATTGGTTATTTTTATTTTTTTTACAAAGCCACGCATATCGGGATTTGCGTGGGTTTTAAATTCCAAAATAGACTGTGCCAAGAAAGTGACGCAACCCTGAGTGAAAATCTTAGTAAATCTTAGCCAAGGTGTTTTGAAAAAAGTAAGATCCAGGAATAGTTGGCAAAGCAGTACATATTGCATTACTGTACCATTGGGAGAAACGGTTTCAAGGAAGCATACCATTAATATTTCTATATCATCCATGACGAAATGCTTAAGAAGCCATTAAGAGGACCTTCCTTCGGTCACTCTTGACATAACAGCAGATGAAGGTTAATGGGCAGGCGTACTTTGGTTAATGAGGCGTTAGTGAAATCCCCTATGCTTAGCAGAAACATGGTCTCGTCAGGGCCTGTGAGGAAAAACAGATGGTCTGCAGCCAACCGATGACGCAGCTCTGATCTCCTGAGATGGTACGTGTTTCACTAAAACATCGGAGAGGTTTGTGCCCTCGTGTTAATGAGCATTCCAGAAGCGTGCTCCTCCATATGGTGAAACGTAAAGCTGTTATGACACATCGTCTTATCATAGATTCTGTGCTTTTCACGATCTACCCTTTAATTACTTTTAAATCGCAGTTTTAAAACTGAAATATAAAAGCAACTTATACTTAAAGAGCAAAAAAAGTTATAAAACATTAAAAGACATCACTTGGCCCAGCAACATCTTCTGTGCCACAGTATTTAATCTATCTTTTCTATCTATCTATTAGACTATTATTAAGCTTAGCAGCTCCGTCTGTAACACTAGATTTACAGAAATATGGGCCACATGTATCAATTTGCATTCCTTAAAAAGCAAATTTTAGGTAATCGCTTTTTACCAAATGCAAAATGGTATGTAAGAAAATAGCAAATACCTAATAGCGATTCCTAAAGATTCGCAATCGCAATTAGGTAATCGCTGTTAGGTAATACTACCCCATTCGTTCCTATGGGCCTAAAAGCTCATAGATGTGCATTGTTGTGCATTAGCTAAATAGCGATTTCCTAATTGGTAATCACAAATTAGGTTTTGCAAAACCAAGGGTGCCCGGAGGACTAAGAGCCCCCTGAAGCACCCAAAAAATAATGTGCACATGTAAAGCCCTTTGAAAAATGCAATTTTGTGCATTTTTTCAAAAATTGCACATGGTTACCATGAACTTGGAGTCGATGGTAATAGCATTTCCTAAATGCACAGTTTACATTTAGAAAATGCTTGGTACATGTGCTTACAGAATCGCAAGTTGCGATTCCCTAATTGCATTCGCAAATTTAGGTAATTACAAAAAATTGTGAGTACCTAAAATTGCGACTACAAAGCTTTTCATACATCGTGAAAGGACATTTTGCATTTGCAAGCTGCCAAAATTACCGATTTGTACTGTTTGCGAATGTAAAATTGTTTAATACATGCGGCCCTTGGTCCTCGATACACCAAACTATGGGCCAGATAATTGGCAAACTCAATGGTCTGCCAAAGCAAAATGTTTTTTAGAATGTATTAAACCTATTTTGTGTGCCAGAAATGCATTTCCATATCGCAAAATGGCTTTAGCAACCCATATCGCGTCACAATTAGGAAGGTGATGAAACGTGTGTTATGTATGCTATAATCAATGGTTTGAAATGGAAAGTCGAGCCCGCAAATTATTGACACATCAATGGAGGTGGTGAATAATTCACAGACAAGAAGACCCCTTCCCTTCTGGGTGTTGTATCAGTAGCTGCTGGGGGTATTGAGGGGGGAAGCGAGTAGGCAGTTGCTACCAACAAGAAACTTTATTTATTTTTTAAAGGAGCACTTGTTGATTTAACGAACACAGGCTGCTTTAAAAAAAAAAAACATTTAGGAATGCAAATGCCTTTTAGTACATATGTTGCAAGTCTATTTGCACTTTGCGACCAGTCTTATTGTACATCTGACGCTCAAATGCCAAGGACTGTACTCATATCTTTGTTGTAGATTGTCTGTCTTCCAACGGTCTTATTTTGTAATTTATTAACTTGGTTTGTTTGCAATCTTTTATAGGTCCCCTGTGATGGCTGGAGGTCTGTTTGCTGTAAACCGAAAGTGGTTTTGGGAGCTGGGGGGCTATGACACAGGTTTAGAAATCTGGGGTGGTGAGCAGTACGAAATCTCGTTCAAGGTAAGCAGTTGAAATACATTGATTGTATAGTTAAGTGATATATTTTGTTTTTCTTTCAATTATGGTATAGCCCAATTCAAATCATTGTGAGTGGATCTAGCATAGAAGTAAATACAGACATGGGTGGACCTCTCTGTGTCCCTGAAAACAATGAGAAAGAAGACTGTGTTTAGGGCCTTTTTGCTGTAGAATGTATTCATGTTTTTCCCATCCCATGTTACTTAAATGAAACTGGTAAAGTCCAAATTCTTCATAATAGTACATAAATCTGCCTACCAACCACAATATAAATAGATCAAAAATGTAAGGACTGGTAATAAAACCTGGAAAATGCCTTTAAAAGGCAAGTCACTTGGCTTCCTTCTAGATCCTGTCCCCTGGATAATCATGTGTCCATAACAAATCACTGAATCATCACCCTTTCAGCTTCATGTTTTAAACTAGATCAGACCCCTTCATACTTCGTTCATCATGAGATTAGTATTTTGGTTTAGTGTGATTTTTGGTTCTGGGGCACCAACACAATGCTCAGTACCTTACTGGACGGTTTTAGCACAATCATTGGCCTCTTCAGAGACCTTTGTCCACTGTCATCTTCAAAAGCGGAAACTAGTACGGGAAGAACTAAATAAGCTCCGGCCTCAAATTCTCGGTCTCCAGGAGACCCATCTGTCTCAGACGGAAGGTTTACTATTAAAAAACCTTGACTCTCAGATGCTATCCCTCTCATGCTACTCTTCTGCCCAGAAGAGGGTCGCACTTTTAACTCAGGATAGAAGGTGGCGGGTACTGCAACAAAAGATGGATTTGGGGGGGGGGGGCGGGGCGCTGGCTGATAGCAACGATTCAGAAGGATAGTCATTGGCTTACTATCTGTGTGCTAAATGGTCTGAATATGGATGATCCAGAGGTCTTTGACTTCATTTAAGCTGAACTTCATCCCTGGGTCCCACCTTACATCGTCTGTGGTGATTTTAATGTGACGCTGTTTCCCAAAAATGACATTTTTTCCCAGAATGTTTCCTCTGACCAGCTTTCTGGCAACCCTGCTCGACCGGGGGTAGTTCACAAGCTACTCTCCTCATATCCTCTGGTTGACTTTTGTCAGTTTAAGCATCCTTAGGATCTGGGGTTTACATTTTACTCTGTGCCTCATAAAACTTTGTCCATGCTGGATATATTTTTGGTGAGCAGTACTCTGGTTTCTTCCTCAAGTATTACACGCAACGCGCGGGTCCTGTCAGGCTGCAACTCTCTGCCATTGTCTATTTCATAAGGGGGGGTTAAGCAGGCATTAGTACCTCAAAGGTGGACATTTGAACGTAGGCTTCCGTTGGAAGATGGGTATGTTAGCTCTATGAATGCACATTTAAGCAAATTCCTTGAATTCAATATCGGATCACCTCCACTCCTGGTGGTCTGGGATGCTCTTCAGACCTTATGTCGAGGACAGACTCTCCAATTTGCCTCCTGTCGACTGAAGGCGGAAATGATAGAGGAAATGGTGGCCCGATGGACTCTCAGTGTTTTAGAAACTGACCTGGGCTATTGTCTCACGGCAAAGGACGGGCCACGGGCAGACCTGCTGTGGGAGCAAGCTATGAGTCTCAGAGCCTCCCTTAGGAAACAAATCTGGGATAGAGCTGTTAAAAATTTAAGGGCTTGGCACTTGACCTACTTTGAAAATAGTGAGCAAATGGGGCAAACTTTATTATTTAGGGTAAGACATAGATCTAGCTCAAATAGTATTCGGCTGATCAGTGACTAATGTGGGGTTGGTCTCATACCGGGTGATTGTTACTATTGCCGTGTGGGGTTTTACTCTATAGGGTTGCATCTTAGCCCTGATCCTACATAGGTACAGTTGGACAAGGCATTTTACTCTTTCAGGGGCTATCTCCTTGGATAAGTAAAGCCTGTCTGCACCTAAGGATTGGGGTATTAGTGAACATATGTAGCATGACCTGTTTGTAGTTTGAGTGTCTACGGCAGTCATATGTTGGTACCAGGTGTTGTGTAGGAGTGCGTTGTGTAGTGCGTGAAGAATACTAGTGTTTGGTTCAGTATAGGCGTATGTGAGGTGAGAGAGGTCCCTGCGCATGCGTTGAAAGAATGTAGAAGTAGAGTTTATGAGATTAGGCATACATCTAGCTCTGGAGGGGCTCAAGAGCACCCCAGCTAAATACAGCATGACCAGAAGTACAAAAAATATGTAACTTAGAAAACATTCATAGGCTGTAGGATTGTCTTCGGGTGAGATATTTGTCGTCTGGTCTCCCAGAGGTGCTTTGTCTTGGTGCAGTGCAAAAAATTTCTCTCAAAAATGTGGTTGCAAAAGTCAACTTTTAGTCTGTGTAACTTGAGCGATTGGCCTTGTGAGAGTCCTTTTGAAAGCTTTGATCAAAGGGATGGCAGACCGCTGCAGTGATGGTGCATTTTCAGCTCGATAGCAGACCTTTAGGATAAGAGCTGTGTTAACTTGGAAAAAAACACATCAATAGGCAGTGGCTTGAAAAATTCCTGCATTTAAATTTTACCGATGCACTCAATGGTTTTACTGTGAGCAAGTTTGTTCCTAGGAGGATGCTGGAAGGAGGCGCTAGGATCCTCATCAAAATAACTGCATTCGGTCTAAGTTAGACCATAATAGTACAAAAGACATAAAAAAATATTCACAATAAATCACACAAAACATTTAACGTACTATAACAATAAGCCGCTTACAACCAGGAGAACATAAAAATTCATATAGCATTCTGAATACCTTATCAGTAATCAACTTAAATCAATAATAAATATGTTTAAAAAACATACTTCACATCTAAAAATATTTTTTTTTAAACAACATCTGTTGGGACGGGAAGTCTCCTGCATGTCTCTGGAGAGAGTGCTTCCCCTGCTTTATGCTAATCTCCAGGCAAGTCACTCAAAAGCTGCTGTATGGTTTCTAGATCCCTACCTAAGTGAGCATGACAATCATACATGTCCACTGAGGATCTCCCTGTTTACATGGATTGAGACCCTGGAGCTTGGCTCTGAGGTCGAGGGGGCATGCCTACTGCACCCCTATTTTTCAGAGAGTGGCTACTGCCCTCACTAACCAGGCTGTGATAGAGTGACAGTGGTGGCAGCAATAAATCTATAGTCAGGAGAGGTGAGTCACTAGCTACCCTCCCGATCAAGTCTGTTCAGTCTGCCATGCCTGTGGTCCTGTTGCCTTTGTCTACCTGACGTGTGTTTGAGAACCAGTGGGTGTACTGGGGAAAAATGGTGAGTTGGACCACTGTGTGGAATGCGAGATGTTCTGCTGAACATCCCAGCTCCCCCGTGCCCCTCCCCATTTCCTTGGAGAGGCCTGGTGGGCTGGGGTAGACACTCAGCTCTTATCTGGGTTTAGCAGCACTAACTCTGCTAAGAGGACCCTCCCCCCCGGTCAGTGCCTCCTGGTTTGGAGTTAATTAAAATTCCTCTTTAGGAAATAGCACAGGCTGGTACCAGGAAAGACAGTAGGTCATCTGTGCATGCTGTGGTCATGCATTGAACACGCCATGAATGGTTTGTGATTGGAGGTGTAATCAGGATGCAAAAGCAGCAGACCCTCTGATTGGATGAGCCTATCAAACAGAGGTGATAAAAGTCTGGCCTGAGTGGTCAGCTGTTGTTCAAGACTGGTTTATTACTGACGAGGCAGCCACACAAGGCCCGTCCAAAGGGAGCCAGCCACGACCCGCAGTGTGAAGGCAAGAGATAAGACACTTGCTAGCTGCTTCTGGAACTTAAGGAAGTTTTCTCTATGACGGATGGATTCTGCTGCTAAGAGTTCAATGAGGAACCAGGGCATCAGCAGCATGGGAGAAGACCAGCTGTTTCTGTGAGACTTGTGGAGCGGGCGCTTTTGAACAAGGAAATTGCAGACAGCTGCGCAAGGAGGAAAGGAAGCTTACAGCACATCAAGGTAGCTGGTTTTGAAAGGAAGCCTACAGCATGTTAGAAATGGGTCTCTAGTTAGCAGAGGTAGGTACCTTTGTCCAAATGGGGACCCTTGCTTCTAGTCAGAGTAAGGGGGATACACTTCTAAAATAACCCCTGCTCACCCCCTTGGTAGCTTGGCACGAGCAGACAGGCTTATCTCAGAGGCAGTGTGTAAAGCATTTGTGAACACATACAGTAATACAGTGAAAACACTATAAATGGACACCACACCAGTTTAGAAAAATAGTAAATCTTTATCTAAACCAACAAGACCAAATACGATAAAAATCCAACATAAAATACTCCTCAAACATAGTACTTGTGCAAAATAACCTTTAAATTGCAGGAAAGTCAATAAAACACAGTTCTTCCGACTCGGTAGCCCGCGATACTGAATACGACAGAGTCTAACAATTCCAGCTGACCGCGTCGATACGGGCCAGCTCAAGCATCGACAGACTCGGACACAATACCTTTCTTGTTGTGACCAACATGTCAGTGCGAGTCATAGGGGCAAACGTCGCGGTTGCGTTGTAAAACGTAGGGTTGCGGCGGACAATGTCCTCACGATTCGGTGCAGGCAGCGGCTCGTTGACGGAGTCGGTGAGACCAGGGATTGCATTGAACGGTGAGAAGGTGCTCGCTGCGGTGCTGGCAGGTCACGATGCGGCTACGTAGCCGGTCGATGTTCGGGTTGGGCAGCGACGGAGTCGGTGACATCCTTGTAGCATGTAGCAAAGCGTTGCGGAGTGCGGTGCCCACAGGACGCGGTGCAAGCAGCGGTTTGTTGACGGAGTCAGTGAGACCATGGTTGCTTTGTGAAGCGAGGCGTTGCTCTCGGCGGTGCTTTCAGGACACAGAATCCTGCGACGAACTCGATGACAGAGTCGGTTACCCTTTTTCTTATGCGGAAATGATCAGAGACGGTGCCCACAGACACGGTGAGGTCTTTGCTGTTCCTGAGACCTCTAGAACAGGGGGCAAGCTCAGTTCAAGCCCTTGGAGATTTTTTCTTCAAGCAGGGGACAAAGCAAGCAGAAAGGTCCTTTTCTCCTTTCAACCAGCAGTGATCTAAAAGTCTGGGGTATGGGCCCCTCTTTTTATACACAAAAATCCTTTGTTCTATGAAGGCAGAGAGTGTCTGTACCCAGCCAAAACCAGTTCTGCCCTCACTGGTGCAGCTTCCTGGCAGGAGGTGGAGACAGCATTTTTGAAGGCAGACCAGGCCCATTCAGGTGAAAGGAAATCTCCTCCCCCTACTCTAAATGCAGCCCAGGTCTATTCAGCCCAGCCCTGACTCATCAGGCTCTGTGGAGCCACTGCCCCTCTCCAGCCCCTGTCATGGAAAAGCCAGACATGCAATACACAAACCTAGCAGAGGCACACTGGATGGTTAGGCAAGAAAATACCTACTTTCTAAAAGTGGTATTTTCAAACACATAATGTAAAATTCACCCTCACTAAAAGATGCATGTTAACATTCTGAGTTCAGGCATACTAAACTTTATTTTCCTACCTTGTTCCCAGGGCCAGGTATGTTTATAAGATGTTATAAACAAACTCCCCATTCTGTGCTATGGGAACAGGTAGCCTTGCAATTGTGAAAAACGAAATTGGCAGTAATTCATTATCAGGACATGCCACACACACTAGGGCATGTCCTACCTTTCACATACACTGTACCCTGCCCACAAGGGTACCTTGGGCCTACCTTAGGGGTGACTGACATGTTAGAAAAGGGAAGGTTAGGGCCTGGCAAGTGGGTGCACTTGCCAGGTCGACATGGCAGTACCAGACTGCACACAGGCTCTTCAATGGCAGGCCAAAGTTACATTTTCAGGCTGCTTATGTGGGTGGCACAATCAGTGCTGCGCAGCCCACTAGCAGCATTTGATTTACAGGCCCTGGGCCCACACAGTGCACTGTACTAGGGACTGACTAGTAAATCAAATCAGCCAATCATGGAAACACCAATCCATTATCCCGGTCTGGGACGGGTACGCTCGTCAGGGCAGGATCCATTTCCAGGGTATTTTGGGCCACGCTCTAGCTGTTCAAGCGTCAGCTGGAGTGTCACGGGACCCAATCCTCCTATTAAAGGGCATGCTGGCGTGACCGCGCAGCGGACGCGCGCAGCGGACGCGCGCAGCGGGCACGCCGGTGGCGTGCCGAAGGCGCGCCAAAGGCAAGCCCGTCTGCGCCCGTCCGCGACCAGACTGCGCCGTGCGCCAGAACCCCTGGTAAAAATTCTAGGATCACATACACCAAGGCAAACCTTTTATATATTCGTGACAGAGGTGAGCATATGAGATATGTACCTTTATTCCCCCGTCGCAACTCCCTAGGCCATTATTGCCCCACATGTAATTACATCATCGACACCAATGTATCCAACCTCCACTCAACGCTAGACTCACATTCACTCAACATTGTGAAACCTAACGAATGTTCCTTAAACTGTGTGTTGTTGAACACACGATCTCTTCCCAAGCACAAATACGAACTGGAGGATTTCCTTGAACAACATAAGCCGGACCTAATGTTTCTCACTGAAACATGGCTTCATGGCTCCTCAGACCCCGACCTAAATACTGCTATACCTGACGGATATAACTTCCATAGATGTGACAGGGAAGGACAACGAGGTGGGGGAGTGGCCATTGTATACCGCTCCCATATTAAAGCCACCTTCTCTGACTTTCCCCAACTAAAAGAGGAAGCCATTCATTTCTCATTCAAATGTAACAATAGCTGTGTTTTTAACTGTCTATTAATTTACAGACCACCAGGGCCTAGAACCCCTTTTACTGAATCAATTGCAACAGCCATGGAGTCTTGTATGGAATACTCCAATTTTTCCATACATGGGGATTTCAATTATCACTTAGAGTCCAGTGATAGCTGTGATACTAACAACTTACTCGATTTGCTCAATAGTTTAGGTTTTAAACAAATAGTTAAGGAGTCCACACACAAAGGAAATCATACGCTGGATAGTATCTTCACAAACCACCCACAAATAAAATTTAAAAGCACGCTGCCAGTAATTTGGTCTGACCATAAAGCTATATTTTTTGATATATCCTTGACTGAACCATTCACCAGAGAACATAGGAAAAATAAATCAGGTGGAGTACGCCTTTGGAAGCAAATAAATACCCCTGATCTTGAAACTACTTTACAAACCCATGATCTCCATACAGTTGCCGATCCAGATACAGCAGCCCTAAATTTTAATAACTGGATTGATCAAGCAGCAAAGAAGTTAGCCCCTAAAACTCTCAAATATATCAGCAAAAAAGCACCATCAGCCCCATGGTACACAGCCAACTTAAAAGAACTAAAAAGGAAGTGTAGAGCTAAGGAACGAATCTGGAAGAAAAACTATTCCGATACGGATAAAACACAGTATAATCAGGCACTAGCAAAATATAAGGAGGCAATAGTACAATCGAAAACTAGCTTCTTTACTGATAAAATTATGGCCTCCAAAAACACGACTAGAGAACTTTTTAAAACAGTCTCTAATCTAGCTAGTTTCAATAATAGCAAACAATTTAACCCCACTGGACAGTTCTGCAACAAATTGGCAGATTTCTTTCAGGATAAAGTAGTTACAATTTTTGAGGAGTTCTCCAATAACAAAACCGAAACAAAACCTCAAATACCCATCGACGATAAGGAAACCACTGAGGTTTTCCTACATGAATTCCACGCTCTAACCTCAGACAGGGTAGAAAAGCTAATACTGTCAACTAAGTCTGGATCCCCTTTGGACCCCTGTCCAGCCATGGTTTTTCATATGGCACCTAGCATAATTGCGAATAGATTAACACCCCTTCTCAATAACTGTCTGTCCAAGGGGCACTTCCCCGTCACATGGAAAAAATCACTGGTTAGACCGATACTAAAAAAGCCAACCTTAGACCCTACTGAGGTCAGCAGTTACCGGCCTATCTCATGTCTGCCATTTCCTTCCAAAATTCTGGAAAAAGTCCTCAATGAGCAAATGTTATCCTTCATAGAGACCAATGATAAACTTGACTCGGCGCAACACGTTTTCCGTCCACGTCATAGCACAGAATCAGCATTGATTGCTGCTACTGAGGATATACGTATTCAACTTGACGGAGGGGGGAAGGCCATACTGATCTTACTCGACTTAACAGCCGCGTTTGATACGGTTGATCATCATATTCTCATTCAGCGCCTGGCGGATATAGGAATCGTCAACAAAGCGTCTGATACTCTCCGGACATATCTAACTGGTAGAGAGCAATCCATCACGATGGAAGAACATAAATCGTATCCCTACACATTGCCATGTGGAGTTCCCCAGGGATCTTCACTCTCCCCCACCTTGTTTAACGTATACGTAACCCCACTAGCCAGACTCATACGGTCTCATGGTTTTAAAGTGGTATGCTACGCTGACAACACACAAATAGTTGTCTCTCTAACATCCAAACCTGAAGAAGTGGCAATTAATTTTAGCAATTGCATGAGACACGTCATTTCTTGGATGTTGGACAACTGTTTAAAACTAAACACTGGAAAAACTGAAGTGGTCACGTTTGGAAGAGATACTTCCATCTGGAACTCTACCTGGTGGCCGGAAGTAGCAGGACCTTGCCCTCAGCCCATTAAACAAGTAAAAAAGCCTCGGGATTAAGATAGATGACCAGCTCTCTCTATCTGAACAGGCTAACAACGTTACCTCCTCCTGCTTTTTTACTTTAAAAGTCCTCAGAAAGATTCTACCTTTTATCCCTATGGCCCTCAAAAAGACGGTTATCACGGCCTTGATACTGTCTAAAATTGATTATTGTAACACTCTTTATTTGGGAGCAAAGAAGAGCGTGATACGCAAATTACAGACGCTACAAAATGCAGCGGCGCGTCTACTTCTTAATATTCCAGAGTTTAGCCCAGTAAGCCACGCCATTCGGGACTTGCACTGGCTACCAGTCCAGGCAAGAATCCATTTCAAATCTATGTGCATTCTGCATAAGACTCTGCAAGGGGCTGGCTCAGCTTACCTTAACTCACATATCAAGCGCCACATACCTCAACGAGAGCTCAGATCGGCAACCGCCTCCTTATTGGTGGTTCCAAGGATAAAAACAGTAAAATGGGGTGGCAGAAGTTTTCTACATCTGGCCCCAAAACTGTGGAATACGATGCCCATCGATCTAAGGAAACAAACCAACCTGTTAATGTTCAGAAAGGCATTGAAAACATGGTTCTTCGCTCACAAAGTCCAGTCAACGAGCCCGACTCCTTCACAGTAACTGGACAGCTAGCGCTAAGACGCCACGGCAAACACGCGCTTTATAAAAACTCACATTTCATTTCATTTCATTTCATAACAACAATTTACAGGTAGAGCATATGCACTTTAGCACTGATCAGCAGTGGTAAAGTGCCCAGAGTCATAAAACCAACAAAAACAGGTTAGAAACAGGAGGCCAGAAAGTAAAAAGTCTGGGGATAAACCCGCTGAAAAAGCCAGGTCTAACACAGCACATCCAGGGAGCTGGTGTGGAAAGGAAGCTTACAGCACATCAAGAGAGCTGGTGTGGAAAGGAAGCTTGCAACACATCAAGGGAGTTGGTTTGGAAAGGCTGCTTGTGGCACATCAAGGAAGCTGGTGTGGAAAGGAAGCTTGCCGCACATCAAGGGAGCCAGAGAGGGGGAAGCTTGATTCTAGTCCTTGAAGGTGAGATCAAATCCCCTCTAAACTCCTCCACTTTGCTGTGGGAGCCTGTACAAGCAGTAGCTTGGAATAGAGGCCAGTGAAACAGGCCCCCACCTTTCTTTTTGTGATCTCTGGGGGTATCTCGGTGAACTGGCACTCTGTCCAGCCACTACCCTCCTACAGCTAGCCAGTAGCTACTGGACTAGTGGGACTCCAGTAAACTGTGCCAAGACATCAGGCACCTGTGATCAGATCCCTTGCGCCATTAGAGCAGTGTCCTCACTCAGGACGGGAGGGCACTTCTGTTGCTTTGGGTGGGGGTTATGGGGCTGATCAAGAACCTTTGACTTCACATCATATGTTGAAACTTTATCCTTTCAATCCAAAGATTGGTATCAAGGATCTAGCGAATGAGAGCAACCCTGTGAAACATGGTCTGTAATATGCATTGCTAATTGTGTGTTTTCATGTTAACTGTGTTTTTGTAGTGCTTGGCGTCTAGGTGCTATAATACGGTTTGCGGTCAGAACTCTTGCCCAGAGGGTTGTAGAGACATCTGGTTTTCACTGTTTATCCTAGTTTTCTATGTAGTATAATTCTCTTGTGTGTATTAAAGTACTTTTCTTTTATAAAAAGTAAAGCACTGACTGGACATTGATTTTATCAGCTGGTAGTACGATGTGCACTGTATTCTGAATGTCT
Source organism: Calotriton arnoldi (assembly GCA_963921515.1). Lineage (NCBI taxonomy): Eukaryota > Metazoa > Chordata > Amphibia > Caudata > Salamandridae > Calotriton > Calotriton arnoldi. The sequence goes on along the minus strand of CAWUFW010002427.1, from coordinate 1,571,912 downwards.
AACCCACCTCACCTCCTTGAGTAAGCCTTGGACTGCTCTGTCTCGCTACCCTGAGAGAGTCAAGTGCTGGAGAGGAGTAGTTGGTTATCCAGTTTTGGGTCCACGAGTACTGAGGCCCTGGGACACTATTGCGGAACACTCCAGCTGATGCAATTGAAGCGCAGTAACCCCTGAGTGCCCTGGTGCCCAGGAAGCTGGGTCTAACAACATCTAAATACACAATTAAATTGCGACACAAATCTACAAATGGCTTCACCCCAAAACAACTGTTGACATTTACATTACAATACTCACTTTATCAAATGACTTTCTCAACCTCAAAGGTTCCTATCTACATATGGCATCTAGCTTTGTGGTGTTTTGGGAAAAAGCACCTTTGGCCAAACGTGTTTTATTGTGGCCAATTTCCTCGGACCTGTTTGTGGTGCAGCTATCTATCAGGATCGAACAGGGTTTTCCCTGGGTGCGCGTTTGTCTTGGGGCTAAGTAAGACCCCACCTGTGACCCGTGACTCGATAGGCATGGGTTGTGGTCGCAGGACCTGTCTGACCACGTATCTCTGACTCAGGGTTGATGGGGAGGTCACCCAGGGTGAATCCAACAGCAATGATACAAGTTCATTAGAACTTCTGAAAATAATATGGCAGTCATTGATATTATTTTTATCGACATTCTCAACTTTGTGGGTACGGTTGTCACAGCGTACTTTGACATTGTCTTTACTGATATTGACATAGTTATACGTGCCTATATCATGGCGTACATCGACATTGTTACTACTGGTACAACATTGTTATGCATGCATGGATTACGCCATACATTGACATTCAAAAAGTGGGTGGTCCCACCCACTCGAAAGGTCACCTGTTGGACCCCATTTTCTCAACCATACCGAATCTCTTGGTTGAAGAACCCATTCCAATGCCTTGGACAGACCACCACCTACTCTCATTTACTTGGGTTCTGCAGGACTCCATTCCACCAGTTGCGAGTACCAAGAAATTGGCTCGACACATGGTCTAAGCTTCCTTTGGAATCCTGGGGGACACACCTAAAGAACACTATTCCAATTTCTCATTCAAACCCCATCACTGCAAATGATAATTTTAACAACTGGCTCGAGTCTTCACTTAACGTGGTCCTTCCAAGGAAAGAGACCCCAAAAAAAGTAGGAGCCAATAAAAACACCTGGTACACCCCCAAACTTCGGGTGTTAAAACAAGCATGTAAAAAACATGAAAGAAGCTGGAGGAAGGATTTCTCTGCCACCAGTAAAGCTAAATACAGAGAGGCGCTAAAACTTTACAAAGCTGAAATAAAATCTGCCCAAGCCTTTTACTACCAAGAAAAAATCACATCGGCTGTAAACTCCCCCGTGAAATTTTTAATATTGCCAAATCTCTCCTTACTCCCCCAGCCCTCCCACTACCTCTGATAACACCCAACATCGGTGCGATGAGATAGCAGAATTTTTTTCTGCCAAAATATTAAATATCTATAGGTCTTTTCCCCAGGCCACAATCCAACAAACCGTTTTACCAACAGATACTATAATTGCAAAAGCACGGGCCCTGCTGGAAGAATTCCGCTCCTTGGATCTAACTTCCCTTCAAGGCTATCTGAGACAGCTAAAATCGGGTTCCCCTACTGACCCCGCTCCCCCCACCATTTTCAATCAGATTACTGAGATCGTATCACCAGTCATACTTGGTGTGATAAACACATCACTCCGCACGGGAATTGTGCCCCCCTTATGGAAACAGGCCAGGGTTAAAGCACTCCTGAAAAAAACGAACCTGGACCCAGAAGAGTGGGCAAATTATCGACCTATCTCTCTGCTACCTGGAATCAGTAAATTAGCAGAAAAGCATGTAAATTCCGTTCTTTCAGCATTTCTGGAAGATAACAACTGCCTTCATCCCACGCAGACAGGATTTAGATCCCAACAGGGCACGGAGACCGCTCTCCTAGCCGTGGTAGAAGGATCGAGGAAAATTCTCGATGACGGAGGCTGCGCTGCCCTTATTTTGCTAGACCACAGCGCAGCCTTTGATACGGTGAACCACCAACTGATGATCCAAAGACTTAGGGAGGTGGGAGTGACTGGAATAGCATTGAAATGGCTACAGTCCTTCCTGGAAAACCGAGTCTTCACAGTCTTCGAAGAGGAATTCACCTCGAAGCAAATGCCCCTGACATGTGGAGTCCCCCAGGGATCTTCCCTAAGCCCCACCATGTTTAACATCTATATGAGCTCTCTGGCAGGAATTGTATGCTCATCTGGGATACAGATTTAGGAGTTCGGGTTTAGGGGGATGGGCGTAAGGGTAGCGTTGTGCTGGGGGTACTGTTTTAGGCTTTAGGGTAGTGTATTGTTTTGTACTGTATGGTAGTGTTGTGGTAGGGTAGTGTATTAATTTCGGGGGTGATTTTAGGGAAAAAAGCGCGATGTTAAAGCATGCGGGGTGTTTGTGTGCGTTGTAAATGTGTTTTGCATGAATTTCAATGGTGGGGCGATGTAATTGTTTGCGTTGTGAATGCTTGCTATGTAAATGTGCATGCGATGTAAACACGGCGATGTTAAGGGATGCGATGTTAAGGTTTGCGATGTAGCATCATACATTCGATTGTCACGTATGCCGATGACATCCAGCTGGTTGTCTCCCTTATTCAGAAGGACAACTCTGGTCCTGGCCTGGCCTCATGTCTCGAGAAGGTATCCGGATGGATGGACAACTCATTCTTAAAACTTCATTGAGCAAAGACTGAGCTTATGCTCCTGGGTCACTCTGCCCCCTCAAATATAGACTCTCTGTGGCCCAGTTGTCTGGGCTTACCCCCTGCTTCAAAAAAACAGATCAAGAGCCTGGGTGTCTGGCTCGACTGTAACCTCAATTTTAAGGAACAAGCTCGGAAAGTCGCAGCCAGCTGCTATGGCCTTCTAAGAAGGATTAGAAGGATCCTCCCCCTGCTTCCTTTTGCCGCTCGACGGCTACTAGTTCAGGCTTAAATTCTATCACTGCTGGTCTATGCTAATGCCATCTATCTAGGAGCCCCTCAGGTCTCAATTAAAAGACTGCAAACTGTACAGAATTGTGCAGCCCGCCTTCTATTGGACATCCCTAGATGCCTTTCAGCGAAACCTGCTCTCGCCACTTTACACTGGCTACCAATTCAAGAAAGAATTCAATTCAAGGCGTTGTGCATTGCACATAAAGCTCTCACTGGGAAGGGCTCGCCAATGATCCGCCCTATGATTAAGCCCTACCGATCTAGTAGGGCTTTGAGATCTGACAAAAAAGGCCTAATCGCAGTCCCGAAGATCAGGCGATCATGAACTGGAGGACGTCTGTTTTCATATAACACGGCTAAGACCTGGAACCACCTCCCCCACCACATACGGCTTGAACCTAAGTATCTGAATTTCAGAAAACAACTGAAAACTTTTCTTTTCCCTTGATCTGCCCAAAGCTTAAATGGCGCCACAGGCAGCGCTGGGATGCCCACGGGTAACCACACGCTTTACAAATGTGTTTTCATTCATTCATTCATTGTTACAGCCGGTATCAACACTGTTGTGCGGCCATAGATTATGACATACATTGACATTGCATTTATGGGTATCGACGTTGGTATGCTGGCACAGTCTATGGCATAAGTTGACATTGCATTTATTGATATTGCACATATCATGGTATTCATTGACATCGTATTCACCCATTCCAGCATTATATTTAAAGAATTCAATAAATATTTGGAGCTGTAATACAAATTCTCAGCACTGTGGTAAAATGCATCAAATGCATGAAGAATCTCCAAATACCAAGCAGTAGTAGTAGGAATTACGAAAGCTCTGCTGTGCAGATAACCTCTACAGCATCATACGTACCCTAGTACACTGGAGGTCACATATGGTGCTCTGTGTGTGGTAGGCCACCTTGTGAGTGGCTTCTAAGGGATCCTGCAGTTGAAAATCAGCTTCGCCTGGGGCATGCCCATATGTAACTGAAGTAATGCACCATTGTAAACTTGTGATCTTGGAAGAATGCCCAAGCAGTTGGTCCAATCTCTAATTCCAATGAGCACCTCAAAAACAGTGTTCTGCTCTATAAGTTCAATGTTTTTTTCTTCTCTACAAGTCATAATAAAAAAATTCAAAACTTAGCTTGCTCATGTGGATCCACCCGAGGCCTCTTAATAAGATGATGTAGATCACAAAATACTTTTGATTTGTGCTATTACAATTCCTTTGTGTAATGTAAGGAAGGTCTTGGTGCAAACATCTTTTACAACCCTATAATAAAAACTGATTTCTGGAAATGATTTTGCAGGCTGTGACTGGCAGTGGATTAAAAAGGCCTGAGGTGGACTCAAGAGTATGCAGCCTTGGCATTCGGTGCGCTGAAATGTAATAACACCGGCCAGGGGCGTCTGAGCAGCACTTTGGGCACCGGCACTCATTATTTTCCTAAATAAGCACAGGGCATGCTGTTAGAGAAGCAGGCATTATTGGGGATTAGTTGTAGGATAACTATTACCATCTCACTGAACGCTTCACAAGAAGAACACACCGTCCTCTAACCGAACACATAGCCGACACAGTACACAGCCACAGGCTTTAAGGTATATTTGAAGTTAAACTGTGTAGATGCGTTTCAGAACGGCTACGTATTAGCAGGTAATTGTACAGCTCACCGGCGGCAGAAGCTATTATATTTTTACGTGAAACAGTGTATCAATACATAGAGAAATAGAGTGACAGTGAAAAGCACATCCTTTTGTCATTCAACTATTTGCATTTTAAATAATTTAGCATTGTTTTTTAAACAACCCTAATTTGACATTTGTCTCAGTAACATCAATGCGTAGCGATTTAGTATTGTGTGTCCCGTTTCCTATTATCATATTATCTGTCAGCTTGAACGATATAATTGGAATACACTGCGCTCCTTTTTGTCTGGGTGCCATGGCAACTGCAGAGGCGGTTCGGATATCAGGTTGTCCCAGCCTGTTTTGCTCGCGTGTCAGATTCTTCGGGGACAGATGCCAGGCTCTGGCCCCGGCCCCATTCATGTCGTAGCCGTTCATTCATTTAAATCCGAAGGGCAGGACCGCAGGTCTCTCTCCTTCTTTGTTTATATTAAGCACAAGGATTTTAAAAGCATTTGCACGAAGGCGATTATACTCTCTAGCCACTAGCAACAGAATGGAATTCTTTTTAAGGAAGTCGGATGTTTTCCAAAGCAAATTTCTTTTAAATATGCTGTATAAACCCACACGATATTAATAACATTTCACTATAACATGTCTAATGTACCCAAGTCAAACACTAACTTGGCTAGATAACACAAACATTGCAAAAAACGCAAATGATCATTCGATAAGTTTATGTAAACACAGCTCTATTCTTAAGCGTTCAGTGGTGGTCGGTTAACCAGGACAGAGACAATGTGAGTTTAGTTGGTGATTACTTCCGTTTGAAATGGGACGCCGACACATGTTTCGCTTGGACACAGAACAAGCCCTAGAGCTTTCTCAAGGTGTGGTATAGGTGTAATGATGGTACTAAAAAGAGGCTTGTTCCCTAGAAAATAATTTAGGTCTACTTGTTCTGTTTGTATATTCTCCATGCCTGGTCTATACTCTCGTCACAGAACAGGTCATTCGTAGTGAGACTACAGCACCAAAGACCAGATAAATAGAAGGGCGGTTCACAATCAGGATCATTTATATACTTTCTTTCTTAGTTTTAAAAGTTCATTTGTACAATTGTTTTCTACGTGGACGATGTAAAATGGAGCAAACCGGATTTTCCGCAACCTGTATTGCGCAAACATGTCCACAACAGGGGAAAAATGAATTTGTTTTTCACTGTCTTTATAAAGCAACGAATGGGACTAAAAGTTAAATTTTTTCACTTTTCAACTTTATATAAGATCATTAAAATGATATAGAGGCAAAAAAATGTATTCCTAATACAAATACACCATAAATAGTGCAAATCACTATACTTCATGTTTAACAATGGGTTTTTGACTCACGTTTTATGTTTGGCACACTGGTACCTCTAGGAGGGACCCATTGCAGTGCTATAAAAAGAAAATGGACTTTAAGGCAAGAAATAATAGGAAGCTTCACATATCACATATCTAAAAGAGAGTGTCTTCCACTGTTGCTCATTATTTGTGCACTGTACATTGGCATAAGCTAGCTTCAATTAAAGTTCTGCTTTAACATCTTGATATGGGAGTGTTCGACCTGGCACCCTTTGCTTGACTTTCCTCCTAACCTTTTTGCCTTCAGACCTCCTGTTTGCTGACTTCGTTTTTCTGGTCTTAAAACTCTGCTCACTTTACCACAGATAACCAGTGCTAAAGTGCTTGTGCTCTCTCCTTAAAACATGGTAGAATTACCCAATTTACATACTTAATTCACTTGTAAGATCTTAGTAAAGTGGCACTACCTGTGCCCAGGGCCTGTATATTAAACGCTACTAGTGGGCCGCCAGCACTGATTGTGCCCCCCACTTAAGTAACACTTTAAACATCTCTCAGGCCTGCCATTGAGCCTGTGTATGCACAGTTTTAAACTGCCATTTCGATCTGGCAAAGCAAACCTTTTCTAAAAATAGCTAGGCCACCTAAGTGAGCTAGTCCCAGCCTGCACTTCTATCTGCCCTAGGGCTGCTAGTAAACACTATTCATACAAAATTCATCATATTTCAACACATATGTAAGCCTGAATTTCCTTGTGCATTATACAATCTTTATTCATTTTTCATCTTCTTTTGATATTGCAAAATGTTTCTTCACATTTGCTGAGAACATGAAAGGAATTCTTCTTAGTCACAGAAGATATATATATTGGTTTTGGTGAGGAGTTCCAAGGTATTGGATGGACTCCAGACCGCCGCACCCAAGGATATTAATGCACTGCTGCAGTTGCAGTCTGTGACTACACGGGGAGGCCAGATCACGGTATCGATGCCTCAGGGCACTTTGGACTTTGGCAAATGCGGCTGGGCGTTGGGGACCAAGGAGGAGGTTTTATTTCAGCAGCAGCACTGCTTTTTCACCAGAGATACTCTTTCAACGCTCTACATATTTTCAGCTTCCAGCACTCACTATGGGATTCAGCCATGATGGGCACTCACCTAGTAAGCCGGGGAAATGCTTGCTGGGAACTGCAGTTCGCCGATGCAGACTGCAGCGAGACCTCATCAATCAACTCGGCTCAGCTGGTCTGTCGCTATCGACATGAGAGCGAGTGAACATTTAAAAGCAGCTGGTGAGAGACTTTTGTTGTTCTATGGCATTTGAGAAAGGCATACACGCCGAAACGCGTCATGCCATTGCGTTTAATAAAGTGCTTCTCCTGGTATCCCCACTGTGTCCCTCCGGTTACTTCAGCAGAAGAAAATCGTGTTTGTTATATTTTGCGCGTTTGACCCTGACGCGCTGGGGGACCTGCCTAACAAGAATCTGGAGCAGCAAGGGTGATTTTGGTGAGGAGTTCCAAGGTATTGGATGGACTCCAGACTGCCGCACCCAAGGACATTAATGCACCGCTGCAGTTGCAGTCCGTGACTACACGGGGAGGCCAGATCACGGTATCGATGCCTCAGGGCACTTTGGACATTGGCAAATGCGGCTGGGCGTTGGGGACCAAGGAGGAGGTTTTATTTCAGCAGCAGCACTGCTTTTTCACCAGAGAGACTCTTTCATCGCTCTTCATATTTTCAGCTTCCAGCACTCACTATGAGATTCAGCCATGATGGGCACTCACCTAGTAAGCCGGGGAAATGCTTGCTGGAAACTGCAGTTCGCCGATGCAGACTGCAGCGAGACCTCATCAATCAACTCGGCTCAGCTAGTCTGTCGCTATCGACATGAGAGCGAGTGAACATTTAAAAGCAGCTGGTGAGAGACTTTTGTTGTTCTATGGCATTTGAGAAAGGCATACACGCCGAAACACATCATGCCATTGCGTTTAATAAAGTGCTTCTCCTGGTATCCCCGCTGTGTCCCTCGGTTACTTCAGCAGAAGAAAATCGTGTTTGTTATATTTTGCGCGTTTGACCCTGACGTGCTGGGGGACCCGCCTAACAAGAGTCTGGAGCAGCAAGGGTGATTTTGGTGAGGAGTTCCAAGGTATTGGATGGACTCCAGACCGCCGCACCCAAGGACATTAATGCACCGCTGCAGTTGCAGTCTGTGACTACACGGGAGGCCAGATCACGGTATCGATGCCTCAGGGCACTTTGGGCATTGGCAAATGCGGCTGGGCGTTGGGGACCAAGAGGAGGTTTTATTTCAGCAGCAGCACTGCTTTTTCACCAGAGAGACTCTTTCAACGCTCTACATATTTTCAGCTTCCAGCACTCACTATGGGATTCAGCCGTGATGGGCACTCACCTAGTAAGCCGGGGAAATGCTTGCTGGGACCTGCAGTTCGCCGATGCAGACTGCAGCGAGACCTCATCAATCAACTCGGCTCAGCTGGTCTGTCGCTATCGACGTGAGAGCGAGTAAACATTTAAATACAGCTGGTGAGAGACGTTTGTTGTTCTATGGCATTTGAGAAAGGCATACACGCCGAAACGCGTCATGCCATTGCGTTTAATAAAGTGCTTCTCCTCGTATCCCCGCTGTGTCCCTCCGGTTACTTCAGCATAAGAAAATCGTGTTATATATATATATGTATATATATATAAAATACTCCTGAAGCTCTGCACTTCCATCCACCTGGCGAACAGAGACACGAACCCAACGATATGAGGCTAGAGGTTATTTATTAAATGAAAACCTCGAACCTGACGCGTTTCGGATACCAAGTACCCTTGCTCACAAGTCAAGTGAGAAACTACATTCGCCATTTTAAATACAATGCTGTGTTGAAGTGTTGTCACCTCGTGACTAATAAACATAGAAAAAACACTGGTAATTTTATATAACACTTGTGACGAGTCTGTTTTCCAAACTATTTCATAATACAGCCATCAATAAGAACCTTGTTTTTCACACTTAAGTCATAAGTATTACTGCATAAATGCACGCATATGAATATAAATATACATATATCGAAATTGCACTTTAAAATTCAGGATAATAATTCTACATGGTAAATAAATAATTAAATAAATAATTAAATAATTACAAATTCATTCACCTATGTACTTGAAATACTGCATATTAAATTCATGAAACATATAATTAACATTTTGTTAAAAACATGAAAATCATAATAATGATAGAAAACTATCTCTGTGCAAACTCGCTATAATTATCCATAAACAATATAAATTAATAGCTCATATCTGTATCTAGTATAGTACCGCTCTGTTTTCAACTTCCTGCATAAATGCTGGAAAGTACCCATTCTTTATTTTCAGGCTGAAATGTGCAAAATCGCAATAGAAATAGAAAGTGCCAGTGTAACTATAACTATAAAGTGCTATTCAAGATCCAAAATAGACCCTCCGTAAAGTGCTGGTGCTAATAATCCTCAAATCCATTTACAACAACTAAAACCACTGGGTAATAAGGTAATACTCCTACTTAACAAAGTTGATAAAAAAGGGACTAAAAACCTTAAAAACCTGCGGCATTCTAATCAATCGGATATAAAGAGATCATAACTAAACTTGTTAATTCTTACAATTGTCCACTAATCATAAAGCATTACAGAAAATGATACAGGTCCTCCGTATTATTCAAACCATTCGGTGTTTTACTGTCTAACTCTAATATCATTCTTGATTCTAGCTTTCTCAGCATCTTTTCCCTATTACCTCCCCTCCGGGATTTGGGAATTGCTGCCACGACAAAGTACTGCAAACAACTGAGATCGTTATTATGCATGGATTTAAAATGTCGGGCCACCGGGTAAGTAGAATCATTATTGACAATAGCCCGCAAATGCTGCAATATTCTGATGTGCACCTGTAGCTTTGTGCTGCCCACATATCTAAGGCCACAGGTGCAAGTCAGAACATAGACCGCAAACTCAGTTTTGCAATTAAAACTTCCCTAATAACAACCTTATCTGGACTAAAAGGCGTCAAGTAGGAGGTAGTATTCTTCCCGAACCTACATGCTCTGCAGGAAGAGCATTTAGTAAAACCCTGCTTGGGTTGTAGCCATTTTTTTGCTGTCGCTAGTTCGGGAAAAGTCTTCACAATCTGTGTTGTCATGGAAGGGCCCTTCCTATATGTGATCGTGGGTTGTGCTGGTAAAATAGGAGCCAAAACTCCATCTGTCATAATGATAGGCCAGTTACGCCTAACGATTGACCTGATTCTCCTCTCCTGTTTGCTGAAGGCAGTGATTAATCTTGGTGCATTCATGGAGGTATCTAACTTTTCCATGTGTTCCACTTGAGACAAGAGTGTATTCCTCGATTTCATATTGGCTTTTCGAACTGCCTCATTCAGATCGGTCTCACTGTAGCCCCTAGCTTTAAATCTTTGTAAGGCCTCTTGTTTGCCATATAGTGAAATCCTCATCTGTGCTGCAGATGCTCTTCAGGCGTATTAATTCTCCTAAAGGGATACTTTTGATTGTATGCTTAGGATGCGCACTGCTGGCATGTAAGGTAGTATTGCCAGCTGTGGCTTTCCTATGAAGAGTTGTTGCTATACACCCATTTTTAATATATATTTTAACATCTAAAAATTCCACCTGTTGCTTACTAATCTGAGAGGTAAATCTTAAATTGGCAGTATTGATGTTAATTCTATTGATGAAATCCGTAGCACTCTTTTCATCACCTCTCCAAATAATAAAAACATCATCAATATAACGCCACCATTGTACTACATGGTTGCAGTAATCAGAATGGAATGCGCGCATCAGGACCCGCTCCTCCCACCAGCCAACATGCAAACACGCATAGATGGGGGAGAAGCAGGCCCCCATCGCCACACCCCTCTTTTGTACATATACTTCATTGCCAAACAAAAAATAATTGTTAAAAAGAGACCAGGTTATTAAATCTAAAAGCATGTTATGGACATAACAATCCAATGGTCTTGTATCCAGAAAATATTTTATAGCATTTAGGCCCGTTGCATGTTCTATACTAGTATACAAAGATTCGATGTCTAACGTCATAAACATCAAATCCTCCGACCATTGTATACCCATTAGCTTATTCAATAAGTCCCCGGTGTCCTTAATAAAAGAAGGTAGTTGTTTTACCAAATCCTGTAGAAAAAGTCCACATACTCTGTTACATGTTCCCCTACACTTCCAATGGCAGCGATGATGGGTCTGCCCGGGACTGGAGCAATCTTCTTGTGAACTTTGGGAATTAAATACAGCCTGGGCAATATAGGATGTTCTACATGTAGGAAATTATATTCCTCTGATGATATGCATCCATCTCTCTTCCATTGTAATAGCTTTATTTTTAAATTGTTGTTGGCTGTATGATATTTTTTCATGTCCGCTTTTTCATAACAGGTCTGGTCCTCGAGATGTTTTCGAGCTTCTGCTTTGTATTCCTTTTGAGGCCAAATAACAATATTGCCTCCTTTATTGGATTTGGTAATTACTATTTCATGATTGTCACTCAGTTTTTTCATTAGCTTTGAGTACTGCATTTCTTGGTTGCTTTTTTGGCGTCTTCTATGTTTGATTTGGTGATATAGTTTTTTGATCTCCTCTGTGACAACCTCGTGAAAAATATCAATGGCATCTTTCGGCATTGTCGGGATAAAACGAGATTTTGGCTTAAAAGGACTAATGCCCGCTCCACGTTGTTTAATTTGCGCCATAGTTAGTCTTTCCTGTGTTGGCAACATATCTGTGTTGTTAGAAATTTGAGTTGGCGTTTCCTCAATAAGATTATGTAGAGTCAGGAGTGCGGAAATATCTCTAGCTTCAAGTTCCCCACTGGCATCGGTGGTATTGTCATCGGGTTGTACTTCCTTCAATCCTTCCTTAATGGAAAATAACTTTTTCAATTTAAGCTTACGAATAAAACAAAAGATGTCAACTCTGGTGTTTGTATAATTGAAGTCACTGATAGGGCAGAATGATAGTCCTAAAGCTAATAGTTGTTTCTCCGCCTCTGTAGAGTGATTGTGGACAGGTTGACAATGGTATTTTCATCCATGTTCACTTTCTGCGCCAGTACGTATTTTTTGATATTTTTGCGTTTCCGCCTTTTGCGCCTTTCCCTCCTTCTTGTATTTTTACTCCTTTGTCTTTCTTCTTTGGTAGTCTTGGTCTCAGGGTCTGGCGGCGGTCTGTCGCTAAAAAATCTACCTCCTCTCCAAGATCCAACACTCTGCTATGTGTCTGTTCTCCTCGACTGCTTCCTCCATCTGATGAGAGCTCACTCGCCAGTGAGTCGACATCCGAAGTACTCGGCAGTTGATCGGCACACTCAGCATTCAAATTATCATGTTCTTGTGTTTTATTGCCTGTGTTATTGAACTTGACCTTTTTTGCTGTTTCGAATTTCCGGGCAAATGTGAAGATACGGCCTTGCTCATAATCAGCTTTGTCTCTTCCGAATTTATAAGCCTTACGAGCCTTGATCTTGTCTTCTTGTTTGCTCAAACGTTCTTTTACTTCCGCTCGTGTTTTGGAAATAAAATCATTAGGTTCCAATTTGTTTAAGTTCTCATTAATTTGGTCCATCTCTAACATTAACGCTTCCCGATCTATATCCGCGTATTTGACCAAAATTTTCACCAAATTCATGGATGCCGATAAGTTGCTTTCTCCCCATTCCGTTAGCATGCTAGGATTGGGGCTTTCGTAGCTTGGAGCCAATAAAATCCTCAAACCTCGCGGCACTCTTCCTGCCTCCACATATTTGGACAAAGATTTCTGTTCCCACCATTTAGTAGTTTCTGCTTTCATACATTTTTCCAGCTTTCTCAATAGGGCTTTAACATCCCCCTCTTTTGCTGTATTGCTGTTGGTGGGTATACTGTTAGTTATGTTCATCTTAATTGAACCGCTGAAAAGCTCCTCAGCCGCTAATTCTCGTTCGCGAACAGTTTCTGCTGACATTTCGAGGTAATAATTTTAAATATGTATTAAAACTGTCTGTTACGTACATCAGTGATGTCATCAGTGATGTCACTGACCATGTCATGAGTGATATAATATGTGATGTCATCAGCAGTGCATTGCGGGGGTGCGAGTTATAGTTAGCTGAACTAACTATAACGGCCGAATTTCTCTGGTTTTGTACGAGTGAAATGTCCAACTAACTATAACGTCCCTGAAACCTGTGGGTTTTTCAGTGAATTTCTATTGTTTTTTAAATGCTAATTTCTAAATCTAATGCCCCTGAAACCTATGGTTTTTTCAGTGAATATCAAAGGTTTTTTAAATGCTAATTTCTAACTATAACGCCCCTGAAACCTATGGTTTTTTCAGTGAATTTCAAAGGTTTTTTAAATGCTAATTTCGAACTATAACATCCCTGAAACCTATGTTTTTTTCTGTGAATTTCTAAGGTTTTATAAATGCTAATTTCTAACTATGCCTACATAGGTAGGACATGTGCAGAAAGAGGAAGAAAGGCGCAGAAAGAAGCAAGAGAAATGCAGAAAGAGGCAACAGAAGTCCAGAAAGAGGAAGAAAGGTGCAGAAAGAAGCAAGAGATATGCAGAAAGAACCAACAGACGTGCAGAAAGAGGCCTTATTGCAAAGTCATCCTGTGCCCTGGGCAGCCCCCAACTTTTTGCTGACTGGTACTGGTGGTAACTGACTCTGACTGACCCTGGGCTCTGCCTGAGTAGGCCCGGAGCCAGTGCTATGCTGAAAGACACTTAGAATACAGTGAAAACACCTACATACACTAGGGTACACTATGGGTTGGGGTACCCCTGTGATTGGCATGACCTCCCCTGTAAGGCCCTAGTACATAATAGGGCAGGGGGATTAAAACTACCTTAGAGGCCAGCAGCCCTTTTCTGCACTTGCATGTGTGCACTGCTGAGCCAGAGGTCAGTTTAAAAGTAGCCCTGTGTGTGCAGAAAGAGGCAAGAGAGGTGCAGAAAGAAGCAAGAGCAGTGCAGAAAGAACAAACAGAGGTGCAGAAAGAGGCACGAGGGGTGCAGAAAGAGGCAAGAGAAGTACAGAAAGAAGCAAAAGAGGTGCAGAAAGAGGCAAGAGGGGTGCAGAAAGAGGCAAGAGCAGTGCAGAAAGAACCAAGAGACGTGCAGGAAAAGGGAAGAAGGGTGCAGAAAGAGGCACAAGGGGTGCAGAAAGAAGCAAGAGAGGTGTAGAAAGAACCAAGAGCACTGCAGAAAGAAGCAATAGAAGTGCAGAAAGAAGCAAGAGAGGTGGAGAGATAGGGAAGCGAGGTGCAGAAAGAGGCAAGAGGGATGCAGAAATGTGCAAAAGAGGTGCAGAAGGAAGCAAGAGCAGTGCAGAAAGAACCAACAGTGGTGCAAAAAGAAACAAGAGGTGCAGAAACAAGCATGAGAAGTGCAGCAAGAGGCAAGAGAGTTGCTGAAAGAAGCAACAGATGTGTAGAAAGAAGCTAGAGAAGTGCAGAAAGAGGCAAGTGAGGTGCAGAAAGAGGCAAGAGAGGTGCATAAAGAGGCAAGAGGGATGCAAAAAAGGGAAGAAGGGTGCAGAAAGAAACAAAAGAAGTGCAGAAAGAAGGAACAGAGGTGCAAAAAGAGGGAATAGGGGTGCAGAAAAAGGCACAAGGGGTGCATAAAGAAGCAATAGATGTGCAGAAAGAAACAAAAGAAGTGCAGCAAGAAGGAACAGAGGTGCAGAAAGAGACAACAGGGGTGCAGAAAGAGGCAACAGGGGTGCAGAAAGAGGGAAGAGGGGTAGAGAAAGAGGCAAGGGGGTGTAGAAAGAAACAAGAGAGGTGTAGAAAGAAACAAAAGAAGTGCAGAAAGAAGGAACAGAGGTGCAGAGAGAGGCAAGAAAGGTGCAGAAAGAAGGAAAAGGGGTGCAGAAAGAAGCAAGAGAAGTGCAGGAAAAAGCAAAAGAGGTGCAGAAAGAGGGAAGAGGGGTGCAGAAAGGGGCAAGAGAAGTGCAGGAAAAAGCAACAGAGGTGCAGAAAGAGGGAAGAGGGGTGCAGAAAGGGGCAAGAGAAGTGCAGAAAGAAGTGACAGAGATGCAGAAAGAGGGAAGAGGTGTGCAGAAAGAGGGAAGAGGTGTGAAGAAAGAGGCAAGAGGGGTGCAGAAAGAAGCAAGAGAGGTGCAGAAAGAAACAAAAGAAGTGCAGGAACAAGGAACAGATGTGCAGAAAGAGGCAAGAGGAGTGCAGAAAGAGAGAAGATGAGTGTAGAAAGAGGCACAAGGGGTGCAGAAAGAGGCATGAGGGGTGCAGAAAGAAGTAAGAAAAGTGCAGAAAGAAGCAACAGAGGTGCAGAACGAGGGAAGAGGGGTGGAGAAAGAGGCAACAGAAGTGCATAAAGAAGCAACAGAGATGCCGAAAGGGGGAAGCGGGGTGGAGAAAGAGGCAACAGGGGTGCAGAAAGAAGCAAGAGAGGTGCAGAAAGAAACAAAATAAGTGAAGAAAGAAGGAACAGAGGTGCAGAAAGAGGCAAGAGAGGTGCAGAAAGAGGGAAGAGGGGTGCAGAAAGAGACACAAGGGTTGCAGAAAGAAGGGACAGAGGTGCAGAAAGAAGCAAGAGAACTGCAAAAAGGAGCAACAGAGGTGCAGAAAGAGGGATGAGGGGTGGAGAAAGAGGCAAGAGAAGTACAGAAATAAGCAACATACATGCAAAAAGGGGGAACAGGGGTGGAGAAAGTGGCAAGAGGGGTGCAGAAAGAAGCAAGAGAGGTGCAGAAATAAATAAAAGAAGAGCAGAAAGAAGGAACAGAGGTGCAGAAACAGGCAAGAGAGGTGCAGAAAGAGGGAAGAAGGGTGCAGAAAGAAGCACAAGTGGTGCAGAAAGAAGCAAAGAGGTGCAGAAAGAAGCAAGAGTAGTGCAGAAAGAAGCAACAGAGGTGCAGAAAGAGGCAAGAGGGGTGCAAAAAGAGGGAAGAGGGGTGCAAAAAGAGGCATGAGGGGTGCAGAAAGAAGCAAGAAATGTACAGAAAGAAACAAAAGAAGTGCAGAAAGAAGGAACAGAGGTGCAGAAAAAGGCAAGAGGGGTGTAGAAAGAGGGATGAGGGATGGAGAAAGAGGCAAGAGAAGTGCAGAAAGAAGCAACAGAGATGCAAAAAGGGGGGAACAGGGGTGGAGAAAGTAGCAAGAGGGGTGCAGAAACAAGCAAGAGAGGTGCAGAAAGAAACAAAAGAAGTGCAGAAAGAAGGAACAGAGGTGCAGAGAGAGGCAAGAGGGGTACAGAAAGAGGGATGAGGGGTGCAGAAAGAAGCACGAGTGGTGCAGAAAGAAACAAGAGAGCTGTAGAAAGAAGCAAGAGGAGTGCAAAAAGAAGCAACAGAGGTGCAGAAAGAGGCAAGAGGGGTGCAAAAAGAGGGAAGAGGGGTGCAGAAAGAGGCACGAGGGGTACAGAAAGAAGTAAGAGACGTGCAGAAAGAAACAAAAGAAGTGCAGAAAGAAGGAACAGAAGTGCAGATAGGGGCAACAGGGGTGCAGAAAGAGGGAAGAGGGGTGGAGAAAGAGGCAAGGGGTGCATAAAGAAGCATGAGAGCTGCAGAAAGAAACATAAGAAGTGCAGAAAGAAGAAACAGAGGTGCAGAAAGAGGCAAGAGGGGGCAGAAAGAGGCAACAGGGGTGCAGAAAGAAGCGAGAGGTGCAGAAAGAAACAAAAGAAGTGCAGAAAGAAGGAACAGCTGCAGATAGAGGCAAGAGGGGTGGAGAAAGAAAGAAAAGAAGTGCAGAAAGAAGCAACAGAGGTGCACAAAGAGGCAAGAGGACTGCAGAAAGAAGGATGAGGGGTACAGAAAGAGGCACGAGGGGTGCAGAAAGAAGCAAGAGAGATGCAGAAAGAAGCAAGAGAAGTGCAGAAAGAAGGAACAGAGGTGCAGAAAGAGGCAAGAGGGGTGCAAAAGAGGGAAGAGGGGTGTGAAAGAGGCATGAGGGTTGCAGAAAGAACGTACAGAGATGCAGAAAGAAGCAGACACAGAGGTACAGAAAGAGGGATGAGGGGTGGAAAAAGAGGCAAGAGAAGTGCAGAAAGAAGCAACAGAGATGCAAAAAGGGGGAACAGGGGTGGAGAAAGTGGTGAGAGGGATGCAGAAAGAAGCAAGAGCGGTGCAGAAAGAAACAAAAGAAGAGCAGAAAGAAGGAACAGGGGTGCAGAAAGAGGCAAGAGAAGTGCAGAAAGAGGCATGAGGGGTGCAGAATGATGCAAGAGATGTGCATAAAGAAACAAAAGAAGTGCAGAAAGAAGGAACAGAGGTGCAGAAAGAGGCAGTAGGGGTGCAGAAAGAGGGAAGGGCGGTGGAGAAAGAGGCAATGGGGTGTAGTAAGAAGCAAGAGAGCTGTAGAAAGAAACAAAAGAAGTGCAGAAAGAAGGAAAGGAGGTGCAGAGAGAGGCAAGAAAGGTGCAGAAAGAGGGAAAAGGGGTGCAGAAAGAGGCACGAGGGGTGCAGAAAGAAGCAAGAGAAGTGCAGAAAGAGGGATGAGGGGTGTAAAAAGAGGCAAGAGAAGTGCAGAAAGAAGCAACAGAGATGCAAAAATGGGGAACAGGGGTGGAGAAAGTGGCGAGAGGGATGCAGAAAGAAGCAAGAGCGGTGCAGAAAGAAACAAAAGAAGAGCAGAAAGAAGGAACAGGGGTGCAGAAAGAGGCAAGAGAAGTGCAGAAAGAGGCATGAAGGGTGCAGAATGATGCAAGAGATGAGTATAAATAAACAAAAGAAGTGCAGAAAGAAGGAACAGAGGTGCAGAAAGAGGCAGTAGGGGTGCAGAAAGAGGGAAGAGCGGTGGAGAAAGAGGCAATGGGGTGTAGTAAGAAACAAGAGAGCTGTAGAAAGAAACAAAAGAAGTGCAGAAAGAAGGAAAGGAGGTGCAGAGAGAGGCAAGAAAGGTGCAGAAAGAGGGAAAAGGGGTGCAGAAAAAGGCACAAGGGGTGCAGAAAGAAGCAAGAGAAGTGCAGAAAGAAACAAAAGAAGTACAGAAAGAAGGAACAGAAGTGCAGAAATAGGCAAGAGGGCTGCGGGAATAGGGGTGTGAAAGAGGCACAAGGGGTGCAGAGAGAAGCAAGAGAGGTGCAGAAAGAAGCAACAGAGGTGCAGAAAGAGGGAAGAGGGGTGGAGAAAGAGACAAGAGAAGTGCAGAAAGAAGCAACAGAGATGCAGAAAGGGGGAACAGGGTGGATAAAGAGGCAAGAGAGGTGCAGAAAGAAACAAAAGAAGTGCAGAAACAAGGAACAGAGGTGCAGAAAGAGGCAGGAGGGGTGCAGAAAGAAGGAAGAGGAGTGCAGAAAGAGGCAAGAGCGGTGCAGAAAGAGGCAAGAGGGGTGCACAAAGAAGGAAGTGAGGTACAGAAAGAGGCAAAAGAGGTGCAGAAAGTAGAAGAGAATTGCAGAAAGAGGCAAGAGAAGTGCAGAAAAAGAATGAAAGGTGCAGAAAGAAGCCTCAGAAATGCAGAAAGAGGCAAGAGGCAAGAGAGGCACAGAAAGAAGCAAGAGTGGCTTGCACACCATTAGTACCAATTTAACACCCACATTTAGCAATAAGTAACAGGTGACCATTCTAGGTTTGCAAAGGACCTTCCACGACGCTGTAACACTTGTCGCTGCATTTTTGGTAACGTTTGAGCTGTTTGAGCTGGAAACAAGGCTTTTTTTGTTCAAATCTGCAGATTAGGCAGCAGATGATGGATTATGTGGCTAATGCGGAAAATGTACAATTGTGCGAAAGTCGGTGCAGCCAAACAGTCGCATAATTCCAGTGGCCCTACTCATACCTCTGACTAGGTCCAGAAGTTCTCCTCAGTGATTCCTTCTTTTTTTTGTCTCATTGAGTTCATAGTTTAGCTTCAATGGAAATGAGGAAGACTAAACCTGAGCTTACCACTCCACAACACAGACTACCATACCACATAATTACTCTCCATAACACATAATCCCACTCTACATAATTCCTAAACACTAAATACCACATACTTCCTATCTACATAATTTCACTGCACAACATACCACATAGTTCCACTACACACAACGTACATGTTATGTTATGTTAAAAATTATTTATTGAGCGCACATACATCGGGCGGTTTCTTGGCGCTAAGTAGGGGCGGTTGCATTCACAAGACAGTGAGCTCAATTATATGCCTGGGAGACTAACCAAGTTTTTAGTAGTTTTCTGAACTGGGCATAAGAGGTGGACATACGCAGTTCGAGAGGAAGGGGGTTCCAAAATTGAGGAGCCAGGATCGTGAATCTGAGGCTCCCATGTTTCTTACGTTTGAAGGAGTTGAGGGTCAACAGGTTCTTGTTAGAAGAGCGTAGGTCGCGAGAGGGGACATACCGCTGTATCTTTGAAGCGATAAAAGCAGGGCCGTGTTCTGAGAGGGCTTTATAAATGGTGCAGCCTAACTTGAAGAGACAGCGTTGGGACAAAGGAAGCCAATGGAGGCTCTTCAACAATGGTCTAACATGATGGTGCTTAGGCTGACCAAGGATTAGCCTGGCCGCGTGATTCTGCACCAATTGTAGACGATGTAATTGGTAGGCTGGTATACCAGCATACAGGGAATTTGCGTAATCAATATGCGAAATTACCAGGGCAAGGACGACCTGGGTAAGGGCCTCGGTGGTCAAGAATCTGCTGATCTTCCGGATTCTTCGCAGATGGAAAAAACAAGCGGAGACCACTGAGCTGATCTGGGCCTTCATAGTTAGATCATTACTGATCACAATTCCCAGGCTTTTAACAGAGCTGGCTGGGAGTGGGGGACTCCCCAGTAGTGGAGGCCAGAAATTAGAATTCCACGGATTGGCTGGGCCACCAGTGAGAATCAGCTCGGTTTTATCAGGGTTAAGTTTGAGCTGGTTGACATTCATCCAGTCACTGATAAAACTCATTGTGGATTGGAAGCTCGCAACCGATGATACAGATGAGTCGATATTAAACACTAGCTGAAGGTCATCAGTGTAGTTAAAAGTTATGACCTCTCTCTTACGCAGGGCCAGAATCAAGGGTAAAATATACAGGTTAAAAAGAAGGGGTGAGAGGGAAGAGCCCTGTGGAACCCTGCAGGTCAGTTTTCTTTTTTCTGCAGAGAAGTTAGCAAGGCGAACTGCTTGGAAGCGGTTGCTGAGAAAGGAGGAGATCCACTTCAGCGACAGACCCTGGATCCCGGCGCTGCCGACACAGTCGATCAAAAGGTGATGGTCAACGGTGTCAAAGGCGGCCGACAAATCCAGGAGCACCAGGGCTTGGGTAGTGCCCTGGTGGGCACCCCTTCTAAGTTCGTCCAAGACTGCCAAGATGACTGACTCAGTGGAATGTGCAGGTCTAAAACCTGCTTGTTGGGAGTCCAGGTAATGAGATTGCTCTACAAAGGAACTGAGACAGTTGGCAACATGGGCTTCTAGAATTTTACCTAAATAAGACAACAAGGAGATGGGACGATAATTGCTGGAGATCAAGGGGTCAGAGCTGGGTTTCTTCAGAATAGGGACAACTTCGGCATTTTTAAATAAGTTAGGAACAGTACCTTGAGCAAGGGAGTTGTTTAAAAGCGATAGGGGGGGTCCGGACAGGAAAGAAAAACTTCCCGAAGGATGTGGGGAGGACAACTATCCGTAGGGGAACCAGACCAGACCTTTTTAAGTAGGGCAAAGAAAACATCTCTAGTGATTGAAGGGATTCGATCAAGATGAAGGGAGTTTGTGTGTAGGCACAGAGGGGCGAAGGGTAAGATAGACCTGGGGATACTGGCCTTAATGGTGGCGGTTTTCTCGATGAAAAATGAGTTGAGAAAGTCGCATAAAAGTTGTGATGGAGCAGGTTTTGCAATTACTCGATCTGGCTTAGCAAGTTCATCCACTATAGAGAAGATGTCCTTGGCTTTGTGGGCTGATTTTAATATTTTTAAGGAAAAATATTCTGCTTTGGTCTGGAGGATAGCACTTTTGTAATCTCTGAGTAAGGACACAAAAGCGGCCTTTTTATCGGAGCAATAATCGCGTCTCCACCTACGTTCAGCTTGTCTCAGAGCCAGTTTCTTCGCTTTTAGGTCGTCAGAGAACCAGCGTTGAGCGTCATGGGGCCTCTTAATTTTAATTTTCCTCAGGGGGGCTATGCTGTCTCTGGCTGATTCAAGCCAGGTGTTGATGTTTTCTGCCTGGGTGTGGGGGGACTCCTCCTGAGCAGTGGGGGCTGAGGCAGTTAGCAAGGAGCAAAATTCATCGATGTCCACCCGACCCCAGTTTCTAGCCATGAAATTTCCTGACAGAGGAGCTTTGGTCGGGGGGACATCCACTCCTCTCCCAAAAACATTAGTAAAAAACTTTTACATTTACAACGCCAATAGCTCTAACTCTTGCAAATGCGAGACCTATTACATTACAAATGCTTCTTTAACTGGTAGTCGCGTTTGCAGAGTGGTCGAGAACGGGGGCTGGGCCTCCAACCAGCGCTCAGGAATTCCGCTGCGTAGGACTTACAGGATGTACCAGGAGGGCTTCTTCGCCCCCAAAGTCAATCAGGAGTAAAGCAGACTTCATCCCCCAACCCGTAGTGTGCCAGAAGGCGTGTTTGCAGAGTGGTGGAGAAAGGGGGGCGTGGCCTCCGAAGACCTCTTAGCAATACCACTGTGTGTGACTTACTGGAGGTAACAGGAGGGGTAGTAGGCCCCAAGGACATCCTTGGGGGCCAACTACCCCTCCTATTACTTCCAGTAAGTCCCACACAGCAGCATTGGTAAGTACTCATAGCAGGCCACGCCCCCTTTGCCCACCATTCTGCAAACACGCTCCCTGGCGCGCTCTGGGAAGGGGATTAAAGTCTCCTTCGCTGCTGGAGGTCCTTCGGGGCCAACTAGCCTACCTGATACCTCCAGTAAGCCCCAGATAGTGGGATTGCTGAGAGGGGGACACAGGCCACACCCTCTTTGTCCACCACTCTGCAAACTCACCTCCTGGCATGCTCTTGGTTCAGAGATGAAGTCCCCTTTCCTCCTGAGGGTCCCTGGGGGCCAACTAGCCCACCAGGTACCTCCAGTAAGCCCACCACAGCTGGATTGCTGAGAGTGGTCCGAGGCCATGCCCCCTTTTTACACTACTCTGCAAATGCGCCTCCTGGCGCACTGCTACCGAGGGGATGAAGTCCACTTGTGTCCTGAGGTCCTCAGGACACAAGAGGACCTCATCGCCCCACCAGCAGTGTGCCAAGAGGTGCGTTTGCAGAGTGGTGTAAAAAGGGGCGAGGCCTCGGACCGCCTCTCAGCAAGCCCACTGTGTGGGGCTTACAGGAGGTAAGAGATGGGCTAGTTAGCCCCTAAGGACCCTTAGGATTCAAGGGGGCTTAATCCCCCAATCCAGAACGTGCCAAGAGGCGCGTTTGCAGTGGTGCAGGGAGGGGGCGGGGCCTCCGGCGAGATGCCGGCTTTTTTTAAATTTCCTTTTTGGAAGGGGGGCTCTGTGGCCCCCCTTCCCTTTATTATTTTTGGGCCCTGGGGACCCCACCCCCCAGGGCCTGAGTATTTTTATGTTTTAAAAAAAAAAAAACGGGAAGGGTCCGCGCGGCCCCCCTCCCATGGCCGGGGCATGGCCATTGTAGGAAAGTAGGATCTGCTTCTTATGGTTATCCCCACTTTTTGCTTTTTGCACCCACTGTTTTGATTAGTCTGGCTGGGATCCTGCTATTCAGGACCCCAGCCTATCTGCTTTCTCCCTCAAATTGCAACATATGTACTTTGGTACACTCCAGATTGGATACTGGGGTGCCCTTACAGGTCCCTAGTATATGGTACCCAGGTACCCAGGGCATAGGTGCCCCAGAGGCCTCCCATAGGCTGAAGCATGTATTATGCCACCCATGAGAGGCCATGCAAAATGGAACCTCAGGTCTACTACTGCAGCCTGTGTAAGTTGGTGATTGCACCACTTACTTAAGATATAGGTTCACTATATCTATATATATCACTACACTTAAAACTTTGTAGGTCACCCCTATAGCAGGCCTTAACAATCCTGAAGGCAGGGTGCTGGGTTTTGCATGAGAGGGTGCTCCTGCATGAGCAGGGCCCCTCTGCAGTCTTCAGAGACCATTCTCCCGGGCTGTACGTGATACTACCAGACATATAGGTAGAGGTGCATTATAACCTCGCGGTAAATGCTATCTCGAAAACGACTGCAACGAAGTATGTCGTGTTTGGTGTCAAACACCTTGGAATCATACCTCCACACCAGTTACTGGTGTGGAGGTATGATTCCTCCCCTCAGAACCGAGGTTCTGGGGGTACCTAAGTCTACCGGTACCAACTTTCTCGAGCCTTACAGCACAAAATGGATGCTGCCAGCCACAGACACGAGTCTGCCCTCCTGCTGCTGAGCCAAGCTCGAGCAGGGGAAGGCAGCACAATAGGCATCCTGTCACAGGGAGGTGTTACCACCTCCCAGATAGGATTTAGTGTATTGGGGCTGGGTGGGTGCACTGTCTCAGTGCCAGAAAGTCTGCACGAGGGGCACACTTGGTGTCCCTGTGCATAGTCCAGTTCAAACCAGTTCTAGGAGCCATCTGCTCCTGCTCTGGCGTGAAACTGGACAAAGGACATGGGTGTAGCCACCCCCCTGTCCTGTCCCTCCCCTAGGAGGGTCCCAAGAATCTGTCCAACCCTTTCCCGTGGGTATAAAATGGGTTACCTGGCTACAGGACATTATATTTACGTGGACAAGATTCTGCAAGAAGATACCACTACACTTCGACCATCTGAACACCCTGGACTTCGCTGGACCTCCCTTGGGCTCGACTTCATCTTCCCTTGCCGTCCCTAGTCTCGCCACTGTCCATGATCCATACAGGCTCTGTGCAGGACCCTGTGGACCTCCAAGACAACAGAAGAATCTCCCTTGGAGTGAAGGAGTCACTCCCCTGCAAACGCAGGCACCATAACGCATCTGACTGGATTGCTGACCCTGAGCTCCTGCACACTCCAAAGGGTCCAGCAACACAAGAGGGGAGTTTCTGAAGGTTGCTGAGGTTGAGCTGCCCTCTTACCAAGTTTGAGGCAGATATCCCTCGTGGGGACCGTATACCTTTACTCCTGTGCACCGCGTCCATTTGCAGCTGCACATGCTTGTTGTTGTGCAACAATTTTGTGCATTGCGCCATTTGTATCCCTGACAACAGCGCATCTTTTCTGAGAAGGACTCTGGCATCATCACACACTGTGCCCTGCTAGCTGGTATCCTGTGAAACTGCCTGAGGTCCCCTCGCGACTCCTGTGCCTTCGGCCTATGGGTCCACCTGAGGGTCAACTTTGCTTTATTTGGGCTCCCCTGGTTCCTCCAGGCCTGCCCTGACTCCCCTTGCTGTGGTGCATCTCCTGGTTCTTGCTGGGCCAGATCAACACTGAATTTGACCTCTATGTTGTTTGCAGCTGCCAAGGCTTGATTGGTGCTCCAGCTGGACACCGACCCCTCAGCACTCGACATCCTTTGTGGGACAGCTCGCCTCTGGCTCCTGGTTGTCCTAGACATCTCTGGGTCCTCGCAGCTGAAGAGTCAAGCTCACCGTCAACACACGTGAAGCACCCAACATCGGTGGGCATTCGTCTACCGAGTCCCTGGTCACTCCCAAGTGACCCAGACTCTGTCCCCTCTGCTTTCAGGTTCTTCTCATCTAGAATCCACGTTTGGATTCCACCGGACACTTTTCGTTCTTCCAGCAGCAGCATTTCTTTGTTGACATCCATAGAAAACGACGAGGGTTTCCGACGCCACTTCGCACCTATGCACCCGGCTCCTCTGGGATAGGTAACTCTGGTACAAATGTATCCACGGGTGGGGTGGCTCTCCAAACCCTTAAGTTCCAAGGGCTGTCTTCGTAATCTGCTGGGAAGGGTCCTTAATCTCTGATCTTCCAACCGTGACTTTCCCATTGAATTGTACAGAGCACGTGGTCGTGTTCTCACACTGCACCCGTCCTCCGTGGGGTCCCTGTTCACTCACCTTGGGTGGTTCCTTGGGGTCCCAGTGATTCTTCACCTTCTAGACTAGGTCTAGTCCAGAGTCGTGGTTCTTATACCACTTATTTAGTATATGGTTTGGTCTCCCCCGGGAGCCCACTGTGTATTGTGCTACTTACGTTTGATTCTTTGCAACTGTATTATTTGATTTGTGTTCTATCCTCGTGTAGAGGATACTAGAGAGTGTTATATATAATAGATACATATTTTTATAACTACTGTGTGGTTTCCCTTTCATTTAACCAATACTATAAGGTTGCATTCTGGTAAAACAACGTGCTTAGCATTCCTTCAAGACATAGCCTGAAGGCTGCTCTCCATAGCTACCACTAGGATAGCTTTCAATAAAGGTTATCTTTGACCTAATCACCATAAGGGTTGTTTGGACTGGTGCAAGGTGCCCACTTTAATTTGTGGACAGCATATACCAGGCCAACTTCTCACAGCCACATATTTTTTTTAATTATTAAGGAGGGGGGCTGCGTGGCCCCCCTCCTGAGGCCATTATTGGCCCGGGGACCCCATCCCCCGGGGCATTGCCTCATTTTTTGGGAAGTTTTTTTCATGGAAGGGGGCGCGTGGCCCCCCTTCCCAGGGCCATTATTGGCCCTGGGGACCCCATCCCCTGGGGCCGGCCCTCACGTTGTGGACTGCGGGGGGAGCCCCAATGCCCCCGCAGTCCCATCCGGCTCCCCGCCTCCTGCAGGAGCCAGCATTGCTTTTGGACAAGGGGAGCTGCTGACATGCAGCTCACCTTGTGCAAAAGCAATCTGCTTTGCTTCTTGGAAGTGAGAGCAGGTTTCCTGCTCTCGCTTCCAAGAAGCAAAGCAGTGTTTGCAAACGGCAATGTCCTGGGAGGGGCACCCCGGACATTGCAGGAGCCGGCTCTGGGGGGTGGCGGTCTCCAGGGCCATCAAGGGCTCCAGGAGGGGGGACCGCGCGGCCCCCTCCCAACTTCAACATAGCCCCGGGGAGGTGGTGGTCCCTGGGGTTTGGGGGGGCCCGCGAGGCCCCCTGTCCTGAAATTCAGTGTGCCCCGGGGAGGTGGTGGTCCCCAGGGCAGTGTGGTGGGGGCAGGAGCCCCCCCACACTTCTTTTTATTTTAATTGAAGCCCCGGGGAGGTGGCGGTCCCCGGGCTTGGGGAGGCCTGCGAGGCCCCCCGCCTCACATTACAAAATGCCCCAGGGAGGTGGTGGTTCCCAGGGCTGCGGGGAGGCCGCGTGCCCCCCGCACATCATCAGCAAAGTCCCGGGGAGGTGGCGGTCCCCGGGGCTGCAGGGGCCCCTGTGGGCCCCCGCTACATACATTTTGATTGCCCCCGGGACCTGGCCCACCCGGGGGCTTAAGGAAAACAAAGCGCGGGAGCCCGTGCTTTTTTATTTTAAAATAATTTTTTCGTCCGGATTCGCGCACCCAGCGCGAATTCGGCCTATTTGTTTTTTTAAATGCTTTTTTGGGCCCTGGGGGTCCTTGTGGGACCCCCTGAGCAGGCCGAGGGGGTCAGGGTGTTTCTACCCTGTCCCCTTTTCTTGTTTTTTAATGTTTTTTCTACTGTTTTCTTGTGACTCGGTTACCGAGTCACTAGATGGCTGCCAACACATTCTGGTTTGGAGTGTTGACAGCCAATCGGAATGAAGCTCGTGCTCAGGAGGATTCGCGAATCCTCATCAGTGCTCAGATATCAATATTTTTCTTTTTTGAATTTCTCAGCAACTACTGAACAGATTTACACCATTTAAAACAAGCACGCTTTCTAGACCAAGACCTACCTTTTTGCCAAATTTGGTGTAATTCCGTTCAGCAGTTCGGGCTGTAGCTTTGTCTAAAGTTTCCTATGGAAATTAACATTTTTTCTAAGCCCCCGCTTGATGAATCACCCCCAAACTTTCAAGACAGGAGCTGACCTGAGCTGGTCATTAGTTTGGAAAATTTCGCGAAGATTCGTCAAACGGTGCCAAAGATATTGGCAAAAGAAAAAACGCTTTTTGAATAGAAACAAGGTCCTAACTATATAATTGAACGATATCCTTAATGAGTCATGTTAAAAAAATTATTTATATACCATACATATTTCAACAAATCCAGGTGTGTAGGTATATATTCTGTTACGTGTGCAGAACTTTAAAAATTATCCTGCACTGCTGTATGCCATCATTGCATGTATGAGATTCTTCGGCGCCGAACAGAGACGGCGATCACAGACGGTGATCAAAAAACCTAGTAAGAGACATGTGATCCACCCATCCTGGCGCGAATACAATTTTAATATTGCGTCGCTATTTAAATGTGGCTCTTTTGAGCATAACGCATGGAGCTCAACAGCAAAGCCCAATATCTTGATTGATCAACAACCAACTTATATGCCTGATTGAACCGCTTAAAAAAGGGTCTTAGTTCCACATATGAATTTTATGTCCTGAAGATGGTCTGCTAGAGGAGCAACATAAAAGACTGAAACATCGGCGCATCATCCCATTTTCCATCTTATCGAAGAAATTCTACGTTTAGGAAATTCATGTCGCATATATAGGCTGTTTCCAAACATGACTATATTTCAAAATGGGTTCAAATACATTGGTGGTAATGAAAAACTAGATTATGTGATTTGGGCTTTTGTCGCGTTTGTATGTATTAGATTTATATGTACCCTAGAAATTCATTTTTTGGTTATAAGTTGATACAAAAAAGAAATACACCCATCTATTTTTCTTTGTCCTATGAGATTGATTCACTATTGAATTTTTGAATTTATGTTAAAAATGTATAGTTTTGATGCTATTCTTAAAGCATTTATAAGTAATTGTTGAAAGGCATTTAATTGTTTTTTCAAATAATATCCCTTGCAGGTATCTCTACTCGATAACTTTAATCACCCAATGCCACAAGGGAAGATTGGGTAGCCCAATTTTTTATTAATACTTTTAGAGAGTTGCCATTTTTCTTACTTAGCCATTTGTTGCCTGCAGCCTGTCTCTGGGTCACATGACTGGGTGTAGTTGACAGTTGTGCTTTGTGTATTCCTCCTAGACAGCTATACACAATAGGAAGCTTATGGGTACATGGATGGGCCATCACTGCAGGATGGGAGGGAAGATCTGGGAACAGTCTCATTTACACTTGAATAGGCTTGCCTCCACTGAAAGGGCTGCATACTGTGAGAAGTTGGCCTGGCATATGCTGTCCACTAATTATAGTGGGCACCTTGCACCAGTCCAAACAACCCCTTATTGGAGATAGGTTAAAGACAACCTTTATTGAAAGCTATCCTAGTAGTAGCTATGGAGAGCAGCCTTCAGGCTAAGTCTTGAAGGAATGTAAAGCAGCTTGTTTTACCAGTCTATAATCTCTTGAGTGACCAAATGAAAGAGGACCACACCAGGTATATATTCAAAATATATGTATTTATTGCTAAACACACCCCTCTAGTCTCTTTATGAGGCTAGAGTTCGAAATACATAAGTTATAAGTTAGTTATCTACAGTAATAGCACAAATACACGTTTGAGCCCTAGGGGCGTACCAAACCATATACCAATAAAATGGTATAAGAACCACGACTGAGCTAGACACAGGGCCTAGAGCCTGTAGAAGTGCTTGGACCACAAGGAACCACCCAAGGTAGTGACACAGGGGACCCACGGGGGACGCGTGCAGTGTATGAACACAGCCGCGAATCGCCGTTAACTTCTATGGGGAAAGTCACGGTTTGAATTTAAAAGAAAAGGGACACTTAGAGCAGGACTTGGAGCAAACACTTTGAGAACTAGGCTGTTCTAGTGTCAATACCCACGGGAGCACCGGAGTACTCGAGTTACCTCACCCAGGGGAGCCGGGTGCATAGGTGTCTTTCGGGGTCGGGTTTCGTCGTTGTTTTCAATGGTGATCTGCTGCAAAGTGCTGCTGGCGGCCAAGTCGAAAGTGTTTGGGTGGATCCAAAGGTGGATCAAAGATCTGAAGAAACTGAAAGCAGAGGGGACAGAGTCTGGGTCACTAGCCAGTGACCAGGAAGGCGATGAGCAGATGCCCACCGATGTCGAGTGCTTCAGGTAGGTTGACGGTCATCTTGACTCTTCAGCCACGAGGTCCAGGAGGCGTCGACGACAACCAGGAGCTGGATTAGAGCTGTCCCACGACGTCTGTCGATTGCAGGGGTGTCGGCGACCGGATTGGACCCAACAAGTCTTGGCAACGGCAAGTCTCGTGGAAATGGAAGAAGGACGATGTTGCAGACCAGCAAGGTCTGTGGGACTCACCCAGCAAGAGTAAGTCAGGGCATGCCTGGAGCAACCAGGGAGCCCAAGCAGAAGAAGACTGGCCTTCGGGAGGGCCTACTAGCCAACGGACTAGCGACCGCGAACTAGCCTCGAGTCGACGCACGTGGAGATGGCTCACAGGACACTCGTGGAGTGGAGGCCAGTGATCTTCGGTGCAGTTGGTGCTGGAGGCTGGGGCTACTCGGAGCCCAAAGCACGACTTCGTGGGAGACCCAGAAGAGGATGCACTTGCAAATGCGATCGGTGTCCAGGGGTCACGGTTCCACGTTACCCACGACAGCTATGGGCCTCAGCTTTGCTGGGGACTCAGGGCAGCCTCGGGGAAGTCTGGAAATCTACCTCTGGTGATGCAAAGCCTTCAGCGTCCGGCGGGAGCTTCAGCAATGCAGACTGGACAATTGCTTCTTTGGTGCCTGCCAAGCAGGGGAGTCACTCCTTGACCCCAAGGGAGATTCTTCAGTCCTCTAATCTTGAAGTAGAGCGTCGAAGGTCAAGGATTCTGTGTCAGAGTTTCGTCCAGGTTAATCTAAAGTCCTAAGGACTGGGGTCCCATACTTATACTAAGGTAGGGGGTTGGACATACTCTGTGGCCCCACCTATGGGAGGGTCAGGGCAGAGGGGTGGTTACACCCCTTTCCCTTTGTCCAGTTTCGCGCCAGAGCAGGGGCTGGAAGCCCTGAGCCGGTTTGAACTGGGGTATGCACAGGGACACCAAATGTGCCCCCAGTGCAGGACTTCAAAGCGCCAGAGAGTGCTCCCGCCCAGCCCCAATACACACTATCCTGTCTGGGGAGGTGGTTACACCTCCCTGGGACAGGAAACCTATTGTCCAGGCCTCCCCTGCCGGAGTTTCGGTCAGCAGCAGGAGGCCAGACTCGTGTCTGTGGCAGCGGCATCCATTTTGTGATGCCAGGGCTCTGGAAAGTCAGTACCGGGTATACCGGTGTGTACATGTCTCTCCCTCTAGAAGGGTGGAATGCTACCCCCGCCGCCAGAACTGGCGGGGGTAGTATTCCAAGATGTTTGACACCAAACACGACATGTTTCCGGGCAGCCATCCCAAAGTTAGCATTTAACGCGAGGTTATAATGCGCTTAAGAGTATATGGTCGGGCTGCACTACAAACAGCATCAGAGAAGGGTCTCCGAACGCTGCAGAGGGGCCCAGCTCATGCAGGGGCACCCTCTCACATAGGAACCACGCACTCTGCCTTCAGGATTGATAAGGCCTGCCATAGGAGTGACTTATAGGTTTATATGTGTGTATGTAGGTAGTGATATAGGTAGCCTATATCACAGTAAGGGGTGCATGCACCACCTTACCCAGGCTGCAGTAGCAGACCTGTGGTGTCATTTTGGATGGCCTTCCAGGGGTGGCACAATACATGCTGCAGCCCCTGGTAGGCCTCTGAGGTACCTATGCCCTGGGTACATAGTATACCATATACTAGGGACTTATAAGGGCACTCCAGATTCCAATCCGAGATGTGCCTAAGGCACATGGAAACCATTTTAGAGAGGAAGCAGCTAGGCTGGGGTTCTGATTAGCAGGGCCCCAGCCAGACTAAGGTCGAAAAACAGTGAAGCATCAGCAAAAAGTGGGGGTACCCATGTGAAGCAGATCCTACTCTCCTACACATACCCCGTGTAGTTAGTCTGGACCCAGGAAGGCAGGGTACCTGTGCACTTCAAAGGCATGCCTCTAGAAGCTTCTCCCCACTTCAAAGGCACAACTGTGTATAAATACTGAACATCGACACCAACTTCTCAGTACACTTCTGGACCTGTGGATACAATGCGAGGAAGAAGGAGTGCTGTGCTGCTTAAAGGACTGCCACTCTGCTGGACTGCTGTTCTGAAGGACTGCTGCCCTGCTGTGCTGACCTGCTGCCCTCTTGCCTAGGTGATAAGGACTGGACCTGCATCTTTTGAACCAAGAACCCTTGAGTGACTCCAAGGCTAGTTGGATGGCCTCCTGATCTGAAGCCTCAGGGACATAGCATGCTTCCTACAACCCTACACCCCCATCTGGACTCTGTCAACTGTGAGTCTACCCTGCCAAGTTGTGCCGCCCCAGTTCTGGACACTTGAAAGTGGGTCTAAGGTGCTTTGCCAGCCTCTGTGGATCCAGCGGAACTAAAAAATCTCCCCTGCTGCAAGGCACAACCCAGAGCAGAAATAACACATCTCTGCTGCTGCATGTATTGGACTTGTAGCAAAGACCCGCACTGCCTCTGCAGCCTCTAACCTCTTCAGAACCCATCCTCAGTGCAGGCCCTTACATCCCTGGTTGATGGCAGCCTCGATGACGATGCCAGACTCCACATCGCAGCCTCGCAGCTGATCAGAACCGACACATCAACCAGACTGTGTGACACATCCTTGACCCCAGAATTCACATCGCAAGCCCTCATCTAGGGGATTCCTGACATCAACACAGGACCTCGCACTGCAGCCTCACCACGCCTCAGAACCAATGAATCCCCTCAGCTGCATGTCGCCTCTTTGATGCCGATCCTCATAACACTCTGCAAACCAGGATTTACGGTACTTTGTTCAGCTGGCCTAACTGGGACTCTGTAGCCAGCTCATTATCCATTGTGGTCGGCCTGAACTTGTGACTTTGTCCCTGTCTGGCACGACCAGATAACTACAGTTGGTGCATTGTGCTTTTTCGCACTATTTTCCCTAAAATCTTTATAACTGCTAATCTCCAGTTCTACTGATTGGAGTTTTGTGGTTTTGGTCTTGTTTGTTTATTAAAATGTATTCTATTTTTCGAACTTGGTGTGGGATCCTTTTTGTGTGGTGTTTTTCACTTTGATCCTGTTTGAAGTGTTGCATAAAGGTTTTACACATTGCATCCAAGTTAAGCCTGACTGCTCTATGCCAAGCTACCAGAGGGCTTAGCACAGGTTAATTTAGGGTTGGCTTGTGCCTCACCGTGACAAGGTGTAAGGTTGCTGCTTAACCAGGGCTCACACTCTAGTAAACCAACAACCCAATTTTTTAGAGGGAGGCATGTATTGTGTAATTTGAGCTGGTGGTTGGAGGTGGGGCCCGCCACCTTTCTTTTTGGGGTTTGGAACTTATTTCTAATAATCAGAGTAGAGTGAGAAAGGTAGAACAGGGGAGAAGGAGAAGGGAGAAAAATATGGAAAATATTGAAAAAGGGAGAAAGCAAGGATAAAAAAGAACTTGTACAAGTGAGATAAATGGGCAGGAATTGTATGATGGTGGATGAAGAGAGGCATGAGGGAGAATCAAGATGAGACAGCCTTGGCATTCAGCAACCTTGGCATTCAGGAGTGGCAGTGGTGGGCTTCTGAAAAAGACTTGGGCACCTACACCTATTCTTTTACAAATTAAACATTTGAGCCATTCCGTTCCTGAACAAAGGAGATAAAGTACTTCTGCCATCTGTGTCGAGGACAATGCTATGAGTTGGAAGAAGTGATGACTGTGTGAATGGAAAGAAGGATTCAGCATGCTGGCAGAAAATTTGTTCTGAAAAACTGTCTTTTCACCTTCGCGGTGATTCAACATGTGTGTCTTTCTGCATGTATGTGCACACATGATGGGTTCCTCATGCCCTGTATGTGTGGGCAAGAAGGCAAAGTAGTCTGTTTGCTTTGCAGTTCATGCATGGTGCAGTGCATATTGGCATTTTGAAGCACAGAGACCAAATATATGTGCACCATATTGTTTGTTCAATTTAAAGTAAAAGTGGCAGAAAGTTCGAGAGACCTAATTCCTCATCTACTTTGAAAACTGCTCCATCACTGACAGCTGTTCTTTGGAGAGTGCTTACAGCCATTGAGAACCTCCACAAGGCACTGCCAATACTGTATTCCCAATGCTGAAGATGCAGATCTAATTCACACTGGCTGTTCAAGAGCCCTCAAAGATGAGATGTAATATGCTAGTTGGGCAACAGTGTGACCTGGAGGACAAACCTTTGTTAAGGAAATAATTGTATTAAAAATGCAGGCATTAGAATTGCAGAGGACTTGTTTGGCTAGTCTAAGAGTTGTACTCAGGGTGTCTTTCTCTTGTGAGGGATTTAAGCGAGGGTCAAGAAAAAGAGGTTCTAAAATGCTTTTTCTCTGTGCAATTTCCATAGGGAACTTTAGACAGTGCTAAAGCTAAAACAGCTGATCGACACTGGCAGAAAGCAAGATCTTTTCCCAGAAAGCACGCTTTTTATCATTTGATGGAAATCTGTTCAGTAGTTTTTAGAAATTATAGTTATATTGACAGTTGGGCTGAAATTCCACAATTCAAGACCTCTGATTGGGTGAGGGGATTTTTCAGGGTGAGCACTCAGATTGGCTGGTTGCAACATGAATAGAAATGTTGCGATAGTCATTACAGGACTTGGAAAAAGGACATAATGGGAAAGAGTGGGAATAATCAGAACCCCTAGCTCTTGCGGGGGATTTCCAAAGGTTGTTTTGAGGTCCCAAGGTACTTCCACAGACCCGCTGAAAAAATAACTACGTGTAAAAGGGCGGGGCACCCTTTTTCCATTAAAATCCTCCCGGGACGGGCCACAGCCTGGGGGTCAGCGCAGTTTTATTTAATATATATATTATATGTGGAGGGGGGCATGTGTGCCTCCTCCCTGAGCCATGTAAACAATAGGACACAAAAGATGCTTCTACTTTTTCCCCCTGCCTGCCAGAGAGCAGGCTGGGAAAACTGGAATGGATTTCCTCCCTCACTCAGGTACCAAAAATAGAGATTTCTGCATCCAGGTGGAAGCTCATTGACGTGTGGCCAGCTCCTATGCTAGCACCTGAGGATGGGTGCTGGCTAGTGAGCCAAAAATAAAAAAAATAACAAAAAAAGATTTGGCTAACTCACACCCACATCCCAGGATGGGTACTGGTTGGGGTGCAGGAGGGGCCACGGTGGACTTAGGGCTCTCCCTGCGGGCCCCCAACAATATGGCAAAGTGTGGGTGTCCCATGTGGGACCGCGGAACCTAGAAAAAAATGCTGGGAGTACCTAATAATGCCCTCTATGGTCTAATTTGCATATGTTTTCCTGCATTGCGATTCCCCAGTCTGAGCAGAGCCACCACCATGTTACAAAAATGTTGTAGGGGGTTGCAGGAAGTGCAGCTGTCTCACAGAAATCATTTATTAAAAGTAAGCTTATGTTTCCTGAGTGTATACAGTGTGACTCCAAGAAATGTTTTTGATAGATCTAATAGTTCCCAAAGCTGGAGTTTATATTCTTCAGCTAAGTGCTGCAGGGACACCTTCTAGTAGGTCTTATGGCTGCTTTATGTGGCCTGAGGAATGTAAAATTAAGTTTCTGGCAGTGTTTACTATAGTTGATAAGCCAATAGGCTTGCCCTTTATGTTGATGTAGTTATTCCTTGACAAAGCTAATAGGTCTGACTTTTATGACCCCGTTACAAAACCAGTAGAGCTGTGTTATATAAAATCACATATCTTATATTGTGATGATCATTCTCATTGGCTGGCCATGCATGGGGGTTAGCCGCCCCAGGTACACCTGTCCACCACAGGCCTGTGATGTTATAACTAGGTCTGGTAGTAAGAATATTCTTTGCATTAAAAAAATCCTAGAATATCATTTAAAAAAACAAAGGTTAAAGTGATGTTATAGTTGAGAGAAAATGTCAGCTAAAAATACAATTTTAAACTAAAAACACTGAAAGTCATCAGTTATAGTTTACTGAGCTAACAATAACCTGTGCACACACCATGCACTGCTTATGACCTCACATCAATTATGTCATATGGGATTTAATCAGTGATGTAATATGTGAGATTATAAGCAGTGTATGGAGGGGGCACAGGTTATCTTTAGCTTGCTGAAGTATAAATGTCAAATTTCAGTGTATTTTTGGGGGTTTAAAATATTAGGTTACGACTGACATTGTCACCTAACTATAACATTCCTTAACCTTTTTTCAGTATGTATGTATATATATATATCACTCAAATGAGTCCGCAACTCCACGCAGGTAAGTTGGATACCAACATTTATTTCCAAGGAAAGCAAGCATTTTAGTCCGTGAATTTCCCCATGCATTGCCTGACGCGTTTCCGAGAACATTTCTCCTTTTTCAAAGGCGCAGGGAAAGACTGCATTTCAAACCCCACAGTTGCCGCCTCCTACTATGATGGTTTAATTAGCCTCTGGTGTGCCTCAGCCTTCGATGTACTCCTTCCAACAAGGCACTGTGGGTCTTGTAGTTTTTCCTCAATTTTTACCCTCGAGTGGGTTTACATTATTTAGCAGTTTTTTTAAAAGGGACACACAGACTGAAAGTCCCGCTTTTCTTTGAGTTTTTGAAACCTGCTATGTCGTTTCTTTTCCTGGCATAATTCCAAGTCACGATCCCTTTCTTTATCTAGGGTGGTGCGTCGACTCCACGGCTGGACCTGCCGTGCTATAAATCACTCAAACTTTGCCCTGCAAATGAGTCCGCAATCATAACCGAGTCACAAGAAAAAAGGTGAAAAAAAATGGAAAACAAGAAAAGGGGGCAGGATAGAAACACCCTGACTCCCTAGGCCTGCTCAGGGGATCCCACAAGGACCCCCAGGCCCAAAAAAAAAGCATTTTCTTTTTTAAAAACGGCCGAATTCATGCTGGGTGCGCGAATCCGGGCGAAAAAAAAAAAAAAAAACACGCTTCGTTATCTGTAGGCCCCCGGGTGGGCCAGGTCCCGGGGGCAATATTTATAATGTATGTGGGGGCCCACGGGGGCCCCCGCAGCCCCGGGGATCGCCACCTCCCAGAGGTTTTTGAAATAATATGCAGGTGGTCCGTAGCGGACCCCAGGCCCCGGGGACCACCACCTCCCCGGGGCTTTGAAAATGTAGGGAGGGGGGCTGGGCAGCCCCCCTCCTGGAGCCCTTGATGGCCCTGGGGACCGCCATCCCCCAGGGCCGGTCCTGCAA
This sequence comes from Calotriton arnoldi, assembly GCA_963921515.1. Classification (NCBI taxonomy): domain Eukaryota; kingdom Metazoa; phylum Chordata; class Amphibia; order Caudata; family Salamandridae; genus Calotriton; species Calotriton arnoldi. Next base: position 1,535,654 of record CAWUFW010002427.1, on the reverse strand, counting down.
TGTCCTGGGGTGCTTACCCCCGGGACATTGCTGTTTGCTATGCTTCCAAAAAGCAAAGCAGATTGCTTTTGGGCAAGGGGAGCTGCATGTAAGCAGCTCCCCTTGCCCAAAAGCAATGCCGGCTCCCACAGGAGGCGGGGAGCCGGCATTGACCGTGGGGGCAGTGGGGCTCACCCCACGGTCCCCAACTTGAGGGCCGGCCCCGGGGGATGGGGTCCCTGGGGCCAGAAGTGGACCAGGGGAGGGGGGCCACGCGGTCCCCCTCCCGCGAAATGAAAAAAAAAAAAAACAGGCCAGTCCCCAGGGGATGGGGTCCCCGGGGCCAGAAATGGCCCTGGAGAGGGGGGCCAAAGCAGCCCCCCTCCTTAAAAAAATAAAAATTAAAGTAAAAAACGAGGCCAGGCCCCCGGGGATGGGGTCCCTGGGGCCAATAGTGGCCGAGGGAAGGGGGGCCACGCCGCACCCTTCATGTTGTTTTTTTTTAAACTAAATCAAATGCTCAGGCCCTGGGGGAATGGGGTCCCCAAGGCCCAAAAATAATTAAGGGAAGGGGGGCCACACAGCCCCCTTCCAAAAACAAAATAAATAAAAAGCCGGCATCTCGCCGGAGGCCCCGCTTCCTCCCTGCACCACTCTGCAAATGCGCCCCCTGGCGAATTCTAAGTTGGGGAATTAAGTCCCCTTGAATACTGAGGGTCCCTGGGGGCCAACTAGCCCACCAGGTATCTCCAGTAAGCGCCACACAGCTGGATTGCAGAGAGGTGGTCCGAGGCCACGCCTCTTTTTACACCAGTCTGCAAACACAAAAGTGTTTGCAATGTAATAGGTTTTGCATTTGTGAGAATTAGAGCTATTGGCATTGTAAATGCAAAAGTTTTTTACTAATGTTTTTTGGAGTGGATGTACGTTGTGTGTAGTGGAATTATGTAGTATGTTGTGCAGTGAAATTATGTGGATAGAAAGTATGTGGCATTTAGTGTATAGGAATTATGCAGAATGGGATTATGTGTTATGGAGACTAATTATGTGGTATGGTAGTCTGTGTTGTGGAGTGGTAACCTCAGGTTTAGTCTTCCTCGTTTCCATAGAAGCTCAACTATGAACTCAGTGAGATAAAAAAAGAAGGAATCACTGAGGAGCACTTGTGGACCTAGTCAGAGGTATGAGCAGGGCCACTGGAATTATGTGACTGTTTGGCTGCACCGACTTTCGCACAATTATACATTTTCTGCATTAGCCATATAATTCATCATCTGCTCCCTAATCTGCAGATTTGTACAAAAAAAGCCTTGTTTGTAGCTCAAACGGCTTAAACGTTACCAAAAATGCAGCGACAAGTGTTACAGCGTGGTGGAAGGCCCTTTACAAACCTAGAATGGTCACCTGTTACTTATTGCTAAATGTGGGTGTTAAATTGGTACTAATGGTGTGCAAGCCACTCTTGCTTCACTCTGCACCTCTCTTGCCTCTTTCTGCATTTCTGTTGCTTCTTTCTGCACATTTCTTTCTTTTTCTGCACTTCTCTTGCCTCTTTCTGCAAATCTCTTGTACTTTCTGAACCTCTCTTCCCTCTTTCTGCACGTCTGTTGCCTCTTTCTGCACCTCATTTGCTTCTTTCTGTACCCCTCTTACATATTTCTGCACCCTTTTTGCCTCTTTCTGCACCTCTGTTCCTTCTTTCTGCACGTTTTTTGTTTCTTTCTGCACCTGTCTTGCTTCTTTCTGCACCCCTCTTGCCTCTCTCTTCACCCCTCTTCCCTCTTTCTGCACTTCTGTTGCTTCTTTCTGCACTTATCTTGCTTCTTTCTGCACCTCACTTGCTTCTTTCTGCACCTCACTTGCCTCTTTATGCACATCTATTGCCTCTTTCTGCAGTTCTCTTGCCTCCTTCTGCACTTCACTTGCCTCTTTCTGTAACTCTCTTGCCTCTTTCTGCACCTCTCTTGCCTCTTTCTGCACCTCACTTGCTTCTTTCTGCACCCCTTTTGCATGTTTCTGCACCCCTCCTCCCTCTTTGTGCAACTCTGTTGCCTCTTTTTACACCTCTCTTCTCTCTTTCTGCACCACTCTTGCCTCTTTCTGTACCTCTGTTCCTTCTTTCTTCACCGGTCTTGTCTCTTTCTGCACCCTTCGTGCCTCTTTCAGCACCTCTGTTGCTTCTTTCTGAAGTCCTCTTCCTCTTTCTGCACCCCTCCTGCCTCCTTCTGTACCCCTCTTGCCTCTTTGTGCACCTCTCCAACCCCTCTCTGCACCCCTCTTGCCTATTTTTCCAGCTCTGTTGGTTCTTTCTGCACCTCTTTTGCTTCGTTCTGCACTTCACTTGTCTCTTTCTGTACCCCTCTTGCCTCTTTCTGCACCTCTGTTGGTTCTTTCTGCACTGCTCTGGCTTCTTCCTGCACCTCTGTTCCAAATTTCTGCATCCCTCTTGCCTTTTTCTGCACCCCTCTTCCCTCTTTCTGCACCTCTCTTGCCACAGTCTGCCCACCTGTTCCCTCTTTCTGTACCTCTTTTGCCTGTTTCTGCAACTCTCTTGCCTCTTTCTGCAGTTCTCTTGCCTCCTTCTGCACCTCACTTGCCTCTTTTTGCACCTCTGTTGGCTCTTTTGCACTGCTCTTGCTTCTTTCTGCACCTCTCTTGCAAATTTCTACACCCCTCTTGCCTCTTTCTGCATCCCTTTTACCTGTTTCTGCACCTCTCTTGCCTCTGTCTGCACCTCTGTTCCCTCTTTCTGTACCTCTTTTGCCTGTTTCTGCACCTCTTTTGCCTGTTTCTGCAACTCTCCTGCCTCTTTCTGCAGTTCTCTTGCCTCCTTCTGCACCTCTGTTGCTTCTTTCTGCACTTCTCTTGTCTCTTTCTGCATCTGTCTTGCTTCTTTCTGCACCCCTGTTGTCTCTTTCTGCACTCGTCTTCCCTCTTTCTGTACCTTTCTTGCCTGTTTCTGCATCTCACTTGCCTCTTTCTGCACTTTTGTTGCTTCTTTCAGCAATTTTCTTGCCTCTTTCTGCACTCCGTTTGCCTGTTTCTGCACCTCTCTTGCCTCTTTCTGCACCTCTCTTGGCTCTTTCTGCACCTCACTTGCTTCTTTCTACACGTCTCTTGCCTCTTTCTGCACCCCTGTTGCTTCATTATGCACTTTCCATGCTTCTTTCTGCACCTGTCTTGCTTCTTTCTGCACCCCTGTTTTCTCTTTATGTACCTCTTTTGCCTATTTCTGCACTTTTCTTGCCTTTTTCTGCAATTCTCTTGCCTCTTTCTCCACCTCTGTTGCTTCTTTCTGCAATTCTCTTGCCTCTTTCTGCATCCCTGTTGCTTCATTCTGCACTTTCCATGCTTCTTTCTGCATCTGTCTTTCTTCTTTCTGCACCCCTGTTGTCTCTTTCGGCACTCGTATTCCCTCTTTCTGTACCTTTCTTGCCTGTTTCTGCATCTCACTTGCCACTTTCTGCACTTTTCTTGCTTCTTTCTACACCTCTGTTGCTTCTTTCAGAAATTCTCTTGCCTCTTTCTGCAGTTCTCTTGCCAATTTCTGCACCCCTCTTGCCTCTTTCTGCACCCGTCTTCCCTCTTTGTGCAACTCTCTAGCCTCTTTCTACACCTCTCTTCCCTCTTTCTGCACCCCTCATGCCTCTTTTTGTACCTCTGTTGCTTCTTTCTGCACTTCTCTTCCTTCTTTCTGCACTCCTCGTGCCTCTTTCTACACATCTGTTGCTTCTTTCTGCACTTCTCTTGGTTCTTTCTGCACTACTCTTGCCTCTTTTTGCATCTCTCTTGCCTCTTTGAGCACCTCTTTTGCTTCTTTCTGCACTTCTCTCTCCTCTTTCTGTACCCCTCCTGCCTCTTTGTGCACCTCTGATGCTTCTTTCTGCACTTCTATTGCCTCTTTCTGCACCTCTCTTGCTTTTTTCTGCAGCTGACTTGCCTCTTTCAGCACCTCTCTTGCTTTTTTCTGCAGATCTCTTGCCTCTTTCTGCACCTCAGTTGCCTGTTTCAGCACCCCTGTTGCTTTTTTCTGCAGATCTCTTGCCTCTTTCTGCACCCCTCTTTTCTCTTTCTGCACCTCTCTTGACTCTTTCAGCACCTCTGTTACATCTTTCTGCACTTCTCTTCCTTCTTTCTGCACATCTCTTGCTACTTTCTGCACCTCACTTGCCTCTTTCAGCACATCTGTTGCTTTTTTCTGCAGATCTCTTGCCTCTTTCTGCACCCCTCTTTTCTCTTTCTGCACCTCTCTTGCCTCTTTCTGCACCCCTGTTCCCTCTTTCTGCACCTTTCCTGCCTGTTTCTGCACCTTTCTTGCCTCTTTCTGTACCTCTGTTGCCTCTTTCTGCACTTTTCTTGCCTCTTCCTGCAGCCCTTTTGCCTCTTTCTGCACCTCTGCTGCTTCTTTCTGCACTTCTATTGCCTCTTTCTGCACCTCTCTTGCTTCTTTCTGCACCTCAATTGCCTCTTTCAGCACCTCTGTTGCTTTTTTCTGCAGATCTCTTGCCCCTTTCTGCACCTCACTTGCCTCTTTCAGCACCTCTGTTGCTTTTTTCTGCAGATCTCTTGCCTCTTTCTGCACCCCTCTTTGCTCTTTCTATACCTCTCTTGCCTCTATCTGCACCCCTGTTTCCTCTTTCTGCACCTTTCCTGCCTGTTTCTGCACCTCTCTTGCCTCTTTCTGTACCTCTGTTGCCTCTTTCTGCACTTCTCTTGCTCTTTCTGCAACCTTCGCGCCTCTTTCAGCACCTCTGTTACTTCTTTCTGCACTTCTGTTCCTTCTTTCTGCACCCCTCCTGCCTCTTTCTGTACCTCTCTTGCCTCTTTGTGCACCCCTCCTACCTTTTTCTGCACCCCTCTTGCCTCTTTTAGCACCTCTGTTCGTTCTTTCTGCACTGCTCTTGCTTCTTTCTGCACCTTACTTGCCTCTTTCTGAACTTCTCTTGCTTCTTTCTACACCTCTGTTGCTTCTTTCAGCAATTCTCTTGCCTCTTTCTGCACTTCTCTTCCTATTTTCTGCACCCCTCCTGCCTCTTTCTGTACCTCTTTGTGCAGCTCTCCTACCTCTTTCTGCACCTCTCTTGCCTCTTTTTGCACCTCTGCTGGTTCTTTCTGCACTGCTCTTGCTTTTTTCTGTACCTCACTTGCCTCTTTCTGCACTTCTCTTGCTTCTTTCTACACCTCTGTTGCTTCTTTCAGCAATTCTGTTGCCTCTTTCTGTACTTCTCTTGCTCATTTCTGCACTTCTCTTGCGTCTTTATGCATCTCTGTTCCCTCTTTCTGTACCTCTCTTGCCACTTTCTGCACCTCTGTTGCTTCTTTCTGCACTTCTCTTGGCTCTTTCTGCACCTCTGATTTAGAGGTAGTTTTAATCCCCCTGCCTTATTATGTACTAGGGCCTTACAGGGGAGGTCATGCCAATCACAGGGGTACCCCAACCCATAGTGTACCCATGTGTATGTAGGTGTTTTCACTGTATTCTAAGTGTCTTTCAGCATAGCACTGGCTCCGGGCCTGGTTAGTCAGAGTCAGTTACCACCAGTACCAGTCAGCAAAAAGTTGGGGGCACAGGATGACTTTGCAACAAGCCCTCTTTCTGCACTTTTCTTCTTCTTTCTGGACTTCTGTTGCCTCTTTCTTCATTTCTCTTGCTTCTTTCTGCGCCTTTCTTCCTCTTTCTGCACATGTCCTACCTCTGTAGACATAGTTAGAAATTAGCATTTAAAAAACCTTTGAAATTCACTGAAAGAACCATAGGTTTCAGGGACGTTATAGTTAGAAATTAGCATTTAAAAAACTTTGAAATTCACTGAAAAAACCATAGGTTTCAGGGACGTTATAGTTAGAAATTATCATTTAAAAAACCTTTGAAATTCACTGAAAAAAACACAGGTTTTAGGGACGTTATAGTTAGAAATTAGCATTTAAAAAACCTTAGAAATTCACTGAAAAAACCACAGGTTTCAGGGACGTTATAATTAGAAATTAGCATTTAAAAAACCTTAGAAATTCACTGAAAAAACCACAGGTTTCAGGGATGTTATAGTTAGTTGGACATTTCACTCGTACAAAACTAGAGAAATTTGGGCGTTATAGTTAGTTAAGCTAGCTATAACTCGCGCCCCCGCAATGCACTGCTGATGACGTCACATATTACATCATTCATGACATGGTCAGTGACATCACTGATGACATCTCAAATGACATCACTGATGACATCACTGATGACATCATCCACGTGATAATCTGATGCACCTCCTCACACCCTAATATAGCCTTTTATACACCCACTCTAAAATACAGACTACCATTTTCGAAACCATAGACACACCAATACCAGTTACTACATACCCACTCACCGATTCCTAGGTCTACACAGACATCCACTCATTCACCCATACAGTCACTCATTCATGCAGTCACTCACCAATACAGCACTATCATTTGCACTCATACACCTATACAGACACTCACACACCGCCACTCATCCATAAAGTTACTCACACACCTAGTCAGTCATGCAAAGAATCAATCACACTCCCATTTACTCACCTATACAGTTATACACACACCACCTAACTTATTCATACAGATACTAACACATACTTACTCTCTTACACAATCATTGATACAAGCACACACTCATCCATACAGCCACTCTCACAATCACTCATTCTCACATATAGTCATTTATATACTCCAACGCTCACATATACTGCCTTTCACATATGCAGTTACTCACACATGTACCACTGAGACATCCATTTACTCACCAACACACCCATACATACACTCACCCACCCATACAGCCCTTCCCAGATGCACTCTTGAACCCATACACCCAGTGAATCACTCTCTCACACATCTATGCACAGAGTCACCCACCCCCCACCCACCCACACAGACACTCAGGCACCCATACAGATACTCAGGCAATCAATCAATAACTCATATAGACACTCATGTAGCTACTCACCAACCCATGCAGCCGCTTACACACCAACTAACAGACTGATACAGACATTCACACAGTTTAGTCACTAACCCATGTATTCAGTAAGACAAGTTTAATCACTCACTTATACAGTCAGTCACGAACCTACTAAACCATCCATTCAGAGACTCATACACCCACTCATTCTTCAATACACCTTGGCATGTATATATATAAAACATATTTAAACTTTACAGAAACACACAGTCACTGGATGATGTCATCAGTGATGTCATCAGTGATGTCATTTGAGATGTATTCAGTGATGTCATCAGTGATGTCACTGTCCATGTCATGAATGATGTAATATGTGATGTCATCAGCAGTGCATTGCGGGGGCGCGAGTTATAGTTAGCTTAACTAACTATAAAGGCCGAATTTTTCTGAATTGTACGAGTGAAATGTCCAACTACCTATAACGTCCCTGAAGCCTGTGGTTTTTTCAGTGAATTTCTAAGGTTTTTTAAATGCTAATTTCTAACTATATTGTCTCTGAAACCTGTGTTTTTTTCAGTGAATATATATATATTGTTGGACTTGGTCCTTTTTGCTGGGTCATCCCTAAACTTTTTGCCTTCCTCCTAGCCTTTTTTCTGACATGGTGTTGGTGGTTTTAGGACTCTGGGCACTTTAGCACTGCTGTTCAGTGTAAAGTGTGTATGCTCTCTGTGTTACTTATGGTAAGATTTGTCTACACCTGTTTGGCATATTTAATTTACCTGTCAGTCCCTTGTAAAGTGGTATCTCATATACCCAGGGCTGGTAAAATTAAATGCTACTGGTGGGCTTGCAACGCTGATTGCGCCTCCCACCAAAGTAGCTTTTCAAACCTATCTCAGGCCTCTGCCATTCCAGGGCCTGTGCGCGCAGTGTTACTGCCGCTGTGACGTGGCACCTAAAGTGTGTGCCATGTCTGTGACCCCCCTTTTACTGCATGTCAGTCACCCTTAAGGTAGGCCCTAGCTAGCCCTATGGGCAGGGTGCATTGTAGGTAAAAGTTAGGAAATGTACCTTAAGTGTGTGACATGTCCTGGTAGTGACAAACAGCCAATTTGGTTTCTCACTACTGTGAGGCTGCCGTCCCATAGGAATGCATTGGGGATTCCCTGATAAGTGTTTCAGTGGTAATTCCTGATATGAGAGGAGCAGCGTGGTCAAGTTTGGTATATTTGGAATAGTGATAATAAATGCTACGCAATGGTGTGCGCAGATTTATTATAACTATTTTAGAAATGCCACTTTTAGAAGTTGGCATTTCTGTGTGCTATGTGTCTGCCTGCCTGATGTGAATTGCATTTCTGGCTTTTGAGTGAAAGGGGCTGGTGAGGTGTTTGTGGCTCCAGGAGGGGCAGGGTGAGTCAGCACTAGGCTGAATGGACACCTGCATTTGGAGTAGTGGGAGGAGTAGTCTCCTGACCCTGAATAGGATTGTGCCTATCCTGTACAATGCTGGCTCCGCCCCCCTGTGTTGTGTCTGATGACGAGCCCCCACCTGACAAAGGGGAAGAGGAGCCTTGTAAACAGAGTGCTCCAATTCCCCCCTGAACCAGTTTTGGCTGGTTCCCCCAAGCCCTGTGCCAGGGCAGACAAAGCCAAGATGTAATATAAATATAGGGGCTGTGACCCCATGAATGTTGTGCTGTTCCTGTGCTTAATGGGGCTTGCTGCTGCTGGGGGCCCAGGAGGAACCGCCACGAGGGCTTGCCTCCCTGCTGGAGGGCCCTGTGTGCTGGCCTCCCTGGGCCCAGCTGTGCCCCTTGGACCTTTTGGAAATCCAGCGCCTTGTGGACGCTCTGACTTTGTTGGCCAGGACGAGAGGAGCATTTTGGTCTGGGTTTGCAGTGCTGAGCTGCGTCATCTACCAAGGGAATCCCGACGTGGGGATTCCCCTGCATTTTTGCTGATCTAGCGGGTGCCCACCCCGCTTTATGCATATTTTAAAAGCGGGTGCCCACCCCGCATTGTGGTGCCGATGGCGGGTGCCCACCCCGCAATGGTCTTTATTTAAAACGGGTGCCCACCCCGCCTTGCGGCCGAAGAGGAGAAGCCGCCGAGTCCGGCGAAACCGGAAGTCAAGTGTGTCCGCCTGACTGTGGGCGGAGTCGCGGCAGGGTGGAAGTGCTGGCAGGAGGATGGGAGCCTACCCCGCCTCCGTGAGCCCAAGCGGGAGGAAGCCAGGTGAGCTAGTGTGTGCTGGAAGGCGGGGCTTCCGTGGCCGGAGGAGAGCCCCGCGTGTCACCTAAAGACGAGAGGAGAAGCCGGGAGGAGTCCAAGAAAACCCCCGGTGAGTGGTAGCACGGCGTGAGTGGCTGGGGGTGGTTCGAGGCACATTGTCAGTGCATGCCCCCTCCATTGCACATGGTCAGAGCTCCCTGAGGCACCGGGAGTGCCAGTATAATTTTCCTGCACAGCTGCACCGCCGTAGCGGGCAGCTGCACCAAGGGGGCACTTTTGTTTTTAAGAGTCCCGGAGTGGGGCTCAGGTGGCACAGTGTTGCCTGGCCTTTTCCACAGCTGCACCGCACCAGCGCGGGCAGCTGCAATGTTTGGCCACATTTGTTTTGTAGGGTCCCAGTGGGGGACTCAGGGCACAGGAGCGCCAGTGCCTGTTTTGTTCTTCAGTTGCGCCGCCATAGCGGGCAGCTGCAACGTGCGGGCCATGTGCTTGGAAAGTCCCAGTGGGGACCCAGGAGGCACAGTAGTGCCAGCACCATTCTTTTCTTTGGGGGCATTTCATTTATAATGAGAAGAGAGGGGTGAGTTACACTCCTGCCCTGCCCCAGCGCTTTTGCGCACTTTGCTTCGCTGCAATTGCAGCTGCGCCCTGACATTTTGGACATAGGGCATTTGAGCCCCAGAGAGAAGGCCAGTTGGCCAGGGGGTCAGTAGTAGGTTGGTAGGGCACCAGGCCCTAATGTGATTGATGTGGTACCTATGACAAATGTGATTTATGTACCATGATTTATGCCTCTGATGTTTATGCTTATGAGGTTATTGCATAATGTGTTTGTGCTGGTGAGGATAATATTGCATAATGTGTTTATGCTTATGAGGTTGGCGCATAATGTGTTTTACGCCTAATGTGATGCTTATTGCATAGTGTGATTTATGTTGCAGGATATAATGCTGAGTACAGTATTTTTCCAGTAATTACTGATTGTGTTCTACATTTACTATTTGTGCTTTGTGATGGTTCTGACAGTGGCCCAATTGGCCCTGTCATGTGTATATAATCCCCTGTAAATATTGCTTAGTGCCAGTTGGCACAGTGTATATTGTGTGATTACTATTCTAATGTGCTTTGGATAATACAAAGGCTATTTTTATATATAACCTTGTGTGGAGTCTCTTTTGTGGTGTGCCTAGTGTGTTGCTGCTGTGTGTGTGTGTTGCGCAAACGCTTTACACATTGCCTCTGGGATAAGCCTGACTGCTGGTGCCAAGCTACCAAGGGGGTGAGCAGGGGTTATCTTCAGCATGTAATTCCCTTGCCCTGACTAGAGTGGTGGTTTCTGCCTGGCTTTGGCGCAATCCTTAGCCAACCAGAAATCCCAATTCTAACATTGGTTGTCAGCGGTGAGGATAGGACTTGCGTTTGCGCAGTACCACAGCGACAACTGGTTGCGCTACAAAGCTCTGCATTTAGATAATCACATGTTTGGGGATTCTTTTTTCTGATTTTGTTTTCTCCTAAAAGTGTCATTTCTGTGAATTGTGTTCTCCTGTTGCACTGTGGATTGTGTATCTTGCCAAGGAGAGAAACCAAGGAAGCTGGAGGAGGTAACTGCCTCTGTGCAGACTGCTATTTCTGGGGTTGGCCTGCAGTAGAAGCTGGAGGAGGGAACTGCCCCTGTGCAGACTGCTATTTCTGGGGTTGGCCTGCAGTAGAAGCTGGAGGAGGTAACTGCCCCTGTGCAGACTGCTATTTCTGGGGTTGACCTGCAGAAGAAGCTGGAGGAGGTAACTGCCCCTGTGCAGACTGCTATTTCTAGAGTTGGCCTGCAGTGGGTACTTAATTGGCAAAGAGAAACTAGCTCTGGAGGGTAGATTATCCCCTGAGTGCAGTTTTAGTTGTCTGGATTCACCAGTAAGGGTGGGGTCCAGTGGTGGCAGCAATATGGAGTCCAGTGCAGGATGTCCCATTCCCAGTTCCCAGAGTATGGTACCTGGTTCCCAGGAAGAGGGGTACAGGTTGAGATTCAGGGGCAGTAAGAAACTGTCTCACCAGTCTTGGGGGGAGTTTGTGGATGAATGTTGTGATGCACTGGAGGATTGGGTGATGGTTAGCACGGCAAATGATTTTGAAGGGCTGTTCAATCTGGTTGTCAGAGAGCGCATGTTCAGTAATTGTTTTCCGGGGTTGCGCCAACACCTGCTGGAGTGTGAGTTCTCTGATCCCAGGGAGCTTGCACGTGAAGCAGACCTCTGGGTGGTTGCCAGAGGTTCTGAAGAGGCATTGGAGAGTGACCCTAAGAGGAGTGGTTCAGGTATCTTCCAACCCAGAGTGGTGGGAGAGGTTCAGAGTAGCCCAGCTAGGTCCCCTTATAGTGAGGAGGTTGGAGGGCCTCACATCCTGTCTCGTAGGAGAAGGAGTGAGACTGGGCTGTGTCCCGAATTGCCCCAACCTCAGTCTCCAGGACTGGATGGTTCCTTAAGGGAACACCAGGTAGGGAGCCTAGTCTGTCCTGATGGACCGTCCGTTGAGGGGGATCTCCCCGTGTCAGGTGAACTGGGAGTGTCTGTAAGCAGGCCTCCATCAGTTGTGGTGTCTGGCAGTGTCACTCCTAAGTGGAGGGTGCGGAAGTCCAGATTGAGGGGTGAGAGGGGGAAAGAGTACCCAGTGGAAGAACCAGTGGGTCAGGGGCCGGCCGGAAGGGCTGAGTCACCAATGAATGACCATGGTGACACCACTTCTGTCCTGGGGGATCTTCACGCACTGTCAGATGGACGGGGTTGGGAGATCTGCGCCAGGCAGACTGTCACACAACACATGAGTTATGTGTCACCCTCGGGGGGCATATGTGCTCCCCAGGAAGTCCTGGTTCGCCGGGCAATTGTTCAACCACAGGTTTCCGTCCCTGGGTTGGGAGGCCAGGTTCAGGGTATGTCTGACCTGGAGGGAAGGACAACTGTAAGCAGTATCCTGACCGATGTGGCTTCTAGGGGTACCACTCCAGTTGGGAGGGTGCAGAACTCTGGAAGGGGGTGCAGATGGAGGGAGTCCTCGCCTCTGACCCCGGTGCAACCTGAGGGTTTAGATCCCAGGTTGGTGGATCAGCTGCAGGGTCAAGGCCCTGAACTGGTGGGTGAGTTGTGTTCTGAGGTTGCCTCTCATAGGAGGAGAGTACGGAACCCCAGAAGAAGAGGTAGGGGAGGATAGCCTCGCCCGTGACTTCTGGTCAGCCTGAGGGTGCAGACCCTAGGTAGGAGGATCAGTGGCAGTTTGGAAATGCACTGATGAGAGGAAGAGTGGAGAATGGTTACTATGTGCCAGGGGTTACTGCCCCCAACTCTGTGGATTGGCGAGGACCAGAGACATCTGGATGGTCTAGGGCCTGGTCCTGGCCGTGGACAGCTAGGGAGTACCAGTGGGGTAGCCTAGTTGGTCCTGAGAGCTTTTACAGAGGGGACCACATGGGTTCAGAGTGGCGTAGAACTGGAAGGTGTCCCTGCAGTTGCGGGCCCGCGTCCGTGTTCTATCGCCCAAAGCAGGGAAGCCCATCAAGGTGGTGATTGGTCTACCCTGCGTTTTGGCTGGAAGGGGTTGTGTTGGACTTGGCCCTTTTTGCTGGGTCATCCCTAAACTTTTTGCCTTCCTCCTAGCCTTTTTTCTGACATGGTGTTGGTGATTTTAGGACTCTGGGCACTTTAGCACTGCTGTTCAGTGTAAAGTGCGTGTGCTCTCTGTGTTACTTATGGTAAGATTGGTCTACACCTGTTTGGCATATTTAATTTACCTGTCAGTCCCTTGTAAAGTGGTATCTCATATACCCAGGGCTGGTAAAATTAAATGCTACTGGTGGGCTTGCAGCGCTGATTGCACCACCCACCAAAGTAGCCTTTCAAACCTATCTCAGGCCTCTGCTATTGCAGGGCCTGTGCGCGCAGTGTTACTGCCGCTGTGACGTGGCACCTAAAGTGTGTGCCATGTCTGTGACCCCCCTTTTACTGCATGTCAGCCACCCCTAAGGTAGGCCCTAGCTAGCCCTATGGGCAGGGTGCATTGTAGGTAAAAGGTAGGACATGTACCTTTAGTGTGTGACATGTCCTGGAAGTGACAAACAGCCATTTTGGTTTCTCACTGCTGTGAGGCTGCCCTCTCATAGGAATGCATTGGGGATTCCCTGATAAGAGTTTCAGTGGTAATTCCTGATATGAGAGGAGCAGCGTGGTCAAATTTGGTATATTTGGAATAGTGATAATAAATGCTACGCAATGGTGTGCGCAGATTTATTATAACTATTTTAGAAATGCCACTTTTAGAAGTTGGCATTTCTGTGTACTATGTGTCTGCCTGCCTGATGTGATTTGCATGTCTGGCTTTTGAGTGACAGGGGCTGGTGAGGTGTTTGTGGCTCCAGGAGGGGCAGGGTGAGTCAGCACTAGGCTGAATGGGACATCTGCATTTGGAGTAGTGGGAGGAGTAGTCCCCTGACCCTGAATAGGATTGTGCCTAGCCTGTACAATGCTGGCTCCGCCCCCCTGTGGTGTGTCTGATGACGAGCCCCCACCTGACAAAGGGGAAGAGGAGCCTTGTAAACAGAGTGCTCCAATTCCCCCCTGAACCAGTTTTGGCTGGTTCCCCCAAGCCCTGTGTCAGGGCAGACAAAGCCAAGATGTAATATAAATATAGGGGCTGTGACCCCATGAATGGTGTGCTGTTCCTGTGCTTACTGGGGCTTGCTGCTGCTGGGGGCACAGGAGTAACCGCCACGAGGGCTTGCCTCCCTGCTGGAGGGCCCTGTGTGCTGGCCTCCCTGGGCCCAGTTGTGCCCCTTGGACCTTTTGAAAATCCAGCGCCTCGTGGGCGCTCTGACTTTGTTGGCCAGGACGAGAGGAGCATTTTGGTCTGGGTTTGCAGCACTGAGCTGCATCATCTACCAAGGGAATCCCGATGTGTGGATTCCCCTGCCTTTTTGCTGATCTAGCGGGTGCCCACCCCGCTTTATGCATATTTTAAAAGCGGGTGCCCACCCCGCATTGTGGTGCCGATGGCGGGTGCCCACTCCGCAATGGTCTTGATTTAAAGCCGTTGCCCACCCCTCATTGTGGCCAAAGAGGAGAAGCCGCCGAGTCCGGCGAAACTGGAAGTCAGGCGCGTCCGCCTGACTGTGAGCGGAGTCGCGGCAGGGAGGAAGTGCCGGCAGGAGGACGGGAGCCTACCCCGCCTCTGTGAGCCCAAGCGGCAGGAAGCCAGGCGAGCTGGTGTGTGCTGGAAGGCGGGGCTCCCGTGGCCGGAGGAGAGCCCCGCGTGTCGCCTAAAGACAAGAGGAGAAGCCGGGAGGAGTCCAGGAAACCCCCGGTGAGTGGTAGCGCGGTGTGAGTGGCTGGGGGTGGTTCGAGGCACATTGTCAGTGCCTGCCCCCCTCCATCGCACATGGTCAGAGCTCCCTGAGGCACTGGGAGTGCCAGTATCATTTTCCTGCACAGCTGCACTGCCGTAGCGGGCAGCTGCACCAAGGGGGCACTTTTGTTTTTAAGAGTCCCGGAGTGAGGCTCAGGCGGCACAGTGTTGCCCGGGCTTTTCCACAGCTGCACCACACCAGCGCGGGCAGCTGCAACGTTTGCCCACATTTGTTTTGTAGGGTCCCAGTGGGGGACTCAGGGCACAGGAGCGCCAGTGCCTGTTGGGTTCTTCAGTTGCGCCGCCGTATCGGGCAGCTGCATCGTGGGGGCCATTTGCTTGGAAAGTCCCAGTGGGGACCCAGGAGGCACAGTAGTGCCAGTGCCATTCTTTTCTTTGGGCGCATTTAGTTTATAATGAGAAGAGAGGGGTGAGTTACACTCCTGCCCTGCCCCAGCGCTTTTGCACACTTTGCTTCGCTGCATTTGCAGCTGCGCCCTGACATTTTGGACATAGGGCATTTGAGCCCCAGAGAGAAGGCCAGTTGGCCAGGGGGTCAGTAGTAGGTTGGTAGGGCTCCAGGCCCTAATGTGATTGATGTGGTGCCTATGACAAATGTGATTTATGCACCATTATTTATGCCTCTGATGTTTATGCTTATGAGGTTATTGCATAATGTGTTTATGCTGGTGAGGATATTATTGCATAATGTGTTTATGCTTATGAGGTTGGCGCATAATGTGTTTTACGCCTTATGTGATGCTTATTGCATAGTGTGATTTATGTTGCAGGATATAATGCTGAGTACAGTATTTTGCCAGAAAATACTGGTTGTGTTCTACATTTACTATTTGTGCTTTGTGATGGTTCTGACAGTGGCCCAATTGGCCCTGTCATGTGTATATAATCCCCTGTAAATATTGCCTAGTGCCAGTTGGCACAGTGTATATTGTGTGATTACTATTCTAATGTGTTTTGGATAATACAAAGGCTATTTTTATATATAACCTTGTGTGGAGTCTCTTTTGTGGTGTGCCTAGTGTGTTGCTGCTGTGTGTGTGTGTTGCGCAAACGCTTTACACATTGCCTCTGGGATAAGCCTGACTGCTTGTGCCAAGCTACCAAGGGGGTGAGCAAGGGTTATCTTCAGCAACTCCCTTGCCCTGACTAGAGTGGTGGTTTCTGCCTGGCTTTGGCGCAAGCCTTAGCCAACCAGAAATCCCATTTCTAACATATATATATATATATATCTCAATCAAAGAAAAGCTGTGCCATGCCCTCAGCAACACAGAAGTTCAAAATACAGGATGTGAGTAAGAAAACACTTTATTCTGCAACGCGTTTCGACCTCGCTGTCTTAATCACAGCCCAAACCCAACAAAGTGCACAACCATTTTTTTAAAAACTTTAGAATACCATAGGCAGCATATTTGTCATGTTTGTTCATCATGATACAGCATTTCTAAATTATAGCATAGCAGAATATATCATTAGGGATGGTCAAAAAGGAAGGAAAAGTGAAAAGTTGTATAGTAAATTCACTTGTACAATTACAAGTAATCTTATATGCATACAATCATATTTCGGCATACTTCATATCAATACACCCTTCAAAGCTACAAATGTCACCTCAAGTGGCCAATATCACTTATGACTATATGCAAACCTTCCTCTTAGAAACTAAATGAAATAAAATTAATATAATTCCTTCATTATATACCAGGTGCAAATAGTTATTTCTGTATGTCATACTAGGGAAAGAACTAAAGAATAATACCAAATGATATATATATATATATATATATATATATATATATATATGCAAAAAAAAGAAGCAGAGAACTCTGGGTAGTTCTCAAGTTTAGGTGGAAAGCAGCTCCTGTATAGAGCACTCTCAACACCAGCAACACTCTAGATCTGCTCACCTCAAATGTCTGCTTTTCTATCAAAGTCTTTAAGCGTAGGATTAGCACAGTGCCATCCACGCCGAGATAGAAAGGGACAAAGTCTTTTGCCATTTCTACAGCAAAGTCTTTAGGCATAGGACTAGCACAGTGCTGTCCATGCTGAGCTGCAAAACGACAAAAGCCATTTACCACTCAAGGCACAGTATTACAGCTTTGAATTGTTAAAATACCAACCAAGCCAACCTGAAATGCGTAAAAGCAACCCCTTCACACAGTGTTTCGCTCTACCTAGAGCTCTTCAGAGAGGTATAGCTTTGTCCAGACACAAGGGAGCACCCAGTATAAGTCAAAAGAATACCCTTTCAGGCATAGAGTGACGCATAAATTATGCCAAAAAAAAGCAGAGAACTCTGGGTAGTTCTCAAGTTTAGGTGGAAGCAGCTCCAGTATAGAGCACTCTCAACACCAGCGACACTCTAAGTTTGCTCACCTCAAATGTCTGCTTTTCTATCAAAGTCTTTAAGAGTAGGATTAGCACAGTGCCATCTCAAGAGAAAGGTTTCGCCGAAACGCGTCGTTTGTGGGCACAATAAATCCTTGTGCTGTCCTTTGGTGTGCCGCTGTCTTCTTTTGGGAGTTCCTGAAAAGACTTTTGCATATAATATATGTGTCCCTTTCTTCTTTTCTGATGGGAGAGAAGCTGGTATTATATGTAGCGTGCAGCCTGTGGCGTGCTAAAAGGGACCCTTCCAACAAGTGGTCGCGGATATACAGGCTATCAGGAAACTGACTTTGTTCACCCGAGGGATCGGATTCCCGCGACCCGCCACCCCACCTTTGCTGTCCAAGCAGCTGCTGCCAGTTGGCGGTCTGAGATTTCTTGGAGAGGCGCTTGTACTGTCATTGCGCCTCCAGACTTAGTGACATTGGACAAGGAGGCTGGAAGTAGGGGACCTGAGGGCGTTTATCCACAGAAACGTCGCTGGAGTTTCCCACTGCGGCACGTTGTATTCCAGCAAGGTGCATGATGGTACTATCAGTCTGTGGCATGGGGCTGCTCAGGTGTCGGCACATAAACGAGCTGCAGCTGGGCCCTTCACCATTGAGTAGGAGGAGCTCAATATAGAGACTTACTGGGACACTCTGAGGCGAACTGCGGCATTTGAGAAAGGCTGTTTGCCGAAACCGGTCATGCCAAATTTTGCTCAATAAACGTCCTGACAAGCCCCGCTGTGTCCCTTTCTTCTTTGCTGATGAGAGAGAAGCTGGTGTTATATGTAGCGTGCAGCCTGTGGCACGCTAAAAGGGACCCTTCCAACAAGTGGTCGCGGATATACAGGCTATCAGAAAACTGACTTTGTTCACACGAGGGATCGGATTCCCACGACCCGCCACCCCACCTTTGCCGTCCAAGCAGCTGCTGCCAGTTGGCGGTCCGAGATTTCTTGGAGAGGCGCTTGCACTGTCATTGCATCTCCAGACTTGGTGACATTGGACAAGGAGGCTGGAAGTAGGGGACCTGAGGGCGTTTATCCCCAGAAACGTCGCTGGAGTTTCCCACAGCGGCACGTTGTATTCCAGCAAGGTGCATGATGGTACTAGCAGTCTGTGGCATGGGGCTGCTCAGGTGTCGGCACATAAATGAGCTGCAGCTGGGCCCTTCACCATTGAGTAGGAGGATCTCAATATAGAGACTTACTGGGACACTCTGAGGTGAACTGCGGCATTTGAGAAAGGCTGATTGCCAAAACCGGTCATGCCAAATTTTGCTCAATAAACGTCCTGACAAGCCCCGCTGTGTCCCTTTCTTCTTTGCTGATGGGAGAGAAGCTGATGTTATATATATATATATATATATATATATATATATATATATATATATTATCTACTGGCGGTCGCCAGTAGATAGTTATAGTTACAACCTATTATCCATAGGAAATCCGCGACATTCTATTTGAAATAACTCTCTTGCCGGTTGACGTATCTTCGCAAAATTTTCAAACTTTGTGGGGCGCTCCGGTCCGCTCCTACCCTGAAAGTCTCGGGGGGATTCGTCAAGCGGGGGCCGAGAAAAAAGGGGGGTCCCAAAACGTGTTTTCCCCATGCAATTTTCCATAGGAACACAGCCCGAACTGCTGAACGGAATTACACCAAATTTGGCAAAGAGGTAGTTCTTGGTTCAGAAAGAACCCTTTTTGTTAAATGGTGTAAATCCGTTCAGTAGTTGCTGAGAAAATCAAAAGTAAAAGTATATATATATCTATGGCCGCGTCGGATTCGCGCACCCTCCCGATCACGAGCTGCATGCTAATTGGCTGTCAACACTCCAAATCAGGAAGTGTTGGCAGCCATTTTGTCCCTCGGTAGAACCGAGGGACAGAAACAAGTGCGCAAAGCGCACAAAGGGGGCAGGGTAGAAACACCCTGACCCCCTAGGTCTGCTCAGGGGGTTCCACAAGGACCCCCTGGGCAAAATTTTTTTTTAAATTTTTTTTTAAAAATCGGCAGAATGCGCTCAGGGTGCGCGAATCCTGCCGAAAAAAAAAAAAAACGAAGTGCGGTCTCCCGCGCTTCGATGTTAATTGGCCCCCGGGTGGGCCAAGTCCCGGGGGCATGCTGGGGGGGGGTTAATTTTATGTGTGGGGGGCCTCTAAGGGCCCCCCAAGACCCGGTGACCACCACCCCCCGGAGCTTTATGTATAATGGTGCAGGAGGGCTCTGAGCCCTCCCGCAGCCCCGGGGACCGCCACCTCCCCGGGGCTTCTTTTTTTATTTTTGAAAAACCTGTGTGGGGGGCTCCAGCCCCCACACGCCCGAGGACCACCACCTCCCCGGGGCTTTCAAAATGTAAGGAGGGGGGCCGCGCGGCCCCCTCCTGGAGCCTGTGGTGGCCCTGGGGACCGCCACCCCCAGGGCCGGCTCCTGCAGTGTCCCGGGTGCCTACCCCCGGGACACTGCTGTTTGCAATGACAGGACGGGAGCCTCGCGGCTCCCGTCCTGTCATTGCAAACTGCTTGGATATTGGAAGAGAGAGCAGGGAAACCTGCTCTCTCTTCCAATATCCAAAGCTGATTGCTTTCACATGGGGAGCAGCATGTTAGCTGCTCCCCATGTGTAAGCAATGCCGGCTCCCGTAGGACACGGGGAGCCGGCGGGACTGTGGGGGTTTGGGGACCCCCACAGTCCCCAGCGAGAGGCCAGGCCCCGGGGATGGGGTCCCCGGGGCCATAAGTGGCCACGGATGGGGGCCACGCAGCCCCCTCCCCAAAGGTAAAAAAAGTTAAAAAAAAAAAAAAAGTGCAAGGCCGGCCCCGGGGATGGGGTCCCCGGGGCCTTAAATGGCCTGAGGAGGGGGCCACGCAGCCCCCTCCAAATAAAAAAAAAGAGGCCATGCCCCGGGGGATCGGGTCCCCGGGGCCAATACAGGCCCAGGGAAGGGGGGCCACGCGGCCCCTTCCCATTTTTTTTTTTAATTTTAATTTTAAAAAAGGGGTAAGGCCCTGGGGGATGGGGTCCCCAGGGCCTAAAAATAGGAAAAAGGAAGGGGGCTACACAGCCCCCTTCAGGGGGAAAACAAAACAAAACAAAAAAAACGATCGGGCCCGCAGGACCCGCCCCTTCCTTCACCACTCTGCAAACGCGCCCCTGGCGCGTTTGCAGAGGGGACGAATTCCCCTTGAATACTGGGGTCCCTGGAGGCCAACTAGCCCACCAGGAACCTCCAGTATGCGCCAGGGGCTGCCTTGCAGAGAGGTGTACAGAGGCCACGCCCTTTTACACCTCTCTGCAACGCAGCTCTGTGGCGCTTTTGGAGGTATATGGTGGGCTAGTTGCACCCCAGGGACCCTCAGGATTCAAGGGAGTTAATCCCCCGACTTAAAACGCGCCACGGGGCGCGTTTGCACAGTGGTGAAGGGAGGGGCGGGGCTTCAGGTGACATGTGTGCAAACAGGCCCCGTGGCGCGTTTTAAGATGGGGAATTAAATCCCCTTCAATCCTGAGGGTCCCTGAGGGCCAACTAGCCCAACAGGTACGTCCAGAATGCGCCACAGAGCTGCGTTGCAGAGAGGTGTAAAAGGGGTGAGGCCTCTGTACATGTCTCTGCAACGCAGCCCCTGGCGCATACTGGAGGTTCCTGGTGGGCTAGTTGGCCCGTAGGGACCCTCATGATTCAAGGGGACTTAATCCCCCAACTTAAAACGCGCCACGGGCGCGTTTGCACAGATGTCACCTCAGGCCCCGCCCCCTCCCTTCACCATTGTGCAAATATTCCTGTAAAATCAGCCGAAATACGAATTCTGATTTACTCACCTGTTATCAGGAGAGACCTCAGTGCTGCATCTTTCAGCCCAGTACTAATCCTGAAAAGTAATTTTAACCGTACTTACCAGTAACTTGAATTTCCTTCCATAGGCTAACATTGACTGGTTTCACTTGGAAATTCTTCTAAGTGTGGAGTTTTGGAACTTTAAAATATTCCTCTAAAATCAGCCGAAATACGAATTCCGATTTACTCACCTGTTATCAGGAGAGACCTCAGTGCTGTATCTTTCAGCCCAGTACTGGTCCTGAAAAGTAATTTTAACCGTACTTACCAGTAACTTGAATTTCCTTCCATAGGCTAACATTGACTGGTTTCACTTGGAAATTCTTCTAAGTGTGGAGTTTTGGAACTTTAAAATATTCCTCTAAAATCAGCCGAAATACGAATTCCGATTTACTCACCTGTTATCAGGAGAGACCTCAGTGCTGCATCTTTCAGCCCAGTACTGATCCTCAAAAGTAATTTTAACCGTACTTACCAGTAACTTGAATTTACTTCCATAGGATATAATTGCCTGCTTTTTGCTGAAAAAGTTTCTAAGTGTTGATTTTTGAAACATACAAATATTCCTCTAAAATCAGCCGAAATACGAATTCCGATTTACTCACCTGTTATAAGGAGAGACCTCAGTGCTGTATCTTTCAGCCCAGTACTGGTCCTGAAAAGTAATTTTAACCGTACTTACCAGTAACTTGAATTTCCTTCCATAGGCTAACATTGACTGGTTTCACTTGGAAATTCTTCTAAGTGTGGAGTTTTGGAACTTTAAAATATTCCTCTAAAATCAGCCGAAATACGAATTCCGATTTACTCACCTGTTATAAGGAGAGACCTCAGTGCTGTATCTTTCAGCCCAGTACTGGTCCTGAAAAGTAATTTTAACCGTACTTACCAGTAACTTGAATTTCCTTCCATAGGCTAACATTGACTGGTTTCACTTGGAAATTCTTCTAAGTGTGGAGTTTTGGAACTTTAAAATATTCCTCTAAAATCAGCCGAAATACGAATTCCGATTTACTCACCTGTTATAAGGAGAGACCTCAGTGCTGTATCTTTCAGCCCAGTACTGGTCCTGAAAAGTAATTTTAACCGTACTTACCAGTAACTTGAATTTCCTTCCATAGGCTAACATTGACTGGTTTCACTTGGAAATTCTTCTAAGTGTGGAGTTTTGGAACTTTAAAATATTCCTCTAAAATCAGCCGAAATACGAATTCCGATTTACTCACCTGTTATAAGGAGAGACCTCAGTGCTGTATCTTTCAGCCCAGTACTGGTCCTGAAAAGTAATTTTAACCGTACTTACCAGTAACTTGAATTTCCTTCCATAGGCTAACATTGACTGGTTTCACTTGGAAATTCTTCTGTGTGGAGTTTTGGAACTTTAAAATATTCCTCTAAAATCAGCCGAAATACGAATTCCGATTTACTCACCTGTTATCAGGAGAGACCTCAGTGCTGCATCTTTCAGCCCAGTACTGATCCTCAAAAGTAATTTTAACCGTACTTACCAGTAACTTGAATTTCCTTCCATAGGATATCATTGCCTGATTTTTGCTGAAAAAGTTTCTAAGTGTTGATTTTTGAAACATACAAATATTCCTCTAAAATCAGCCGAAATACGAATTTCGATTTACTCACCTGTTATCAGGAGAGACCTCAGTGCTGCATCTTTCAGCCCAGTACTGGTCCTGAAAAGTAATTTTAACCGTACTTACCAGTAACTTATATTTTCTTCCATAGGAATCCATTGTCTGGTTTTCAGCAGAAAAGTTTCAAAGTGTCGATTTTCACAAACTACAAATATTCCTTAAAAATCGCCTGTATGACTTAAACGCATTCTTTCAACTGTTTACAGGAGATGCACCAGTGCTGGATCCAGGATCCAACACTGAGTAAGAAAAAGTAACGATAACAGTTTTTACCTGCTAAGTGAATTTCCTTCCATAGGATAACATTGGTGATTCTATGAGAAAAAGTTTCTAAGTGTCAACTTTTAAAATACAATAATATTCCTTAAAAATCACGACTGTAACCAAAACGCTTTTACTCAACTGTTTACAGGAGATGTACCAGGACTGAATCTAGGATCCATTCCTGTGGTTAGAAAAGTAATCCATAAAGTAACTAATTGCATTTAACTAGAAATTCACATTGAGCTGAATGTTGCATTGTGTTTGAAAATGTGGTGCCCATTGCAACAACTGTAACTACTGTACTTAAAAGTCTATTGCCTATGTGCAAAGTATTTAAACTAAAGTAATTCATTCTGAGAAAGTATTTTTTGTAATGTAATGTATAATGTAATTACAATGTAATTTAAAAATAAAATATGTAAAAAAATCTAAAAATGTAATAAATCAGTATGAAAAAATTAATATAACAATTAATACATTTAAAAATTGTCATTTACAAAACCTTTGAAATTCACTGAAAAAACCGTAGGTTTCAGACATGTTATAGTTAGGAATTAGCATTTAAAAAACCTTTGAAATTCACTGAAAAAACCATAGGTTTCAGATAAGTTATAGTTAGAAATTAGCATTTAAAAACCTTTGAAATTCACTGAAAAAACCATAGGTTTTAGGGACAGTTATAGTTAGTTGGACATTGCACTCGTACAAAACCCGTGAAATTCCCCCGTTATAGTTAGTTCAGCTAACTGTAACTCGCGCCCCGCAATGCACTGCTGATGACGTCACATATTACATCACTCATGACATGGTCAGTGACATCACTGATGACATCACTGATGACATCTCAAATGACATCACTGATGACATCATCCACGTGATAATCTGATGCACCTCCTCACACCCTAATATAACCTTTGATACACCCAATCTAAATTACAGACTGCCATTCGCAAAACCATAGACACTCCAACACCAATAACTACATACCCACTCACTGATTCTTAGGTCTACACACACACATCCACTCACTCACCCGTACAGTCACTCATACTTATGGTCACTCAGTACAGGACAATCATATGCACTCTTACTCCTATATAGACACTCAAACACCGCCACTCATCCATAGAGGTACTCACACACCTAGTCAGTCATGCAAATAATTAAACACACTGCCATTTACTCACCTATACAGTTATACACACCAGCTCACTTAATCATACAAATACTAGCACATTATTACGCTCTTATACAATCACTGATACAAGCACACACTCATCCATACAGCCACTATCACAATCACTCACTCTCGCTTATAGCTATTTATATACTCCAATACACATATATACTGCCTTTCACATATGTAGTTACTCACACATGTACCACTGGGACATACATTCACTCACTAACACACTCTTACACACACTTACCCACCCATACAGTCTATCACAGATGCACTCTTGAAACCATCCACCCAGTGAATCACCCACTCACACATCTATGCACAGTCGCACACACCCCATCCACACAAACACTCAGGCACCCATACAGATACTCAGACAACAAATCAATAACTCTTATAGACACTCATGTAGCTATTCACAAACCCATGCAGCCACTTACACAGCAACAGACAGATACAGACATTAACCCAGTTTAGTCACTAACCCATGCATTCAGTAAGATACGTTTAATCACTCACTTATAGAATTAGTCACGCACCTACTAAATCATCCATACACACACTTATACACCCACTCATTCTTCAATACGCCTTTCCCTATATATATTAAAAATATTTAAACTTTACAGAAACACACAGTCACTGGATGATGTCATCAGTGATGTCATTTGAGATGTCATCAGTGATGTCATCAGTGATGTCACTGACCATGTCATGAGTGATGTAATATGTGACGTCATCAGCAGTGCATTGCGGGGCGCGAGTTATAGTTAGCTGAACTAACTATAACGGGGGAATTTCACGGGTTTTGTACGAGTGCAATGTCCAACTAACTATAACTGTCCCTAAAACCTATGGTTTTTTCAGTGAATATATATATATATATATATATATATATATATATATATATATTACCTACTGTCGGTCGCCAGTAGGTAGATATAGTTAGGATGTAGCTTCCATAGGAAGAGTGTTTTTTTATTTGCCAATAACTTTGGCGTCATTTGACGAATCCTAGTGAAATTTTCAAAACTTATATGCCAGGCACTTCAGCTGCTGTCTTGAAAGTTTCGGGTGATTTGTCAAGAAGGGGCCAAGAAAAAGGGGGGTCTCAAAACGCTTTTTCTCCATGTTAATTTCCATAAGAAACTTTACACACAGCTACAGCCCGAACTGCTGAACGGAATTTCACCAACTTTGGCAAAAAGGTAGCCCTTGGTATAGAAAGCGACCTTTTGGTTAAATGGTGTTAATCCTTTCAGTAGTTGCAGAGAAATTTAAAGATTTCTCAAGTATACAACTGAGACAGCGGTGGATCCGCAACCACTCTCGATTTTGTGCCTGCAATCTGATTGGCTGCCAACACTTCAATCCCGGAAGTGTTGGCAGCCATTTTGTGACTCGGTTGAACCGAGTCACAATAGAAAAGATCTTAAAAAAAATCAAAAGTTTCGGCGGGAGTCGCAGTGGATCCACGAATCCCACCGAATATTTTTTAAAAACGAAGCACGGCTTCCTGTTCTTTGTTTAATTAGGCCCCCAGGTGGGCCAGGTCCTGGGGCATTTAAAAATAATGATGGGGGCCTTCGCAGGGCTAAAGAGAAATATAATGCGGGGTTCCATGTGACCCCCGCAGCTCCTGGGACCACCACCTCCCTGGGGCTATATAAAATTATAATGCGTGGGGGGCCCGGGGCTAATACAGTCAAATTCAGGGACCCACATGACCCGGCCGCTGCTCCGGGGACCTCCACCTCCCCAGGGCACGCGCTTTATTATTTAAAAAAATGCGGGGACGCCCTATGTCCCCTGCAGCCCTGGGGAGCACCATCTCCCTAGGGCACAAAGGAAATCACCAAGGAAACCACTAAGGGTGTCCGTTGCAGACCCCTGGCCCCGGGACCATCACCTCCGTGGGGCAAATGTGATGAAAGGATGGGTGGCGTGGTCCCCCTCCAGGAGCCTTTGGGACCGCCACCCCCTAGGGCCGACTCCAGCAATGTCCTGGGGCCCGAACCCGGGACATTGCAGTTTGCTAAGGCTTGGCAAGAGCATTGCTCCGGCCAAGCCATAGCAAACACTGCTCCACTTCATGTAATCAAGAGCATAAAAAATCGTCTTGCTTCCACGAAGCAGAGCAGAATTGCTTTTGGATAGAGGGAGCTGCATGTTTACAGCTTCCTCAGTCCAAAAGCAATACTGGCTCCCGCAGGAGTTGGGGAGCTAGCAGGGACTGCGGGGTCCTTGAGGCTCCCCCTACGGTCCCCAACAAGGTGGCCATGCCCCGG
Organism: Calotriton arnoldi; assembly: GCA_963921515.1. NCBI lineage: Eukaryota > Metazoa > Chordata > Amphibia > Caudata > Salamandridae > Calotriton > Calotriton arnoldi. The sequence goes on along the minus strand of CAWUFW010002427.1, from coordinate 1,509,500 downwards.
GGAATGGGGTCCCTGGGGAATATTGGCCCAGGGAGGGGGGCCACGCTGTCCCCTTCCCCATTCAAAAAGAAATGGTGAAGGCCTGGCCTGGGGGATGGGGTTCCCGAGAGCCAAAATAGGCCTGTGGAGGGGGGGCTCGCAGCCCCCCTCCCATGTAAAAAAGTTATATATATAGAGGCCTGGCCCCGGGAGATGGGGTGGCCATGTGGCTCCCCTCCCAATTATTAAAAAAAAAATGTAAAAAAATGGGCATGCCAAGGGGGATGGGGTCCCCCGGGCCAAAAATGGCCTGGGAGGGGGGCACCTCAGCCCCCCTCCCTTTCAAATTTAACCAGAAAATAAAATAAAGGCCAGGCCCCAGGAGATGGGGTCCCCACGGCCAAAATAGGGCTGGGGAGGGGGGCCTCACAGCTTCCCTCCCATGTAAAAAATAGTATATATATAAAGGCCTGGCCCCGAAGAATGGGGGCCACGTGGCCCCCCTCCCAATTATTTAAAAAAATGTTTTAAAAAAAGGCTTGCCCCGGGGGTTGGGGCCCCTCTACCCCCCTCCGTTTCAAATTTAACCCAAAAAATAAAATAAAGGCTGGGCCCGGGAGATGGGGTCCTCGGGGCTGGAATTGACCTGGGAGGGGGGCTGCATGGCCCCCTCCCATTTTTTAATAAAAATAATTTCAAAACGAATCAGGCCCCAGGGGGTTGGGGTCCTGGGGCCCAAAATGGTCCAGGGAAGGGGGGCCACATGGTCCCCTTCCTAAAAAAGAAAAAACAACAAAAAAAAACACAACTCGCGGGAGACCCTGCCCCCTTTCTCCACTACTCTGCAAATGTGCCTCCTGGCGCTCTCCTGGTTGGGGATGAAGTCCCCTTGGCTGCTGAGGGTCCTTAGGGGCCAAGAAAACTCCTGTTACCTCCAGTAAGCCCCACACATTGGGATTGCTGAGAGGTGGGCAGAGGCCACGCCCCTTTCTCCACCACTCTGCAAACGTGTCTCTCAGCTCACTGCTGGTGGGGGGATGATGTCCCTTTGCCTCCTGAGGGCCTCAGGACTAAAGTGGAGTTCTTCCCCCAAGCAGCAGTGCACCAGGAGGCGCATTTGCAGAGTGGTGGAGAAAGGGGGCGTGGTCTCTGATTACCTCTCAGCAATCCAGCTGTGTGGGTCTTACCGGAGTGCAATGTTTATTTGATTTTCTCACTCATGTCCATGACGCGTTTCGGCCTAGTCATTGGCCATGCTCACATATGCGCTGCATAGTCAATCTGTGCCTTTTATAATCGCCACGTGATCAGGACATGTAAATGATGGTAACTGACAACAGACTACTGCATTTACAAAGTCACTCGTTTTTCGGAGGAGGAAAGCTGGTTAAAACAATATTATTGATGTGCATATATGGTTACAGGGCCAATCAATATATATTTTGCACAATAATTTACTTCAATACATGTCTCAGTATATAATATTTTGCAACAAAATAAACAATTATATCATTTAAAAGCCATAGTGATATAAAAATGTGCAAAATGTATGCTATAATAGTTTCTGTTAAAATATACATTGACATAATAAATAGTCAGTCCTAAGGGAAAAGGCTTCTTATTGTATTGAAAGTACTTGAATACAATTCTACTATATAATTGTACTATATATATAAATACAAGCAATGAATACATACAAATATTTTCTTATAAAACAAAATTGAGCCCATAGTGAGCTTAATTATCGCCATCAGGCCAATTCCGGATTAGTTAAACATCAACTTAGAATATCAAATGCATTCAGTTTCTATATCAATCTACATGAAAATAAAGCGGGGTGTGTTTTGCAACAGATATTATCCCCACCATCAAACAAAATTTTCCATCCAACTTCAAAAATGTCCTAGTAAATCACCAGCAAGAATTCTCAATACTACTCATCATTGCTTTTAAACCATCCATGCCCAATAAAAAAGTGCTATGTGCTAAAAGTGCATAATAAAAAATTATGGGGAGAAATTATCCAGCAGCATATCTTATGTGCAAATGTTTATTTCAAACAAATCCAGTTGTCTCATACTAAATACAAGTATTAGAATGGAATTGTAAATACCCTAAAATTATAAAAAATTGTGAAGATCTTTGCTGATGTTCAGACCATTGGGCGATTTGGAATCTAATTCTAAAATGCAGCGAGTCTCTAATTGGCGAAGTAGTTTCTCACGGTTTCCTCCTCTCCTCAAACTGGGGATCGCGTTGATATCAAAGTAATTCAAACAATTGAGGTTATTATTGCAAAATTGTTTGAAATGGTGCACCACAGAGTAAGAGGGATCTGAGTTTACTATTGCCCTCAAATGTTGTAGAATTCTAATATGCATTTGCAACTTGGTACTTCCCACATACCGTAGCTTGCAAGTGCATTCCAGAACATAGACAGCAAATTCAGTTCTGCACATGTATATACCTTCTAGTTTTACTGGCCTTACATTGAAGGCTGTATAGTATTGCAACGTATTGACCCCAAAGCGGCAAGCCCTACAGGAACTACATTTGAAAAATCCCTTCCTAGATGAAAGACAATTGCTTGTTTGGACTACTTCAGGACTGCTTTCAACCAAGGCACTGCTCACAGAGTATGCTCGACAGAAAGTGGTATTGGGTTTCTTGGGGAGTATCGATCCTATGATTGGATTCATAAGCACTATTGGCCATTGTTTATTTACAATAGACCTTATTTGTTTTTCTTGTTTATTATAGGTAGTGATTAATCTAACATTGATCTCATCACTGTCCCTATTGCATTTAAGTTCTCGATGGTATAAATGTATCTATCATTTTTGCTCTCATGTGAAGTCAAAGAATACCCCAAATTTCAAATAAATCAATTTGTATTCGGTCAGAAAAAGAGAAATGAAAGTAATGCAAAAAGATTGAAAAAATAAAATAAAACAATAAAGCACAATCTCACTAATTCTAATCATGGAAATACTCCACTGAAATCAAATTGGCTAAGGACCTCTAGCTTTGTCTGGTTAGTTTGTTTCATACAACCATAATTTGTGAAAAATCTTGAATTGCTTTCAGTGGAGTATTTCCATGATTAGAATTGAGATTGTGCTTTAATGTTTTATTTAAGTTTTTCAATCCTCTGGATGACTGTCGGCATTGTGGATCCTTCATGGCATAAAATATACAAAGTTTTTGATTCTTATTTGCTCAAAAACAACTGAACGGATTTACGCCATATCACAAAAACCAAACTTTCTGGACCAAGATCTAGCATTCTCTCAAATTTGGTGAAATTTCGTTTGGATGTTTTTGCAGTATCAGTGTTCAGTTTTACTATGGGGAAATGAATGGGGAAAATGCATTTTGGATCCCACTCTTTTTCACAGCCCCCACTTGAGGATTCTTCTCGAAACCTTCCAAGAAGGAGCTTTTGTGAGGTGGATGAGACTTTGTTGTGGAAAGGTTTGTGAAGATTCGTTAAATAGAGCAAAAGTTATTAGGAAAACAAAATGCTTTTCCTTTGGAAACCCAGACCTAGTTATAACTAGTAGTAACCGCCTCTGGGAAATACATATATATATATTCACTGAAAGTAACAAAAGTAAAAGTAACGTCATAGTTAGGTGAATATGTTGGTTACAACATTAAAGTTTTGAACTTAAAAGCACAGAAATTAACCAGTTATAGTTAGGGGTTAGTCTATAACTTGGGCCCCCCATGCACTGCTTATCACCTCTTATATTACATCACTCATGACATGTTCTATTACAACATTTATGACATTAAGACCTAGGGACCTTTTCCCCGGGGCCTTATATTTTCAAAGGTATGGGGTCAAGTGCACCCTCCCTGAGCCTTATTAGGCCCTGGGGACCCTGTTTCTCAGGGCTATTTTTTACTTCAAGAGGAGGGGGGCATGCATCCCACCTCCTAAAGCCTTTGAAAGGCCCTGGGGACAGCATATCCCAGAGCCTAATGTTTTAAGGGGAGAGGTGCCTCGTGGCCGCCCTCCCTGTGCCTTTTTAAGGCCCTGGGGACCCCATCCCTCAGGGCTATATCACTTTAAAGGGGAGGAGGGCCTTGTGGCCCCTGTCCCCAAGCCTCACTAGGCCCTGGGGACCCACCTTTTCTTTTAAAGAAGAGGACGTTCACGTGGCCCCCCTCCTTGCACCTCATTAGGCCCCAAGAAGCCTACCCCGGGGTGAAAATGTACAAAAAAAGAGAGGAGGGCCATGCAGCCCCCCTCCTCAGTCTCTTTAGGTAGGCCTTGAGGACCTCATCCCCAGGTCCTTTCTTTATTAAAAGGGAGGGGGCCACGTGGCCGCCTTCCCTGAGCCTTCTTATGCTCTGGGGACTCCATCTCACAGGGTTACTATTTCAAATAAAGGGAAAGGAGATGTGTTTTGTGACTCCTCTTTTTTCTCAGCCCCTGTTATAGTTAGAGGTTAGTCTATAACTTGGGCCCCCAATGCACTGCTTATCACCTCTTATATTACATCACTCATGACATGTTCTATTACATCAGTTATGACATTAAGACGTAGGGACCTTTTCCCCGGGGCCTTATGTTTTCAAATGTATGGGGTCAAGTGCACCCCTCCCTGAGCCTTATTAGGCCCTGGGGACCCCGTTTCCCAGGGTCATTTTTTTCTTCAAGAGGAGGGGGGCATGCATCCCACCTCCTAGAGCCTTTGAAAGGCCCTGGGGACCGCATATCCGAGAGCCTAATGTTTTAAGGGGAGAGGTGCCGCGTGGCCGCCCTCCCTGTGCCTTTAAAGGCCCTGGGGACCCCATCCCTCAGGGCTATATCACTTTTAAAGGGAGGAGGGCCTTGTGGCCCCTGTCCACAAGCCTCACTAGGCCCTGGGGACCCACCTTTTCTTTTAAATAAGAGGCCGTTCACGTGGCCCCCCTCCTTGCACCTCATTAGGCCCCAAGAAGCCTACCCCGGGGTGAAAATATACAAAAAAAGAGAGGAGGGCCATGCAGCCCCCCTCCCCAGTCTCTTTAGGTAGGCCTTGAGGACCTCATCCCCAGGTCCTTTCTTTATTAAAAGGGAGGGGGGCCACGTGGCCGCCTTCCCTGAGCCTTCTTATGCTCTGGGGACTCCATCTCACAGGGTTACTATTTCAAATAAAGGGAAAGGAGATGTGTTTTGTGACTCCTCTTTTTCTCAGCCCCTGTTATAGTTAGAGGTTAGTCTATAACTTGGGCCCCCAATGCACTGCTTATCACCTCTTATATTACATCACTCATGACATGTTCTATTACATCAGTTATGACATTAAGACGTAGGGACCTTTTCCCCGGGGCCTTATGTTTTCAAATGTATGGGGTCAAGTGCACCCCTCCCTGAGCCTTATTAGGCCCTGGGGACCCCGTTTCCCAGGGTCATTTTTTTCTTCAAGAGGAGGGGGGCATGCATCCCACCTCCTAGAGCCTTTGAAAGGCCCTGGGGACCGCATATCCAAGAGCCTAATGTTTTAAGGGGAGAGGTGCCGCGTGGCCGCCCTCCCTGTGCCTTTTAAAGGCCCTGGGGACCCCATCCTCAGGGCTATATCACTTTTAAAGGGGAGGAGGGCCTTGTGGCCCCTGTCCACAAGCCTCACTAGGCCCTGGGGACCCACCTTTCTTTTTAAATAAAGAGGCCGTTCACGTGGCCCCCTCCTTGCACCTCATTAGGCCCCAAGAAGCCTACCCCGGGGTGAAAATATACAAAAAAAGAGAGGAGGGCCATGCAGCCCCCTCCCCAGTCTCTTTAGGTAGGCCTTGAGGACCTCATCCCCAGGTCCTTTCTTTATTAAAAGGGAGGGGGGCCACGTGGCCGCCTTCCCTGAGCCTTCTTATGCTCTGGGGACTCCATCTCACAGGGTTACTATTTCAAATAAAGGGAAAGGAGATGTGTTTTGTGACTCCTCTTTTTTCTCAACCCCTGCATAACGGATCACTTGCCATGCACAAACTCGCCAAAAAGAAGCACCTTTTTGGAATGTTTCATGGAGAGTCATCAAGTGGGGCCAAAGTTATTAGCAACATAAAAAATTACTTTTCCTATGGAACAGCTGGCCTAACTATAACAACTTAGTATTGCTTCAGCATATACTGGGCCTTTTCTGATAAATTCAGTTTCCTTATCACTTTATCTCTCCAACACTCATTTGGTCCTCCGATGGACCTTGCTTTGTGCAGATGAGGGGTTGGACTGAGAGGATACAATATCCGGCTATACAATGAGGACCAGGAATTGGACAACCGACCTACAAGCTAGTAATCAAATTCATATATATCATTATTAAAACCAGACTATACAAGTAAAGAATTATCATTGCTAGTCCGAAACGTCTGAAGAAGTTTAGTCTGACTAGAATCATGCAAACCAATAATTCTGTTAAGACAAAACAATAACATTAGTACCTGATATTGGGAGATCTCTCTCTGCTGATCTCTCCCTGTCATTAATAAAGCAATTGGAACAATCAGCTTAAGGAGGCAAGTCTTGACAAGACAGAGGCTATAGTTTAGTTAAAGTTAAATGTTATCAATAGTATTAAAAAGGTCAAATACATCATTAATAAACATTTAGGAGCTAAAGAGCTCAGGACAGTCTAGTTAGTTTGGGACTGCCATAAAGTGACAAAGAGCTTCAGAAAGTTGAGCAAGTATGTGGGCCATGACAGCTCATGGGTAGTGTCCCATAGAGAAGAGTCCAAGATTGGCGCACACAGTGTATGCGTCAGCCCAAAAAAGAGCAAGTGGAGTCCGCAGGAAAAATCAAAAACAGTCTCTGGGGTCAGTATGCCAACTCGTCAAGGGTGAAAAATCTCCTCCCATCCATCAAACCATTGTGTAGTGTAATCCTCTATTAACGGGTGACACCTCCTTAGTCACCTTATTGTGTCAGATCACTCAGACCATTGGTCAGTTTGTAAAAGATCATCCGGCATACGTAAACTTTCTAACAATGATTCTTTAATAGTAGGCACATGAGTGAGTTCAAGAGGACAGTTTCCCATAGCAAAAGTTCTCAAAGTATCAACTGTGTTGCATTCAGTCCTTGTAAGCGAGTGAGAGCTCTTCTAGTAAGATGCAGTTTTGCATCACATTATATAAGTTTGGGAAAACTTCTAACAAGTGTAAGACAAAGCAGTCTAGAAAAATGCAGGCCTATATTAAAAAATATGCAGAATATAGAGCAATGGAATTATACATTTCATAAGGGAAATCAACATTTCTAATATTCCTTTCAATTTATAAGCACTCAGAATACATTATTAAATGGGTTGCAAAACACACATGTAACTATGGCACATTACTGCATTCTCAAAGTACTAATGTGTAAAATTATTTCAAATCATAAGATTTCAATGTCTTTTCAAGTGTTTTACATTATTACATATATGACAATTATATTCTGAAGGTTTCATGCCATTTACATTCAGTAAGGCTATGCAGCACCATTTATGCTTTTCTCATTCTGTGTACAATTTCACATATGCAAATGGTGGAATTCAGAATGAGCCCCTTCAATATCACATATAAAAATAATTAGATTATGTTAGATTCAATTTATCCTTCACACACATTACTATTGTAATGAGAATGATTAGGAATTTCATAACACAGGAGTACATCACTTTAATATTCTAATACACAATGAAATAATATGCTAAGGCTGGTAATAAAATATAACTCTACAATTTTAAATGAATATGATTTCATCTATTCTACAATTTTATACATGCTTTTACAATGCAGTAGCTAATTTCCATCATGTCTTTAACGTGTGATGGTGCATATATATATATATATGTGATCAAGCCCACTCGTTGGGTGAAACGCGTCATCTGCCATGTCGATCAGTGTCAGCAAATAAAGAAGATATTTCATCCACTTAACTGGTGTCCGTGTCCCGCTTTTCAGCCAGCTGCTGTTGGGAATTTGATGAACTATATATATATATATATTTGTTCTTTCAATAAATATATATATATATTAAAAAAAGAAAGAAAAAAAAAGATTTTTTGTGTAATGATACCAAGTGGTGGTAGTAGTATTTTCACTATGTTTATGTCAGGTGCTTTGTCACGTGATTGCATGCATATATAAAAAGTGGGGGAGTTCACCTCAAGTTCGTGTGATCAAGGGCAAGTGTTGCCTGAAACGCGTAATATTTTGAGCAATTTCCAATAAAGAATTTTTGCCTGTATTTCCGGTGGTTCGTGGTCCTTATGTCGTTGGAGGCTGATACGAGTGCCTTTTTGGGCTGTCAGAGGACCTTGGTGAATTTCTTTAATATATATATATATATATATATTATCTACTGGCGGTCGCCAGTAGATAGTTATAGTTACAACCTATTATCCATAGGAAATCCGCAACATTCTATTTGAAATAACTCTCTTGCCGGTTGACGTATCTTCGCAAAATTTTCAAACTTTGTGGGGCGCTCCGGTCCGCTCCTACCCTGAAAGTCTCGGGGGGATTCATCAAGCGGGGGCCTGAAAAAAGGGGGGTCCCAAAACGCGTTTTCCCCATGCAATTTTCCATAGGAAACTTTAGACACGGCTACAGCCCGAACTGCTGAACGGAATTACACCAAATTTGGCAAAGAGGTAGTTCTTGGTTCAGAAAGAACCCTTTTGTTAAATGGTGTAAATCCGTTCAGTAGTTGCTGAGAAAATCAAAAGTAAAAGTATATATATATCTATGGCCGCGTCGGATTCGAGCACCCTCCCGATCACGAGCTGCATGCTAATTGGCTGTCAACACTCCAAATCAGGAAGTGTTGGCAGCCATTTTGTCCCTCGGTAGAACCGAGGGACAGAAACAAGTGCGCAAAGCGCACAAAGGGGGCAGGGTAGAAGCACCCTGACCCCCTAGGTCTGCTCAGGGGGACCCCCTGGGCAAAAAATATATATATATTTTTTTTAAAATCGGCAGGATGAGCTCAGGGTGCGCGAATCCTGCCGAAAAAAAAAAAATCGAAGCGCGGTCTCCCGCGCTTCGATGATAGTGGCCCCGGGTGGGCCAAGTCCCGAGGGCATGCTGGGGGGGTTAATTTTATGTGTGGGGGGCCTCTAAGGTTCCCCAAGCCCGGGGACCACCACCCCCGGGGCTTTATGTATAATGGTGCGGGAGGGCTCTGAGCCCTCCCGCAGCCCCGGGACCGCCACCTCCCGGGGCTTCTTTTTATTTTTGAAAAACCTGTGTGGGGGCTCCAGCCCCCAAACGCCCCGGGGACCACCACCTCCCCGGGGCACTAAGAAAATTACAATGGGGGTCCGTTTTGGACCCCTAAGCCCCAGGGACCACCACCTCCCGGGGCTTTCAAATGTAAGGAGGGGGCCGCGCGGCCCCCTCCTGGAGCCTGTGGTGGCCCTGGGGACCGCCACCCCCAGGGCCGGCTCCTGCAGTGTCCCGGGTGCCTACCCCGGGACACTGCTGTTTGCAATGACAGGACGGGAGCCTCGCGGCTCCGGTCCTGTCATTGCAAACTGCTTGGATATTGGAAGAGAGGCAGGGAAACCTGCTCTCTCTTCCAATATCCAAAGCTGATTGCTTTTCCATATGGGGAGCAGCATGTTAGCTGCTCCCCATGTGTAAAGCAATGCCGGCTCCGTAGGACACGGGGAGCCGGCGGGACTGTGGGGGTTTGGGGACCCCCACAGTCCCCAACGAGAGGCCAGGCCCCGGGGATGGGGTCCCCGGGGCCATAAGTGGCCACGGAGGGGCCACGCAGCCCCCCTCCCAAAGGTAAAAAAGTTAAAGAAGTGCAAGGCCGGCCCCGGGAGATGGGGTCCCCGGGGCCTTAAATGGCCTGAAGAGAGGGGCCACGCAGCCCCCTCCAAATAAAAAAAAGAGGCCATGCCCCGGGGGATGGGGCCCCCTTCCCGTTTTTTTTTTTTTTATTTTAATTTTAAAAAAAGGGGTAAGGCCCTGGGGGATGGGGTCCCCAGGGCCTAAAAATAGGAAAAAGGAAGGGGGCCACACAGCCCCCTTCAGGAGGAAAAAAAAAAAACGATCGGGCCCGCAGGCCCCGCCCCTTCCTTCACCACTCTGCAAACGCGCCCTGGCGCGTTTGCAGAGAGGAACAAATTCCCCTTGAATACTGGGGTCCCTGGGGCCAACTAGCCCACCAGGAACCTCCAGTATGCGCCAGGGGCTGCCTTGCAGAGAGGTGTACAGAGGCCACGCCCTTTTTACACCTCTCTGCAACGCTAGCTCTGTGGCGCTTTTTGAGGTATATGTGGGCTAGTTGCACCCCAGGGACCCTCAGGATTCAAGGGGAGTTAATCCCTCGACTTAAAACGCGCCACGGGGCGCGTTTGCACAGTGGTGAAGGGAGGGGGCGGGGCTTCAGGTGACATGTGTGCAAACAGGCCCCGTGGCGCGTTTTAAGATGGGGAATTAAATCCCTTCAATCCTGAGGGTCCCTGGGGCCAACTAGCCCAACAGGTACGTCCAGAAAGCGCCACAGAGCTGCGTTGCAGAGAGGTGTAAAAGGGGTGTGGCCTCTGTACATGTCTCTGCAACGCAGCCCCTGGCGCATACTGGAGGTTCCTGGTGGGCTAGTTGGCCCGTAGGGACCCTCATGATTCAAGGGGACTTAATCCCCCAACTTAAAACGCGCCACGGGGCGCGTTTGCACAGATGTCACCTCAGGCCCCGCCCCTCCCTTCACCATTGTGCAAATATTCCTCTAAAATCAGCCGAAATACGAATTATGATTTACTCACCTGTTATCAGGAGAGACCTCAGTGCTGCATCTTTCAGCCCAGTACTAATCCTGAAAAGTAATTTTAACCGTACTTACCAGTAACTTGAATTTCCTTCCATAGGCTAACATTGACTGGTTTCACTTGGAAATTCTTCTAAGTGTGGAGTTTTGGAACTTTAAAATATTCCTCTAAAATCAGCCAAAATACGAATTCCGATTTACTCACCTGTTATCAGGCGAGACCTCAGTGCTGTATCTTTCAGCCCAGTACTGGTCCTGAAAAGTAATTTTAACCGTACTTACCAGTAACTTGAATTTCCTTCCATAGGCTAACATTGACTGGTTTCACTTGGAAATTCTTCTAAGTGTGGAGTTTTGGAACTTTAAAATATTCCTCTAAAATCAGCCGAAATACGAATTCCGATTTACTCACCTGTTATCAGGAGAGACCTCAGTGCTGCATCTTTCAGCCCAGTACTGGTCCTGAAAAGTAATTTTAACCGTACTTACCAGTAACTTGAATTTCCTTCCATAGGCTAACATTGACTGGTTTCACTTGGAAATTCTTCTAAGTGTGGAGTTTTGGAACTTTAAAATATTCCTCTAAAATCAGCCGAAATACGAATTCCGATTTACTCACCTGTTATCAGGAGAGACCTCAGTGCTGCATCTTTCAGCCCAGTACTGATCCTCAAAAGTAATTTTAACCGTACTTACCAGTAACTTGAATTTCCTTCCATAGGATATCATTGCCTGCTTTTGCTGAAAAAGTTTCTAAGTGTTGATTTTTGAAACATACAAATATTCCTCTAAAATCAGCCGAAATACGAATTTCGATTTACTCACCTGTTATCAGGAGAGACCTCAGTGCTGCATCTTTCAGCCCAGTACTGGTCCTGAAAAGTAATTTTAACCGTACTTACCAGTAACTTATATTTTCTTCCATAGGAATCCATTGTCTGGTTTTCAGCAGAAAAGTTTCAAAGTGTCGATTTTCACAAACTACAAATATTCCTTAAAAATCGCCTGTATGACTTAAACGCATTCTTTCAACTGTTTACAGGAGATGCACCAGTGCTGGATCCAGGATCCAACACTGAGTAAGAAAAAGTAACGATAACAGTTTTTACCTGCTAAGTGAATTTCCTTCCATAGGATAACATTGGTGATTCTATGAGAAAAAGTTTCTAAGTGTCAACTTTTAAAATACAATAATATTCCTTAAAAATCACGACTGTAACCAAAACGCTTTTACTCAACTGTTTACAGGAGATGTACCAGGACTGAATCTAGGATCCAGTCCTGTGGTTAGAAAAGTAATCCATAAAGTAACTAATTGCATTTAACTAGAAATTCACATTGAGCTGAATGTTGCATTGTGTTTGAAAATGTGGTGCCCATTGCAACAACTGTAACTACTGTACTTAAAAGTCTATTGCCTATGTGCAAAGTATTTAAACTAAAGTAATTCATTCTGAGAAAGTATTTTTTGTAATGTAATGTATAATGTAATTACAATGTAATTTAAAAAATAAAATATGTAAAAAAAAATTCTAAAAATGTAATAAATCAGTATGAAAAAAATTAATATAACAATTAATACATTTAAAAATTGTCATTTACAAACCCTTTGAAATTCACTGAAAAAACCGTAGGTTTCAGACATGTTATAGTTAGGAATTAGCATTTAAAAAACCTTTGAAATTCACTGAAAAAACCATAGGTTTCAGATAAGTTATAGTTAGAAATTAGCATTTAAAAAACCTTTGAAATTCACTGAAAAAACCATAGGTTTTAGGGACAGTTATAGTTAGTTGGACATTGCACTCGTACAAAACCCGTGAAATTCTCCCGTTATAGTTAGTTCAGCTAACTATAACTCGCGCCCCCGCAATGCACTGCTGATGACGTCACATATTACATCACTCATGACATGGTCAGTGACATCACTGATGACATCACTGATGACATCTCAAATGACATCACTGATGACATCATCCACGTGATAATCTGATGCACCTCCTCACACCCTAATATAACAATTGATACACCCAATCTAAATTACAGACTGCCATTCGCAAAACCATAAACACTCCAACACCAATAACTACATACCCACTCACTGATTCTTAGGTCTACACACACACATCCACTCACTCACCCGTACAGTCACTCATACTTATGGTCACTCAGTACAGGACAATCATATGCACTCTTACTCCTATATAGACACTCAAACACCGCCACTCATCCATAGAGGTACTCACACACCTAGTCAGTCATGCAAATAATTAAACACACTGCCATTTACTCACCTATACAGTTATACACACACCAGCTCACTTAATCATACAAATACTAGCACATTGTTACGCTCTTATACAATCACTGATACAAGCACACACTCATCCATACAGCCACTATCACAATCACTCACTCTCGCATATAGCTATTTATATACTCCAATACACATATATACTGCCTTTCACATATGTAGTTACTCACACATATACCACTGGGACATACATTCACTCACTAACACACTCTTACACACACTTACCCACCCATACAGTCTATCACAGATGCACTCTTGAAACCATCCACCCAGTGAATCACCCACTCACACATCTATGCACAGTCGCACACACCCCATCCACACAAACACTCAGGCACCCATACAGATACTCAGACAACAAATCAATAACTCTTATAGACACTCATGTAGCTATTCACAAACCCATGCAGCCACTTACACAGCAACAGACAGATACAGACATTAACCCAGTTTAGTCACTAACCCATGCATTCAGTAAGATACGTTTAATCACTCACTTATAGAATTAGTCACGCACCTACTAAATCATCCATACACACACTTATACACCCACTCATTCTTCAATACGCCTTTCCCTATATATATTAAAAATATTTAAACTTTACAGAAACACACAGTCACTGGATGATGTCATCAGTGATGTCATTTGAGATGTCATCAGTGATGTCATCAGTGATGTCACTGACCATGTCATGAGTGATGTAATATGTGACGTCATCAGCAGTGCATTGCGGGGCGCGAGTTATAGTTAGCTGAACTAACTATAACGGGGGAATTTCACGGGTTTTGTACGAGTGCAATGTCCAACTAACTATAACTGTCCCTAAAACCTATGGTTTTTTCAGTGAATATATATATATATATATATTACCTACTGTCGGTCGCCAGTAGGTAGATATAGTTAGGATGTAGCTTCCATAGGAAGAGTGTTTTTTTATTTGCGAATAACTTTGGCGTCATTTGACGAATCCTAGTGAAATTTTCAAAACTTATATGCCAGGCACTTCAGCTGCTGTCTTGAAAGTTTCGGGTGATTTGTCAAGAAGGGGCCAAGAAAAAGGGGGGTCTCAAAACGCTTTTTCTCCATGTTAATTTCTATAAGAAACTTTACACACAGCTACAGCCCGAACTGCTGAACGGATTTTCACCAACTTTGGCAAAGAGTAGCCCTTGGTATAGAAAGCGACCTTTTGGTTAAATGGTGTTAATCCTTTCAGTAGTTGCAGAAAATTTAAAGATTTCTCAAGTATACAACTGAGACAGCGGTGGATCCGCAACCACTCTCGATTTTGTGCCTGCAATCTGATTTGCTGCCAACACTTCAATCCCGGAAGTGTTGGCAGCTATCTGTGTCTCGGTTGAACCGAGTCACAATAGAAAAGATCTTAAAAAATCAAAAGTTTCAGTGGGAGTCGCAGTGGATCCACGAATCCCACCGAATATTTTTAAAAAGCGAAGCACGGCTTCCTGTTCTTTGTTTAATTAGGCCCCCAGGTGGGCCAGGTCCTGGGGCATTTAAAAATAATGATGGGGGCCTTCGCAGGGCTAAAGAGAAATATAATGCGGGGTTCCATGCGACTCCCGCAGCTCCTGGGACCACCACCTCCTGGGGCTATATAAAAATTATAATGCGTGGGGGCCCGGGGCTAATACAGTCAAATTCAGGGACCCACATGACCCGGCCGCTGCTCCGGGGACCTCCACCTCCCCAGGGCACGCACTTTATTATTTAAAAAAATGCGGGGACGCCCTATGTCCCCTGCAGCCCTGGGGAGCACCATCTCCCTAGGGCACAAAGGAAATCACCAAGGAAACCACTAAGGGTGTCCGTTGCAGACCCCTGGCCCAGGGACCATCACCTCCGTGGGGCAAATGTGATGAAAGGATGGGTGGCGTGGTCCCCCTCCAGGAGCCTTTGGGACCGCCACCCCCTAGGGCCGACTCCAGCAATGTCCTGGGGCCCGAACCCGGGACATTGCAGTTTGCTAAGGCTTGGCAAGAGCATTGCTCCGGCCAAGCCATAGCAAACACTGCTCCACTTCATGTAATCAAGAGCATAAAAAATCGTCTTGCTTCCACGAAGCAGAGCAGAATTGCTTTTGGATAGAGGGAGCTGCATGTTTACAGCTTCCTCAGTCCAAAAGCAATACTGGCTCCCGCAGGAGTTGGGGAGCTAGCAGGGACTGCGGGGTCCTTGAGGCTCCCCTACGGTCCCCAACAAGGTGGCCATGCCCGGGGAATGGGGTCCCTGGGGAATATTGGCCCAGGGAGGGGGCCACGCTGTCCCCTTCCCCATTCAAAAAGAAATGGTGAAGGCCTGGCCTGGGGATGGGGTTCCCGAGAGCCAAAATAGGCCTGTGGAGGGGGGCTCGCAGCCCCTCCCATGTAAAAGTTATATATATAGAGGCCTGGCCCCGGGAGATGGGGTGGCCATGTGGCTCCCCTCCCAATTATTTAAAAAAAAATGTAAAATAATGGGCAGGCCCCAGAAGATGGGGTCCCCAGGGCCAAAATAGGGCTGGGGAGGGGGGCCTCACAGCTTCCCTCCCATGTAAAAAATAGTATATATATAAAGGCCTGGCCCCGAAGAATGGGGGCCACGTGGCCCCCCTCCCAATTATTTAAAAAAATGTTTTAAAAAAAGGCATGCCCCGGGGGTTGGGGCCCCTCTACCCCCCTCAGTTTCAAATTTAACCAAAAAAATAAAATAAAGGCTGGGACCGAGAGATGGGGTCCTCGGGGCTGGAATTGACCTGGGAGGGGGGCTGCATGGCCCCCTCCCATTTTTTAATAAAAATAATTTCAAAACGAATCAGGCCCCGGGGGGTTGGGGTTTTGGGGCCCAAAATGGTCCAGGGAAGGGGGGCCACATGGTCCCCTTCCTAAAAAAGAAAAAACAACAAAAAAAAACACAACTCGCGGGAGACCCTGCCCCCTTTCTCCACTACTCTGCAAATGTGCCTCCTGGCGCTCTCCTGGTTGGGGATGAAGTCCCCTTGGCTGCTGAGGGTCCTTAGGGGCCAAGAAAACTCCTGTTACCTCCAGTAAGCCCCACACATTGGGATTGCTGAGAGGTGGGCAGAGGCCACGCCCCTTTCTCCACCACTCTGCAAACGTGTCTCTCGGCTCACTGCTGGTGGGGGGATGATGTCCCTTTGCCTCCTGAGGGCCTCAGGACTAAAGTGGAGTTCTTCCCCCAAGCAGCAGTGCACCAGGAGGCGCATTTGCAGAGTGGTGGAGAAAGGGGGCGTGGTCTCTGATTACCTCTCAGCAATCCAGCTGTGTGGGTCTTACCGGAGGTAACAGGAGGGCTAGTTGGCCTCCAAGGACCCTCAAGAGCCAAGGGGACTTCATCCCCCAACTAGTCATGCACCAGGAGGTCCATTTGCAGAGTGGTGGAGAAAGGGGGTGTGGCCACCAAAAACCTCCCAGCAAATCCACTATGTGGGACTTGCTGGAGGTAACAGAAGGGGTTGTTGGCCCCAAGGACCCTCAATAGCCAAGGGGACTTCATCTCCCTACTAGTAGTGCACCAGGAGGTGCCTTTGCAGAGTGGTGGAGAAAGGGGACGTGGCCTCCTATGATGTCTCAGCAATCTCACTATGTGGAACTACTGGAGGTAACAGGAGGGGTAGTTGGGCCCCAAGGATGTCTTTGGGGGCCAACTACCTCTCCTGTTACCTCCAGTAAGTCCCACACAGCGGGATTGCTAAGAGGCGTTCGGAGGTCATGTTCCCTTTCTCCACCGGTCTGCAAATGCGGCTCATGGTGCACTAATGATTGGGGGATGAAGTACACTTTATTCCGAAGGGACCTTGGGGCCAAGAAGCTCTCCTGTTACCTCCTATATGTTCTACACAGTGGGATGCTTGAGAGCTGGTCAGGGGCCCAGCCTCCTTTCTCTACCACTCTGCAAACATGACTGCTATTTAAAAAAAAGTAGAAATTCACTGAAAAAACCAAAGGTTACAGGGATGTTATAGTTAGCAAATAGAATTTAAAAAACCTTAGAAATTCACTGAAAATATGATGTCTTCAGTGATGTCACTGACCATGTCATGAGTGATGTAATATGTGAGATCATAAGCAGTGCATTGCAGGGTTTTAAGTTATAGTTAGCTCAGGTAGCTCTAACTGCCGAATTTCACTGGTTTTGTAGGAGTGCAATGTTTATTTGATTTTCTCACT
The DNA here is from genome assembly GCA_963921515.1 of Calotriton arnoldi. Lineage (NCBI taxonomy): Eukaryota > Metazoa > Chordata > Amphibia > Caudata > Salamandridae > Calotriton > Calotriton arnoldi. The sequence goes on along the minus strand of CAWUFW010002427.1, from coordinate 1,492,269 downwards.
CATGTCCATGACGCGTTTCGGCCAAGTCATTGGCCATGCTCACATATGCGCTGCATAGTCAATCTGTGCCTTTTATAATCGCCACGTGATCAGGACATGTAAATGATGGTAACTGACAACAGACTACTGCATTTACAAAGTCACTCGTTTTTCGGAGGAGGAAAGCTGGTTAAAACAATATTATTGATGTGCATATATGGTTACAGGGCCAATCAATATATATTTTGCACAATAATTTACTTCAATACATGTCTCAGTATATAATATTTTGCAACAAAATAAACAATTATATCATTTAAAAGCCATAGTGATATAAAAATGTGCAAAATGTATGCTATAATAGTTTCTGTTAAAATATACATTGACATAATAAATAGTCAGTCCTAAGGGAAAAGGCTTCTTATTGTATTGAAAGTACTTGAATACAATTCTACTATATAATTGTACTATATATATAAATACAAGCAATGAATACATACAAATATTTTCTTATAAAACAAAATTGAGCCCATAGTGAGCTTAATTATCGCCATCAGGCCAATTCCGGATTAGTTAAACAACAACTTAGAATATCAAATGCATTCAGTTTCTATATCAATCTACATGAAAATAAAGCGGGGTGTGTTTTGCAACAGATATTATCCCCACCATCAAACAAAATTTTCCATCCAACTTCAAAAATGTCCTAGTAAATCACCAGCAAGAATTCTCAATACTACTCATCATTGCTTTTAAACCATCCATGCCCAATAAAAAAGTGCTATGTGCTAAAAGTGCATAATAAAAAATTATGGGGAGAAATTATCCAGCAGCATATCTTATGTGCAAATGTTTATTTCAAACAAATCCAGTTGTCTCATACTAAATACAAGTATTAGAATGGAATTGTAAATACCCTAAAATTATAAAAAAAATTGTGAAGATCTTTGCTGATGTTCAGACCATTGGGCGATTTGGAATCTAATTCTAAAATGCAGCGAGTCTCTAATTGGCGAAGTAGTTTCTCACGGTTTCCTCCTCTCCTCAAACTGGGGATCGCGTTGATATCAAAGTAATTCAAACAATTGAGGTTATTATTGCAAAATTGTTTGAAATGGTGCACCACAGAGTAAGAGGGATCTGAGTTTACTATTGCCCTCAAATGTTGTAGAATTCTAATATGCATTTGCAACTTGGTACTTCCCACATACCGTAGCTTGCAAGTGCATTCCAGAACATAGACAGCAAATTCAGTTCTGCACATGTATATACCTTCTAGTTTTACTGGCCTTACATTGAAGGCTGTATAGTATTGCAATGTATTGACCCCAAAGCGGCAAGCCCTACAGGAACTACATTTGAAAAATCCCTTCCTAGATGAAAGACAATTGCTTGTTTGGACTACTTCAGGACTGCTTTCAACCAAGGCACTGCTCACAGAGTATGCTCGACAGAAAGTGGTATTGGGTTTCTTGGGAGTATCGATCCTATGATTGGATTCATAAGCACTATTGGCCATTGTTTATTTACAATAGACCTTATTTGTTTTTCTTGTTTATTATAGGTAGTGATTAATCTAACATTGATCTCATCACTGTCCCTATTGCATTTAAGTTCTCGATGGTATAAATGTATCTATCATTTTTTGCTCTCATGTGAAGTCAAAGAATACCCCAAATTTCAAATAAATCAATTTGTATTCGGTCAGAAAAAGAGAAATGAAAGTAATGCAAAAGATTGAAAAAATAAAATAAAACAATAAAGCACAATCTCACTAATTCTAATCATGGAAATACTCCACTGAAATCAAATTGGCTAAGGACCTCTAGCTTTGTCTGGTTAGTTTGTTTCATACAACCATAATTTGTGAAAAATCTTGAATTGCTTTCAGTGGAGTATTTCCATGATTAGAATTATGAGATTGTGCTTTAATGTTTTATTTAAGTTTTTCAATCCTCTGGATGACTGTCGGCATTGTGGATCCTTCACGGCATAAAATATACAACGTTTTTGATTCTTATTTGCTCAAAAACAACTGAGCGGATTTACGCCATATCACAAAAACCAAACTTTCTGGACCAAGATCTAGCATTCTCTCAAATTTGGTGAAATTTCGTTTGGATGTTTTTGCAGTATCAGTGTTCAGTTTTACTATGGGGAAATGAATGGGGAAAATGCATTTTGGATCCCACTCTTTTCACAGCCCCCACTTGAGGATTCTTCTCGAAACCTTCCAAGAAGGAGCTTTTGTGAGGTGGATGAGACTTTGTTGTGGAAAGGTTTGTGAAGATTCGTTAAATAGAGCTAAAGTTATTAGGAAAACAAAATGCTTTTCCTTTGGAAACCCAGACCTAGTTATAACTAGTAGTAACCGCCTCTGGGAAATACATATATATATATATTCACTGAAAGTAACAAAAGTAAAAGTAACGTCATAGTTAGGTGAATATGTTGGTTACAACATTAAAGTTTTGAACTTAAAAGCACAGAAATTAACCAGTTATAGTTAGGGGTTAGTCTATAACTTGGGCCCCCCATGCACTGCTTATCACCTCTTATATTACATCACTCATGACATGTTCTATTACAACATTTATGACATTAAGACCTAGGGACCTTTTCCCCGGGGCCTTATATTTTCAAAGGTATGGGGTCAAGTGCACCCCTCCCTGAGCCTTATTAGGCCCTGGGGACCCTGTTTCTCAGGGCTATTTTTTACTTCAAGAGGAGAGGGGCATGCATCCCACCTCCTAAAGCCTTTGAAAGGCCCTGGGGACATCATATCCCAGAGCCTAATGTTTTAAGGGGAGAGGTGCCTCGTGGCCGCCCTCCCTGTGCCTTTTTAAGGCCCTGGGGACCCCATCCCTCAGGGCTATATCACTTTTAAAGGGGAGGAGGGCCTTGTGGCCCCTGTCCCCAAGCCTCACTAGGCCCTGGGGACCCACCTTTTCTTTTAAAAAGAGGACGTTCACGTGGCCCCCCTCCTTGCACCTCATTAGGCCCCAAGAAGCCTACCCCGGGGTGAAAATGTACAAAAAAAGAGAGGAGGGCCATGCAGCCCCCCTCCTCAGTCTCTTTAGGTAGGCCTTGAGGACCTCATCCCCAGGTCCTTTCTTTATTAAAAGGGAGGGGGGCCACGTGGCCGCCTTCCCTGAGCCTTCTTATGCTCTGGGGACTCCATCTCACAGGGTTACTATTTCAAATAAAGGGAAAGGAGATGTGTTTTGTGACTCCTCTTTTTTCTCAGCCCCTGTTATAGTTAGAGGTTAGTCTATAACTTGGGCCCCCAATGCACTGCTTATCACCTCTTATATTACATCACTCATGACATGTTCTATTACATCAGTTATGACATTAAGACGTAGGGACCTTTTCCCCGGGGCCTTATGTTTTCAAATGTATGGGGTCAAGTGCACCCCTCCCTGAGCCTTATTAGGCCCTGGTGACCCCGTTTCCCAGGGTCATTTTTTTCTTCAAGAGGAGGGGGGCATGCATCCCACCTCCTAGAGCCTTTGAAAGGCCCTGGGGACCGCATATCCGAGAGCCTAATGTTTTAAGGGGAGAGGTGCCGCGTGGCCGCCCTCCCTGTGCCTTTTAAAGGCCCTGGGGACCCCATCCCTCAGGGCTATATCACTTTTAAAGGGGAGGAGGGCCTTGTGGCCCCTGTCCACAAGCCTCACTAGGCCCTGGGGACCCACCTTTTCTTTTAAATAAGAGGCCGTTCACGTGGCCCCCCTCCTTGCACCTCATTAGGCCCCAAGAAGCCTACCCCGGGGTGAAAATATACAAAAAAAGAGAGGAGGGCCATGCAGCCCCCCTCCCCAGTCTCTTTAGGTAGGCCTTGAGGACCTCATCCCCAGGTCCTTTCTTTATTAAAAGGGAGGGGGCCACGTGGCCGCCTTCCCTGAGCCTTCTTATGCTCTGGGGACTCCATCTCACAGGGTTACTATTTCAAATAAAGGGAAAGGAGATGTGTTTTGTGACTCCTCTTTTTTCTCAACCCCTGCATAACGGATCACTTGCCATGCACAAACTCGCCAAAAAGAAGCACCTTTTTGGAATGTTTCATGGAGAGTCATCAAGTGGGGCCAAAGTTATTAGCAACATAAAAAATTACTTTTCCTATGGAACAGCTGGCCTAACTATAACAACTTAGTATTGCTTCAGCATATACTGGGCCTTTTCTGATAAATTCAGTTTCCTTATCACTTTATCTCTCCAACACTCATTTGGTCCTCCGATGGACCTTGCTTTGTGCAGATGAGGGGTTGGACTGAGAGGATACAATATCCGGCTATACAATGAGGACCAGGAATTGGACAACCGACCTACAAGCTAGTAATCAAATTCATATATATCACTATTAAAACCAGACTATACAAGTAAAGAATTATCATTGCTAGTCCGAAACGTCTGAAGAAGTTTAGTCTGACTAGAATCATGCAAACCAATAATTCTGTTAAGACAAAACAATAACATTAGTACCTGATATTGGGAGATCTCTCTCTGCTGATCTCTCCCTGTCATTAATAAAGCAATTGGAACAATCAGCTTAAGGAGGCAAGTCTTGACAAGACAGAGGCTATAGTTTAGTTAAAGTTAAATGTTATCAATAGTATTAAAAGGTCAAATACATCATTAATAAACATTTAGGAGCTAAAGAGCTCAGGACAGTCTAGTTAGTTTGGGACTGCCATAAAGTGACAAAGAGCTTCAGAAAGTTGAGCAAGTATGTGGGCCATGACAGCTCATGGGTAGTGTCCCATAGAGAAGAGTCCAAGATTGGCGCACACAGTGTATGCGTCAGCCCAAAAAGAGCAAGTGGAGTCCGCAGGAAAAATCAAAAACAGTCTCTGAGGGTCAGTATGCCAACTCGTCAAGGGTGAAAAATCTCCTCCCATCCATCAAACCATTGTGTAGTGTAATCCTCTATTAACGGGTGACACCTCCTTAGTCACCTTATTGTGTCAGATCACTCAGACCATTGGTCAGTTTGTAAAAGATCATCCGGCATACGTAAACTTTCTAACAATGATTCTTTAATAGTAGGCACATGAGTGAGTTCAAGAGGACAGTTTCCCATAGCAAAAGTTCTCAAAGTATCAACTGTGTTGCATTCAGTCCTTGTAAGCGAGTGAGAGCTCTTCTAGTAAGATGCAGTTTTGCATCACATTATATAAGTTTGGGAAAACTTCTAACAAGTGTAAGACAAAGCAGTCTAGAAAAATGCAGGCCTATATTAAAAAATATGCAGAATATAGAGCAATGGAATTATACATTTCATAAGGGAAATCAACATTTCTAATATTCCTTTCAATTTATAAGCACTCAGAATACATTATTAAATGGGTTGCAAAACACACATGTAACTATGGCACATTACTGCATTCTCAAAGTACTAATGTGTAAAATTATTTCAAATCATAAGATTTCAATGTCTTTTCAAGTGTTTTACATTATTACATATATGACAATTATATTCTGAAGGTTTCATGCCATTTACATTCAGTAAGGCTATGCAGCACCATTTATGCTTTTCTCATTCTGTGTACAATTTCACATATGCAAATGGTGGAATTCAGAATGAGCCCCTTCAATATCACATATAAAAATAATTAGATTATGTTAGATTCAATTTATCCTTCACACACATTACTATTGTAATGAGAATGATTAGGAATTTCATAACACAGGAGTACATCACTTTAATATTCTAATACACAATGAAATAATATGCTAAGGCTGGTAATAAAATATAACTCTACAATTTTAAATGAATATGATTTCATCTATTCTACAATTTTATACATGCTTTTACAATGCAGTAGCTAATTTCCATCATGTCTTTAACGTGTGATGGTGCATATATATATATATGTGATCAAGCCCACTCGTTGGGTGAAACGCGTCATCTGCCATGTCTATCAGTGTCAGCAAATAAAGAAGATATTTCATCCACTTAACTGGTGTCCGTGTCCCGCTTTTCAGCCAGCTGCTGTTGGGAATTTGATGAACTATATATATATATATATTTGTTCTTTCAATAAATATATATATATATTAAAAAAAGAAAGAAAAAAAAAAAGATTTTTGTGTAATGATACCAAGTGGTGGTAGTAGTATTTTCACTATGTTTATGTCAGGTGCTTTGTCACGTGATTGCATGCATATATAAAAAGTGGGGGAGTTCACCTCAAGTTCGTGTGATCAAGGGCAAGTGTTGCCTGAAACGCGTAATATTTTGAGCAATTTCCAATAAAGAATTTTTGCCTGTATTTCCGGTGGTTCGTGGTCCTTATGTCGTTGGAGGCTGATACGAGTGCCTTTTTGGGCTGTCAGAGGACCTTGGTGAATTTCTTTAATATATATATATATATATATATATATATATATATATATATTATCTACTGGCGGTCGCCAGTAGATAGTTATAGTTACAACCTATTATCCATAGGAAATCCGCAACATTCTATTTGAAATAACTCTCTTGCCGGTTGACGTACCTTCGCAAAATTTTCAAACTTTGTGGGGCGCTCCGGTCCGCTCCTACCCTGAAAGTCTCGGGGGATTCGTCAAGCGGGGGCCGAGAAAAAGGGGGTCCCAAAACGCGTTTTCCCCATGCAATTTTCCATAGGAAACTTTAGACACGGCTACAGCCCGAACTGCTGAACGGAATTACACCAAATTTGGCAAAGAGGTAGTTCTTGGTTCAGAAAGAACCCTTTTTGTTAAATGGTGTAAATCCGTTCAGTAGTTGCTGAGAAAATCAAAAGTAAAAGTACATATATATCTATGGCCGCGTCGGATTCGCGCACCCTCCCGATCACGAGCTGCATGCTAATTGGCTGTCAACACTCCAAATCAGGAAGTGTTGGCAGCCATTTATCCTCGGTAGAACCGAGGGACAGAAACAAGTGCGCAAAGCGCACAAAGGGAGCAGGGTAGAAACACCCTGACCCCTAGGTCTGCTCAGGGGGTCCCACAAGGACCCCTGGGCTAAAATTATTATTATTTTTTTAAAAATCGGCAGGATGCGCTCAGGGTGCGCGAATCCTGCCGAAAAAAAAATAATCAAAGCGTCGGTCTCCCGCGCTTCGATGTTAGTTGGCCCCCGGGTGGGCCAAGTCCCGGGGGCATGCTGGGGGGTTAATTTTATGTGTGGGGGGCCTCTAAGGGCCCCCAAGCCCGAGGACCACCACCCCCGGGGCTTTATGTATAATGGTGCGGGAGGGCTCTGAGCCCTCCGCAGCCCCGAGGACCGCCACCTCCCCGGGGCTTCTTTTTTATTTTTGAAAAACCTGTGTGGGGGCTCCAGCCCCACACACAGCCCGAGACCACCACCTCCCCGGGGCACTAAGAAAAATTACAATGGGGGTCCGTTTTGGACCCCCAAGCCCCGAGGACCACCACCTCCCGGGGCTTTCAAAATGTAAGGAGGGGGCCGCGCGGCCCCCTCCTGGAGCCTGTGGTGGCCCTGGGGACCACCACCCACCAGAGCCGGCTCCTGCAGTGTCCCGGGGTGCCTACCCCGGGACACTGCTGTTCGCAATGACAGGACGGGAGCCTCGCGGCTCCCGTCCTGTCATTGCAAACTGCTTTGGATATTGGAAGAGAGAGCAGGAAACCTGCTCTCTCTTCCAATATCCAAAGCTGATTGCTTTCCACATTGGGAGCAGCATGTTAGCTGCTCCCCATGTGTAAAGCAATGCCGGCTCCCGTAGGACACGGGGAGCCGGCGGGACTGTGGGGGTTTGGGGACCCCCACAGTCCCAATGAGAGTCAGGCCCCGGGGATGGGGTCCCGGGGCCATAAGTGGCCACGGAGGGGGCCATGCAGCCCCCCTCCCAAAAAAAAAAAAGTAAAAAAAAAAAAAAGTGCTAGGCCGGCCCCGGGGATGGGGTCCCCGGGGCCTTAAATGGCCTGAGGAGGGGGCCACGCAGCCCCCTCCAAATAAAAAAAGAGGCCATGCCCCGGGGGATGGGGTCCCCGGGGCCAATACAGGCCCAGGGAAGGGGGCCACGCGGCCCCCTTCCCGTTTTTATTTTATTTTAATTAAAAAAAAAGGGGTAAGGCCCTGGGGGATGGGGTCCCCAGGGCCTAAAAATAGGAAAAAGGAAGAGGGGCCACACAGCCCCCTTCAGGGGAAAAAAACAAAAAAACGATCGGGCCCGCAGGCCCCGCCCCTTCCTTCACCACTATGCAAACACGCCCCCTGGCGCGTTTGCAGAGGGGAGCAATTCCCCTTGAATACTGGGGGTCCCTGGGGCCAACTAGCCCACCAGGAACCTCCAGTATGCGCCAGGGAGCTGCCTTGCAGAGAGGTGTACAGAGGCCACGCCCCTTTTACACCTCTCTGCAACGCAGCTCTGTGGCGCTTTGGAGGTATATGGTGGGCTAGTTGCACCCCAGGGACCCTCAGGATTCAAGGGGAGTTAATCCCCCGACTTAAAACGCGCCACGGGGCGCGTTTGCACAGTGGTGAAGGGAGGGCGGGGCTTCAGGTGACATGTGTGCAAACAGGCCCGTGGCGCGTTTTTAAGATGGGGAATTAAATCCCCTTCAATCCTGAGGGTCCCTGGGGGCCAACTAGCCCAACAGGTACGTCCAGAAAGCGCCACAGAGCTGCGTTGCAGAGATGTGTAAAAGGGGTGTGGCCTCTGTACATGTCTCTGCAACGCAGCCCCTGGCGCATACTGGAGGTTCCTGGTGGGCTAGTTGGCCCGTAGGGACCCTCATGATTCAAGGGGACTTAATCCCCCAACTTAAAACGCGCCACGGGGCACGTTTGCACAGATGTCACCTAAGCCCCGCCCCCTCCCTTCACCATTGTGCAAATATTCCTCTAAAATCAGCCGAAATACGAATTCTGATTTACTCACCTGTTATCAGGAGAGACCTCAGTGCTGCATCTTTCAGCCCAGTACTAATCCTGAAAAGCAATTTTAACCGTACTTACCAGTAACTTGAATTTCCTTCCATAGGCTAACATTGACTGGTTTCACTTGGAAATTCTTCTAAGTGTGGAGTTTTGGAACTTTAAAATATTCCTCTAAAATCAGCCGAAATACGAATTCCGATTTACTCACCTGTTATCAGGAGAGACCTCAGTGCTGTATCTTTCATCCCAGTACTGGTCCTGAAAAGTAATTTTAACCGTACTTACCAGTAACTTGAATTTCCTTCCATAGGCTAACATTGACTGGTTTCACTTGGAAATTCTTCTAAGTGTGGAGTTTTGGAACTTTAAAATATTCCTCTAAAATCAGCCGAAATACGAATTCCGATTTACTCACCTGTTATCAGGAGAGACCTCAGTGCTGCATCTTTCAGCCCAGTACTGATCCTCAAAAGTAATTTTAACCGTACTTACCAGTAACTTGAATTTTCTTCCTTAGGATATCATTGCCTGCTTTTTGCTGAAAAAGTTTCTAAGTGTTGATTTTTGAAACATACAAATATTCCTCTAAAATCAGCCGAAATACGAATTCCGATTTACTCACCTGTTATCAGGGAGAGAACCCAGTGCTGCATCTTTTAGCCCAGCACTGACCCTGAAAAGTAATTTTAACCGTACTTACCAGTAACTTATCTTTTCTTCCATAGGAATCCATTGTCTGGTTTTCAGCAGAAAAGTTTCAAAGTGTCGATTTTCACAAACTACAAATATTCCTTAAAAATCGCCTGTATGACTTAAACGCATTTTTCAACTGTTTACAGGAGATGCACCAGTGCTGGATCCAGGATCCAACACTGAGTAAGAAAAAGTAACGATAACAGTTTTTACCTGCTAAGTGAATTTCCTTCCATAGGATAACATTGGTGATTCTATGAGAAAAAGTTTCTAAGTGTCAACTTTTAAAATACAATAATATTCCTTAAAAATCACGACTGTAACCAAAACGCTTTTACTCAACTGTTTACAGGAGATGTCCCAGGACTGAATCTAGGATCCAGTCCTGTGGTTAGAAAAGTAATCCATAAAGTAACTAATTGCATTTAACTAGAAATTCACATTGAGCTGAATGTTGCATTGTGTTTGAAAATGTGTTGCCCATTGCAACAACTGTAACTACTGTACTTAAAAGTCTATTGCCTATGTGCTAAGTATTTAAACTAAAGTAATTCATTCTGAGAAAGTATTTTTTGTAATGTAATGTATAATGTAATTACAATGTAATTTAAAAAATAAAATATGTAAAAGAAATTGTTTCTAAAAATGTAGTAAATCAGTATGAAAAAAAATAATATAAAAATTAATACATTTAAAAAACCTTTGAAATTCACTGAAAAAACCGTAGGTTTCAGGCACGTTATAGTTACAAATTAGCATTTAAAAAACCTTTGAAATTCACTGAAAAAACCATAGGTTTCAGACACGTTCTAGTTAGAAATTAGCATTTAAAAAACCTTTGAAATTCACTGAAAAAACCATAGGTTTTAGGGACAGTTATAGTTACAAATTAGCATTTAAAAAACCTTTGAAATTCACTGAAAAAAACATAGGTTTCAGATATGTTATAGTTACAAATTAGCATTTAAAAAACCTTTGAAATTCACTGAAAAAACCATAGGTTTTAGGGACAGTTATAGTTAGTTGGACATTTCACTCGTACAAAACCCGTGAAATTCCCCCGTTATAGTTAGTTCAGCTAACTATAACTCGCGCCCCGCAATGCACTGCTGATGACGTCACATATTACATCACTCATGACATGGTCAGTGACATCACTGATGACATCACTGATGACATCTCAAATGACATCACTGATGACATCATCCACGTGATAATCTGATGCAGCTCCTCACACCCTAATATAACCTTTGATACACCCAATCTAAATTACAGACTGCCATTCGCAAAACTATAGACACTCCAACACCAATAACTACATACCCACTCACTGATTCTTAGGTCTACACACACACATCCACTCACTCACCCATACAGTCACTCATACTTATGGTCACTCAGTACAGGACTATCATAAGCACTCTTACTCCTATATAGACACTCAAACACCGCCACTCATCCAAAGAGGTACTCACACACCTAGTCAGTCTTGCAAATAATTAAACACACTGCCATTTACTCACCTATACAGTTATACACACACCAGCTCACTTAATCATACAAATACTAGCACATTGTTACGCTCTTATACAATCACTGATACAAGCACACACTCATCCATACAGCCACTATCACAATCACTCACTCTACGCTTATAGCTATTTATATACTCCAACACACATATATACTGGCTTTCACATATGTAGTTACTCACACATGTACCACTGGGACATACATTCACTCACTAACACACTCTTACACACACTTACCCACCCATACAGTCTATCACAGATGCACTCTTGAAACCATCCACCCAGTGAATCACCCACTCACACATCTATGCACACAGTCGCACACACCCCACCCACACAAACACTCAGGCACCCATACAGATACTCAGACAACCAATCAATAACTCATATAGACACTCATGTAGCTATTCACAAACCCATGCAGCCACTTACACAGCAACAGACAGACGGATACAGACATTCACCCAGTTTAGTCACTAACCCATGCATTCAGTAAGATACGTTAAATCACTCACTTATAGAGTCAGTCACGCACCTACTAAATCATCCATACAGACACTTACACACCCACTCATTCTTCAATACGTCTTTTCCTATATATATTAAAAATATTTAAACTTTACAGAAACACACAGTCACTGGATGATGTCATCAGTGATGTCATTTGAGATGTCATCAGTGATGTCATCAGTGATGTCACTGACCATGTCATGAGTGATGTAATATGTGACATCATCAGCAGTGCATTGCGGGGCGCGAGTTATAGTTAGCTGAACTAACTATAACGGGGGAATTTCACGGGTTTTGTACGAGTGAAATGTCCAACTAACTATAACTGTCCCTAAAACCTATGGTTTTTCAGTGAATATATATATATATACTGCAAACCGGGCTCACCCTTCCGTAATCCCAACGAAGAGCACTCACGGAGTTTTTCGTATGATACTTTATTGTGCAAAAACCCCCTGACAGACGCGTTTCGCCACACGGCTTCTTCGATGTCAGTTACTCTTCCATTGACGTGCATATTTAAAATACTTCATATATCACGTGATCACAATAGAAAGTCAAAAATAAAAGATGGACTTATGCTTCATTAAATACCACTTCATGGCGGCCATCTTAGAACATGTATTTAAAAGTGCAATGTTATAAAGTGCTTTGTGCTGTGCAGATTCCATTAAAAACAATAATCTCCAACTGTGTGCAAAGCTGTTGATGACAAGCAAATACATGTTTTGTATATTTAAAATTTCATTAACAATAAAAATTCAATTAAATGTAACAATTATAAAAACATGTATTTACACCGTGTAAGAATTGTCTGAATATAATTTCATATATATACACATTCAGCGCCTACTCTATTATAACTTAATGTTTCATATAACATTTTAGTCAGTTTGAATAGAGCAGGAGACTATTATCACTCTAAATAAAATGACTAGAGCAAAAAGTCATCAGTTTGCCACCATAATTGTGCCCTGTATAAAATGATACCAGACATAGGCATATAAACAGTTATACCCTATATCTCAAATAATGGGCAGCCATTTTGAAAAATCCACCATATTGGATTAACGCGTCATGATAGAGTGGTAGACTTTTCACCATCGTTTTCTATGGAAAAATTTCAATAACAATCCACTCACAGAAATTGTATTGCAATTAGTTCTAGGTTCCGCAACAAATTGACTAGTCTAATATTCCTCTAAAATCAGCCGAACTACGAATTCCGATTTACTCACCTGTTATCAGGAGAGAACCCAGTGCTGCATCTTTTAGCCCAGCACTGACCCTGAAAAGTAATTCTAACCGTACTTACCAGTAACTTGTATTTCCTTCCATAGGAATCCATTGTCTGGTTTTCAACAGAAAAGTTTCAAAGTGTCGATTTTTACAAACTACAAATATTCCTTAAAAATCGCCTGTATGACTTAAACGCATTCTTTCAACTGTTTACAGGAGATGCACCAGTGCTGGATCCAGGATCCACCACTGAGTAAGAAAAAGTAACGATAACACTACTCACCTGCTAAGTGAATTTCCTCCCATAGGATAACATTGGTGATTCTAAGTGAAGAAGTTTCTAAGTGTCAACTTTTAAAATACAATAATATTTCTTAAAAATCACTACTGTAACCAAAACGCTTTTACTCAACTGTTTACAGGAGATGTCCCAGGACTGAATCTAGGATCCAGTCCTGTGGTTAGAAAAGTAATCCATAAAGTAACTAATTGCATTTAACTAGAAATTCACATTGAGCTGAATGTTGCATTGTGTTTGAAAATGTGTTGCCCATTGCAACAACTGTAACTACTGTACTTAAAAGTCTATTGCCTATGTGCTAAGTATTTAAACTAAAGTAATTCATTCTGAGAAAGTATTTTTGTAATGTAATGTATAATGTAATTACAATGTAATTTAAAAAATAAAATATGTAAAAGAAATTGTTTCTAAAAATGTAGTAAATCAGTATGAAAAAAATAATATAAAAATTAATACATTTAAAAAACCTTTGAAATTCACTGAAAAAACCGTAGGTTTCAGGCACGTTATAGTTAGAAATTAGCATTTAAAAAACCTTTGAAATTCACTGAAAAAACCATAGGTTTCAGACACGTTATAGTTAGAAATTAGCATTTAAAAAACCTTTGAAATTCACTGAAAAAACCATAGGTTTTAGGGACAGTTATAGTTACAAATTAGCATTTAAAAAACCTTTGAAATTCACTGAAAAAAACATAGGTTTCAGATATGTTATAGTTACAAATTAGCATTTAAAAAACCTTTGAAATTCACTGAAAAAACCATAGGTTTTAGGGACAGTTATAGTTAGTTGGACATTTCACTCGTACAAAACCCGTGAAATTCCCCCGTTATAGTTAGTTCAGCTAACTATAACTCGCGCCCCGCAATGCACTGCTGATGACGTCACATATTACATCACTCATGACATGGTCAGTGACATCACTGATGACATCACTGATGACATCTCAAATGACATCACTGATGACATCATCCACGTGATAATCTGATGCAGCTCCTCACACCCTAATATAACCTTTGATACACCCAATCTAAATTACAGACTGCCATTCGCAAAACTATAGACACTCCAACACCAATAACTACATACCCACTCACTGATTCTTAGGTCTACACACACACATCCACTCACTCACCCGTACAGTCACTCATACTTATGGTCACTCAGTACAGGACTATCATATGCACTCTTACTCCTATATAGACACTCAAACACCGCCACTCATCCAAAGAGGTACTCACACACCTAGTCAGTCATGCAAATAATTAAACACACTGCCATTTACTCACCTATACAGTTATACACACACCAGCTCACTTAATCATACAAATACTAGCACATTGTTACGCTCTTATACAATCACTGATACAAGCACACACTCATCCATACAGCCACTATCACAATCACTCACTCTCGCTTATAGCTATTTATATACTCCAACACACATATATACTGGCTTTCACATATGTAGTTACTCACACATGTACCACTGGGACATACATTCACTCACTAACACACTCTTACACACACTTACCCACCCATACAGTCTATCACAGATGCACTCTTGAAACCATCCACCCAGTGAATCACCCACTCACACATCTATGCACAGAGTCGCACACACCCCACCCACACAAACACTCAGGCACCCATACAGATACTCAGACAACCAATCAATAACTCATATAGACACTCATGTAGCTATTCACAAACCCATGCAGCCACTTACACAGCAACAGACAGACGGATACAGACATTCACCCAGTTTAGTCACTAACCCATGCATTCAGTAAGATACGTTAAATCACTCACTTATAGAGTCAGTCACGCACCTACTAAATCATCCATACAGACACTTACACACCCACTGATTCTTCAATACGTCTTTTCCTATATATATTAAAAATATTTAAACTTTACAGAAACACACAGTCACTGGATGATGTCATCAGTGATGTCATTTGAGATGTCATCAGTGATGTCATCAGTGATGTCACTGACCATGTCATGAGTGATGTAATATGTGACGTCATCAGCAGTGCATTGCGGGGCGCGAGTTATAGTTAGCTGAACTAACTATAACGGGGAATTTCGCGGGTTTTGTACGAGTGAAATGTCCAACTAACTATAACTGTCCCTAAAACCTATGGTTTTTTCAGTGAATTTCAAAGGTTTTTAAATGCTAATTTGTAACTATAACATATCTGAAACCTATGGTTTTTTCAGTGAATTTCAAAGGTTTTTTAAATGCTAATTTGTAACTATAACTGTCCCTAAAACCTATGGTTTTTTCAGTGAATTTCAAAGGTTTTTTAAATGCTAATTTCTTGGATTAACGCGTCATGATAGAGTGGTAGACTTTTCACCATCGTTTTCTATGGAAAAATTTCAATAACAATCCACTCACAGAAATTGTATTGCAATTAGTTCTAGGTTCCGCAACAAATTGACTAGTCTAATATTCCTCTAAAATCAGCCGAACTACGAATTCCGATTTACTCACCTGTTATCAGGAGAGAACCCAGTGCTGCATCTTTTAGCCCAGCATTGACCCTGAAAAGTAATTCTAACCGTACTTACCAGTAACTTGTATTTCCTTCCATAGGAATCCATTGTCTGGTTTTCAACAGAAAAGTTTCAAAGTGTCGATTTTTACAAACTACAAATATTCCTTAAAAATCGCCTGTATGACTTAAACGCATTCTTTCAACTGTTTACAGGAGATGCACCAGTGCTGGATCCAGGATCCACCACTGAGTAAGAAAAAGTAACGATAACACTACTTACCTGCTAAGTGAATTTCCTCCCATAGGATAACATTGGTGATTCTAAGTGAAGAAGTTTCTAAGTGTCAACTTTTAAAATACAATAATATTTCTTAAAAATCACTACTGTAACCAAAACGCTTTTACTCAACTGTTTACAGGAGATGTCCCAGGACTGAATCTAGGATCCAGTCCTGTGGTTAGAAAAGTAATCCATAAAGTAACTAATTGCATTTAACTAGAAATTCACATTGAGCTGAATGTTGCATTGTGTTTGAAAATGTGTTGCCCATTGCAACAACTGTAACTACTGTACTTAAAAGTCTATTGCCTATGTGCTAAGTATTTAAACTAAAGTAATTCATTCTGAGAAAGTATTTTTGTAATGTAATGTATAATGTAATTACAATGTAATTTAAAAAATAAAATATGTAAAAGAAATTGTTTCTAAAAATGTAGTAAATCAGTATGAAAAAAAATAATATAAAGATTAATACATTTAAAAAACCTTTGAAATTCACTGAAAAAACCGTAGGTTTCAGGCACGTTATAGTTACAAATTAGCATTTAAAAAACCTTTGAAATTCACTGAAAAAACCATAGGTTTCAGTCACATTATAGTTAGAAATTAGCATTTAAAAAACCTTTGAAATTCACTGAAAAAACCATAGGTTTTAGGGACAGTTATAGTTACAAATTAGCATTTAAAAAACCTTTGAAATTCACTGAAAAAACCATAGGTTTCAGATATGTTATTGTTACAAATTAGCATTTAAAAAACCTTTGAAATTCACTGAAAAAACCATAGGTTTTAGGGACAGTTATAGTTAGTTGGACATTTCACTCGTACAAAACCCGTGAAATTCCCCGTTATAGTTAGTTCAGCTAACTATAACTCGCGCCCCGCAATGCACTGCTGATGACGTCACATATTACATCACTCATGACATGGTCAGTGACATCACTGATGACATCACTGATGACATCTCAAATGACATCACTGATGACATCATCCACGTGATAATCTGATGCAGCTCCTCACACCCTAATATAACCTTTGATACACCCAATCTAAATTACAGACTGCCATTCGCAAAACTATAGACACTCCAACACCAATAACTACATACCCACTCACTGATTCTTAGGTCTACACACACACATCCACTCACTCACCCGTACAGTCACTCATACTTATGGTCACTCAGTACAGGACTATCATATGCACTCTTACTCCTATATAGACACTCAAACACCGCCACTCATCCAAAGAGGTACTCACACACCTAGTCAGTCATGCAAATAATTAAACACACTGCCATTTACTCACCTATACAGTTATACACACACCAGCTCACTTAATCATACAAATACTAGCACATTGTTACGCTCTTATACAATCACTGATACAAGCACACACTCATCCATACAGCCACTATCACAATCACTCACTCTCGCTTATAGCTATTTATATACTCCAACACACATATATACTGGCTTTCACATATGTAGTTACTCACACATGTACCACTGGGACATACATTCACTCACTAACACACTCTTACCCACACTTACCCACCCATACAGTCTATCACAGATGCACTCTTGAAACCATCCACCCAGTGAATCACCCACTCACACATCTATGCACAGAGTCGCACACACCCCACCCACACAAACACTCAGGCACCCATACAGATACTCAGACAACCAATCAATAACTCATATAGACACTCATGTAGCTATTCACAAACCCATGCAGCCACTTACACAGCAACAGACAGACGGATACAGACATTCACCCAGTTTAGTCACTAACCCATGCATTCAGTAAGATACGTTAAATCACTCACTTATAGAGTCAGTCACGCACCTACTAAATCATCCATACAGACACTTACACACCCACTCATTCTTCAATACGTCTTTTCCTATATATATAAAAAATATTTAAACTTTACAGAAACACACAGTCACTGGATGATGTCATCAGTGATGTCATTTGAGATGTCATCAGTGATGTCATCAGTGATGTCACTGACCATGTCATGAGTGATGTAATATGTGACGTCATCAGCAGTGCATTGCGGGGCGCGAGTTATAGTTAGCTGAACTAACTATAACGGGGAATTTCACGGGTTTTGTACGAGTGAAATGTCCAACTAACTATAACTGTCCCTAAAACCTATGGTTTTTTCAGTGAATATATATATATATACTGCAAACCGGGCTCACCCTTCCGTAATCCCAACGAAGAGCACTCACGGAGTTTTTTTCGTATGATACTTTATTGTGCAAAAACCCCCCCTGACAGACGCGTTTCGCCACACGGCTTCTTCGATGTCAGTTACTCTTCCATTGACGTGCATATTTAAAATACTTCATATATCACGTGATCACAATAGAAAGTCAAAAATAAAAGATGGACTTATGCTTCATTAAATACCACTTCATGGCGGCCATCTTAGAACATGTAATTAAAAGTGCAATGTTATAAAGTGCTTTGTGCTGTGCAGATTCCATTAAAAACAATAATCTCCAACTGTGTGCAAAGCTGTTGATGACAAGCAAATACATGTTTTGTACATTTAAAATTTCATTAACAATAAAAATTCAATTAAATGTAACAATTATAAAAACATGTATTTACACCGTGTAAGAATTGTCTGAATATAATTTCATATATATACACATTCAGCGCCTACTCTATTATAACTTAATGTTTCATATAACATTTTAGTCAGTTTGAATAGAGCAGGAGACTATTATCACTCTAAATAAAATGACTAGAGCAAAAAGTCATCAGTTTGCCACCATAATTGTGCCCTGTATAAAATGATACCAGACATGGGCATATAAACAGTTATACCCTATATCTCAAATAATGGGCAGCCATTTTGAAAAACCCACCATATTGGATTAACGCGTCATGATAGAGTGGTAGACTTTTCACCATCGTTTTCTATGGAAAAATTTCAATAACAATCCACTCACAGAAATTGTATTGCAATTAGTTCTAGGTTCCGCAACAAATTGACTAGTCTAATATTCCTCTAAAATCAGCCGAACTACGAATTCCGATTTACTCACCTGTTATCAGGAGAGAACCCAGTGCTGCATCTTTTAGCCCAGCACTGACCCTGAAAAGTAATTCTAACCGTACTTACCAGTAACTTGTATTTCCTTCCATAGGAATCCATTGTCTGGTTTTCAACAGAAAAGTTTCAAAGTGTCGATTTTTACAAACTACAAATATTCCTTAAAAATCGCCTGTATGACTTAAACGCATTCTTTCAACTGTTTACAGGAGATGCACCAGTGCTGGATCCAGGATCCACCACTGAGTAAGAAAAAGTAACGATAACACTACTTACCTGCTAAGTGAATTTCCTCCCATAGGATAACATTGGTGATTCTAAGTGAAGAAGTTTCTAAGTGTCAACTTTTAAAATACAATAATATTTCTTAAAAATCACTACTGTAACCAAAACGCTTTTACTCAACTGTTTACAGGAGATGTCCCATGACTGAATCTAGGATCCAGTCCTGTGGTTAGAAAAGTAATCCATAAAGTAACTAATTGCATTTAACTAGAAATTCACATTGAGCTGAATGTTGCATTGTGTTTGAAAATGTGTTGCCCATTGCAACAACTGTAACTACTGTACTTAAAAGTCTATTGCCTATGTGCTAAGTATTTAAACTAAAGTAATTCATTCTGAGAAAGTATTTTTTGTAATGTAATGTATAATGTAATTACAATGTAATTTAAAAAATAAAATATGTAAAAGAAATTGTTTCTAAAAATGTAGTAAATCAGTATGAAAAAAAATAATATAAAAATTAATACATTTAAAAAACCTTTGAAATTCACTGAAAAAACCGTAGGTTTCAGGCACGTTATAGTTACAAATTAGCATTTAAAAAACCTTTGAAATTCACTGAAAAAACCATAGGTTTCAGACACGTTATAGTTAGAAATTAGCATTTAAAAAACCTTTGAAATTCACTGAAAAAACCATAGGTTTTAGGGACAGTTATAGTTACAAATTAGCATTTAAAAAACCTTTTAAATTCACTGAAAAAACCATAGGTTTCAGATATGTTATAGTTACAAATTAGCATTTAAAAAACCTTTGAAATTCACTGAAAAAACCATAGGTTTTAGGGACAGTTATAGTTAGTTGGACATTTCACTCGTACAAAACCCGTGAAATTCCCCGTTATAGTTAGTTCAGCTAACTATAACTCGCGCCCCGCAATGCACTGCTGATGACGTCACATATTACATCACTCATGACATGGTCAGTGACATCACTGATGACATCACTGATGACATCTCAAATGACATCACTGATGACATCATCCACGTGATAATCTGATGCAGCTCCTCACACCCTAATATAACCTTTGATACACCCAATCTAAATTACAGACTGCCATTCGCAAAACTATAGACACTCCAACACCAATAACTACATACCCACTCACTGATTCTTAGGTCTACACACACACATCCACTCACTCACCCGTACAGTCACTCATACTTATGGTCACTCAGTACAGGACTATCATATGCACTCTTACTCCTATATAGACACTCAAACACCGCCACTCATCCAAAGAGGTACTCACACACCTAGTCAGTCATGCAAATAATTAAACACACTGCCATTTACTCACCTATACAGTTATACACACACCAGCTCACTTAATCATACAAATACTAGCACATTGTTACGCTCTTATACAATCACTGATACAAGCACACACTCATCCATACAGCCACTATCACAATCACTCACTCTCGCTTATAGCTATTTATATACTCCAACACACATATATACTGGCTTTCACATATGTAGTTACTCACACATGTACCACTGGGACATACATTCACTCACTAACACACTCTTACACACACTTACCCACCCATACAGTCTATCACAGATGCACTCTTGAAACCATCCACCCAGTGAATCACCCACTCACACATCTATGCACAGAGTCGCACACACCCCACCCACACAAACACTCAGGCACCCATACAGATACTCAGACAACCAATCAATAACTCATATAGACACTCATGTAGCTATTCACAAACCCATGCAGCCACTTACACAGCAACAGACAGACGGATACAGACATTCACCCAGTTTAGTCACTAACCCATGCATTCAGTAAGATACGTTAAATCACTCACTTATAGAGTCAGTCACGCACCTACTAAATCATCCATACAGACACTTACACACCCACTCATTCTTCAATACGTCTTTTCTTATATTTATATTAAAAATATTTAAACTTTACAGAAACACACAGTCACTGGATGATGTCATCAGTGATGTCATTTGAGATGTCATCAGTGATGTCATCAGTGATGTCACTGACCATGTCATGAGTGATGTAATATGTGACGTCATCAGCAGTGCATTGCGGGGCGCGAGTTATAGTTAGCTGAACTAACTATAACGGGGGAATTTCACGGGTTTTGTACGAGTGAAATGTCCAACTAACTATAACTGTCCCAAAAACCTATGGTTTTTTCAGTGAATATATATATATATACTGCAAACCGGGCTCACCCTTCTGTAATCCCAACGAAGAGCACTCACGGAGTTTTTTTCGTATGATACTTTATTGTGCAAAAACCCCCCCTGACAGACGCGTTTCGCCACACGGCTTCTTCGATGTCAGTTACTCTTCCATTGACGTGCATATTTAAAATACTTCATATATCACTTGATCACAATAGAAAGTCAAAAATAAAAGATGGACTTACGCTTCATTAAATACCACTTCATGGCGGCCATCTTAGAACATGTAATTAAAAGTGCAATGTTATAAAGTGCTTTGTGCTGTGCAGATTCCATTAAAAACAATAATCTCCAACTGTGTGCAAAGCTGTTGATGACAAGCAAATACATGTTTTGTACATTTAAAATTTCATTAACAATAAAAATTCAATTAAATGTAACAATTATAAAAACATGTATTTACACCGTGTAAGAATTGTCTGAATATAATTTCATATATATACACATTCAGCGCCTACTCTATTATAACTTAATGTTTCATATAACATTTTAGTCAGTTTGAATAGAGCAGGAGACTATTATCACTCTAAATAAAATTACTAGAGCAAAAAGTCATCAGTTTGCCACCATAATTGTGCCCTGTATAAAATGATACCAGACATGGGCATATAAACAGTTATAACCTATATCTCAAATAATGGGCAGCCATTTTGAAAAATCCACCATATTGGATTAACGCGTCATGATAGAGTGGTAGACTTTTCACCATCGTTTTCTATGGAAAAATTTCAATAACAATCCACTCACAGAAATTGTATTGCAATTAGTTCTAGGTTCCGCAACAAATTGACTAGTCTAATATTCCTCTAAAATCAGCCGAACTACGAATTCCGATTTACTCACCTGTTATCAGGAGAGAACCCAGTGCTGCATCTTTTAGCCCAGCATTGACCCTGAAAAGTAATTCTAACCGTACTTACCAGTAACTTGTATTTCCTTCCATAGGAATCCATTGTCTGGTTTTCAACAGAAAAGTTTCAAAGTGTCGATTTTTACAAACTACAAATATTCCTTAAAAATCGCCTGTATGACTTAAACGCATTCTTTCAACTGTTTACAGGAGATGCACCAGTGCTGGATCCAGGATCCACCACTGAGTAAGAAAAAGTAACGATAACACTACTTACCTGCTAAGTGAATTTCCTCCCATAGGATAACATTGGTGATTCTAAGTGAAGAAGTTTCTAAGTGTCAACTTTTAAAATACAATAATATTTCTTAAAAATCACTACTGTAACCAAAACGCTTTTACTCAACTGTTTACAGGAGATGTCCCAGGACTGAATCTAGGATCCAGTCCTGTGGTTAGAAAAGTAATCCATAAAGTAACTAATTGCATTTAACTAGAAATTCACATTGAGCTCAATGTTGCATTGTGTTTGAAATTGTGTTGCCCATTGCAACAACTGTAACTACTGTACTTAAAAGTCTATTGCCTATTTGCAAAGTATTTAAACTAAAGTAATTCATTCAGAGAAAGTATATTTTGTAATGTAATGTATAATGTAATTACAATGTAATTTTAAAAATAAAATATGTAAAAATAAATAGTTTAAAAAAATGTAGTAAATCAGTATCAAAAAAATAAATATAACAATTAATACATTTAAAAATTGTCATTTACAAAACCTTTGAAATTCACTGAAAAAACCATAGGTTTCAGGCACGTTATAGTTAGAAATTAGCATTTAAAAAACCTTACAAATTCACTGAAAAAACCATAGGTTTTAGGGACAGTTAGAGTTAGTTGGACATTGCACTCGTAGAAAACCCGTGAAATTCCCCGTTATAGTTAGTTCAGCTAACTATAACTCGCGCCCCGCAATGCACTGCTGATGACGTCACATATTACATCACTCATGACATGGTCAGTGACATCACTGATGACATCACTGATGACATCTCAAATGACATCACTGATGACATCACTGATGACATCATCCATGTGATAATTTCATGCATCTTCTCACACCCTAATATAACTTTTGATACACCCACTCTAAATTACAGACTGCCATTCGCAAAACCATAGACACTCTAACACCAATAACTACATACCCACTCACTGATTCTTAGGTCTACACACACATCCACTCACTCACCCGTACAGTCACTCATACTTACGGTCACTCAGTACAGGACTATCATATGCACTCATACTCCTATATAGACACTCAAACACCGCCACTCATCCATAGAGGTACTCACACACCTAGTCAGTCATGCAAATAATTAAACACACTGCCATTTACTCACCTATACAGTTATACACACACCAGCTCACTTACTCATACAAATACTAGCACATTCTTACGCTCTTATACGATCACTGATACAAGCACACACTCATCCATACAGTCACTCTCACAATCACACACTCTCACTTATAGCTATTTATATACTCCAACACACATATATACTGCCTTTCACATATGTAGTTACTCACACATGTACGACTGGGACATACATTCACTCACTAACACACTCTTACACACACTTACCCACCCATACAGTCTATCACAGATGCACTCTTGAAACCATGCACCCAGTGAATCACCCACTCAGACATCTATGCACAGAGTCGCACACACCCCACCCACACAAACACTCAGGCACCCATACAGATACTCAGACAACCAATCAATAACTCATATAGACACTCATGTAGCTATTCACAAACCCATGCAGCCACTTACACAGCAACAGACAGACGGATACAGACATTCACCCAGTTTAGTCACTAACCCATGCATTCAGTAAGATACGTTTAATCACTCACTTATAGAGTTAGTCACGCACCTTCTAAATCATCCATTCAGACACTTATACACCCACTCATTCTTCAATACGCCTTTCCCTATATATATTAAACATATTTAAACTTTACAGAAACACACAGTCACTGGATGATGTCATCAGTGATGTCATTTGAGATGTCATCAGTGATGTCATCAGTGATGTCACTGACCATGTCATGAGTGATGTAATATGTGACGTCATCAGCAGTGCATTGCGGGGCGCGAGTTATAGTTAGCTGAACTAACTATAACGTGGGAATTTCACGGGTTTTCTACGAGTGCAATGTCCAACTAACTATAACTGTCCCTAAAACCTATGGTTTTTTCAGTGAATTTGTAAGGTTTTTTAAATGCTAATTTCTAACTATAACGTGCCTGAAACCTATGGTTTTTTCAGTGAATATATATATATATATATAATCACCAAGGCTTCTCCTTCAGAACTCCGGACGAGAAAAACAAGCGGCACACCAGGGATTACTGCACAATTATTTTAATGTGCACCAAGACGACGCGTTTCGGCGTTAGCCAACAATCATCATATATTGCGGTTCTTACACATAACATAAGTAGAGATTACTGTGAATTCCTTGATGTGGCAGTACAAGTGGTCAATAATAAAATAACCACTCGTCTATTTAGAAAAGAAAGTGCAGGCAATACCATCTTACATGCGGCCAGCAATCATCCTACAACATTGATACGGAGCATACCTTATTGAGAGCTTTTACGAGCTCGCCAAAACTGTAGTACCCATGACAGTTATCTGAAGGAACAGGAAGTGATGGTCAAACGCTTTAAAAAGAGAGGATATTGCAATAAGATACTAGAAACAGCCAAAAGAAAGATCGCAGGTAAAACACAAAATTAACTTCTTTTCACATCAAATCCCAAAAGTGGCAGGGATAATAGCGATGCTCCCAGAATGATTACTACCTATAGTGGAGGCTCCCAAAGATTGAGGAAAATAATGAAAGCTCATTGGAGCCCATTAAAAGCTGATCCTTTTATTGGCAAACACATAGGTCCGGCTCCTAAAATAACGTACAAAAGATCAAGGTCATTGAAGGACCGACTGGTCCACAGTTACCAACAGGAAGAACAATCATGAAACTGGTTAAGCCCTATCAAAGGATTTGCGACCTGCAATAATTGCAAGGCATGTAGAAATAGTAAAAGCCGAAAGTCCTACAAAACCGATTTAGACAAGGAAAGGAAGATTGATGAGTTTATCACGTGCTCTAGTGACTATGTAATCTATGTCCTAGAATGTCCT
The DNA here is from genome assembly GCA_963921515.1 of Calotriton arnoldi. NCBI lineage: Eukaryota > Metazoa > Chordata > Amphibia > Caudata > Salamandridae > Calotriton > Calotriton arnoldi. Next base: position 1,466,694 of record CAWUFW010002427.1, on the reverse strand, counting down.
TGTCAGTATAAGTATGTGGGCAGCATGAAGCTGCAACTAAAGGTGCGCATTCTGCAACATATGCGTGCAATCACAAACAGAGATTACACTTATCCTACAGCACGACACTTTTCTGAAAAACAAAGCAGTGACAGCAATCTCCTAACATTCTATGGGATAGACAGGGTACTGCCACATCCCAGGGGTGGTGATCGGGAGAAACTACTCCGTATTCTGGAGTCGAGATATATTATTGGGCTCAACACAAAAAACCCGAATGGGCTTAACAGTGGGGAGGAACTAGCAACCCACGTAGGAATATAAAAATTGGACCAGTATAAGGCTAACTTTCAGCAATTTTTCAGCATTTTAATACACTATCTGTTTGAAAGTAGGGTACATAGTAGGTGGGATATAACACACTTTGTACATAAAAACGTTTCACTGAACGCATCCAAGCCCACTGTTCTATAATCCCTTTTACACGTATTTTGAATAATTTTTCACCTTGTTCACTTTCCCATTCACTCTCCTACCCAGATTTAGAGATTATAGACACCAACATCTGCGTTCCCATATAGAAAGTTAAATCACATGTAGTAGAATACCTGTAATACAATGGGGAATATTAGACAACATATGCTACAACAGGACATCATTTTATAAGAGGTACATTACCTATGATTGAAAGGAGTGCTCCATAAGTGAGTGGATGGTACATTACCATTGATAAATCAAGGAGGAATCTGAACGAGAGGTATAGGTATTCTGTTTATGGGAAATCTCGCAGACACATTGTCTTTTCATGTCCACCATTCAAGCATGCTGGATCACTGGACATTATTGCGCACATGTCCTGTTGATAGCGTTGAAAAAAGTACAAGCAATTGTTGCATACGGGTTGTTTTAGAAAAGTAAACTTTATTGACAATGTCAATCCGCCATTTACAATACACTGCATTTTCAGTTGTAAGAACCGCAATATATGATGATTGTTGGCTATTATGCATTTGTAAATAATCAACTAAATTTATGGTTTTCACGGTTTTATATTGAAGATGGCAATGCATTTTTAGTTTGAATGAAATACATTGATTTGTATACATGCGTAAGCATTGAAGTATGTTGTCACTTTCCATGAATTGGAAGATGTATTTCTAAGGGAAATTGCAGTATCTACTCACTCAAAAAAGGCTAACGCCGAAACGTGTCGTCTTGGTGCACATTAAAATAATTGTGCAGTAATCCCTGGTGTGCCGCTTGTTTTTCTCGTCCGGAGTTCTGGAGGAGAAGCCTTGGTGATTATATATTACGGCGGCTGCCGCCACAGCCGGCACCGACACCGTTGGATGGTGAACTGCGATAGCAGCAATTGAAGTGATATATATATATATATATTACCTACTGGCGGTCGCCAGTAGGTAGTTATAGTTAGGATCTCGTTTCTATTCAAAAAGCGTTTTTTCTTTTGCCAATATCTTTGGCGCCGTTTGATGAATCTTCGCGAAATTTTAAAAACTAATGGGGCGCTCCGGTCAACTCCTGTCTTGAAAGTTTCGGGGTGATGCGTCAAGCGGGGGCCGAGAAAAAAGGGGGGTCCCAAAACACATTTTCCCCATGTTAATTTCCATAGGAACTTTAGACAAAGCTACAGCCGGAACTGCTGAACGGAATTACACCAAATTTGGCAAAAAGGTAGGTCTTGGTTCAGAAAGCGCCTTTTTTTTAAATGGTGTAAATCCATTCAGTAGTTCCTGAGAAATTAGAAAAAGAAAAATATTGATATCTGAGCACCGAGGAGGAGTCGCGACTCCTCCCGAGCATGAGCTGACTTCTGATTGGCAGCCATCTTGTGACTTGGTAACCGAGGCACAAGAAAACAGTGAAAAAAACATTAAAAAACAAGAAAAGGGGGCAGGGTAGAAACACCCTGACCCCCCCCCGGCCTGCTGAGGGGGTCCCACATGGACCCCCAGGGCCAAAAAAAACATTTTTTTTTTTAAACGGCAGAATTCACGCTGGGTGCGCGAATCCGGCCAAGAAAATAAAAAAAAGAAGCGCGGACTCCCGCGCTTCGTTATTGTTAAGCCCCCGGGTGGCCTCAGTGCTGCGTGGTTGCCTGCACTTCGCTGCCAGTGATACCATTTTCAATCGCCTCTCGTTCTAGCACCGAACAGCCAGCAGTGGCTCCGCCGAGCTCCGTACCGAAGAAGCGCCATGTTGCGGTTGCAGCAGAGGTACAGCTCCATACTGAAGAGTTTTAATGCCGGGGACTTCGTTGTTTCACACCTCACAGAGGCTCGGGCCCCCTCCGCTCCAGTTCAGCTTTGCACACTACGCAGAAAGAGGGCTTGAAATTCGCAGGAAACCTGATCCTCAGCACTCACCTCACTCTTCGGGTCGCCCCATTTAATGAGAGCAGCTCGTAACATTTCTACAAGCTGTTACTGAGCCGCGGGGCTGGTCAGGTCACCCGTAACAAGGTGTAGCTGTCCTGTCTTGGTTGTAATGCGACAGCAGGGCTCACTGACAGCTTATTACATGCAGCGGGGTTACCGCGGTATAAATGTCCTCCGAGCCGCCTTTGTATTTATAGCGTTTTCATGGGCAGCGCTCCCAGGCCTTGTACTACTTTTTACTCACAGATTAGCGAAATATATCCACAGTGACTTAGATCACTACTCATATGCACACTGATATCTCAGTAGGTTCAGTACCTGCTTCCGAGTGCCACCGGCAATTCACAGGTTTACATCCTGGTGGATCCGTCAGCCTTTCACTTAGAGCGCTCTGGCGCTATAATCCGGGAGTACTAAGCACTATATAAAGGCTATATTAGCACTTTGATGCTACAATCTGTTGGTATTAAGCACTATATAAACATTACGATGGCGCTATGAAGCTGTAAACCGTGGGTAGTAAGCACTCTAATCGTTACATTAGTGTTAATAATCATTTACTACTGAAATACTTCCTGCAAGTCCCTTAATTTACACACCTGCATCAAGGCCATACACAGGAAGTGGACGGGATGTGCAAAAATGTGATAAGAATACATGCACACAAGGTTCACAAAGTTTTTACCAAGTGTACGTCAAACTTATGTAAAATAACAAAAGGTAGAATCGTTGAACGCAGAAAAAAACGCAAGTTAGTCCAAAGCGCGCGTGCGCATTAACCCCTTCGTTGCTAGGCCTTTTCCCCTCCTGTGCTAAGCCTTATTTTGGCTATTTGGGGTAGTGCGCGCTTAGGCCCCTGTAACTTTTTGACCACATAAGGTATCCATGCCAAATTTGCGTCCTTTTTTTCTAACATCATGGGGATTGTAAAGGTACCCAGGGTTTGTGGATTCCCCTGGAGGGGACCCAGAAATTAGTCAAAATACAGCTAAATTTTGTTTTTTTTTGGAAAAAGGCAAAAAAGGGCTACAGATGAAAGCGTCTTGATTTTTCCCTGCAAATGGCATCAAAAAAGGGGTTGTGGGGATGAAATCACCATCTTCCCAGCTTTCAGGGACAAGCAGACTTTTGTCAGAAAACCAACTTTCTTTACACAGTTTTGGCATTTTTTTGGGACATAGCCTATTTTTGCTATTTTTTGTGCTTTCAACCTCCTTCCAGTTAATGGTAGAAATGGGTATGAAACCAATAATGGATCCTGGAAAGCCATACATTTATGAAAAGTAGACAAAATTCTGAATACAGCAAGGGGTCATTTGTGTAGAGCCTTAAAGTTTTCCTTATAGAAACTAACAGTTAAATAAAGGAAAAATTGAAAATTAGTTGAAAAAAACAGCCATTTGTGTCAACGTTTTCACCTGTAACTTCTTCTAATTATGACAGCTATTTGAAGGCAATATACCGTTATATCCGCTGGACCTTTCTGGTTGTGGGGATATATAGGACTTGTAGGTTCACCAAGAACCCGACGAACCCAGAGCCAATAATTGAGCAACATCTTGCAATGATTTTTTTAAGTACCGGGTATATAGCAATTATTTTGGGAAAATGTATACATGGAAAAATTGTTATGAAAGACACCTATGTATTTCTGAAATGGGAACAAAATGTAGATTTTAGAAACAGTAGATATTTGCACATTTCCGAAATTGGGAGTACCCATACTAGCATGAGAATTATAGGTCATTTTTCAAAATGACTTATTTTTTACACATTGTCTTTCATTTGGAAGGCAGAAATGCATCGAAAGTCAATAGGTAATAACAGTTGCTCTACAATTCTGTGTTACCCTAAGTCTTACGAGAAAAATGGTACCTCACTTGTGTGGGTCGGCCTAGTGCCTGCGACAGGAAACGGCGCAAAACGCAACGTGGTCACACCTCAATTTCGCAGTGAAAAATGACCCTTTTTTGGCAAAGTGCCTACCTGTAGTTTTTGAACCCTAGCTCTGCCGGCACCTAGGGAAACCTAGCAAACCTATACATTTTTGAAAACTAGACACCCAGGGGAATCCAGGATGGGGTGACTTGACTGCCTCCCACCAGGTTCTGTTACCCAGAATCCCTTGCAAACATAAAAAATTGTCCAAAAAACACATTTTCCCCACATTTCTGTGGTGGAAAGTTCTGGAATCTGCGTGGATCCACAAATTTCCACCCACCCTGCGTTCCCCAAAGTCTTACGAGAAAAATGGTACCTCACTTGTGTGGGTCGGCCTAGTGCCTGCGACAGGAAACGGCGCAAACGCAACGCGGTCACACCTCAATTTCGCAGTGAAAAATGACCCTTTTTTGGCAAAGTGCCTAGCTGTAGTTTTTGAACCCTACCTCTGCCGGCACCTAGGGAAACTTAGCAAACCTATACATTTTTGAAAACTAGACACCCAGGGGAATCCAGGATGGGGTGACTTGACTGTCTCCCACCAGGTTCTGTTACCCAGAATCCCTTGCAAACATAAAAAATTGTCAAAAAAAACACATTTTCCCCACATTTCTGTGGTGGAAAGTTCTGGAATCTGCGTGGATCCACAAATTTCCACCCACCCCGCGTTCCCCAAAGTCTTACAAGAAAAATGGTACCTCACTTGTGTGGGTCGGCCTAGTGCCTGCGACAGGAAACGGCGCAAAACGCAACGCGGTCACACCTCAATTTCGCAGTGAAAAATGACCCTTTTTTGGCAAAGTGCCTAGCTGTAGTTTTTGAACCCTACCTCTGCCGGCACCTAGGGAAACCTAGCAAACCTATACATTTTTTAAAACTAGACACCCAGGGGAATCCAGGATGGGGTGACTTGACTGCCTCCCACCAGGTTCTGTTACCCAGAATCCCTTGCAAACATAAAAAATTGTCCAAAAAACACATTTTCCCCACATTTCTGTGGTGGAAAGTTCTGGAATCTGCGTGGATCCACAAATTTCCACCCACCCCGCGTTCCCCAAAGTCTTACGAGAAAAATGGTACCTCACTTGTGTGGGTCGGCCTAGTGCCTGCGACAGGAAACGGCGCAAAACGCAACGCGGTCACACCTCAATTTCGCAGTGAAAAATGACCCTTTTTGGCAAAGTGCCTAGCTGTAGTTTTTGAACCCTACCTCTGCCGGCACCTAGGGAAACCTAGCAAACCTATACATTTTTGAAAACTAGACACCCAGGGGAATCCAGGATGGGGTGACTTGACTGCCTCCCACTAGGTTCTGTTACCCAGAATCCCTTGCAAACATAAAAAATTGCCAAAAAAAACACATTTTCCCCACATTTCTGTGGTGGAAAGTTCTGGAATCTGCGTGGATCCACAAATTTCCACCCACCCCGCAACCCCCAAAGTCTTACAAGAAAAATGGTACCTCACTTGTGTGGGTCGGCCTAGTGCCTACGACAGGAAACGGCGCAAAACGCAACGTGGTCACACCTCAATTTCGCAGTGAAAAATGACCCTTTTTTGGCAAAGTGCCTAGCTGTAGTTTTTGAACCCTAGCTCTGCCGGCACCTAGGGAAACCTAGCAAACCTATACATTTTTGAAAACTAGACACCCAGAGGAATCCAGGATGGGGTGACTTGACTGCCTCCCACCAGGTTCTGTTACCCAGAATCCCTTGCAAACATAAAACATTGTCCAAAAAACCACATTTTCCCCACATTTCTGTGGTGGAAAGTTCTGGAATCTGCGTGGATCCACAAATGTCCACCCACCCCGCGTTCCCCAAAGTCTTACGAGAAAAATGGTACCTCACTTGTGTGGGTCGGCCTAGTGCCTGCGACAGGAAACGGCGCAAAACGCAACGCGGTCACACCTCAATTTCGCAGTGAAAAATGACCCTTTTTGGCAAAGTGCCTAGCTGTAGTTTTTGAACCCTACCTCTGCCGGCACCTAGGGAAACCTAGCAAACACACACATTTCTGAAAAGTAGACACCCGGGGGCTTCCAGGGAGGTATGGCTTGCGTGGATCCCCCAACGTTTCCTTACCCAGAATCCCCTGCAAACCTCAATTTTAGCTCAAAAAATCACTTTTTTCACACATTTGTGTGTGGGAAAGTGTGGCATCACTGGCCTCACACAAATTTCCTACCACCCAGCGTTCCCCCAGGTCTCCCGATAAAAATGGTGCCTCACTTGTGTGGGAGGCCCAAGTACCCGCGACAGGCAAGGGCCCACAACGTAGTGAGGCGACCTCAAAATTGCCTATCTCAAAACCACCTGGTTTTGCAAGGGGGTCACCTGGGTTTTTGGCCCCGTGCTCGGCGGCCATCTAGGGAAACCTACCAAACCCACACATTTCTGAAAAGTAGACACCCGGGGGCTTCAAGGGAGGTATGGCTTGCGTGGATCCCCCAACGTTTCCTTACCCAGAATCCCTTGCAAACCTCAATTTTAGCTGAAAAAATCACTTTTTTCACACATTTGTGTGTGGGAAAGTGTGGCATCACTGGCCTCACACAAATTTCCTACCACCCAGCGTTCCCCCAGGTCTCCCGATAAAAATGGTGCCTCACTTGTGTGGGAGGCCCAAGTACCCGCGACAGGCAAGGGCCCACAACGTAGTGAGGCGACCTCAAAATTGCCTATCTCAAAACCACCTGGTTTTGCTTGGGGGGTCACCTGGGTTTTTGGCCCCGTGCTCGGCGGCCATCTAGGGAAACCTACCAAACCCACACATTTCTGAAAAGTATACACCCGGGGGCTTCCAGGGAGGTATGGCTTGCGTGGATCCCCCAACGTTTCCTTACCCAGAATCCCTTGCAAACCTCAATTTCTAGCTGAAAAAATCACTTTTTTCACACATTTGTGTGTGGGAAAGTGTGGCATCACTGGCCTCACACAAATTTCCTACCACCCAGCGTTCCCCAGGTCTCCCGATAAAAATGGTGCCTCACTTGTGTGGGAGGCCCAAGTACCCGCGACAGGCAAGGGCCCACAACGTAGTGAGGCGACCTCAAAATGGCCTTTCACAAAACCACCTGGTTTTGCAAGGGGGTCACCTGGGTTTTTGGCCCTGTGCTCGGCGGCCATCTAGGGAAACCTACCAAACCCACACATTTCTGAAAAGTAGACACCCGGGGGCTTCCAGGGAGGTATGGCTTGCGTGGATCCCCCAACGTTTCCTTACCCAGAATCCCTTGCAAACCTCAATTTTAGCTGAAAAAATCACTTTTTTCACACATTTGTGTGTGGGAAAGTGTGGCATCACTGGCCTCACACAAATTTCCTACCACCCAGGGTTCCCCAGGTCTCCCGATAAAAATGGTGCCTCACTTGTGTGGGAGGCCCAAGTACCCGCGACAGGCAAGGGCCCACAACGTAGTGAGGCGACCTCAAAATTGCCTATCTCAAAACCACCTGGTTTTGCAAGGGGGTCACCTGGGTTTTGGCCCCGTGCTCGGCGGCCATCTAGGTAAACCTACCAAACCCACACATTTCTGAAAAGTAGACACCCGGGGGCTTCCAGGGAGGTATGGCTTGCGTGGATCCCCCAACGTTTCCTTACCCAGAATCCCTTGCAAACCTCAATTTTAGCTGAAAAAATCACTTTTTCACACATTTTTGTGTGGGAAAGTGTGGCATCACAGGCAAGGACACAAAACGCTTTGAGGCAACATCAACATTGCCTATCAAAAAATGTTTTGGGCCCTTGCCTGTCGCTGGTACTTGGGCCTCCCACACAAGTGAGGCACCATTTTTATCGGGAGACCTGGGGGAACGCTGGGTGGTAGGAAATTTGTGTGAGGCCAGTGATGCCACACTTTCCCACACAAAAATGTGTGAAAAAGTGATTTTTCAGCTAAAAGTGAGGTTTGCAGGGGATTCTGGGTAAGGAAACGTTGGGGGATCCACGCAAGCCATACCTCCCTGGAAGCCCCGGGTGTCTACTTTTCAGAAATGTGTGGGTTTGGTAGGTTTCCTAGATGGCCGCGGAGCACAGGGCCAAAACCCAGGTGACTCCCCTTGCAAAACCAGGTGGTTTTGTGAAAGGCCATTTTGAGGTCGCCTCACTACGTTGTGGGCCCTTGCCTGTCGCGGGTACTTGGGCCTCCCACACAAGTGAGGCACCATTTTTATCGGGAGACCTGGGGGAACGCTGGGTTGTAGGAAATTTGTGTGAGGCCAGTGATGCAACACTTTGCCACACAAAAATGTGTGAAAAAAGTGATTTTTTCAGCTAAAAGTGAGGTTTGCAGGGGATTCTGGGTAAGGAAACGTTGGGGGATCCACGCAAGCCATACCTCCCTGGAAGCCCCCGGGTGTCTACTTTTCAGAAATGTGGGGTTTGGTAGGTTTCCCTAGATGGCCGCCGAGCACTGGGCCAAAAACCCAGGTGACTCCTGCAAAACCAGGTGGTTTTGTGAAAGGCCATTTTGAGGTCGCCTCACTACGTTGTGGGCCCTTGCCTGACGCGGGTACTTGGGCCTCCCACACAAGTGAGGCACCATTTTTATCGGGAGACCTGGGGGAACGCTGGGTGGTAGGAAATTTGTGTGAGGCCAGTGATGCCACACTTTCCGACACAAAAATGTGTGAAAAAAGTGATTTTTTTCAGCTAAAAGTGAGGTTTGCAGGGGATTCTGGGTAAGGAAACGTTGGGGGATCCACGCAAGCCATACCTCCCTGGAAGCCCCCGGGTGTCTACTTGTCAGAAATGTGTGGGTTTGGTAGGTTTCCCTAGATGGCCGCCGAGCACAGGGCCAAAAACCCAGGTGACTCCCCTGCAAAACCAGGTGGTTTTGTGAAAGGCCATTTTGAGGTCGCCTCACTACGTTGTGGGCCCTTGCCTGTCGCGGGTACTTGGGCCTCCCACACAAGTGAGGCACCATTTTTATCGGGAGACCTGGGGGAACGCTGGGTGGTAGGAAATTTGTGTGAGGCTAGTGATGCCACACTTTCCCACACAAAATGTGTGAAAAAAGTGATTTTTTCAGCTAAAAGTGAGGTTTGCAGGGGATTTTGGGTAAGGAAACGTTGGGGGATCCACGCAAGCCATACCTCCCTGGAAGCCCCCGGGTGTCTACTTTTCAGAAATGTGTGGGTTTGGTAGGTTTCCCTAGATGGCCGCTGAGCACAGGGCCAAAAACCCAGGTGACCCTCCTTGCAAAACCAAGTGGTTTTGTGAAAGGCCATTTTGAGGTCGCCTCACTACGTTGTGGGCCCTTGCCTGTCGCGGGTACTTGGGCCTCCCACACAAGTGAGGCACCATTTTTATCGGGAGACCTGGGGAACGCTGGGTGGTAGGAAATTTGTGTGAGGCCAGTGATGCCACACTTTCCCACACAAAAATGTGTGAAAAAAGTGATTTTTCCAGCTAAAAGTGAGGTTTGCAGGGGATTCTGGGTAAGGAAACGTTGGGGGATCCACGCAAGCCATACCTCCCTGGAAGCCCCCGGGTGTCTACTTTTCAGAAATGTGTGGGTTTGGTAGGTTTCCCTATGTGGCCGCCGAGCCCCGGGCCAAAACCCAGGTGACCCCCCTTGCAAAACCAGGTCATAATGAGATAATGTGTTGTTTATTTCTGCAGCGTGAAAATTTTGGCACAATATTGCAAGGAAAATGTGACAGACATTTTGAGGTTTGCAGGACATTGTGGGTACCATAACTTGTTGGGATCCACAAGAGAGATATCACCATGTACTCCCATGGGTGTTTCGTTTACGACAATATCTACAGTTGGTAGGTTATTCTTAGACGGAATGTACACCTTGGCAGACAGACTAAAAAGACAAAGATTACTGCACAGCCATCTATTCCTCAAGCACACACACATACTGGTTGGATTTGGCACGAGGGCAAGTGATGGTTCAGTATATACAATTTTATTAACAAGAGATTTCACAAAAATGAAATGCACTGTCAATAATTGAAAGGACAAAAACGGAACCAGTGACTCGCAGCTCGTGAGCTGTAAAGCCACGTCAAGGCCCCAACCGCTTTACAGGCCATTCACACACCTTTCATACGTGATACACACAAGACCATTCACACCCCCAGGCACGAAACAAACACATTACAACATTCACAAAAAGGGACAAGGGACACCCTGCTTGAGAAAGACAAAAAAAAAATATTACTGCACAGCCATCTAATCCTCAAGCACACACACACATACTGGTTGGATTTGTCACGAGGGTGAGTGATGGTTCAGTATATACAATTGTATTAACAAGTGATTTCACAAAAATGAAATGCACTATTAATAATTGAAAGGACGAGAAACTGAACCATTGACTCACAGCTCGTGAGCTGTAAAGCCACGACAAGGCACCAACCTCTTTACAGGCCATTCATACACCTTTCATACGTGTGACAAATACAAAACCATTCACACCACCAGCCGCGGGCCCATCACATTACAACACTCACACCAGCAGACAGCGCCATTCAAGGGCCCATCACTTTCACACGCCCACATTCCTAACACAGCAACCACACAAGCTGATGGATTGCGTGGAGTGTCGCTCGGCTAGCAGTGTGTGTAGTGACCAGCAGCAAGTCACTACTCACACACTGCCAGCCGAGCGCCAGTCCACGCACACCGCCAGCCAAGCGCCACTCCACGCACACCGCCAGCCAAGCGCCACTCCACGCACACCGCCAGCTTAGCGCCACTGCACGCACACCGCCAGCCTAGCGCCACTCCACGCACACCACCAGCCTAGCGCCACTCCACGCACACCGCCAGCCTAGCGCCACTCCACGCACACCGGCAGCCAAGAGCCACTCCCCGCACACCGCCAGCCAAGCGCCACTCCACGCACACCGCCAGCCAAGCACCAGCCTACACACACCACCATCACATTTAGGATTTTTTTATACAAAAAAGAAAACACAAACAAATTGCAAATAGATACAAATCTACTAACACAAAATCAGAAACATTGCACTAATGCCAACCTTGAAACAGAACAACAATTCTTAAACATTACAGACCAGGCAGTTCACTTTACCACTCATGGTTGCTCCCAATAATTCTTTTGCTTGTGGTACGCTCTATAACAAGCAGGCACACACAGCCCAGGGTTAGAAGGACACTCAGGGCAGTACATACGAGTCTCCTTCCGCGTACCTCTTCGCCAACAGACTCTACATCTCCTAGTGGGAAAGTCTTTTGAGAGTGTAGGAGGAATGTGATCAGGAAAGTGGCGCTCTTTCAATCGAGCCACATCCTCCACCACTCCAACTCTAGGAACACTTGCCTGTTCCACAACAACAAGGCTGCCTATGACAGACTCCTGAAACTGAACAAAAGTCAACTTTGACGCAGGAGAACACTCCTTGAACACAACAAAAGCATTGAAAGTTGCTAAATTGAAGAGATGGATGGCCAACTTCTTATACCAAATGTAAGACTTACGAATAGCAGTGTAAGGTTCCAACCTCTGATCTACTCTATAAACACCACCCATGTGCTTATTGTAGTCTAAAATGCACACAGGTTTGCGCACTTCAGCAATCTGACCCCAAACAGCCACAGGTGAAGTACTCTCATCATGGATGGTAGTCAGCATGTACACATCCCTCCTGTCCACAAATTTCACAGCTAGCAGTTCCTCACTACGCAAGGCACTGCACTGTCCCCTCTGAAGTTTTTTGCAAACAAGCTCTTTTGGATAACCTTTACGGTTAGAGCGGATTGTGCCACAAGCAAAAGTGTCCACTTTGAACAATTCCTTAAACAATTGCACAGCAGTGTAGAAGTTATCAAGGTACAAATGGTGGCCTCTGTTAAACAGTCCTCTAGCAAGTTCCCACACAATTTTCTCTGAAACTCCTACTAAAGTGGACGGACAACCAGGGGGTCAATAGTGGAATCCCTACCAGTGTACACACGCAAATTAAAAACATATCCTGTCCTACTCTCAGACAACATATACAGCTTAATTCCATAGCGTGCCCTCTTGCTAGGAATGTACTGCCTAAAAACCAAACGGCCCTTGAACAGCACCAAAGACTCATCAATAGATATTTCTTTCCCTGGAGTATAGATCTCTGAAAATCGATCTACAAAGTGATCAAGAACAGGCCGAATCTTAAAAAGACGGTCACATTCAGGGTGATCTCGTGGCAACGCCAAACCATTATCAACAAAATGCAGCATCCGAAGCAAAAGTAAATACCGATCACGAGTCATAACTGCAGGAAATATGGCCGTTGCCATCAAGGGACTGGTAGACCAATATGAACCCATGGACGGCTTCCTTATCAAACCCATCAAAAAAGTCAAGCCCAAAAACTTCTTCATCTCTTCCAGATTTGTGGGACTCCACCGGGTAGCTCTAGAATGGGGCCTAAGTCTGGCACTGTTGTCCCTCAAAAACTGTTCAGCATACAAATTAGTCTGCTCAACAATCTCACCCAAAAATACATCATCCATAAACAACTGAAAATACTGTATAGGCAAATAATGTTCACAATCCACTCTACACCCTGCATAACCACTAAAGGCAGGCAACACCGGCTGCACCATGTTTGGATCAACCCAGAGTCCAGCACTTCCAGTAGGAAGCCTAGCAGTCCCAGGCTGCAATCCAGATGCCTCTTGCACCATCGGCACAGTAGTATCCTCCTCTAAATCAGGCACTTCATCTGCACTGAGAGTACCTTCATCATCCGATGATTCCATGTGGAGAGAAAACTCACTGCCTGAATCTTCCCCTCCCTCCTCTCCCTCAGACGCACTGTCAGTCTCATAATCCTGCTCAGAGGAAGATTCAAGAAGCAAACCAACCACCTGCTGAGCAGTAATTCTACGGCTAGCCATAATGCTTACTAATAAAGGTTACTTGTCAAACAAGTCAACAACAACAAACCCTTTGTAAAAAAAAAAGAAATAAACAAAATGTAGCTTTATCACAAAGACCTATATACTCCAACACTATACCACTCACGTGACAGAAGCAGCTAGACTCACCACTACCTACTCTGCACAGACACAGTAAGGATCAACAATATCCCACTAAAAAAGAAGAAGAAAAAAATTACACATAAGACAATGCAAAACATCGCAAAGAATTTCATGCTCTGAACACTAACAAATATGCTGCCATTATGGCACCACTTATAAAAAAATTCATTCATGCATGACAATAATACTCATTTGGAGTACACACAACAAAAATATTTTTCTTACCAAATAAATGCAATTACGCAAAACTGCAGAACCACCACTGCCGAAACCGCAAACAGGAATCAAAAGCTTTACACTAGAATAAAAAGGAGAAAAAAAACATTACAATCACATATGCAAATAATGCACCAGTCCACACACAATCCACCAGCCAAGCTAAGGGGTAGGTGGGCCTAACAGTATAAATAAAATATTCACCCCCGTAAAAGGGGAGCAACCCTTGCCCTTTTGGCCACTCCCCAACACAAAAATTAAAAAAACCCTGGTGCCTAGTGGGCATTCCTGCTGCACGATCACATGATCGTGCAGCAGGAATGCACAAAAGAGGCATCGGGGAAAGGAAAACCCTTTCCTTTCCCTCGATGCCTCTTTTGATACAAACACCCCCCTCCCCGAGCCAAACCTCACCTGATTTCGCGACGCGCTGGAAGCAAATGGCTTCCAGCGCGTCGGGGAAGAAAGGGAAACCTCAATGATGTCAGCGCGCTGACGTCATTGATGGGGCGGGGGAGGCAGGGGAAGCCCTTCCCCTGCCTCCCCCAAAAAAAAACCTAACAATCGGATTCCCACGGGGGAGCGCCAGCGCTTCCCCGTGGGTGGTCTTATGACGAGCTGGACTCGTCATGAGCACACGAGCACTGTGTGCCATGACGAGTCCAGCTCGTCATAAGCACCGAAGGGGATAAAGGGTCAGAGCAGGATCTCAGCGGCAGACGAGGAGAAGGAACCTCCTGGTCACAGGAACTACACGAGCATTGCGCTCGAGAAATTCAAGGATGCAAAGACCTCCATCAAGGATTACAGCTAACTTTTCAGGGTGGAAATGGAGAGAAGCCACATCTGCTTAACCACGCTCACGAATTCTACACGAGGATTGCGCTCGAGAAAAAGAAGGATGCAAAGACCTCCATCAAGGATTACAGCTAACTTTTCACGTTGGAAATGGAGAGAAGGCACATCTGCTTAACCATGCTCACGAATTCTGCACACCTGCCCTGCATATTTATCCAAGAAGATGCCACCGTTTTGTGCAATACCTCTACTCAACTGGAGTACTGTCTACTGGCTAATCAGTAAGTGTTACCTCGTTGGGTAAATGTATAGTGCCTTTCCTACACTACAGCTGCGTAAAGGACCAGAAGAATTGTCTCCAGTGACCTGTGTGTCTGTAACTTTGCCACCGCGCCGAAAGCGCCGGGGTCCTTTGAGTAAGCTGTCCATCATAGTGGGGAAAGGGCGGGCAGACGTTGCATACCGCTAGTGTATGTGTGGCGGGGCCAAACGAGCGGGGCTTCTAGGCCCGTTCACATGCCTCTTGTTTATAAAGGGTCAGAGCACGATCTCAGCGGCAGACGAGGAGAAGGAACCTCCTGGTCACAGGAACTACACGAGCATTGCGCTCGAGAAAATCAAGGATGCAAAGACCTCCATCAAGGATTACAGCTACCTTTTCAGGGTGTAAATGGAGAGAAGCCACATCTGCCCTGCATATTTATCCACGAAGATGCCACCGTTTTGTGCAATACCTCTACTCAACTGGAGTACTTTCTACTGGCTAATCAGTAAGTGCTACCTCGTTGGGTAAATGTATAGTGCCTTTCCTACACTACAGCTGCGTAAAGGACCAGAAGAATTGTCTCCAGTGACCTGTGTGTCTGTAACTTTGCCACCGCGCCGAAAGCGCCGGGGTCCTTTGAGTAAGCTGTCCATCATAGTGGGGAAAGGGCGGGAAGACGTAGCATACCGAGAGTATGTGTGGCGGGGCCAAACGAGCGGGGCTTCTAGGCCCGTTCACATGCCTCTTGTTTATAAAGGGTCAGAGCAGGATCTCACCGGCAGACGAGGAGAGGGAACCTCCTGGTCACAGGAACTACACGAGGATTGCACTCGAGAAAATCAAGGATGCAGAGACCTCCATCGAGGATTACAGCTCACTTTTCAGGGTGGAAATGGAGAGAAGGCACATCTGCTTAACCACGCTCACGAATGTGTGGCGGGGCCAAACGAGCGGGGCTTCTAGGCCCGTTCACATGCCTCTTGTTTATAAAGGGTCAGAGCAGGATCTCACCGGCAGACGAGGAGAGGGAACCTCCTGGTCACAGGAACTACACGAGGATTGCACTCGAGAAAATCAAGGATGCAGAGACCTCCATCGAGGATTACAGCTCACTTTTCAGGGTGGAAATGGAGAGAAGGCACATCTGCTTAACCACGCTCACGAATGTGTGGCGGGGCCAAACGAGCGGGGCTTCTAGGCCCGTTCACATGCCTCTTGTTTATAAAGGGTCAGAGCAGGATCTCACCGGCAGACGAGGAGAGGGAACCTCCTGGTCACAGGAACTACACGAGGATTGCACTCGAGAAAATCAAGGATGCAGAGACCTCCATCGAGGATTACAGCTCACTTTTCAGGGTGGAAATGGAGAGAAGGCACATCTGCTTAACCACGCTCACGAATGTGTGGCGGGGCCAAACGAGCGGGGCTTCTAGGCCCGTTCACATGCCTCTTGTTTATAAAGGGTCAGAGCAGGATCTCACCGGCAGACGAGGAGAGGGAACCTCCTGGTCACAGGAACTACACGAGGATTGCACTCGAGAAAATCAAGGATGCAGAGACCTCCATCGAGGATTACAGCTCACTTTTCAGGGTGGAAATGGAGAGAAGGCACATCTGCTTAACCACGCTCACGAATGTGTGGCAGGGCCAAATGAGCGGGGCTTCTAGGCCCGTTCACATGCCTCTTGTTTATAAAGGGTCAGAGCAGGATCTCACCGGCAGACGAGGAGAGGGAACCTCCTGGTCACAGGAACTACACGAGGATTGCACTCGAGAAAATCAAGGATGCAGAGACCTCCATCGAGGATTACAGCTCACTTTTCAGGGTGGAAATGGAGAGAAGGCACATCTGCTTAACCACCCTCACGAATTCTACATGATGATTGCGCTCGAGAAAATCAAGGATGCAGAGACCTCTATCGAGGATTACAGCTCACGTTTCAGGCTGGAAATGGGAAGAAGGCAGACACCTGCCCTGCATATTTATCCACGAAGATGCCACCGTTTTGTGCAATACCTCTACTCAACTGGAGTACTTTCTACCGGCTAATCAGTAAATGCTACCTCGTTGGGGAATTGTATAGTGCCTTTCCTACACTACAGCTGCGTAAAACACCTCGTAGGCATTCCTGCTGCACGATCACATGATCGTGCAGCAGGAATGCACAAAAGAGGCATCGGGGGAAAGGAAAACCCTTTCCTTTCCCTTGATGTCTCTTTTCCAATCAAACCCCCCCTCCCCGAGCCAAAACTCACCTTATTTCCGCGACGCGCTGGAAGCAAATGGCTTCCAGCGCGTCGGGGAAGAAAGGGAAACCCTCAACGACGCCAGCGCGCCTCGCGCGCTGACGTCATTGATGGGGGGTGGGGGAGGCAGGGGAAGTCCTTCCCCTGCCTTCCCCCAAAAAAACCCGACGATCGGATTCCCACGGGGGGAGCGCCAGCGCTTCCCCCGTGGTTGGTCTTATGACGAGCTGGACTCGTCATGAGCACACGAGCACTGTGTGCCATGACGAGTCCAGCTCGTCATAAGCACTGAAGGGGTTAAACAATCACTTGTCAATAAACAACTGAAAGGCATCAGAGGAGCAGGTATGGCGTATTGTAAGTGTATACATGGTGGGCACGCTTACTAGTGATTCACAAATATTCGTCAATATGTTTTACATGATTGATTCAACGGAAGCAGTGGAGGGCGCATGGAAAAACGCACTAAATCGTGCGTGCGAAACACAGGATGGAGTAAGGAAGGCCATATTAAAAAGAAAACATTTTTAGAAAAAAAGGCAAACAAACGACAGTAAGATTTTCAAGTCTGCAATATGCAGGCGAGCAGACTTCTGCATAGGGGCGAGTGTGCGGGGTTAGACAAGCTAGCGTACAACATGTTTTACACAATTTGCAAGCATTTACATGGACGTTTTATGGAAGTACTCCTGTGTTAAGCGTTCTAACGCGGGCTTCTAAAAAGCATCCCCTTGCATCCATAAACGAAGCACGGGACAGGTGAGGCCTGGAAGGGCCTTCCGGTGAGTGATTCCACAATACATCTTAAGACCCCAGCAGACAGACATCAAACAAGGTAACATCCTAGAGTGCCTCGGGTTGGTGATTGTGAAAGGCGCAGGACAGGGGGGAGACAGCTGTTTTATCTCCACAATGGATGGCCCCTTTAAGGACACACCCGGCGCTCATTTATTCTGTGATGGACAAAAAAGACAGAACGCACACAATAACACACCAGTTATGAATGTCGGGGCAGTGGCACTAGAAAAAAAACTGTTAGAGGTTAACATACATTGAGCAGAGCCTTAGTAACCACTCCCACACACGAGCCCACTTTCAGCTGTACACAGAGGTGAACAACAGGCTCAGACAGGGCCTAATTTGTGAAAATGTAAGTGCCAGGGCCCTCCTCAGGAGGCCGCTACAGCTTGCACCACGCATTGCCCCTGCCAGCGCTGTCACCAGCAGTACCAACACAAAACTAAGTGTCACACTCCTACAAGTGTGACAATTCAGATTATTGCCCCCAAAGCTACAAGAATGGCTTAGGTGACAGGTAAAGTCATTTTTAATGCATACTGAGTTCATAAACACCTATTATGCTCATCTCTAAATTAGACAGACAGCGCCACCATATGGCAGACTGTCACAAGCGCCCACAGGTGTTCACAATTAAGAGCTTTTAATGCATTCTGAGTTCATAAACACCTGTTATGCTCATCTCTAAATTAGACAGACAGCGCCACCATATGGCAGACTGTCACAAGCACCCGCAGGTGTTCACAATTAAGTGCAGGTGCCCAGCACCGGAAACCACCAGCACAAATTAAGCAGTGAGTTCAGAGTTTGGCGAGAGGCTCACTGCGCCAACCCGTGCCTACAACAGTGTTTAGAATTCAGTACTGGTTCCGACCAAAAGCGTAACCGTAGAGCAGTGCTTCCCCGTCCCCTATTCTCCACCCGTGGCTCACCGACCAGCATATCACGATCACGACCCATCTCAAACCTTCCCTTTCCGAAGGCGATGCACAACAAAGAGGCCATATGCCAAATGATGTCACAGTAGGTCTCAAACCCCAGCAGACGTCATCAAACATTCTAGAACGTCTGTTCTGGATTCTGGTTAGCCCCTTTAATAATAACAAACAGGGGTAAAGGGGTTTTGAGAATGGGAAAACAGGAACAGAGCACAGAAGGAAGGAAGCACTGAGTTACTTATATAAAGCATGAAGTATTTCCCATAGCAGGGAAACATCACGTGGACCAGCACCAAGGCTACCAGCACCAAGGCTACGAATTCGGTGATGTCATGGTGTCGCTAATGGTGACGTGACGTGGGCTGCCCCCACTTAGGTTACTTATGTCATCTATGATATTGTGAAGTCATAAGTGGTACGCATAGTGGTGGATCTTTTGTTACGCCACTCACAAGAACTGGCAAATCTCAGAGAAAGGAACAGAAAGAGCACATGACTCGGAGACAGTGTGAGAAAAAAAGATATAAAATTAAAAGTGTGCACAATATTTTCTTTTTAGGGCTTTTTTTTCTATCCTGATTTCACCTAATTGTAGTCCAAACAAATAGCTTCTCTGCATTTTCGCGACAAAATTGGCATTCTGCTACTGCTTGCTCAGCGCAGATCGCTTCAGTAAAAAGCGCTCGCCAGACTAAATGAATACTGCTCTTTTGAAGTGTCAATTTATTGATTGAGACATAACCTTTTGCCCCGACGAATTCCCAGCCGCGACAGCGCACCAATAAAAAAAATGGCAAATTGTCATTGGAGTTCAGCGCAATTCATTAGTGTTCAAAGTGGCAGCCAATGGAATCAGAGACCTGGAGGGTGTGGGGGCTCGCGGTTTCCGCCAATACCACTACATATATTTATGTCAACTAATGCCGCCTGATGAAGGCATCACAGACCCAGACTGTGGATAATGTCCCTTCACAGAGGCCTAATACGCCATCAGCCCGCGCGCTAATGAAAGTGATCACATTTCATAAACCTCTCCTAACGTCTCTGCTCTTTCAACAAGGCGTGGACAGGGCAGGCTGCCAGAGGGAGGTCTTCAGAGGTCACTCGCCACGAGGCATTCCTGCAGGAACACGGAACCGCCACCCCATGAAGGGCGCGAGGAGAATTAGGCACCCAGGTGGCATCTCTGTGTACCCTGGAGGCTCAAAGGAGCACACATTCCTCTCTCAGAGGTGGACGTGGGTGGTAGAAACCTTTCCAAACAAGTCACGTGACAACAAATGCAAAGGGCATCAGAGGAAATGTAATGGCATTTTTAGTTCCATACCCCTGGAGAAGTGTTGCAGTGCATTATGGGACGGGCAGCACGTACACTGTAGGGGAGAACTTGATTGCAAGGATGTAATTGCAGCATGGTCGGCCTGAGACACATTTTGGTGTGGTACGCTAAGGGTAGACTCCAGCCCATAACCTGTATTGGGTGGGGGGGGAGAGGGAAGGGAAGAGGTGTACATTACAGGGCATCCGTGATGCAAGCTGCTGCAGTATTCACTTGGAAACAAAAGATTCAACTTGTGAGGAGGCCGCATAGAAGCCAGCAGGAATAATGTACATTAAAGCCACCCAAGATGCCAACTAGTTGTGGACTAGTCATAGTTTGGGTATTGGAAGCATTGTCTCGTTATTATGCGCATTTTTATGTTTTTAGCGGGTTTTCGTGGTTGTCTGAAAGATGAAGTGTGTGTCATGGCTTTCCGATGTCCCATTACAAGTTGCTACGCTCTTACTGCTTCTGCGTGTCCAGATGGGGTAGGAGAGGCCTTCCAGTCTGCTCTGATGACAGACGGCCATCATTAGCAAGGTATGGTCCATCATTGGGGCCACCCAGAGAATTATAAGTCTGATTACTGTCAGTGGTGCCCAATCAGGTGGTTTCTGAAGTTTTTCCTTGCAGCACACCTTGGTCCTGTGTCTGTCGTGCACTGCACAGTGCACTTGGACCAAATATTTTGCTCTGGCTTGAAGTTTGCCGGCTTTGTGGAGCCAGGGAATCTGGCTGGTGGTTTATATTTATTTTAGGAAATGCCAGGTCTTTGCTACCTTTCTGAACCTCAGTTGGCATTCCATGCTTCCCTTCTTTGGTGGCAATGGGTTCAAAAGCTGTGCTGTCTGCACTGAGAATGCTGTTCAGCCAATATTGTTCTTATAGCAGGGATTGGTTTGGACTTTCCGTGACCTAGCCTTGAGTGGAGTGTTTTGTTCAGGGCAGCTCTGTGGAATTCAGCTTGCAGGTTAGGAGCTGACGTCACTCAGCTCTCCACGTCACGTGACTCTCATCAGCATCCCTGACGGGTTTGAGATGCCAGCCCCAGGATCTGCCCTCAATGATGGCCTGCAAGCACATCTCAACAACCGCCCCTCCCCCGAATAATGAATGTTGGTGACCGGAAAGGCACCAGGGCGTGCACGTGAGCCACAGCAGTGCCAACATCCAGGTGCTGAAACCTGCTTTCAATCCAGGGGCCTCTAGGCCATGAGACGCCTCCGTTCATCTACATCATCAACTCTGAATGTTCGTTAGGAAACTGGGGCCCTCTTCCTAACCTGCACTTTAATCAGAATAATAAAAAAAATACTAAAAGTTTGCGTACGCTTCTTTCAGAACGAAGACAAGCATGAAACCCGTCCTTCTTGGAACAAACCTCAGGACACAAGTGGACTTCATCCTCCGAGCAGCAGTGCGCCAAGAGGCGCGTTTGCAGAGTGGTGTAAAAAGGGGGCGTGGCCTCGGACCACCTCTCTGCAATCCAGCTGTGTGGCGCTTACTGGAGGCACCTGGTGGGCTAGTTGGCCCCCAGGGACCCTCAGTAGTCATGGGGACTTAATTTCCCAACTTACAACGCGCCAGGGGGTGCGTTTGCAGAGTGGTGGGGAAAGGGGGCGTGGCCATTGTACACCTCTCAGCAATCCCACTGTATGGGGCTTACTGGAGGTAAGAGGTAGGCTAGTTGGCCCCTAAAGGACCCCCAGCAGCAAAGGGGAATTCAATCCCCATCCAAGAGCGTGCCAGGGAGCGCGTTTGCAGAGTGGTGGGCAAAGGGGCGTGGCCTGCTATGAGAACTTAGCAATCCTGCTGTGTGGGACTTACTGGAGGTAATAGAAGGGGTAGTTGGCCCCCAAGGTTGTCCTTGGGGGTCAACTACCCCTCTTGTTACCGCCAGTAAGTCCCACACAGTGGGATTGCTAAGACGTCTTCGGAGAACATGCCCCCCTTTCTCCACCACTCTGCAAACGCGCCTCCTGGCAGACTACGGGATGGGGGATGAAGTCCAATTTACTCCTGAGGGACTTTGGGTACCAAAAAGCCCTTCTAGTACCTCCTCTAAGTCCTATGCAGCGGAATTCCTGAGCGCTGGTCGGAGGCCCAGCACCCTTTCTCCACCACTCTGCAAATGTGACTACTACTTAAAGAAGCATCTTTCTGCACCTCTGACTTAGAGGTAGTTTTAATCCCCCTGCCCTACAATGTACTAGGGCCTTACAGAGGAGGTCATGCCAATCACAGGGGTACTCTAACGCATGGTGTTCCCTAGTGTATGTAGGTGTTTTCACTGTATTCTAAGTGTCTTTTAGCATTGCACTGGCTCTAGGCCTGGTTAGTCAGAGTCAGTTACCACCAGTACCCGTCAGCAAAAAGTTGGGGGCACAGGATGACTTTGCAACAAGGCCTCTTTCTGCTCTTTTGTTGGTCCTTTGTGCACATCTTTTGCTTCTTTCTGCACCTTTCTTCGTCTTTCTGGACTTCTGTTGCCTCTTTCTGCATTTCTCTTGCTTCTTTCTGCGCATTTCTTCCTTTTTCTGCACATGTCCTAGCTCTGTAGGCATAGTTATAAATTAGCATTTAAAAAACCTTTGAAATTCACTGAAAAAACCACAGGTTTCAGGGATGTTATAGTTATAAATTAGCATTTAAAAAACCTTTGAAATTCACTGAAAAAACCATAGGTTTTAGGGACGTTATAGTTAGAAATTAGCATTTAAAAACCTTAGAAATTAACTGAAAAACCACAGGTTTCAGGGACGTTATAGTTAGTTGGACATTTCACTTGTACAAAACCAGAGAAATTCGGCCGTTATAGTTAGTTCAGCTAACTATAACTCTTGCCCCGCAATGCACTGCTGATGACGTCACATATTACATCATTCATGACATGGTCAGTGACATCACTGATGACATCTCAAATGACATCACTGATGACATCACTGATGACATCATCCACGTGATAATCTGAATCACCTCTTCATACCCTAATATAACCTTTGATACACCCACTCTAAAATACAGACTACCATTTTCGAAACCATAGACACACCAATACCAGTTACTACATACCCACACACTGATTCCTAGGTCTACACACACATCCACTCATTCACCCATACAGTCACTCATACATTCAGGCACTCATCAATACAGCACTATCATATGCACTCACACACCTTTACAGACACTCACACACTGCCACTCTCCCACAGTTACTCACACACCTAGTCAGTCATGCAAAGAATCAATCACACTCCCATTTACTCACCTATACAGTTATACACACGCCACCTCATTTATTCATACAGATAGTAACACATACTTACTTTTTTTATACAATCACTGATACAAGCACACACTCATCCATACAGGCACTCTCACAATCACTCACTCTCACATATAGTCATTTATATACTCCAACACTCACATATACTGCCTTTCACATATGGAGTTACTCACACATGTACCACTGAGACATCCATTCACTCACCAACACACCCATACACACACTCACCCACCCATACAGCCCTTCCCAGATGCACTCTTGAACCCATACACCCAGTGAATCACTCTCTCACACATCTATGCACAGAGTCACACACCCCCCACCCACCCACACAGACACTCAGGCACCCATACAGATACTCAGACAACCAATCAATAACCCATAAAGACACTCATGTAGCTACTCACCAACCGATGTAGCCACTTACACACCAACTGACAGACTAATACAGATATTCACACAGTTTATTCACTAACCCATGCATTCAGTAAGACATGATTAATCACTCACTTATACAGTCTGTCACGCACCTACTAAATCATCTATTCAGACACTTATACACCCACTAATTCTTCAATACACCTTGGCATATATATATATATATATATATATATATATATAAAACATATTTAAACTTTACAGAAACACACAGTCACTGGATGATGTCATCAGTGATGTCATCAGTGATGTCATTTGAGATGTCATCAGTGATGTCATCAGTGATGTCACTGACCATTTCATGAATGATGTAATATGTGACGTCATCAGCAGTGCATTGCGGGGGCGCGAGTTATAGTTAGCTTAACTAACTATAAAGGCCGAATTTCTCTGGTTTTGTACGAGTGAAATGTCCTACTAACTATAACGTCCCTGAAACCTGTGGTTTTTTCAGTGAATTTCTAAGGCTTTTTTAATGCTAATTTCTAACTATAACGTCCCTGAAACCTATGGTTTTTTCAGTGAATATATATATATATATAAATATATATATATATATATATATATATATATATATATATATTTCCAAAGATCTTTGCACCTCACACGGCGAGATTTTCACGGCACCATAAAGAGCGCAATAAGCAGGTATTTTTCTTTTTAAAAAGTGTTTATTCAGCACACCATAGTGCAAAAACAAAAAGTATGGACGGTCTACGCGTTTCGGCTCTCCGCCTTCTACTGGACCATCATATATATATAGGACCTAGTTTCCATAGGCAAAGTGTTTTTAGGTTTGCTAATAACTTTGGGGCGTTTGACAAATGTTCACAAAAGTTTCCCAAAAAAGTGGCCTACTTTGTCTAGTTCTGCATGGGAAGTTTCGGGGTGATCCATCAATTTCCCATAGAGATTTTAGACACGACTACAGCCGGAGCCGCTAAACGGAACTACAAAAAATCTGGAAGAAAGCTACATCTTGGTCCAGAAAGATCCATTTTTGTAATTTGCTGGCAATCCGTTCAGTAGTTTTGGAGCTATTAAAAAAAAAAAGATTTATAGATATCTAGTGACGCAAACCCTCCACAGACTCGATAGATCCCATGCAAAGATCTGGCTGCCAATACTTCAACCAGGAAGAGTTGGCAGCTGTTTTGGGAAAGAAAAAGGTAAAAAAAAAAAAAAGAATAGGGGGGCAGGGTAAGAATACCTGCTGCTCTTGTTTTCTATATGCCCCCCGGGTGGGCCAGATCTTGGGGGGGCTTATTTATTGGTACATTCATGGGGTGGTGTAGGTGACCCCCCCGCCCCAGGCCTACAGGGATCCCACCCCCCCTGGGCCCGGGCAATTTTCAAAACTTGGACGGAGGATGCATGACTCTCCTCCTGGGCCAATTTCAGCTCCGTGGACTCCATGCCCTGGGGCCCAGCCACTAAGTATAAGGGGGGCCCGTGGGACTCCTGCTGGTCCCTTTTAGGTCCCAGGGTCTGCGACCTCTGGGGCCTGGTAATTAAAAAAAGGGACAGGAAGGTGTTTGGACAGGAGAGTGGGGCATGGGGGTGCACAGTGCATGAAGGGGATTCTGTATCACTGTATTTACAAGCCATTGAGAGAGGGGGTCTGACATATGCCTAGGGCCAGACTCTAGCTATAAAGAAAGAGTGCAGAGAGCTCAGAATATGCCATTGAGGTGCCATGGATGCAGAATAAAAATAAACAGCACTGAGAGCATATCACCAAGTCCTGTATATATTAAAGCGCGGTGATAAAGTGGCATAAAAAGAGCGCCTAGAACTCAAACAATAAGAAAATAGCCCTGAGGACGCCTAAAACAGTACTGAGAACGAATCACGTTTGGACTTTGGACCGCATGTGTTTGTGCTACTACTCACAGTCTTCTGGTGTAATTCTTTTGTACACCTAAAGGAGAATTATTCAAATACAAACAACTTTTCACCTCTGAGTGAAGAAACAGAAATGAACCTGCAACTCAAAGAAAAAACATGAATCAGAAATGACAACTAAAAAGCAACA
Organism: Calotriton arnoldi; assembly: GCA_963921515.1. Lineage (NCBI taxonomy): Eukaryota > Metazoa > Chordata > Amphibia > Caudata > Salamandridae > Calotriton > Calotriton arnoldi. The sequence continues at coordinate 1,441,021 of CAWUFW010002427.1, read as the reverse complement.
TTCAAGCAGGAAACAGAAATGGGTAATTTGAGCCACACATGGGCTATATGGCATTATTGAATGAGGCTTGGGGTGATCAGTAGTGCGGGATTAGGGGCATTGAACCCACCCCATTCGCCGGCCTTGTCTGCTGAGCACCCGTCTGGAGAGTGCAGGGGGAGGTGTTTCTGAGCAGGACCCAGTTAAGGCGCTAAATGGATTATAAACCACGAGCTCAAACAAACTGTCCATAAATGTAACAAGAGCCCCAAGATGACGTCAAGTGCTATCGAGGGGAAGGGGTGCTTACAAGTTTTTATCCATGCTTTACTGTATCATCAGCGTATTTATCTTTACACTTGGTTAAAATGTGCTCATGAATTCTATGGACCTTTGGATGATGTGCTGTCTTGGGGTCCCGGGTCACATCACCACAGTGTCCTCAGAGGAGACGTCACACACGAAAAACGAATCTTGTCTCCAGTAACAATGACAACAATCATAGAACTGGATAACTCCTTTCATCCCCAGCAGTTGTAGACCACAGGGGTGTGTACGGATATATTCCTGTGAAGTTGTGAAGTACCCACCATTGCAGCTTCTGGGGGCGAGCATCAGTGTTATACACAATACTATGACCTGCCCCCGTTGTTAGCAGTTGGGTGTTAGGGGGGGGAGTGGTAGGTTGGCAGGAGGTACCTGGAAACCCCACTGAGTGATAATGGACCAGGCCTCTAACACACTATTTCAGTTTGATCAGCCTACTTGTGCTATGCCTCACCTTGCTGCCCTGTGCAGACCTGGTGTTATGACTTGGGGGTGGTCGGATCACATGCTGTCATCACATCTGCATCTCTGCTGGGATTTCACTGTGAGTTTATAAGTTAGTGATAGAACCACCTCTTCTCATCAGTGTCCTGTGAGTATTTTAGCCGTCCGCTCACTCCGACACGTTCAATGGTCACTAACATGTTTCGCTGTAGCTTCTATGCAACTTAAAGGGTTAATAACCGAACTTCATGACTCCTCAATATAAAAGAGCCTGAACTACTTGGTCATTAATGGCCAGTAGGTTGGAGCTCAAACTCATTGGTGCCATAACCAGTATTCCTGGCTCAAACTCAGCCAATGGGCAAATATCCGATCTTTCCAACTTTATACCTATCAATCAGTCGACCACTACCTGAATTTACCTTTTTATGAATCAATGTTTCATTATTCACTTATTTGCTTAATTTAACGCCACAAGTCTATTTCCGAACTTCTAGAGTCCTATATATAAAATCAATTGGTCAATATCCGAATTTCCAGACAGGCTGGGAGCAGACATTTCATCTGTTTTCCTGGCAGGGAAGCAGATGAAAAAATTGCTCATGCACAGAGGGAGCAACATTTTTTGCAGCTCTCTACATGCAGAAGCAATGCCGGCGCCCGATGCAGGCAGGGAGCTGGCAGGGACCCCGGAAGCATTGGGGCTCCCCCTGTGGCCCCTAACACTACGCACCTGTAGTGTAGAATATGAACTAGACATTTACCCAATAATGTAATACTTACTAATTAACCAGTAGAAAGTACTTCAGTTGGGTAGACATTTTGTGCTAAACTGTGGATTCTCTTTAGATCAATGGGCAGGTGCAGTTCCGTTTTGGCCCTGAGGCTCATATCACAGAAATTAAACCTCAATGGGAAGCACTGATAAATATAAACATAGCAGGTCCGCCAGTTGAAGCTCCACTTCTGTAAAGGACAAATGATCCTAACTTCTTGAGCTTGGCAAAGATAAACCAAATGTGTTTTCCTTGTTATTACACTTTGAAAAAATGATCTGAAATCCTTGATGCAGGTGAATGCTCTGTCAGAGCGCAATCTCTTATGTAGTGACTGTGACCAGTGGGCTCTTTCTTGTCGTCTCCTAGTGAGAGCAGAATCCATGGTTCTCCCTATAAATTATTATGAGTATGCAAGCGCACAAAATCACTTGAATGCTCCGTCCATTTGGCCATGCTATGTCCACCTTAGTAGTAGGCAAAGGTCTTCCCACCTTTTCCCATACTGATGGACAGCTTACCAAAACGCCCCCGAGTGCAGCATCATTTCCCATTGATTTTGGTGACGCTTTCTCAATGCAGAGGAATATGAGAACATCTCCACCAAACAAAGAAGCACTTACTTCATAAAGTCAAGGGCATGTATTTTTGTTTGGTGGAGATTTACCTCTTTGAAGTCTTGTTGTTTTCTCTATACGAGGATTCATGTCATAACAGATTTCTGGAAGAAGATGCTCTAGGAACCATCACATTGCTGAAAAAAATGCACACAAGTTCACTGCAGACATTTCCTCCTGGTCCATTACGCAGCAGGCACTGGACATTAACCCAACGAGGTAGCACCTACTAATTAACCAGTAGAAAGTACTCTAGTTGGGTAGACATTTTGTGCAACACTGTAGACTTTTGTTGGATAAAAGGGCAGGTGAGGTTCTGTTCTTGCCCAGTCACTCACACAGCTACTGACACACCCACACAGCCACCCAGACACCCACTCACACACCCATATAGCCACTGTCACATCCACTCACAGACCCATACAGAAACTCAAGAAAGGATTCTCCGAGCACTCAGGAAATCGTTTCAACATATATTCTTTCTTGAACATCCATTAGTCCATTTTGCCCTCGCTTACACATGTTTCATCTATTGCTGACTCAGTTGCAGCAGACTTCATCAGGACTATCAATATAAATGTTATCATATTTTAGGGAGGAGTACTTACATTATTAAAATCCGGTCACCTGGGTCATTGACCCATAAGGCACCTCCTGTTTGAGTGATTGTTGTGATCAATCACTGTCATGAGTCTGAAAACATGATGGTTTTGAGACTTTATTGAAAGTCATCATGCAATGGGCTAATTACCACGTCCCATCAAAAGTGGTGTTGGCTGTTGGAACAAAAAAATCCTTCATGTTTGCCTTGGATCAGATAGATCATATAGTCACCCTGTTACATGCACATGCAAGATCCACCAGTTGTGTGTGTGTGACCATAGGGCTTAGAAATCGTCAGTATGTCTGGGAACTCACCTAGTCTTTTGGTTATATGTACTAATATTAGTCGGAAGTAGGATGAACCTTGAAGGCATCTGTGAAGAATGGGAGCTCCTTAAGCAACTTACTCTCCATATTCAGGTGTCTAATTGTATACTTATTTCATAATGTCAAATTCTTACCTTGTAAAGCTCCACTGTCATGAACGGAGTCTGGGGCGTTTTGTGGTCTGAATGTTTTTCAATCTGTGAAAGATAGATTTAATATGTGTAAACATACTATATGCTACCCACTCTATCCTATGACTTCTCATAGGACTGGTGTATTCTGTTTAAATTGGATGGGTCAACTATCATTCTTCATGCGTATCTAATCATTCCATTCGTGTCACACAATCTTTTGACACAAGTCTTCCAAGTGATTTTCAATATTGCCACACAGCTAATCCCCATGCTCCTCATTTGTATCAGTAATGTTGATGTAGGAAGGTATCAACCATATGTTACTCCATTCATACCCGTCTATCCCAATGTTTGTTGTCTCATTATTGCTAAGGGAGATGTATTGTCAATGTATGACTCCCTGGATCCTAATGACCCAGGTAAGAATAGTGCCTTCGCTAGAATATATTTATACTCTTGTATCCAGCATCCGCATGTCACCCGCATGCAGAAATCGCTAGCATATAATCTTACAGCCGCACAATGGGAACCATGGGGCTCATTAGGATGGCGGGCGGACCAGAGTCCGCCCGCCATCCTTGTGGTGTGTGGACCGCCCGCCAGACATGCGGCGGTCCCGCACCACTAATTAGGATGCGACCGCCACCATGGCGGTCGCATTCTGGAATCTAACATTGCGGCGGGTGCTGCTGACAGCAGCACCCGCAGCCATGTTAAAATCGCATGTCTATCATTTTGCTGCACCACATGGCAGGCACCACACGGTGCCTGCCACTTGGCGCAGTGAAATGTAGGGGGGTACCATAGGTACCCCCCAAGTGCACCCCACCTCCCCCAGACACAAGGGGGACCCGCAACGGGCCCCCAAACCCAATCCCCGCCAGCCTTTCCATGGCGGCCTCGCCGCCATGGAAAGGCCTTTATTTTCCCACATCCTAATATGGCAGACGGTGCCTGCTAGGCACCGCCACCATATTAGTGGCCCTGCTCCGCCTGCCAGGCAATCGTTGCGATTGCCACCGGCAGTAAATCGGCGGACGGACTTTACGTCCGCCGCGATACCCACCGCCATCCTAATATGGCAGTGGGTAAATCTCATTGTGATGGCGGAACGATCTCCACCGCCGGCCCGGCGATCGTTCTGCCATCATAATGAGCCCCCATGTGCTGACTCAGTCCACGGGTCCCTCTCTGCCACCCGTCACATTCAAATCCCGTAATTGTCTGTATTTAAAATATCATAATATATTGCTGCACACCATAATCTATTAATGCACACCAAAATGGATTTAGAAAGCCATAATATAGTGCAGTACACCAAAATCCATGTACCCTTGAGTCCCTTGTCCCCAAAAACCTCACATAACTTTCACATACCATCACAGACACTCTTTATTCATTCATAGAGCAACATACTTAAAGAAGAGCACTCCTGTGTGTACCTTGCGAGGTGTGGTATTCAGCATGAGCACCATATTGAATCTGTAAAATACTGGCAAAGTGGAAAGACGACGGACTAACTAAATCTGAACCTTAATTTACGTGTGTATCTCCCACGGCCATATAGAAGTATTGTATTTATATCCAAATATATTCACGTGTGTCGTAAACTGGCTATGCTAGGGGAGATATAAATAAGTGTTATCATTTGACTCAGTGTTGTGAATGCGGCAACCTCATGTATGAACTACATGTGTCAGCGTGGAGGCTAGTTGACTGATAAATAGTACACCCTGTTTAAAAATGGGATTATAGAGATATTGACATATGTTGGAAATATTATAACTGATTAGTAGTACAGCAAGAATACAAATTTAACTTTTGCAGTAGCTTAGTATATATCTTTACGAAAAAACTGAAATTCACTTAATGATATAATCAGTGATGTCATCAGTGATGTCATTTGAGATGTCATCAGTGATGTCACTGACCATGTCATGAGTGATGTAATGTGTGAGGTCATAAGCAGTGCATTGCGGGGGCATAAGTTATAGATATAGGTCAGGTAACTATAGCGGCTGAATATAGATATAGATATATACATATAGATATATACATATAGATATATACATATAGATATATACACATATATTATGATGTGAGGTCATAACCAGTGAATGGAGGGGGGCAGTAAGTTCTAGTTGATGTCATTTGGGATGTTATCAGTGATGTTATCAATTATGCTATTGAACGTATCATGAGTGATGTAATATATGAAGTTATAAGCAGTGCATGGCAGGAATGCAAGCTATAGTTAGCTCACCGAATTATAGCAGGTGAATTTTACTGGGTCAACAGTTCTGACTCCTTCATCATTCACCACTAGGACCATTTATGTCAAAATCTGTTTATTGAATGTTATTGAACAGATTACAAACAGTGCAGTAAAAAACAAACACAAGAACCACTATGCGTTCAGGCTTTCTTCACAGGTGCACGTCCCAATCCTTAGATGGCTAGAAACAAAACACAGTTTCACATTACATTAGGAACATTTCCTGGAAATCAACTCAGAGAGGAAGAATGGGCACCAATTCCTTGCGTAGTCCCATTATCCATGAAGTAGAACCAGCATAAGCCCCTTCCTGCTAGATGCCTGAAATCGTTGACCGCTGTCGTTGGTTGAACTATGAAGTGCCAAGTGGGTACATGGGATGACTGCGAACAGCGGACGAAGGAGGAATAAGAAAAACCAAAAAAAGAGAAAAAGAAAAGAGAAAGAGAGAACAAACAGAAAAAAGAATAAACGAAAATTGAACCCTTAACAACTGTACCCAGGTGAATTTGAGAGCTTGTATTTGGTTCGGAGGGGGGGGAAGGGGCATGGGGGGCCCAGCCGGCATGGGAACCCTCCCATAGCCAACACGGGGGGAACCCCAGACGGGGCAAACCCCTCACAGACCCAATCTCGAGAGGAAGGGGGAACCCGGCTATGTCAGGAAGAGGTGCAAAGCCCTCAATCTTGGACTGCAAGCAAATAAGGGGAGACCCTCAGAAAGGTAACTAACAAGGGAGCTCCAAATATAGTCAAAGCTCTTCCGGGAGTCTTCAGCTATATCTGATAAACGTTCCAATGCCAGCGCACGCCACAGGCGGACATGCCATTGGGTGGGGGAGGGGGCCTCCGGCTTCTTCCAAGCGGCGGCCAGGGCCATCTTTGCCGCCCCCAGGCATAGCCACATTATGGATCTATCCCCATGTGTCTGGTATTTGAGCATTGGGTCACGGATACCTAGCAGGATGTGTTCCATTGAGTCTCCGATCGGGTATCCCAGGATAATCTTAATCTGGGAGAGGATCTCCTTCCAGAATGTCTGTATGACCGGGCAATCCCACCATATATGCCTGAAATCCCCTATGAGGCCACACCTCCGCCAGCACCGGTCAGAGGTGCCGGGGAAGATGGAGTGCAGTTGTGAGGGTGTAGGTACCAATCATATAGCTTTTTGTAGTGGGCTTCTCTCAAATACATAGAGCGATTGAACTTCGTTATATCTTTATACAGGGCGTCCCATTGCTTCTCCGAGGGTGGGGTCTGCAGCATTCCCTCCCAGAATGTTCTGTGTCTTTGCGTGCAGTGTGGGGTTAGGGAGAGCAGAAGTGTATAAAGAAAGGAGATACACCCTCTTTCCGTGGTGCCAGAGCAAACACATTTTTCTAGTGGGAGTAACTCCCTTGTGGCCGCCTGCCGTATTTGCAGTTGTTGGACCCAGTGTACTAGTTGCGTGTCGTGTTACACCTCGGATCGTGGGAGGTTGAAGCGGGACATGCAATCTGTGAAAGGGCGTATTTTGTCTCCGTGGAAAAGGTCCGAGACCATGATGCAACTGCCCTCCCTCCAGAGATCGAAGGGTCCTTCTTGAAGAGCGGGGGAAAAAGCCGTGCTAAAATGGATGGGGGTGTAGGGGGACGGGAACGTGGTTAATGTCATAGTTTTGGTCACCGTATCCCAAACCTGGAGGGTTGTAGAGGTAGGAATACTCAGGTAAGCATTAGCGGGCCTGTCCGTTTTGTGTCTCCAAGGTAAGTCCCATATAGTTCTCCCCGTCACCTGTCTATCTATATGGAGCCACAATTTGTCAGTTTTCCGAAGGGACTATTCACTCAAGACCCGCAGTTGAGCCGCCCTGTAGTAAATAAAAAAATCCAGGAGGGCGAGGCCCCCTTTAGCCCGTGGCCTCGTCAACAGGTGATACGAGAGTCGTGCTCGCTGTCCCAGCCAGATAAACTTAAGGAGTTTTTAACTCGCGAAAGAGCCCTTTGTGCGTTGGGACAGGAAGCCCCTGGAAAAGGTAGAGAAGCCAAGGCAACACATTCATCTTGATCGTGTTGATTCTACCAATCCATGAAATGTAGGCCGCACTCCATTTTTTAAAATCAGCGGCAAGCTGCCTGAGAAAGGGTGGAAAGTTGGCCCTATAGAGGTCGCTGAGTTTGGGGGTGATTTGGACCCCTAGGTACGTGATGGCTTTACGAGCCCACTGGAAGGGTGACATTTCGGCTAGCAGTCGTTGGGTCTCAAGGGGCAGAGTGAGGTTCAGTATGAAAGATTTCGAAGGATTGACCTTAAAGCCGGATACTTTCTCGAATTGCTCTAACTCCTGGCTAATTGCAGAAAGGGAATCAACTGGATTAGTGATCGGTAGCAGGGCATCGTCCGCAAACAAGGCTACTTTGTGATCGTCAGTCCCAAATCTGATCCCCCCAATCCTCTGGTTTGCCCGCACTCTCGCCGCAAAAGGGTTCGATGCTGAGGTCAAAAAGCATTGGAGAGAGGGGGCAGCCCTGTCGAGTCCCTCTAGTTAAATTTAAAAAGTCTGAGGCCACTCCATTAACCAGGACCCTCGATCTAGGGGCACTGAAATTGGCTTGAATCATCCATATAAAGGCCTCACAGAACCCAAATCGACGCAGAGAAAGCCGCAAGTGGGCCCAATCAACCCGGTCAAAGGCCTTCTCTGCGTCAAGCGATAGTAAAGCCGCCGATATAGGTTTCTTTTGGGCCTTGTCTATGAGGTGAAATATTCTTCGAAGGTTATCATGGGTTTGGCGCCCCTTAATAAACCCTGATTGATCGGGATGTATGAGGTCGGGGAGAATTTTTTCTAGTCTCGTGGCCAGTATTTTGGAGTAAAGCTTTGCATCTAAGTTAAGGAGGGCAATGGGTCTGTAGGACGAGCATTTTTGTGGGTCTGTTCCCGGTTTCGGGATGATAGAGATCAGGGCCTACCCCATGGTCGGTGACACCATTTGGTGAGTCGCAATAGCATTAAATAACTCGGTGAGTTGAGGGGTCAATTCAGCTGAGAAAGTGTGGTAAAATTGTGCCGTGAACCCGTCGGGACCTGGCGCCTTATGTCTTTTTAGGGAATCAATCGCTGCCTGCTCTTCCTCCTTGGAAATAGCACCGCCTAGGGTTTCATTGACTGAGGCTGGAACCTGCGGGAGATCTAGAGTGTCTAAATATTGTAACTGATCGGTCTCCCTGGGTGTATCAGCCTGGTATAGGGTCCAGTAAAAATCATGGAAGGCCCGTGCTTTCCCCTCCTCGCTGGTGTGCAATGTTTCATTCTCATCCACGATTTGTTTTACAAAGGCTTTCTCCTGCTTGACCTGCAGCTGTTTTGCTAGTAAAGTGCCTACCTTGTCTTTCCCCTCATACCCGTGGGCCTGGAGTCCCAAGATCGTCCCCTCAGCTCTATTGGTGTATATAGCGTTAAGTTTCCCTCTAAGAGCCGTGACCTTTCGGAGAGTAGGGACCGAGGGCGTGTCTTTGTGAGTTCTTTCCGCCTCGCCTAACTCCTGTTCTAGTTCCAAGCGCTCCTTTGTCTGGAGTCTTCTAAGGGAGCTAGCCAGGGATATGCAGTGGCCCCGTATGTGCGCATTGAACGCATCCCAGTTGTTGATTGGGGAGGTGTCCACCGGATCATTTAGGAGAAAAAAGTCTCTAATTGCTTTGCGGAGGTCATCCCTGTGCAGCCTGTCCCTACATAACACCTCCGGGAAGTACCATCTGGACAATTTGGATCTTGGGGCTGGCCAATTGAAAATGCAGGTTAGTGGTGCATGGTCGGACATGGCCATAGGGAGAAGAAGGGAAGTGGTGACTGCATGACAAAGCGATTGGCTAAGAAAAATGTGATCGATTCTCGAATAGGACCTGTGGGCGTGTGAAAAAAGGAGAAATCCCTAGTGGTGGGGTTGAGGTCCCTCCAGATATCAAGCAGGCCCAATTGTTGTATTGATTGTTTCAAGGTTTTATTGAACATCCCTCCCCCAACTCTTTGTGGTTGGGTCGTGTCCACGTGTGGGTCCCAGATGTGGTTAAAATCCCCCATTATAATCATGTCCCCGGATGCAAATCCCGCAAGGGATTCCAAAAAGGAAGAGACGAAGTCTGCTTGCCCTGTATTGGGAGCATATATTGAGGCGATTGTGCAGGCCCTGCCCATTAGCACCCCCTTGACCATGATGAATCTACCCTCCTTATCTCTCTGCGTATCTTCGTGGATAAAATGAGCGGAGGAGTGAAACAGAAGGGCAACACCATTTTGCTTTTTGGGATTAACAGCCTGGAAGATCAAGGGGAACTGTCTATGTTTTAATCTGTGCTCTCCTCCCCTTTTGAGGTGGGATTCCTGCACCGCCACTACTTGCGGACCCTGGTCCCCTAAATACTTCCAAAAGCGCTGTCGCTTGGCAGGAGAGTTGAGGCCCTGAACGTTCCATGAAAAAAGCTTAAACCCCATTTCCCTTCCCGTACCAAATCACACTGTACTTGGACCCCCCCCCACCCCCCCACCATCATCCTTGAGTAGCCATCCCTGGGTAGAACATAAACGAGCAAACCAAGAACAAATGAGAACACAACTTGTGTAAACTTTCGGCGTAGTCCCTAGGGACTGTATCTTCAGCAGGCTACCGGAGCAGGACCAAGCCCAAACCCAGAGCCCCGCAAGAGGGCCAAGTGAGATCAATTCTCTGATGGGCTCTCTTTATAGTCAAAGTTAGGAGGATCAATCCAGCCAATTCATGCTGCTCGATGAGCGCCCCTCTTTAGATTCCGTAGTTCACATAGTTGGTGACCGGCTCTCATGTTCAGTGGGAGCCCCAGCTTGGGATCACTGGCCGTCACCGGGAAAAGGCTCAGGAGAGTACATAGTGCTCAGAGTGAAGCAGTCCCCCTCAAACAGCTTGAGTGACCGTTCAGATAATTTACGGCATCTTTTTGGTGGCTCCGGAGGTCTACTGCCAAGCTCCAGGGCCCTCGCATCCGGAGCGCCTTCCACCAGTGGCTTCCTGTGGAGTTGAGTCTTTTAGTGGTGATGTTCGACCCAGCCCTAGCAAGGTCGCTGCCCCCTCGACCTCAGAGAAGTGATGTTGTTTGTTGTTTGTTGTGGAGCGAGAAGGCAAGCCCGAATGGGTAAGTCCACCTATATTTGATTTGACGTTCGTGCAGCGTTGAGGTGATGAGGCGAAATTGTTGGCGTCGCATCAGCGTGGCCTGGGCGACGTCTTGAAAGAGCACACAGGTCGCCCCCTGTTAGTCTACTTTGTCGTTTTCCCGGGCTTTGCGTAGCACCATCTCTTTGGTCTTAAAGGAGGCGAATTTTGCTAGGATGTCTCTTGGGCGTTGGTTCTTGCCCTGCTGTGCCGGGCCCACCCTGTGAACGCGCTCCAACTGAATCACCGGAGATCCCTCGCCAACAATGCTGGAAAAGAGGCCTGCCATGTACTCCTCTAAATCCGCTCCCTCGCGTCCCTCCTCCAAGCCACACACTCTTATATTCTCCCTTCGGGAACGGTTTTCCAGGTCTTTGCATTTGAGAAGCGCAGAGTTCAGTTGTGCTGCAAGCGCCTCAGATCCTTCTTCCAGTGGTTGTAGGCGATTTCCTAGATCTTGGCACTTTTCCTCGAGGTCAAGGGTGCGAGTCCCAACAGAGTCCACATCCGCCCGCAGTTCACTTAGCTTAGCACCCATCTCAGACTTAAAGGAGGCGAAGGAGGCACTTAAGTCTGCCTTGATGTCGTCTCGGAGCTCTGTCTTGAAGTCTCTAAGCGTCGCCAGAAGATCCTCCCGCGTGAGCGCCATCACATCCGCCCCCTGGTTGTGCTCTGGCCCTTGACTGTCCCCCGTGTTGGAGGACCCAAAGTAATTGGAGACCTTATTGGGTTGGGCTTTCTTGGGAGGCATATGGTCAACTCCGCTCCCCAGCTTCTCGCTCACGTGGCTCCTGCAGTGGAGGGGATGGGCTGTGTCGTCGAAGCGCCAACTGAGTGGGGCCTCTGGGCTCAGCTGGTCCCCTCCCGTCTGGGTTCCCCACGACCCTGTAGGGGAGCCCTCAAGAAACAGCGGAGAGCCCGGGTGAACAAAGCTCCTAACGTGCACTGCGGTGGAGGAGACAGGGCGCCATCTTGCAGTCAGGCGCAAGGTCAGGCAGCTCCCTCTGGGTACTTCAAATCTTCCAGTGACTCCCCGTACACAGAAATGCCCCTTCAAATAGTCAGATTCTCTATTGAGCCCGTTGAGGAGGTGAAGGTCTTAATCTATTATGGAAAGGGGCCCGCAGAGCGTCAGGGGGGGGTCATCCGCTCCCGCTCGGGACTACAATGCTCAGTGTACTCACATGGCCATTGGTGCTGTGCCCGCTATGTCCGGGGATCGTATCTTCACTCCGGTGATGCGTCCCAACGTCGTGCGACCTCCGCTTCCCTGGGGGAGCTCCTTCAGCCCCGGAACCGCGTCTCAGCAACGGCCGCCATTTTGCCACAACCGGTTTGCAGTCCGCGCCGTCCGGGAGTGGGCGTCGGCTCCCCGTCCCTGTGCCCCATCAGATTGCCGGTAACCCCTTTCCTCCAAGGGGCCACAGCCTCGCCCCCAGGTAGGGGACCGTTCCCGGCCGCGCAGCGTAGCGGAGCTAGTTGAAACGACGTCCGGACGCCATATTAGGCCGACGGCTGCGCTGCAGGCCCGCTTCAGCTTAGGCGTTTGGGGCGCTCAACCACTTCCTTCTGCGCCCCCAAGGTGGTCTCTAGGCATTGAGCCTCCAAACTCCTGGCGCCTCCAGCATCGAGGAGAGTCCGGACGCCGCTGACAGTGCTCCTGCGGGACTCCGGTGCGGGAGCCGAGCACAATCACGTCCTCGCGGCCATGATGGTTGGCCACGCCCCCACTAGAACCATTTAATCACGCCAATACAAATCACTCTGTACTTTTTCAACTGTAGCTAATGAGGCGCATTCCTTATGACTGATAGCTGCAAATGTGTTAATGTTGTATTTTGTACTTCGACAAGCTTTAGCAACATTTTCTATTCTGCCACACAAGCTTCACGCATCACTCTTCTCAGGATATGGTTCTTCATCTCGTGTGACAGATGGAAAATACTTCTGAAACAAATGTTTAAAAAATGTTTTTTCATTTCTGTGAATAGCTTGTTACCTTTATCAAATATAGCTTGAATCGCTCCAACATCAGAATGTTTGTTATCCAAGATTCTTGCAGAAATTGGAGACATTTTAATACCTTTTGCAGTACGTATTATTTCTTTGAAGATGGGTTTACCATAGAAGGCATCTTTGTTGATTAGATTGTCACTACCTGGACTAATGAACTGATCTCTAACAAGCTGATTACTATAGTTCCTAAACTGACAGTCCGCCCCATCAGTCTTACAGCAGTGCTATAGGAATCCACACTTTCTCCATGATTCTGGGGTCTTTTGAAAAATTTGGACCTCAATCTACCAAACTAGGTACTACATCAAAATGTGACACATTTGTTTTTTACAACCTGTTGATATTCAGCAACAATCTGGGCAAGTTCAAATCCCAATGAATGAAGAAGTAAACATTTTGTTTGCTCTGGCCGGAATCTTGAAGCACCTATGCAACCTACGTAGGTTTCAAAGCAACAAACCATTATCCCCAGTCAATAGGTGGATCATCACGATATTCTAAATAAGGTGGAGGAGGACTGACTGACGGCATTTTAGCAATGGATGTAGTAAAAATGAATTTGTGCCATTCTAGCAATTTAAATTAACTGAGGATGTGAGTAACATAAAATGTCAATGTAAAGTTAAATGCAATAAAAGTGAAAAGCAATATTGTTAGCAATCTAAGTCAACTTTCCTACACTGCAGTGACTCCTGATATATTGTTCGAGATGTAAGGACTTTCAATTTACACTTCCCATCCACACCATATTCTTGTTCTGCCTAACAGTGCCTTCTTTACACACTGCATACAATTGCCACTGGTCTCAGTAGTAGAAGGAATGGATCACCATGATTTGTGTGCTATGTATGGCAATGTAATTCTGGGAAACAAAGACCAAAAATAAATGTTTGATTGCACTTCTATTCCAATTGTTGATTTGCAGATTTTCTAGGAGGTGTCACAAAATAATATTACATCACATTTGGCGCAGCTCTCCGGCGCCGCTTCACAAATAAAACAGCCATAAACAGTCAGCAAGGTTATTTTTAGACCTGACAAAACCAATGCCTTTTACACAGAGAGTGGCCTTTGGGTCAACCATCTTCAACCATAGGTTTCTTAGGGTAAGCCATCTTTAGCCACTGCTTTAAGACAGTGCCGTTAACATTTAGTATCAGCCCAGAGCAGTATCTCTTCCTCACCACTAATCTTTTTACTTTTTGGTGTATCATTCTTGGATGTGTTATTTTCAGGTTTAGAAGCAGCTGTCAAAGACTATTTACTGAATGTAGACACTACATTAAAATGAAAGCTTATTATTACTTTAGGTTTGAGCTAAATAAATATGAAAATGCTCTCTAATATTGGCAATGGGATATTTGTCAATAAATAGTTTCATTTGTGAATGCTAAATGAAAAACACACAACACATGCCTTTATTGATAACTAACACAATACATGATTGTATTATATTTATATGTGCAGGTTATATTTCTTTTTTAGGCTGCTGCAGCCATAACAGTTTTCTTGTCCTCTTTACATGTTCACAAAGGCAGGAATCTGTACCTTTTTTCTTTTCTGTCCCAGATCCTGGGTTCCCTTTCATGTGCAATCATAGGAAAAGCAAGACTGACTTGTTCCTGGTATACCTTCATTAAAAAAAAAAAAAGCAAACCCATCTGTGGAGTGCCGCAAGGTTCATCACTTAGCCCCACCATCTTCAACGCATACATGATCTCTCTAGGCAACGTCATCCATGCAAGGGACAGCATCATCCTCTCCTATGTGATGATACACAACTCATACCCTCCGTCTCATATAAGACCTCCACCACCAGACACAAGTTCACCCCCTGCATGACCAAAGTTGCTAGCTAAGTGAAAGCAAACTGTTTCAAGCTCAACACTGACAAAGCAGAAGTAGTGATCTTTGAAAAAGACATCTCACCACGGAACTTTAACTGGTGGGTGGTTGAACTCAGACCTACACACAGCATCCATGTCAGGAACCCTGGAATAATCACCGACAATAAACTGGACATGACTGTATCAGTCAACGCTGTTGCTACATCCTGCTTCCACACCCTTAAGATGAAGAGGAAAATTTTAAAATAGCTAGCAAGCAACAGGAGAAAAAAGCTGTCACTCACGCCCTAGTCACCACTAAGTTGGACTATGAGAATACCCTCTCTGCAGGGATCACCAAGCAACTCACTAGAACACTATAAATCATCCAGAACTCGGCAGCCAGACTCATTCTCAATCTCCCACACAGAACCCACATCACACCACACCTCAGGGGGCTCCACTGGTTCCTGATACACAAACACGCTCATTTGAAACTCCTCACACACACATTTGAAAGAAAGTTTTATTAAAATGTGAAAGTAATCTAGTTAAAGTCACATGTACAATGTTAATGTTCAATTTCTATTGAACTCACATAACATTAAAATATGCAACATGCAGTATGTAGTTATACCTATTAGTACTAGTCCTCAAAATGTTTAAGCAAGTTTCATTGTTTTAGCAACTAAACCAAATGTGTTGAGACATTCACAAAATGCTTAAAAGTTGACCTTACCCAGACATGCCTTTAATAAAAAGCTTGACATTACATTTCAGAATGTTCCTGATCAATAATGTTTTGAATTTTTTGTTAGAAACTGATAAATAATAGGAATCCTTATTTCACACATTAAATGCAATGCTTGAATAGAAAATGTTGATCTTTTAACATATTTTTCTCATTTTATAATGAAGAGATGTGGAGCTGAATAGTATTCTTTGCTGCTAATGTTTCCATTTTACATAGCCTATTGTTTAGCAAACATACAATTTGTTTTATTAGAAGTTTAAGAGTGTGGTCATACTCATGGGGAAGGAGGTCTCAGAATTGAACTGCCTCATACGTAGAAATAGTTTTAATAATGTTTCATACTTCATGATAATTCTTTGTAAGTTCATTGTGCGGAATTGTGAGAAAGTAAGAAGAGAGTCTGTTCAGAGAAGAACATCAAAAGCTGACTGGATGAGAGGAGAAGAAGATACAAGTGCAGAATCAAGATGTCTTTGCTGATTGCAGAAGCTACTGCTACTATATGGCTATTTACTGCATTGCTAAGACTCTACTGAGTCTGGTGAACCTCTCTTTATGGGAAGTCCAGTTATTATTGATTGATTGAATTTGAGCGTCATGCTCTATCTCACGTTTGCTTCTCGAACTTGAACTCTTTCTGTGCTCCTGCTAACACCATGTTGCCCCATTCTTTAGAATAGGGTTTTCTTTCCTTTATGAAACACGCTGAATGCCTTATTTGTTATGATTTGTTCTAACCATACTTTTTATGATCAATTCTGTAATTTGACTGATACATATAACTAATTGAATAAAAAGAAAGAGAACTTACCAAACTTCTAATGAAAATAAAACCCTTAAAACTTACACCTAACTCTCATTATTGAGTGAACTTAGAAATAGTATTGTGTTTTTGTGATGCTTAGCTCCTTATATTCTCATAAACAATGGCAAAGGTCTGTAGCAGAGAAGTAAGAGACAAGCACCTGAGCAGAGATCAACCCTGTTGATGGGAGATAGCGATAATAAACCATATATATTTATAATTGATTTCGCTCTAGAAGAATATGGTAGCAGAGTTATTGTTTAACGTCTTGAGAAGACGAGCTATAAAATACTTGCCTGAGTTAGTGTACTGCCTGAATTTCAAAGCCCAATGCCCAGAACTTGAAGACAGACAAGGTGCAATTTTCGAAGGCAGATGCTGTTATGAAGATGTGAGTATTAATTGGGTGATATGTTGTGATTTCTGATTATTTGTTGTGAAGTAATTTGGAGTGCGTGAGTTGAATGATTTGTTGAAGTTATATGATTATTGGTTATTGTGAAGAAGTTGACGAGTAATCAGGCTCGACATAGCCTAAGATCCCAGGATATTGAGATAAGTGTAGAAGACACCTAATAGATATTGAAAAAAAGTGTAGAATACACTTTATGGTTTTCTTGTCTGCTAAAGGTTTGTGGTGTAGATGGAGAGGTACCATTGACAATACAAATTGAAATAGGGACATTAGATAAACTGTTGGTATTGTACTGAAATTGATTGATGTTAGCAGAATTCGATTGCGCAAATAGTGAAGCTACATTGATTAAGGTGATTTCCCGCTGGTGGAGATTTTACTTGCAAACATGAAAATCTTTTTGGGTGAAACATTAGAAGTTGTAAAAAACTCTAATATTCTGATTGGTGAATTGTCTTTGATTTCTTTAGTGAAGCACACAAAGATTATTTATTTTGGTTTTGTCTAAAGAAATTGTAAAGGATGCTGCTGCAAAGAGTGAGATCATACTTCATATTATGCAATGCTGGGATAGGTTAGTTAGTGTACTGTCCCGCTTTGAATGGTTGATGACAACACAGAGTGCCGGATAGGTCTGTTATTGTGTACACCTTTCAGCAATAGCAATGTCATCCATTCAATTCTCATCAATTTCCATCTATATTAACACTATTAACAAGAATATAAAAAACATAATGTTCCAACGTGTGTATATAAACACATCAAGCTTATTCGCAGACCAATAATCTCATCCCACTGTCCTCACCATCTGGACGATATGTTTCCTGCTTACTCCTCATTCGATCTTTCTGCATTCTCCTTACTCTCCTAATCAGATGTACCTTCTTCAGTCACCCTTCAGCCATTCATCCACTCGATGCATATTCCATTTTCATTCATAAATCAAATCTTGTTACCACTCGTACTATTGAAGCTCACAGGTCCCTCTCCTTTATTTATGAGTTGAGGTCCCAACTCAGGTGTGCTGATTTCCCAGGACAAGTACCCATACCCAACGGACATTATTTCATTCTAGATTGTAAAGCCCATACGTTAAACCCCTGTCACCTCTACACGTTGTTCCACCACTGTCATCGAAAATCACATCTCGCTGCACTCGCGTTGTTGTAGCTCTTTTCTATATTAGTGGGCTAAGGTATCCAACTACCGTGATCTGATCTCCCAGCACAGGCACCCACATCCAACCATAGTTATTTCATTCAAAATCGTCATGCCCCCGCACTCAGTGTCAAACTTATATCACCTCTACACCGTCCTTCAACCAGGGTGCCCCCCCCCATTCAAACCCGCTCTCCATAAAAATAATATAATCTCGGGCAAAGAAAGCTCCTTCCTCCTGTTTGAATCAATCTGCCTCAAAGTCGCTTTGCCGTTTAAATACCCTCCATTATTCGGTGACATCCCACACCCGGGTTCAAACTAATTACCATCTCTCCTCTATGGTCCCGTCATCTACAACGGGTGCCATGTTTTCTCCTACCTATTCCCATGCTACAATGTGCAGTTTCCCATCGTACACCTAAAAATTGAAGGTATTGGTGTCCTATCCCCTTCTTTCTTTGTACTTATACATATGTAGTAAACATTCCATCCTTGTCTTAGGCCACTTATGTTTTGGGGTCCAATCGCTTGTCAATGAGCATTTCAATCATACGTCGTGGCCGGCATCTTTGTATTCCCAATCACAATATTAAACAATCCACTTTTTCCTGTGCATTCAACAATACTAGCTTTACCCTACATATTTTTATGCATACGTTTGAACAATATGTTTTTTATATTGTTAATAGTGTGATCATGGATTGGAATTGATGAGAACTGAATGGATGACTTTTCAGAAAGGAGATGTAAAAAAATTATTTTGTAAGGAATGGTTTGGTCCTCTGGTATATACTATATGCACTTAGAAACACAGCATGGCAAGAAATTAAATGAAGGAAAGAAACAAGCCCTTATTGTGTAGCTGTAGTCACCAAGATCACAAGGGAAGGATTGAGTTAGGATGTGTATGGAAATTGATTGTTACACAGAAATTTGTGAAAGGTTCGGGCATAAAAGGTGTAACTGGGCTAGTTCGGATGGAGGTTTCAAACAGGTGTATAAGACGCATGCCTGTGGGATATAATTTATGTAAAAGTTAAAAAGTTAAAAAAAAAAGAAAAATGCTAAATTTGATCAAACTAAAAATAAACGTGACATGTTTTTAACATAATTAGAATATGAGTGTGTACATATGTAATGGTTTTAGGCACTGATGAAGTCCCTATAAGGAATGAAATGCGTTGGCTGGGTCTGCCAAAAAATTTGGCCTATAACAAAGAACATTTTGAGAAAAAAAATCTCAACGCTGGGAGAATAATTCCCAACAGAAGTCAAAGACTGTGCTAATGAACTTTGGATCTAAAGTGATTACAGCTATATGTGAGGGAAATGGATATATGAATGAGCTAATAGATAGTATGTCACCCTCCTACTAAAAAGATTTCAGATTATTGTTGTTGAGTTTTGCGGTCAGTCGAAACGCTTAGAGTAGGACAAGATATGCAGGAATTTGGGGATATGGACCGGTGCAGTTTGAAGGTTCACTACTGCCATTGGTTTTGAAACTCTAGTTGATGGAGCAATTGAAACAATGTGTTTTTCAGGAATGCATTTACACATAACTGAATTGGTAAAGTGAATCTGTAAATGGAGTGATTTTGAGAGATTAGAAATTAAATGGACAATTAAGCATGAGAAGAAAAAGAAACAATCAGAAGTAGATGGGGAAAATAAAAAGTCTGGTTCACAAGATGTGAACAAAGCTTTGGCTTATCGACTACGAGAGAGATTGCGGGTGGAACAGTGTACCATGGAGCAGAGGTGATATTTCAGCATTTATGAACAATTTTCCAAAATAGAGAGACAAACTCATGCAGTGGTACACAAAGGCTGACAGATATGTCAACATTTTAAAGCTGTTGTGGTGTTGTAGATTGATTTGAATACATTCTTTGACATTGCAGTGCCAAATGATCTGTGGGCTGCATGTAAAGTTGTTGTGCAATGGCCACGTGAAGAACCAAAAAGAGAAGTGCGTTCTAATGTATCATCTCCTATAGTTATGGAGAGGCATGAAGCAGTGATTACTTTCCTGAAAGGCAAGGTGCCTCTGAAAGATCTTGATTGGGTGAAGATTAAAAGAACTCTGGTTTTCACAGAAGAGACAAGGAGCAATATAGGCCAATAGCACCTAGCATAATTTCGATCCCCTTTTTAAAAAATGGGTACGATCACACTGTCAGACCAAGTTTTCAGATAGTGGCCATTATCCGCTGCATTAAAAATCTGGGTTAAGATCGGGACCCATAGGGAGGGATATGACTTTAAAACATCCACATAAACCCCATTGGGTCCCGGGGCTTTATCTTGGGCACTGCTCTTAAGGACTATACTGACCTACTCCATGGTGATTTGCTCCACAGGCCTATAGTTTACTATGCTTAACTCATCGAATGGGGAGTTAACGTCATCAAAATCCATGTTAAAATGGCTCCAAAATGTGCGGTCCAGGCATCTGATAAGAAGGGTGAGTTGATAATTTTCCAGACTAAATTATTGTCACCTGCTGCTGCCACCTAGTCCAAATCTGCCCAGGCCTGCTCCTCGAGTTCCTTCTTTCCAATGGCTATCACCGCTGGTAATTTGTTCTTTGTGCTTTAAATTTTACCCTGTTTCTTGGAGTTTCTTGTAAAGTCTTTCTTATGACCTGGTTAGCACTAGTACAGTAAGAATTAAGCCACCCTGGGTTGTTTCTTCTGTAATATTACAAAAGGCTTCCACCAGCTTATCATGGTCCTCCCCGCATTCTGTGCAGGTCACAAAGGCGTCCCATTCCTCCAGGATGATCGTTTCAAGGAATTTGGGTTCATTTGCACCAGCCCATTTTATTGTAATCCCATTTTTCCTGAGGTTTCAATGGGCGGTACTGATCCAAGAACCTCTACTCTTTTGTAGAGAAAATTTAAGGACAAGGCTAACACAGCATGATCACTGACCATTGTACATTAATCTTACATCTTTCGCTGAGATAATCATATGGTCAATACTAGAAGTACTACGCTAACTGTAGAAGGTGGGCAGCACAAGGCCATTTCCTCCCCACTCCTGATCAATTGTTTCTAAATTATATTTTATTAGCAGCCTATTTAGTGAATTCCCATAGGGATTGTATGGAAAGTGAGTTTGATCAGACTGAAAACAATCTAGATGGCCACAGGCTGAGCTCCTTTTGTTCTGGCATCTACTTTTATTAAAATCCCCCATCCACAAGTACAAAAAGCTTGGTCCTATTTTTTTCAAGAAGGTATCTAAATCCTTTCCCAGATCTAATACAGCACAGCTGTGTGTATTCTTAAAGATATTATTGTGGAAATTGATTAACATGAGCTCATGCCTTTGGTCAATTATTATATACGCCAACTGGTAGTAGGGGATTTGGTCCATGTTTTCTTAACAATAATTGGCAATATATTTGAAATAAGTATAGACAGTCCCTCTCTCGCTTGCCCATTTAACAACGGTGTGGCTGGGGTTTGAATGGAAAAAAAAAACATTATTATGGAAGTCATCCCTAGCCCAAGTTTCCTGAATACATACTTTATGGGCAGTTTTTATAATATTTAGCCAGCCCGGGTTGCGTAATTTTGATTTTACTCCTGCAACATTCCAACTCATGATTTTTAGATGGTCTGTTAAAGTTCCTATACCGCTGTCTCCTTCCTGGCTAGTCTTCATTTGATTTTTTGAGGCCTGTATCCCTGATGTATTTGCTGTGGCAATAAAGGGAGGTGGAATACCATACGAGGCCTGTTGACTACCCTGGGGTCCCTCTCGTGGAAGTTCAGCGCAATATGGGATGTTGCGGAGTTCTGAAGTAGGAGGAATGAATCTACTAAATCCAGTAGGTCTGTAAAAGTAACCTAGGGGGAGGGCTTCAATTTTACTCGTGCAAGAGGGTCTTTGGGAAAGGTGCTGCAGTAATTGCCCAACAATATGTGGCCTTCGGAAATTCACAATAAAACAGTCCCCTAGGGTTTCCTTGGGTTGAGTTCCAGACCATGGCGTACTCTTTACAAGTACCACTACTCGAGACAAATCCCCTGCCCACCCCAAATTTGATTTCAACCAATGCACCGACTTGTTATGCAAAGCTCTATAATCCTCAGTATCTTGTTCCAGGAGCCCTGGCATGCCCTACAATATAGTGGTGTGTGGAGTACACTCAGGGGGCACCTATAGGTAACCCTTAGGATAGCGTTGATCCTTTCTATTAGTTTTATCACGTAGAGCAGAGTTGTTTTCATTGTTATTAAATACTGGACCTGGTAGAGGGTGGAGAACCTGAGTTATGGATTCATTAAATTAACTAATTGATTAAAAAGAAGGAGAACTTACTAAACTTCTAATGAAAATAAAACCCCTTAAACTTACACCTAATTCTCATTATTGAGTAAACTTAAAACTTAAAAATAGTATTGTGATTTTTTTATGCTTAGCTCTTGATCTTCTCATATACGACTGCAAAGTTCTATGGCAGAGAAGAAGAGAGAAACACCTGAGCGGGGATCAACCCTGTTGGTGTGAGATTGAGGTGCTGAGCCATATTTATTTAAACTGATTTCCACTCCAGCTCATTCAAGGCACTACACACCCTAGTCCCTACCTACCTGAGCAGTTGCATCTCCTTCCACCAACCAGGACTCCTCTTTGCAAATATCCCATGCATACACAAAGCCAGATCAGGAGGATAAGCATTCTCTTACAGCTCTACTAAAGCACCCACTCCACATTAGAACACCCTCTTCTTGAATTCAGCAAGAAGCTGAAGGCCTGGCTTTTCAATTATCCAGCCTGCCATAGGCAGGGCCCGGCACAGACACCTGCTCAGCCCCGGGATACCCTTGCGGGTGATAGTGCGGTTTACAAATACACATAACAGAAGAGGGTGTTGGACTTATTCTTCAATGTTTTTTATATTTTAAGCTTAACCCCTTGGCCGCGGCGGTAATTCCACCGCGGCGCGGGGGGGTGGGGGGTGAGCGCGGCGCCGCCATGCTCGTGACGGAACCACACCATCATGAGTCACGGGCGAGCTGTGCTCATGACGGCGTGGTTCCGTCACGACCCCGCCCACTCACTAATTCGCCCGCACAGGCGGGGAATCAGTCCCGCGTGGGTGGAGCGGCCGCAGCATGACGGAACCACGCCGTCATGATCACACGCCGCCCGTGGCTCATGATGGCGTGGTTCCGTCATGCGCAGGGAAGGGGTTAAATCAGGCTTTTTTGAGAGGATTGTTTTTGTTTTGGAAATGATCTTATCTTGGACTCATATTCATAGAAGGTTATGCTTATCTCAAGCTTCCATTGGCATGGCGTGAGTTGTTTTTGACTTTGCACTAGCTAGGATTGCTTTCCTTTTGCATGTAAATACGATATCACATTGGTATTGAGTTTGCACCATGAGTGGGTTTTGCACTTAATTGTGTTTGTGTCCCTGTATTTGTCCTTGTGTTGGAAATGGCCTTTTGCAGGGTTATTGCCAAGTTTTTTTGCCATCTTCCTCCTATGTGCATATGATCTCTGTGTAAATTGTGATTCCGATTGGGTATCCATTATTGGCATATTTGATTTATTGGTAAATCCCTAGTACAGAGCACTGAGTGTGCCAGGGCCAGTAAATCAAATGCTACTAGTGGGCTTGCAACAGCGGTGGCGCCATCCACATGAGTAGCCCTGTAAATGTTCCAGCTTCTCGGAACCAATGTTGGGCGACGTAAAGCCTTGCCGAGTCTCGCCGGGTGATGCGAAGCATCGCCGCACAGCCCCCAGCACCGACGCCAGACGGCACGAAGCCTTGCAAAATTACCCATCACCCCCAGTGTGTCACGCATCGTACCTGTGCGCCAAGTGTTTCCACGCATCACCCGCAGAGCAGAATCATCTTTGATTTCGGCACCTCACTTCACCCTAAAGTCCGGATTTGATGCATCACTTCTCCTGTGTCCAGCAGAACTGTTGAATTGCTTCCCCAAATACTCAGGAACTGACGCATTGTTGTGTTTTCCAATGTTTCCCTTCTCTGCGGCTGTTTGGCCTTGTGAACTTTGAAACATCTACAGGTACTTTGGTGTAAAATTATGCATCCATAGTTTCTATGGGACAATTTGCTTAAAACCCTTTAAAGTCATATTTTGCATTATGTATGTTGGATTTTTGTCATTTTGGTCTTGTTTGGTTTAGATAAAGATACTTTATGTTTTTTCTAAACTGGTGTGGTGTCCATTTGTGATGTTTTCACTTTGTTACTGTGTGTTTGGGTACAAATAAACTTGTGTCCGTCTGCAACGCAACTGGTGCTCATGTAAAGTGCTCTGATACGTTAGGGCTAGTTTGCGCTATATAAAACTCCCAAAACAAATAAAAAATACTTTACATATTGCCTTTGGGATAAGCCTGCCTGCTCGTGCCAAGCTACCAAGGGGGTGAGCAGGAGTTGTCTACATTGTGTAATCCCTAACCCTGACTAGAAGCAAGGGACAAAGGTGCATACCTCTGCCAACTAGAGACCCCTATTTCTAATACCATGTATGTAAATGTTACTTCTAAAACTGTCCTTGCATCTAAAAGTCCTGTTGATGTTGTGCCAAGGGTAATTTTGCAACATCAGTGTGATTTTGTACCTAGAGGTCTTTTGCACCTAAAGTGTTTCAACACTTCTGTTGATGTTTCACCATGGATGTGTTTGGAATTAAATGCAATTTTTCATCTAACATTGATTTTGCACCTAAATGTGTTTTTGCACCTAAAAGGGTTTCCATTCTCCTGTTTATGTTGAATCATGGGTCATTTTGTTCCTATATGATATTTTGTGCTCTTTAATGAATTTCCACACTCCTGCTGTCATTGCATTGTGTGAGATTGCACCAAAATGTGATTTTCAAAGCATGTGCAAAATTGTGTTTCTTTTTTTGCAAAACCTCATAGAAAATCCACAAAGTTACGCAAAATGTGGTTTGCTGGTATCGTGTGAGACCTTTTTCAACAAGAGACTAACAAAGTTATTGTTGTAATATTGGAAATAATGACAGGCAGTGGTAGTTACTCTGGGCGTTATTCCAGTCCATTGTTCTTTGCCACAATGCTACTCTAGGTAGAGACCAGACATATGCAAATCAGTCTTGATCCTGCTCCAATAGGAAGAATCAAGCCTGAACTACCAGACCAGGGGGCATATTAGCAAGAACGGTGTTAAAATTATCGCCGCTTTAGCGGCAGGAAGCTGCCGCTAAAGCGGCGATAATGGGCTTGATAATATGCCCTTGAGAATACCAATAGAAGCCCATGTTCTGCTGTGATACTGGGCTTCTATTGGAATTCTCAAGGGCATATTATCAAGCCCATTATCGCCGCTTTAGCGGAAGTTTCCTGCCGCTAAAGTGGCGATAATTTTAACGCCGTTCTTGCTAATATGCCCCTAGGTCCCCTCCAGATGCGCACAAATGAAGCCATTAGCTGAGTTTAATTGAAGCATTCTATCCATCACTCCGTTGTTAGTTGCTTCTTTCTCACAAGGACATATTTTCCATAAAAAAAGTCAAGTGAAATACCCGCAGGAGACTGGTTTACGTAGGAAATGCCTTGTTGAAACATTTTCTGTGCAAACAAATCTCCCACATGAGTAACAAAATCACAAATATCAGCAGAATAATTTTAATTTCAATCAAGATTCAAGACTAAATTGATTTTTGCTCCTGCATGTGATTTGCACTCCTAAAAATATTCTAAGAGTTCTGCTGATGTTGCACCATTGGAGAATTTGCACCTTATTGTGATTTGAGCTTAAATGTGATTTTGCACCTAAATGTGATACCATAATGTGGCTTACTGTTCATCACGCAGATTTTGTACCAAAAAGGAAATTGATGCCTAAATGTGATTTTGTGGGTGAATGACATTTTTGCACATACATGTGATTTTTGCTTCTAAATCATTTCTATACTTATGCTGATGTTGCACCAGGGGTGATTTTGCACCACAACCTGCTGTCAACCAAATGTAATGCTATACAAATGCACACCTTTTACACCTAATAAAAGATCTTGAATTACGTTTTCTCTATGCAATTAACTTAAATTGGATACTACACTCCACCTGACTTTGCCCCAGTGTAATTTGTACCTAATTGTGTTTGGCTCCTAAATGTGATTTTTGCTACGAAATCTGTTTTTGCACCTGAATGGGATATTTTACCTTAATGTGTTTTAAGACATAAATTAAACGTTTTATTCTGTATATGTTGATCTATGTTTTTACACCTCTGCTGATGTTGCAACAAGAGTTATTTTGCCCCTTAAGGCATATTTGCTCCAAAATGTAATTTTTGCCTCTTGAAGTGTTTCCACACTCTTGCTGATGTTTCATAAAAGGTGATTTTCCCCTAAACGTGATATGTACTCTTCAGGGTATTCCATACCCATGTTGATATTGCATCAAGACTGGTTTTCACATCAGAGTGCAACTGAGGGGACAACCTGATGCACACCTAATGCAACATTTTAATGCTGCGTTTTCTTTCTATACAGAGTGATAGCACACTGCTGTATACTTCACATGTTCCATGCTTAATCTGCTTCTCAAGACAACAGTCTATTCACTTTTGAGATATTGTGTTATGCCAGCCAAACCTAAAACAATGAGAGCAGAGCTTTATAAATTATCAGACTTCAGGATGCACTTATCAACACCTTTGAGATACTATTTTCCGTGGTCCATCCCAAACTACCCTCACATAACACAACTACTGCCCCCTGGTGGCTAACTCAGACACATTATTCAGTGACAAACTTCCTTAAAAAAGGAAGACTGACCCACCCTTTTTTTTATTAAGTACATACCCTCCTGGACTGATAAACTATGGTTTTCCTTCTTAATCTTCAGGAACTAAAAAAAACACTCAGCTGTCTCAGGTTAACATAACCAAACATCTGAGCTACATATCACCCTGTATAATAAAGTGTAGGTGAAGAGTAAATCCTTGCAAAACTACCTTCGAGGTAGGGGCGTTTTTTACTCACGCCAACACTCCTTTGAGTGAGAATTATGCTATCTTTGTAAGTGTCAGATATAATATAAATTACTTGTAATGGTTTCGTAGTCGTAGCCCAATAATCGGGGTTCACACTAGATTACACTTGTTTAAAAATATGCATGGGTCACTCAGACTGAACATCTTATTCTGGCCATCAGCAGCAGAATTGCTTCATTGATGGCATTCTGATTATAGCACTGATCAATTCATCCACTCTTGTAATCAGATTTTCTGAGAGTTTTCAATCTCCGCTTGGAAAAGGTCAGACACACACACAGCCCTCCTCAAATCTGTCTTGTGAAACAAAAACCTCCTGCGCCTGCCTTAACCACAATAAGGGCTATTCCCTAGACCCCAGTATCAAAAGGAAACTCCAGATTCAAATCTCAAAAAGCGTGAAAGAGGCAGATTGCAAGGAGACATGGCACAAATAGTAACTATGAATTTATACATATGTATTTATAGACTGTTAAAGAGACACCTGTGTAGTTTACATAGGTAGTCCAACAACAGGGTATATTACTGGATATTGTAGTTCTTTTGTTTTTTATTTGGTATTATCCATACCCGTCTGCTAGAGAATAAATCGGCAGCAAAGACAGCATAATTGGAGCCGGGGTCTTGACTTGAAATTATATGCATTCATTTATGATGAATACCAACAAGCATTGCAATTCACCTGTATGAAGGGTAATACGTGTACCATAAATAACACTTATAAATATCATGAGGGCAATGCAGTGTCCTAACATTGTTACAAAACACAGATGCTTGGCATAAGAATGTACCCACTGATTTATTTCAAGATCCTCTACAAAACAATTGCACATGCATAAATATTCTACACAATAAATTATGGTGGTAGTCTCGCTCTGTGGTTAATGATCTTTCCAGGCATTTACTATACACTAATAACATTTTTACGAACTGTACAGAACTGCATTTCATGCAAGACTGCGTTTTCATCTACACTCGTATACTTAAATATGTATTCAGTAGTTGTTCAACAGAGCCGTCACAGAAGCGGAAAATGATAAAAACCCATCCCCGTGATTAGGCAGAGCACTAGATTTTTATTTAGCCATTTAAAGCACACCTAAACCAGGCCAATCAATCAGTTCACAGATAATTGCTCTGAATCTGCTTCATGACTGAGTTGGTTCATTGATTAGGGTGACTAGATCACTCCCTGTCTTCAGGGACCCCATGTTTCAGTTCAAAGCTTTTAATTACTGTGTCAATGCATTCTGCAAACTGTAGTCGCAATTTCACCCACTTGAACAATTAGAGTAAGGTTCTAGGGACCACATGTACGACTGAAACATTTTGCGAGTTCCTAATTGCGACTTTTTGCGAATGAGTGTATGAATTATAATTGTAGTAAAGACTAACCAGTTTAGCTAGCCACAGGGGCAACACGATCCTCAGTGCCTGTACCCGAAAAAGAGTGGTAATCAGAGAGTGCCTCTTAATCTATATGGTGACATTTGCCAGGCAGAGATGTTGTTGAATGAGTAAAATGATGCTCAAAGGTCAAGAAATGAAAAAGGGACATATGCAGTAACCATGCACCATTTTACTTTATTTTAGTTTATTCATTTTAAGGCAGGGACACTGCTGAATAAATACACCCCATTTCCGAAAGCGGAAATGACCCACAATCTGCCTCTTCTGAAATTAGAGTAAGTATGCAGAGCCCTACAATTCAGAAAAAAACACACTATCAACTACCACTTTAGGACTGGTTGCTTTTTCTCAGGCTAGCCAAGTTGATTTCTGGATGCTTGATCCCATCATGCTGACCTTTCCATTTGCAAAGAAATGATGCACAATCTGCCTTTCTTGACATTAGAAGATGAGAGTATGCCGAGCCCTGCCAGCCACCAACATCAAACTACAACCTATCCCTTTAAGACTGTTCGCAGTGTCTCAGGATGGCCAAAAACATTGAGGAGAGTTTCACACCCTAAACAAATTTAGACCAATTTTCCTATAATTTTAATTTATCTTTTTATATTCAAAACTTCACTTTTTAACTTAAATGTAATTTATCATTAAACGTATAACCTAACTAAATTTAATTTAGGCATCCAACACACTCACAACCACACACGTATATTAAACAGTGGCGGTCACCGCTGTGTGGCTATGGTTCAGATGCATTTCAATTGGAAAGGCATGTTATTATTTGCCAGTACCTTAGGGCCATTTGGACTGATTTTCACATGATTTTGCAAACTAACAAAGCAAGTTATGGCATGTGTTGTTTGTATTGGAAACCATAGCTGAAAAAGAGTAGACCTCATAGGAACATAAACATACAATTATAGTCTTGATTTCTTTTCCATTTCTCCCAAAATAGATAATGTCAAATATCCTTAGCACAAGAGAAAGGGAAAGTACTATGGTAATACACAGGGATAGAGTTGAAATCTGTCTCTAAGTGTAATTATGGTCATTCTGTTTAATATCGGAAGATACTTAATGAGTTCTGCAGGAGCCAGAGTAAAAACTCAGGAACACGCCATGCACAAAGAAGCACTGTCAAAATCAATAGACCCAGCGTTGCCACCAGCTTTTTGGTAATTTTTGTTTTGTATTTTCAGGTTTTTGCAAAACTTTTATTTTGGGATGCTGCTGGGACATAATCAATGCAAATAAAAATAATGGATGAAGGCAAAAAGGACACTTTACAATAGTGCTTCTGCCTATGTATCAGTAACATCTGTTCTTTACTGTGTTTAGAAATAACAGAGGTGCTGACGCATTGTATAAACATAAGCTATTGGAAAATGTCCTGCATGCTGCAATATGTTGGCAAAATGCCAGTGTGAGACTTTTCAAGGAGTGAGACTGCCTAGTAGGCACAAGCATATGGTGTGGGGTTTCAGACAAATGTATCAATTTCATTTGTAAGGCACCATAAATCATCAATTTGAGGCATCACACCATGTTCCATGAAAATATTGAAGCATCGCAATCAACAGCCTTCATTGGTTATATGGTACACTCTATGAGCCTCTAATGAAGCGTTTTGGCTCAAACTCTCTTGGTTCACTCGTCACTGCCTTTCTTCTTTTCTGCTTTCCTTAATTTCTCACCTCTATTTTGGTTATCTCTCTACTAGCTCATTTTCTTTATCATTTCATCCTATATTTCCTCATCTCTCCTTGGGCATTTAGCCCCTCACTTTAGCCAGCTCGCTCTTCCTCTTTATCTCCTGTTGTCTGCTGCCTCCTCTACCTCAACCTTAATATTATTGTTATTGAACATTTACATAGTGCACACAACTCAATTGAGTTCCCCTTTGGGGCTCAGGTAATATTCCTTATTAATATACCAGTGGTCGATCAACCTTGCAATGATGATAGATGTTTGCAACACTGTGGTTCGAAAACGCAACGTTTGAGCTACAGCTAGATCTCTGTAGCAGAAGCTCAACCCACTCAAATTTAATCTGTACTGAAATAGCTGCTCCTTCCCCTTTCCCATTCTGCCTGTTATCTATCTTAATCTTTGCCTTTCTCAAACCTCACTCAATAGGTATGCCTCAAATATTCCATTTACTCTCAGCAGCTCTCTCCTCCCCCACCTCATGTATTCTTTTCTTTCATTTTGTCTACAACCTACACTTCACCTCTCTACTTCTAGTAGCCCTCTTTTTCTGGACATTCCCCAGCTCATAGAAAGCAGTTCCATTATCACTTGATGGCTCTTTATAAGGCCCTCTACTTGCAAGTGTGTTCTTAGCTGGAGTAAGGGTCAGTGCTTCAATTGTCCAAGGTGAGAAATTATTTTTTATCCCAACTCACTTTGTTGTTCGCACATGTGTCGATAATTCACTGACAACATGTCAGTGAATTATCGACAAATGTGCGAACAACAAAGTGAGTTGGGATAAAAATAATTTAGTGTTGTTCTGTATAGAGAGCTCCAATATGTGCCTTACTCAGGGCCCCAAAAATTATTGTTATGCTACTGGTCTCCTAGCTCCTTCTATCATTTTTGACTATTCTCATGAGTGATTTTTAGAGATTCACACATACAAAGTTTGTAGATAGTGATGTACTTTAGCACTACTTAAATGATCTGGAGTATCATGCACAGAAGTACCAGGATGGACTTGGTTTCAAAAATAAAATGCCAGAAGCTGGTTTCACTGGAGGGATTAGTTTGGAGCAGCACAATTTAAACTCCACCCTTACATGTCCCAGAAATGCAAATATATACATGCATTTGACATTATATTCACTGTGTGCCTTAACTCATTAACATGTGTGAAGCATTATAACATATTAATGAAATGTATTCACTGTAGAGGCTAGAGATTAATACGTGTTCACTAATGTTCAGTTTAAACATGAAGGCATGAAATCTTCATTCACGTTTTATACTTTCATTTCAAGTTATATTTACATATGTAAACATGTACTCTTTTACTTGTTTTACATTTATTTTTTAAGTTACACATGTGCATGTATAACCATGTATTCAAAGTGCACATAAAATGCTTAGCTAAAGTTAGACAGACTACAGGCCTCAGTTGAAATGCATCTTGCTTTGCCAGCATGTTTTCCTTTTCTTGCAATTATTATTTTGTTAGTTAGAGAAAGGTTTATTGTCTGTATCAGACTGCTGATAGAGAGGCTGGGAGGGGAAGTTGGCAGTGAACATGGAGAAACAATGGTGGAAAAAGGCTTTCAGTTCATCATGTACCAGGATGGCAAGATGTTCAAGGTTAAGAACCGCAATCTCAGCTTGATGCGTTGGGAATTGAGAGCTATATGCAGATGCACTCGAGTAGTCGTCTGATTGGTCCCTGGTGGTGTGAAAGGAGATAAGGACTTTTTGAGTCTGCTGTTAAATTGGTGTTCACACAGTTGGAGTCACCAGAGAATCCATCTATACTTAGAGCGGTACATACCATTCTACTTGCCTATTCTGCACGTGTGAAGCTTTATGCTAAACACGTATTTCTTTTTTCTAAGACTTCTACTGAAGTTCGATTCTGCTGATACCTTCTTCTGTGCTCCCGAATTAGAGACCCTTGATAAATGACGCTATATCTGGCTTATGTTTAGAAGAGAAACGGGTAGTTTCTTTATGGAACACCTGTTCTCTTTTATTTGTTTCTGTATTGTGGTGGCTATTACAATTCTGTATCTCATACTGTTGCACCTTAACTTACTGAGATATTTCAGCTTAAATATTGTATTGTTGTACTTATTAAACTTATTTTTGGTTTGAATGTATACTGGATTGATTGGTGATACAAATGAAACCCTTTAACTACACTCAGCGATTCCTAGTCCCTATTGTAAATTCACATAGGCTTCACAAGTTGGAAATGTGTTGTTGATGTTTTCTCCCTTTCAATTCTTCATGTCAGCTAACAAAGGTCCATACGACCAATGGGGAAAAATCGTTAACTATTTGACTAAGAGATTAAGTTGTAAGGCCCAGCACTCTTTCAGGTAAAGAGCCACATTTGAAGTTAGTCTGGTGTGTATTTGATTTTAGTAGGATCTGACCTGACATATTTATAATGAATACATAGATGAAATGCCATGCAGGGCAATATTTAATTAAACACTGAGTAAACTAGATAGCAGGGGATATTTAATACAGAAGAGGGTCTGATCCACATACATGAATGAAAACATTGAAGGGGTAGGGGAGACAGATCAGTTTTAGATGCTATGTTAAAATATTATGTCCAAAGTACAAGAAAACTAACACATGTCATTTGTTCTTTATCTAGCTACTAGTGCATTTGCATTTAAAGTTGTCTCATTTTTACTTTATGAGACATTTTAATAAACAGATAACACATTGATACACAACACCTGAACTAGGACATTATGCTACTCATACTATTTTTCATGTTGAGTAAATATTGAAACCTGTTAAATGGTGTGTCGGGTTATGCAGGGTATAATAGTCCTGATGAGTTTGGGTCCAATGTATTGTCTATCTAATAGGGGTGAATTAATCTATGTCCTTCATCATGTAGTTCACATTATGCAGTGCAAAACATGAATGTAAATCTTTAGGGAACTTTTTAGCCTGCAACGTAGCCTTAAAATAAATACATTCATAGGAATCTTCAAGCACAAAGGAAATATAATTATGTAAAGTCATCAAGTTTGGGTGATTTCTACTGAACTAAGTTTCAGTATGGGGAGGAAACATATTTGTTGCCAGGGGATGAAGTGAGGGGCAGAGAGATGGCCCCTGGGAAAAAGAGAACATCTCACAAAATTATAGTTTTGTACCTTTTAAATTTCCAATGTTTTTTCGATGTTTAACACCAGAAAAAAGGCAATACAATTTGCATTAAACTTACTCCTCTATGAACTTTTTTCAGTTTATGTGTGGGTTGATATTGCTGCATAATATAATGACATTATGGATGGATTCCGAGAGACATTTATGTGTTTTCCATGATTAGGATGCCTATGCAGTACACAATTTTCATATCTATATTGCATGTCATACTCGAGTTGTGGAAACAACTTTTACTGTCTGTGGGTGATTTTTGTAAATTTTGGAGGCCAGCAGCAATGGGTTTTTATGTATTTCCTATTGAGCATTAGCATGCTACATGTGGATCAAGGTTCATCTTGAGATCACAGAGTGCTCAAGAGAGAGTGGGGTGAGAAGAAAGGAGTGGGAAAGCAATAGCTGGGCAAGGGAGTGATAAACTAATGATAAGGACCAAACAGAAGCAAGAGTAGAGATGCCAGCACAGCACCATAAGGGCCAAATGTGATAAAAAGTTAAGCAGGGTGGTAAAAGGTAGGGCTTGGGCTTTTTCTGCATTTGTAGCAAGTTTGGCTCTTCTCTGCAGGTGTGTATCAGATAATTCCACTGCATGGGTTCCTACAGTTGGAAACTGCATCTGGCAGTATTTGATGTGGTACATCAGGAAAGTTATTTTTTGTTGACAGCATGGGGCATAATCAGTTCTTATTCTATAAAAAGTGAGCTCTCTGTTGTAGAGCGCATTGTGGGTGATGTAGAGAGTCTTGAATTTGATGTGAGTATCCACCAGAGAACAATGTTGATTTTCTTTTTTATGCGGTTTTGTGTGCTGATTATTTGGATGCTGTACACCAGTTTGACTACTTTGTATTTGATATATTGAAGCTTTTTGAAACATATGTTTTTCTGAGCATCACTTTAAGCGCCCGCTGAATAATGTCTCATTACTTAACAGGACAAGGGGAGCCTGGGGATAATGTTTCATTACTTACTGGTAATCTTCATGACTCCTGGTCTAGTGTTCCTCATCCCATTCATCGCTAATGAGATGATACCATATCAGCCTACAGAAACAACAACAGAGGAATGCCCATAAATACTGAACCTCCCACTCCTGCTGAGGACTACATAAGCAGTACTTACCCAGCATTCCATCTGAACTATCATGTGTTCTATATGAAGGCCAGCAATTAGGGAGGGAGAGACGTGATGAATGGGACGAGGACAACAGGTTCAGGGCTAATGAAGATTGCCAGTGAGAAATGAGATATTGTTCCTAGGTCCCCCTTGTCCTCGTCCCCTTCATCACTAACAAGGTATACTCAAGATATGGACAGCCACCAGAGTCTTCAGACTTCCCCCCACTGAAAAATCAGGGTAGCTACAGCATTCAAAGAACTGGACTGTGTCCCCCCTTTATTCATCAGGTAAGCCACTTTAACCTGATTGTCTGATCTGACCACCAGATTATAAACTACATGAACGTGATGTAATGCCATAACTACTCTGCACACAGCCATGAGCCCCCTCCAGGTTCAGAAACATCTGCTTTTCTGTAGGGTTCATCGGCCTTGCAGTGACTCCTCCTGTAGAGTGGCTCCCCAATCAAAGGAGCTGGCATCCGACATGAGGACCAATGTCGTATTATGTTGCAGAGCTATGCCCCTGGAAAGAGACACTGGCAGAGTCCACCATATTAGGTCGCTGACCACTTCCGCAGTCACTGGAACCAAAACTTCAAAGTCCCCTGACTTCTCATCCCAAAATGAGTGAACATGATACCACAGGGGCCGAAGATTAAAATGAGCTTAGGGGACCGTGAAGACTGCAGCTGCCATGTGACCTAAGAGTTTATCCAACAAATGCACCAAAGCACACCAAAACACTGTTACTTTTATCCCCAATCAGTAGTTCAGTGAAGAAAGAACTAGTTTTTGAAGTCCCGTTGGCAAACTTCCAATAAATGATCCACAGAAGATGATGTATCAGGTCACTCTATTTTATTCCAATCATAGACACAAACACGGCAGCCGACGCGCGTTTCATCCTCCTGGACTTTCTCAAGGCTACAAAATTACATATACATATGATTTGCATCATATAGTTTTTAAATGATTGTAATTAAGTTTAAAAACTGTGCCCCAATCAAACAAGAAAAATTGAGTGCATACAATCAACTCGACGTTGATGTGATTAAAAGAAAGGGATAGGGAATACACCTCTAGTGATATATAGTACCTTATAAAATACCCATGCAAACGATGTTCCATTTGCAAGAAAATCATAATTAATCCACGTGTACTCTACATGCAATGTATCATCCAGTATGTTAGTTCTGTGAGGGGAGATATTTCATGGTAGTGGGCTAAATAATTCCACCCATCCATTAATTAAAACCCTATTTCGGTGAAGGTGTTGAACACATAAACTTGTGCCTCACCTTCTCTCAATATTCAAAAGGCAGTCCTTCTTGATGTGTAACATAAATAGTTCTTAGGAACAATATCTCTTTGGGTCAATTCTGTATGTAACTCTCTTGATTCTGTATATAAAACATGAATAAAAGGAAACATAGGCAGAGGGGGTGAAGATAAATAAGTCTCTTCATTTAAAAAACAAAGTCAATAATCTGATTCTTAGTCAGGGGAAACGTGAGTAACAGCACCTTCCCCTTTGTTTATGAATATAACTTACCGAAAGCAGAAAATGCTCTTTAAGTCAGGGTAGACTTAACGTCCGTTTTACAATTGTGTGTCGTTCCAGTTCCACAGACCATGTAGTATCCACAAAAACGACTCTATCCATCTAATGAGCGCTTCTACCTTGATAAGTCAGCTAAGTACAGAGGGAAGCAAGCACAATGGGAATATAAATTCACCCATAGTTTGTCAAGAGTTGCTTCTCAAGCAACTCAAAAGATTGCAGAACGAAATGCAAGTTGAAAATGAGCTTAGCCGTCAAAACGAATCTTACCGCAAAAGTATCAAACTCCAGAGCCTCACCCGGACTTCCGAACTGCCTCGTGTGTGTGATGATTGTTGCCATTGCATTATGTACGCATTCAACAGTTACATAGGTATGGAAAACGGACTAAAAGACCATCACTCCGTGTAAACTTTCATGGCGGCCATGACGTTCTGGTCCAAACTTCTACAATCCATAGCGTATAGTGTGTATTTATGCAATCACAGCAAGTAAGTATCTTCATTACAATACTTACATGGGACACCATTCATGTTAAGGCAAGGATTATTGAGAGGGATTAGATCCCGGACTAAGAAAAAAAGAATGCCGCGCCATGCTGATTTACATGGCGGCCAAAATTCTATAATCCATAACAGATAGTGTGTATTTATGTGAACATAGCAAACTAGTATTTTCATTGGAATACTTGTATGGGACAACATCCCTGTTAAGGCAAGGATTGTTGAAGATGAGATAAACCCGGACTTTGAAAAATAACGCGCCGTGATGATTTGCATGGCGGCCATATTAGCCTAGTCACCAGTTCCTTTGCTCCTCGCACGAGGACTGAGTCTCCAAAGCAATACAAGGATGGTAATTTCGTTCCACTCTTTATTAAGAGAAAACACATTTTTTTCTATGAATGCAAAGGTGAAAAATCTATCAATGCAGTAAACGTGTTGTTAAGAGAGAACCTGTTCCTTTCACCAGGAGCGTGAGTTAATAAACAATTCACTTTTACATCATTGTGAACCAGGGAAATTGTTAGTCTCGGAAATAATGTGTTAGAAATAGAAGGAATATTCAACAACATAAGACAGCTTCTTCCAAAGACTAGTATGACCATTGGGTACAAAAACTGTTCTATTTAAAGGAACTCAAACATCTCTTTATCGATATTTATGCCTTGTTCTACAGCCCTAAGTTTGATGTTCCATTCACTTTCAGTTTTCCGAAGTCTAGTCATTCTATTTCCACCCCTTAATCCAGGGCGTATTACATCAATGCCATGGAAGCCTAACTTCAACATTTCATTAGATTTGTGTACTGTATTGAAATGAATGGCCAAAGGGTAGTGTTCATTGTTGTTCCTAATTGCTCTTATATGCTCCTGTATTCTTTCCTTTAACGGTCTCACTGTACTGCCAATGTAGATTTTCCCACAGATACATTTAATACAATAGATAACATATTTCGTATTGCAGTTGATAAAGCTACGAATTGTGTACAATTTCTCTGTGTTATACTTAAATAACATGGTTTTGTGTATAGCAAAACAACAGATATTGCATGATCCACATTGGATAAAATCATTGGGAGGAGATGGTAACCATGTTGTGTTAACTGTTGGTGGAATAATACTGGGACACAAATGCTGTCTAAGTGTTCTACCTCTCTCATGGGTGATTATTGGTTTAGATCCAACCACCTCTTGTAAAGTAACATCATGTGTTAGCAGATGCCAGTGTTTATTAAGAATCTTATAAACATCCGTACTAAGAGTTGTATATGGTGTGATAAAGGCAGTTTTTCTCCAATTTAGTTTTTTCTTTTTAGTGTTAGTGGCCAAAAGACTTGCTCTTTTTACCCTATTGGCCTTGCATCGAGCCTCTCTAATGGTCTCTTTTGTATAACCCCTAGCCCTGAACCTGTTTTTTAACAGATTGAGTTCATGTTCCAACTGTGTTTCATCACTGCAATTTCTTTTAGTTCTTAACATCTCCCCATAGGGGATGGTCCTGATCTGTGAGGGAGGATGAGAACTACTCGCATGTAGTGTGGCATTACATGGCGTTGGTTTTCTAAACGGCACTGTTATTAATCTATTACTGTCCACTCGAATGGTGATATCTAAAAAATGTATCTGAGTGGTACTCTATTCTTTATTGAAAGCAAGATTAAAGGGTTTGTCATGTATGTGTGTAAAAAATTGTTCCAGGGCATCAGTAGTTTCTGCCCAGAACATGATGATATCATCAATGAAACATCCCCAGTACACAAAAGATCAGGCGGGATGAAAGAGACTATCTTAATGGGAGAGTCTATACGTTTGCAAAGAAATTTGACAACATCAAAGCAGGTACACACTCAGAAATGACAGACCGCACTTCACATACAACTTCGCACTTCACATACAACTTACTTAACCAGTGTTTCTGATACATCAAGTGTCAGTAGCATAACGAGTGGGGACTCAGTGAATGTACAAGGTCAAGCATCAGGAAGCGTCTCTGGTCTGTTTTTTTTAGAACTACAAAGATTCAGAAATGGGAACAAACAGGCTTACAAAAAAGAGCTGGGTTGAAAAAGACAAGGAGGGGCAAATCAAGACTCAGATCCAATCACAAAGGAAAAAGTGGGTGTCACGACCAGGTCATGGTCACGGAATCAGAAAATATGAACGAAATGAATACTACTGATATGTCTGATAATATCAATATTGTGAATTGATCGAGCCATGATTTGACCGATGTAGAAATAAAACTGTTAAGCAAGGGATTGGGTTTCTATCCGAGTTCTTTGCCTAATTTCACTTTGTTGCATAGCAGTTGCTTTAAGTTCACTAGGAAACTCAAACTACACAAATTCTTTCAAGACAAACAACACTCAATTCCCCACATCAGAGCACCAGTGAGCATAGATCCAACCCCCACCATCAATTACATAGAAAATGTACATCTATTATTATCCCTGGGGGATCAGGAGGAATCTCCCTCTTTACAGACCGTTGTAGCAGATCTAGATCTAGACACATTTTGTAATGTGGACAGTGGACTGAGGAATACATCAAGATTCCCTCCGTGCCTACTGGGATCGAATCCTATTGATACGTTTCAGGAATTGGTGTATCAAGATTTGTATAAACTAGAGGACAAATTCATATCTAATAATACAAATATCAAACATAACATCACCATTGAGGAAAGAAAGGCGCTCAATAATCTTAAGAATGACAACTCCCTTGTCATCAGAGAAGCTGACAAGTGAGGAAACGTAGTACTCATGGACAAATTGGACTATCTTCGAGAAATAGATATACAACTAGCAGACACTACCGCTTATGTGAAACTCAGCAGTAACCCCATGAAAGCAACAATTGAAACAGTAGAGAACAGGTTAAGACATTGGAAGGATTTATGTCTTATTTCGGACCTTGAATTTAAATATCTTTTAAATGTGAACCCAACCAGTCCCTGTATTTACACCTTACCAAAAATACACAAGGGGGTGGGTTTCCCTCCGGGGAGACCCATCATTTCAGGAATTGGGTCTCCCACAGAGAGAATATCCAAATACATAGACCTGTTTTTACAGCCTTTGGTCACAAATTTACCATCTTATATCAAGGATACTCGTGATATTTTGAGTAAAATTGCGGATGTGGAGTGGGTGGAAGGACATCAATTGGTAACTCTTGATGTATGCTCATTATACACCAGCATACCGGTAGGGCTGGGTCTGAATGCTGTACAACATTTTTTGGATACACGACCAGTGAACATGTTCGAACATACTAACATGTTATTGGACCTGATCGAACTGGTACTGAACAACAAAGTGTTTACACACAATGGTGACTGGTTCCGCCAGATACAAGTATAGTTGGTGTTTATGTATTTCTTCTTTCAAGATTACAAGATTACGTTCAGTCGCCTCTGGTAGGTTTAAATCATTGATTTCTTTCTCTAAGATGGCAATGTCCAATAAAAGTTTAAGTTTGTTTCGTTTCAAATCGGCATCCCTAATTAATATGTCCATCATACCAATTGATGAATTGAACAATAACTTTTCCCA
Source organism: Calotriton arnoldi (assembly GCA_963921515.1). Classification (NCBI taxonomy): domain Eukaryota; kingdom Metazoa; phylum Chordata; class Amphibia; order Caudata; family Salamandridae; genus Calotriton; species Calotriton arnoldi. The sequence goes on along the minus strand of CAWUFW010002427.1, from coordinate 1,401,341 downwards.
CTCTTTTAAGTGACCCCTATCCAAATCCTCAAAAGATGGAAAAATAAGTATCCGCAACCCCCTTGGTACTTGTTCCTTTTCAATATATTTGCGCAGGACTGTTGAATCCCACCACCTAGAGAGCTCCTGTTTTTTCATTCTCTCTAATCTCAGGAATTTCTGTTTCAACCCCTCCTTCGCTATTTCCCGGGTGTTATTTGGTACCCGTGTTGAATTTGAATTAAATAAGTCATCAATGAGGGCATCCTTATTATCATCAAAGGTAGCCATAATTCTAATATAGACCTGATAATTCAATCATATCCAATTAGCTGACAGTAATGTATCACCTATAGTAAACAAACAGTTGCCACTGTAGAGTGCTAGATCAGCAAAAGTCAATCACATGCGTACAACCGGTGGATATGCTTTCAGATCTGTACATCTATAAGTCAATTCTCCGTATTTAAACAATTATTTCATAGCCTCTTAATTTCAAAGGGTGCCCCCATGGTGCTGCAATACCCACCCACCTTGGGTACAAGTCCACTAGAACTGCAAAAAGCAGTCTAGAACAAAATATCCAACAAATGCACCAAAGCACACCAAAACACTGTTACTTTTATCCCCAATCAGTAGTTCAGTGAAAAAAGAACCAGTTTTTGAAGTCCCTTTGGCAAACTTCCATTAAATGATCCACAGAAGATGATGTATCAGGTCACTCTATTTTATTCCAATCATAGACACAAACACGGCAGCCGAAGCGCGTTTCATCCTCCTGGACTTTCTCAAGGTTGCAAAATTACATATACATATAATTTGCATCATATAGTTTTTCAATGATTGCAATTAAGTTTAAAAACTGTGCCCCAATCAAACAAGAAAAATTGAGTGCATACAATCAACTCGAAGTTGATGTGATTAAAAGAAAGGGATAGGGAATACACCTCTAGTGATATATAGTACCTTATAAAATACCCATGCAAACGATGTTCCATTTGCAAGAAAATCATAATTAATCCACGTGTACTCTAAATGCAATGTATCATCCAGTATGTTAGTTCTGTGAGGGGAGATATTTCATGGTAGTGGGCTAAATAATTCCACCCATCCATTAATTAAAACCCTATTTCGGTGAAGGTGTTGAACACATAAACTTGTGCCTCACCTTCTCTCAATATTCAAAAGGCAGTCCTTCTTGAAGTGTAACATAAATAGATTTTAGGAACAATATCTCGTTGAGTCAATTCTGTATCTAACTCTCTTGATTCTGTATATAAAACATGAATAAAAGGAAACATAGGCAGAGGGGGCGAAGATAAATAAGTCTCTTCATTTAAAAAACGAAGTCACTAATCTGATTCCTAGTCAGGGGAAACGTGAGTAACAGCACCTTCCCCTTTGTTTATGAATATAACTTACCGAAAGCAGAAAATGCTCTTTAAGTCAGGGTAGACTTAACGTCCGTTTTACAATTGTGTGTCGTTCCAGTTCCACAGACCATGTAGTATCCACAAAAACGACTCTATCCATCTAATGAGCGCTTCTACCGTGATAAGTCAGCTAAGTACAGAGGGAAGCAAGCACAATGGGAATATAAATTCACCCATAGTTTGTCAAGAGTTGCTTCTCAAGCAACTCAAAAGATTGCGGAACGAAATGCAAGTTGAAAATGAGCTTAGCCGTCAAAACGAATCTTACCGCAAAAGTATCAAACTCCAGAGCCTCAAGCGGACTTCCGAACTGCCTCGTCTGTGTGATGGTTATCACCATTGCATTATGTACGCATTCAACAGTTACATAGGTATGGAAAACGTACTAAAAGACCATCACTCCGTGTAAACTTTCATGGCGGCCATGACGTTCTGGTCCAAACTTCTACAATCCATAGCGTATAGTGTGTATTTATGCAATCACAGCAAGTAAGTATCTTCATTACAATACTTACATGGGACACCATTCATGTTAAGGCAAGGATTATTGAGAGGGATCAGATCCCGGACTAAGAAAAAAAGAATGCCGCCCAATGATGATTTACATGGCGGCCAAAATTCTATAATCCATAACATATAGTGTGTATTTATGTGAACATAGCAAACTCGTATTTTCATTGCAATACTTGCATGGGACAACATCTCTGTTAAGGCAAGGATTGTTGAAGATGAGATAAACCCGGACTTTGAAAAATAACGCGCAGTGATGATTTGCATGGCGGCCATATTAGCCTAGTCACCAGTCCCTTTGCTCCTCGCACGAGGATGAGTCTCCAAAGCAATAGAAGGCTGGTAATTTCGTTCCACTCTGGATTAAGAGAAAAAAAATGTTTTCTATGAATGCAAAGGTGAAAAATCTATCAATGCAGTAAACATGTTGTTAAGACAGAACCTGTTCCTTTCACCAGGAGCGTGAGTTAATAAACAATTCACTTTTACATCATTGTGAACCAGGGAAATTGTTAGTCTCGGAAATAATGTGTTAGAAATAGAAGGAATATTCAACAACATAAGACAGCTTCTTCCAAAGACTAGTATGACCATTGGGTACAAAAACTGTTCTATTTAAAGGAACTCAAACATCTCTTTATCGATATTTATGCCTTGTTCTACAGCCCTAAGTTTGATGATCCATTCACTTTCAGTTTTCCGAAGTCTAGTCATTCTATTTCCACCCCTTAATCCAGGGCGTATTACATCAATACCATGGAAGCCTAACTTCAACATTTCATTAGATTTGTGTACTGTATTGAAATGAATGGCCAAAGGGTAGTGTTCAGTGTTGTTCCTAATGGCTCTTATATGCTCCTGTATTCTTTCCTTTAACGGTCTCACTGTACTGCCAATGTAGATTTTCCCACAGATACATTTAATACAATAGATAACATATTTCATATAGAAGTTGATAAAGCTACGAATTGTGTACAATTTCTCTGTGTTATACTTAAATAACATGGTTTTGTGTATAGCAAAACAACAGATATTGCATGATCCACATTTTATAAAATCATTGGGAGGAGATGGTAACCATGTTGTGTTAACTGTTGGTGGAATAAAACTGAAACACAAATGCTGTCTAAGTGTTCTACCTCTCTCATAGGTGATTATTGGTTTAGATCCAACCACCTCTTGTAAAGTAACATCATGTGTTAGCAGATTCCAGTGTTTATTAAGAATCTTATAAACATCCGCACTAAGAGTTGTACATGGTGTGATAAAGGCAGTTTTTCTCCAATTTTGTTTTTTCCTTTTAGTGTTAGTGGCCAAAAGACTTGCTCTTTTTACCCTATTGGCCTTGCATCGAGCCTCTCTAATGGTTTCTTTTGTATAACCTCAATCCCTGAACCTGTTTTCTAACAGATTGAGTTCATGTTCCAACTGTGTTTCATCACTGCAATTTCTTTTAGTTCTTAACATCTCCCCATAGGGGATGGTCCTGATCTGTGACCTAAGAGTTTAAACCATTGCCACAGTGGAAGAGAGCGGAGGCCCATCACATGAAGTGACAGACAACTAAATACAGCTGGTTTGGTTTCTGGAAGAAACACTCTGTTCAGATCTGTGGAAAAATGGCCCCCTTCGTCTCTTGCTTGAGTCTACTGGCATTTTCCTCTGTTGAGAAGAAATCCATGGGCCAGGACCCCAGAACATACCAGGTCCTGATCCTGAAGCAAGCGGTCCCTCGTCGGAGTGTGCAGAATCCAGTTGTCCAAGTTCGGATACAGGTGAATCCCTAGCAAATGGAAAGATGCCACCACCTGCGTGATCCCCCGAGGAGCTGACTTCAGACCGTAGGGTAACACCTGGAAGTGTCTCTCCTTGATACAAAACCGGTGCTGTAGATCGATCGGGACATGATAGTTGGCATCCTGCAGATACAAAGTACCTATCAGATTCCCCTGGATCATCAAAGGGATTATTATTCGCTGCAGTGTTTCCATCCTGAAAGGTAGGGTCTGAGCAAACTTGTTGAGGGCCTTCAGATGCTACACCAAGCGAAAGCCCCTTGCTGCCGTCTCCACTAGAAAAATAATGGAGTAAAACCTCTTGCCCCTCTCTGTCTGAGGAACTTCAGAGATTGCTGCCTTCTGGAGAAGGAACTTGAGCCCCTGCAAAGGGTCAGCCTCTTCACTTTCTTTGAGGGCCATGGAGTTGGCCTGACCCTCGAGTTCATTGGGAGGGAAGCAACATCTATTCTGTATCCTTTCCAAACTATCCTCAGTGCCAATGAATCAGAAGTAGACACCTCCCACTCCGGAAAAAAATGTTGAATCCTGATCCCAACCATAGATGCCTGGCCATCGACCATATAGTCACAAGCGAGGTTTAGGGGGAGATTTTGCCTTTTTGTCTCTTTCCCTCCTGGCCCGGAATCTCCCCTTGCATTGCTGCAGCTGTCTGCAAGAGGGCTGAGGAAAAGGAGACTTAGATTTTACTGGCTGTTCATCAGAAGAAGACTGCTTCAGAGAGAAGGAATGCTTCTTTTCCTTAAACAATTTGAGGAGCTTTTCCTCTAGTTTCGCCCCAAACAATTGTCTACCCCAAAAAGGAAGTCTAAGTGTAGATGCCTTCTGAGCCAAATCTGTGTATCAGTCTTTCAATACCAGGTTTCTCCTAGCAGCAACACATGCTCCCCCAGAGAGAGCTGTGGCTCTCACCACACCACAGGAAATGTCCGACGTATATGCCACTTGCTGCTCTATTTGTTCCAAAAGGCCAGAATAATCTGAAGCATTATTGATGAACATGAACAGAGATTTAATGTCCGAAATCAATGACTGGGCATATATCCCTGCCCTAAGAGCCAAATGAGAACCTGAATATACGTTCTTTAAGGCAGCATCAATCTTTTTTTATCAAAAGAGTCCTGGATAAATGCATTCTCTGCGAAAGATGTTCTGCCCACTAAACTGGCCACAAAAGGGATACAGTCTGGCATATTTGGTGCATATCCTGAAGTGGATATACTTTTCCCATAAATTTGGAGAATTATCTTATCTGGTTCTTTCCATTCCCACTTCAGGACCTCTGTAATATAGGGATGCACTGATATATCTTGGGGAGAAGCACTCTGAAACTTCCAAAGGAGGGAAGCAGAAGATGTTTCCAGTAACTCTTCCTCCATAAACCCCATATTAAATTTAACATGCATAATCAATTCTGGCACATGTCTTTCGCAATATATTTGTCTTTATTCTCCTCCATGCTAGGAGCTTCCTCATCTGATTCTGAAGACTGAGAAGATGCCTTCTGTATATTATCCAATACCTGGACTTTATCAGGAGACATCTCTAATAAAGTTTCTCTGATAAGGCACTTCAGCTTGGCCTAATCACTCTCCCTGTGCTATTTTGGATGATGGGGAGAAGAAGAAGATGAGTCTGAGGCGAAAGAGGACTCCAAATGCCTCTTCTTCCTCAAATGTTTCCCCATCTTTAATGAAAAAAGAAACCAGCTGCCAATAATCATAAGAAGCGAAGATATTTCAAAGTAGAAAACCACTTTGCAGGCTTATCCCACTGCCGGTCTTAAGAACTCCCATCACTGCCTCAAAATACCGGGAGACAAGAAGCCGTGCAGACTCGAAGCGACCCGGAACGACTCGCGTCCAGAGTCTAAAATGTGCTGATCCACAGCACAACTACTGCTTTTCCTCTGCCAACAGCTGCTCACCTCCCCCTTTAAGCCAAGCAAGCAGAAAGACGCACCCCCACTCAAGCCGACCTCCCTGCCGGGATGCCGGCCAGACCAACTTCCATCAGAAACTACTATAGGTCGTTCAAGCCCCGCAGGAGCAACCCTATACTTGTCCTCTAAATTAGTCACCAAACAGAAAAAAAACAGATGGAATACTGGGTAAGTGCTATTTATGTAGTGCCCAGCAAGAGGGGGAGGGTCAGTATTTACGGGCATTCCTCTGTTCTTTTTTCTGTAGGCTAGGATGGTATCATCTCATTAGTGATGAAGGGAATGAGGACAAGGGGGACCTGCGGGTAATATGTCAGAATGAAAGAAGGGGGGACGGTATCACAGCAACCAATTAGCTTGGAATGGCCACTTGTCATAGCAGCAGTGTATTACTTAATGAAAAAAGAACTGCTCTCTGAAAATGCTTTGAGAATCATGCTTGAGTATTCAGGATATTCAGGTGTATTTGACATATATGACAGGGGTATGACAAAATCATCATGAAAATGAATCTAACCCCTTGTATCTGAAAGGTCTTATCAGAAATGGAACCACTTATTAGAAATATACTTTTTCAATATTTTCTTTTTCAGTTGTTCTTTTCTTATTGTCTTTCTCTGAGTTTCGGTACACACATTGAATTAAGTCTTCTACCTCTGTAAATGTCAGAGACACCTGAAATAAGGAAGGTGGTTCAGGGATGCTGGTTCAACTGTGGCAGAAACAAGACCATCTTAACAGTCTTGTTTGATATACATAAGGATTTGCTGAAGTTGAGAATGCTCATTGCAGCTAAGTTAATAAGCTAAAACACTATGGCTGCTCCTGTCTAAGTAAGGCTAAGTGATGAGATGTTATTTGGTAGATGGATTAATTTTATTTTTTGATCCAGGTTTATGTGTTTTCTTATTTTTGATGTCTAGAGGATATTTGTTCCTTCACATGTATTCATTTCACTTCGTTTTTGATCAAACCAGTGTTTTTTAAAATTGTTTTCTGAGCTAAATAAAGCAGTCCCATTACACAGCTGGGTCATTCAAAGGACTACAATGCGCGGCAACATAAGTTTGTTTTATAGTTGATTTGATTTAGATTCAGCTGACACGATTAAGCTATGTAAAAAAATGGCCTCAACAGTAAGTCTCTACAATTTGAAGTGCACCATTTCTTATTCACAATTGCAGACATGGAGTTGTGAGTGCACATGGGGGCATATTCTCAAGGACTTATCGCCGAGTTAGCGGCACTTCATCGCAGCCAAAGTGGTGATAAACTCATCGCACTATTCACAAGCTGGTGCTAACAGCCGATATCACCAATAGTCCTGCGATAGCAGCCGCAAAAAACATCGCCACGGATGACACCGGCAACTAACGCTAATGAGATGCAGAGTAGGCGTTCATGTGCAAAAGCCCGCGGAAACACCACTTCGAAACATTCCCAACGACCAGCCAGAACGGCGATAAGAATCAAAAACATGCGATAAGGCGCGTTAGCAGTATGGATTTGACACCTGCTCCTACCTGGTGTTAAGTCGGACGACAACCTGCACCATAAAAGGGAGCCCAGCCCACAGCCACACCAGAAGAACAACAGATGCCATGGAGCTACTGATCATGCAGCTCGGAGTGCCAAGAGGGCCACAACACCCACCGCCACCACCGCCAGGACCCCCCCCAGGACCCCCCCCGGACTACCACAGAGGCAGCGCAGACAAAGACACCGGACCTTCCGAAATCGCATCAGCCTGGGAGACTTAACGCCAGAGGAAGTCATTGCCCACTACAGGCTCAAAAGGACAACGATCCTACGCATCCTGACCATCATTGCCCACAGGCTGACGGTACCAACACAGCGGAGAACCAACATCCCTCCGCAGACAAAGCTGCTGGCCGTGCTGCACCTGTTGGCCTCTGGGACCTTCCAACCAACAACTGCCAGAGTCGGAGGAGTCTCACAGCCAGCCCTGTCAAAGTTCCTCACATCTGTCCTGGATGCCATCATCAGCTTGGTACCCCAGAAACTTTACTTCCCACACACTGCGCAGCAACAGCTGGAGATCAAGCAAGGCTTCTACGCTATAGCTGGCTTCCCGCACGTCTTGGGGCAATCGTCTGCACACATGTACTCCTCGTGCCCCCTGCCGCCACTGCACACAATTACCGCAACAGGAAACACACGCATTCCATCAATGTGCAGGCAATAGTGGACCACCGGGGACTCTTCACCAATGTCGTCGCCAACTACCCAGGCAGTGTGCATGATTCCTTCATCTTCCGACAGTCCATCATCAACCAGCGCTTCCAGGATGCCACCTATGGGAATGCACTGCTCGTCGGTAAGTACCAACGGAACCCACCACACACCTCAACACCACATTCAGACAACTCACAACTCTGGGTATGCACACGTCACAAAATCACATACAACATGACAACCAACATCCCCACATTCCAAACACGACAACACTACTTACTGTGGCAACCTGGGCTAGCCATCTACACAAGCCATCAACGGCATGGCACCTCAGCCACACAATAGCAGAATGTGGGGAGAGGTGGGAACCCGGCATGTGCGAAGGAGGCAAGTGACCCATGAATAAGAATGTGCACAATGCCAAGTGTGGAGTAGATGTGCTGGACAGACTGCAGTATGCAGACCACAGACACATCCATGTTGACATACACTGCTGGTGCCTGGAGTGTACTGGACAGTGGACGCAACCATGTAACCGCATCCAGCGGGGAAAAATGCGGAAATGTAGCTTGTTATGTCCCCCCTGTAAGCGTGCGTGTAGTGGGCTGGCCCGGCGTACGCCAGGCCAGCGTAGGGGTGTGAATAAAAAGCCTGTTACTCTGGGAGTGGTTCTCTTCCGGAATGGCCAACGTGTCTGCCAGGGCAGCGCCTCTCACCACGCCACGAGGCCGACGCCGTGAGCGGCGGTGCCTGCGAACCTGTGCGCCTGCTGCACCCCAGGCAGCTGCTCCCAAAACGCGTCATGCCCGCCCCAGCGCAGCCAGGCCGCACTGCTCACCTGCCAACACCGGCGTGTGTCAAAGAGGGCCCACCATGTGCCGGTGCAAGCTCTAAGCCCGAGGCCCGCGACCATGGCAGCCTCCTCAGACCATCACGGCCTCTGCGACACAGGCCCCCATTACTCCTTTCTCATTGACGTACTCCACCGCTGCCTCTGGCCTACACTGCGGTCCAGCAGGTCACACATTTGGAACTGAGTCTTGATTTTACAATGGCAGAGTCCGTGTCATTGCACGCTAGGAGAGGAGTAAGAGGAAGACGCGATTCAGTCCGGATGACGAACCGGATCCTCGTTACGGAGGTGACCGAACCCCACCAACAACTGCCCTGGTGCCACTGACTCTGTGCATCGCAAGCCAACGACACGTGGCTGGGGGCCCCTGCTGACCGCTGCCTCTGGCCAACTCTACGGTCAAGTAGGTTACACATTTGGAACTGAGCCTTGATCTATTTATGGCAGAGTTTATACCATTGTATAGGCCTCATCGCAGACTGCATCCCCTTTCAGCTCTGGTGCCACTAACTCTGTGCCCCGACATTCATGGACACCCTCTGGTTGAACTTTGGTGGCATCTCAGTCAATGGCCTGGGGGATGTCTTCATCATCATGTGGCTGGTAATGACTTGGTGTTAAACATGAGTCTGTAGCATTCATCTCCTCCATATTGCATGTGTCTGCTTGGTACTGCCCTCTGTATCATGTCCTGGAAGAACACCTTCCACTGTCCCCCAAAACCCTCTGCGGCAATCACCTTGGACATCGACGAGAACCCGCTCAGCTCTCGTGGCCCTACCTCAGTGCACCGGTAGTCACCGTCCCGTGGCGGTGTGCCTGTCACGGCCGCAGTGCATCCGTGGCCACTAACTCTGTGCAGCTCAAATCGTGGACCCTTGCTGTTTGAACTTTGAACTTCTGATTGTCTGATCACTGTTGTAGTTGTTGCCAGCGCCAACAACTCCCTGAGGGCTGGCTTACACTCACCCCACACCCATCCAGCACAGGCGTCACTGGACATGTGACCCTGGCAATAAAAGGACCGGGCGCACGTGCCTGTAGCCAGTTCCAAGAACTATCTAAGTGTGTCCGTGTGGTCATTGTGTCAGCATGAGGGCCCCAGGCCCAACCACATTGCATTGTGCTGTGTACAGCGGACGCAGACATGTCACCTCAGGCAGTGGGGTAGACCTGGGACATGTAGCTGTGTCGTACCCCCCTGTAGGCGTTGCCGGAGTGGGCTGGCTCACGGCAGTCCAGCGTAGGGGTGTGGATGATCACCCCAGGGCTCTGGGCGTGGTTAAGTGTTGGGCATGCCAATTTGGTACCTGATGCATGTGTCTTTGTTGTGGTGTCGGCGCCACCCGTCCCGCAATGGACAAAGTTGCAATGTAACATTCCCCGAGTGCGGGCTCGGACGAAGGGTTTAATGAATGAGCGCAAGCCCGCTCGGGGTCCGGGATCATACATGCCAACTGTTGTGTGTGTATCGCTATTGCCGCAGCATAAGCCAAAGGTCTTGCCTCGACCGCATCGCGACTTCGGCCAGCCATGTACTCCACATCTGTGTCCGCCCTATCCTTGCCATAGGCCTACACACACGTGGCCGACCACCTTCAACGCACAACATCACAGTGTCGTTGTCAGGCTTGTGGACGTGCGCAGACATGCATGACAATGGTGTGCCGTAGGAGAGCAGGTGATGCAGGCGCGCAGCGCACACGAGGAAATAGGCTCGGGGGAGGGAGGAGCAGAAGTGAGGCTACGTAATGCACATTGATGGCGCTCATTTGCTACTAGCTGTACATGTCAAACCGGAATCACTATGACACACATATCACATGCCAATGAACTAGTGAGCCTGCCAACACATCATGCAGAACCAACTATTGACTCATGTCTCTCTGCACTGTCACAGGTGATCAGGGATATGCACTCTGCCCTTGGATGATGACACACCTCCGAGCCCCGAACACACAGGCCCAGAGGCAGTACAATGCGGCCCACAAACGCACCAGGGGCATCGTGGAACGCACATTTGGCGTGTTGAAGTCACGTTTCAGGTGCCTGGACATCACAGGTGGGAGGCTCCTCTACAGCCCAGTCAACGTGTACAAGATGATCGTTGCATGTTGTGTGTTGCACAACATATGTGTACGCACCAATGACCCATGGTTACGTGTGCCAGATGCACTGGACGATGATGAGGAAGATGAGGCAGGTGGACCACACCCCACTGCAGCTGCAGCAGGAATAGCCCGTAGGAACAACATCATTGACAATTTCTTCACATGAGGACGTCACATTGTGTCAGTGCTTGGCAATCATGAGACAGTGCAAAATGGCCACAGGCACAGCATGTGCAAATAAATTCAATGTGACACACATTCCCTGAGTGTCTGTATGTGTGCTGCTGTGTGGCACGGGGATCAGGGACATGTTCCAGAGTCATTGTGGGTGTGCAGTGTGCTGTACTTAATTGTGCATGTGTGCCATTGTGCCCATCTCCCCCGGTCCCCCCAGTCCCTGGTAGGTACTCACCCTGTTGATGTTGTGTCAGGTCATGTTGAGCAGTGTCCCGATACCCAACTCCTGGCACCGTATCCCAACTGAAGACTGTGGCCACCATTTTCTCACTGTCATCCAGCTCCTGGTGTGCCGCTGGTCCCCCACCTCCAATCTGTGTTGCTGCTTTCAAGTTGGCATAGTGTTTCTTCTTGGTTTTGCCCTTCACATCATTCCAGTGCCTCTTGTCCTCTTCCATTGTCCTCCTCGACACTCCGACTGCATTCACGTTGTTCACGATGTACTGCCATGTTTCCATTTGTGTTGCCGATGACACAGTGGAGGTGACGTACAGTTGTTGGTTGTGTTCTGTCTCCTCCGTGACAATGATCTGGTTTTCCTGCGGACTGAACCCCGTCTTCCTCTTCTTCTTCTCCTTGCCCTTCCCCGGCCCCGGGGTTCCTGGCTGGTCGTCTGTGGGGCTTGTGGGGTTCGCGTTGTCCTGTGCACTCGGTCCGGGTGAGTCCATGGTGGTACGCAGTTACATTTTTTTCGGGTTTTTTTCTCTGTTTTTATGGTGCATTTTCCCGCATGTCGCGTGGGAATCGCAGGCCTGTCGCTGGTTATCGCTGGTTTTGTTTCGCGATTTGGGACGTCGCAACTTTTTCGCGTTGGGGTTTCGCATTTTTTCGGCGTCATGGTGATTTTAACGCGGGCATTTATCGCGTTATCGTGAAGCTATCGCATGGTGCCGCCGGGTTGTGAATGCTGCGTTAACACAGTGTTATTTTCCCGCGATGGACTGCGATGTGAGAAGTTGCGTTAAGCGATTTTGACGATAATTAACACGCGTTCTTGGGAATATCCCCCATGGTGTACTCACAATCGGAGTTACCTTATGTGCATTTTCAGTAAATTATCTATATTCCCCCAGGTCTTTGTACAATTAAACAGTGGCGGCCTGTACTATTAGCAGGGAGGGGGCGGGAGGGGCACAAACGCACACATAAACTCTCACTCACACTCATGCATTCACACATGCACGCACACACATCCATTCACAACACTCACTCCCATATAATCATGCATGCACGCAAGCATCAAACATTAAAAATAAAACCATACTTACCTGCACAGGTCTGCCTCGGAGACCCCACAAGGGTTGGGACTGTTGCCTTCCTTCATTGGCTTTTCTAAGGTCAGCCAATAAAGGGAGGCAGCAGTCCCAAGCGTCAAAGTTCCAGGAGGGTTGAGACTGCTGCCTTCCCTCATTGACTAACCTTAGATCAGCCAATGAGAGATGGCAGAAGTCCCTCACTTGTCACAGAGTGGAATGGGGTCAGTGAGACTGCTGACCCCCACCACACTCTATGACGAGGTGTCAGTGATTGACACTCAGCCATGGGCAGTTTAGGGCTTAGAACGGAAGCGCCCAGGTCCAAGGCAATAAGTGACGCTTCCCCTCGTCACGAGAGGGAGGAATTCGAGGTGCTTTGCCAGGCTGAAGATGTCACACCTGAGGAGCTGTGACTTCTTCAGCCTGGCAAAGTTCAGCTCAAGCATCCAGGAGTCTGCGCATTTAGCGCATGTCTTTCTCCTGGCTGCCTGACCTGAAAATAAAACAGTACACAGCATTGTTTCACCGCTATATCAGTCTCCATCTCCCTGGTGGTATGTTTTATTTAGTCTACCCCAGCATTGCCTTGCATTGGGGACTTATTACTAAATGTAAATTTGTATTTTCCTTTAGTACAATATTTCCTACTCTTATTTTATTTTATCTTACCTTGACCTTCATCCAGTTCCCGCTTAGGGTACCCCATTCAGTATCCCTTCCCCTTATTTAGCATTTTTGGTGGCGTGCACTTTCTATATGTTTTTTTAATGATTCCATCAGGTACGTCAATAATTAGCATATATTATGGCCTACGGTTGATGCTAGTCCCAACTCCAAGTAGTCACTTCATATGTTTTGTACCTAAAGGTGTTCCCAATACCTTTTGGTCCTGATGAAAACCTATATTACAATGGGGGTCAAAACATCATCGACATTTTCAAACGAATAGTTTATCCAACCCATTTGATTGCCAAAAAGGCTTGCTTGCAATAGATAAATTATCCATTGGTCGTTTGCTACAGTTTGGCAACCTGTTTCTTCTTTTCTGTATTGTGTAAAATTGTATTGTCCTTCATGGTTGTTTTTTGGCTCCGTTTCACATAGAACACTATGCACGTTATGCATTACAATGAATAATAAAATGTATTATTCCTTCTGTCGTAATAAGGTTTTGACTGCTTTGTGTCCCTTTTCCTATCTACATCCTCTAATAGTTTTATTGTGCTATTATGCTTATTAGTGCATCAAGTATACAGTTTTAATTATAAGAAGAGCCACTGTTCTTTCTGATATTGTTTAAACGCCCTGGTTCTTATTGAGTGTTTTGTCCAATTGAGGAACTGCAAAACTAAAAACAACAAAAAAATGCGACACAGGATTTTTCTGCATACTTTTGACGTTGTCACATCTGTCCACAGGTGCCTGGCCATACCATCCTCGTCACGAAAATATGTTGTGAAGGGACGGGGATGTGTTATAATGCAGGTTCCTTTGGGGTTCAATCTTTCATGCACATGCTTGTGGCATCTTTTAATGTAATGGAATGTAACTATGTAAGATGATATCTTATGGATGCGAAGGGTCTAGGGCGGTTGAGCAGGACAGGAAGAAGCTGTTCTGTCTGTATTGTCAGGCAGAGGATTTCATCTGTTGAATAAACATAAAGTGGTTCTAACTCTGAGACCTCCAGTTGTGTTTGGACGAAGAATACAACAGTCTGACAGATATTCTTTATAGTGCCCAAAAGGTGAGGAGCATGGCCTCTCAGCCCATTAGGACAGGCTGTGATTAAACAAGCTTTGTGTTTTTAAACTCTGATCGAATTGTGTTGTACATGCCGTTTTTCTTTTCGATGTATAACTTACCCAAACATACCATTTTGTAGTTGGGGCATGATGCCAAAAATTGCCACAGAAATTATGCAAACGTGCTCAGGAGGACTCGATGTAGGTGATGCTACTGGCATCTTGGTTAGAAGTAGTAAGTGTTTCAAAGATGAACCTAGGGATTTTTTTTGTGTTACTAACCGCTAACTAGATGATTGGGTACGTTTATAATCTGATGATCTTCATTTGGTTTTTTAATCGAGATAAAGTATACAAGAGACCATAAAACATGTTTCATTTCCTTTAGATGACTTGAATGCAGTATTGTTGTATATTTTGGATATTTGCTTAAGAATTCATTACCTGTTTTGGTGTTCTTTCTTTATTTTTAATTTGAAAAGTGTTTTGTTTTGAAATGGGTTATTGCTGAGTTTCTCTCATGCAGAGAGAGAGGGAGATCCTCCTACAGAATGTTATTTTTTTTAAATAGAAATGGAAGTCGAGAATCTTCGCAAAATAATTTATGAAATGTTGCATATGTTAGTGAAACTTGTATGTATAGAAAATTGTCCCAGATGTGAACATTTGTGTGTATTTATAACCTTTTTGATGGTGGGTTAGCTTTCTCATTCTATATACCAACTATTACTGCCAAAGGCAGGAGTAACAGGGTTTCCATGATAGAAATAGGATAGGAACACTCCTATATAAATTAGAGTTTAAGGGAACAGATTTTTACACAGGGAAAATGTTTGTTCGAATTGAGAAATACAAAAAGGTTTCTGTAAGACTTCTCTACTTTCCCTTTGTAAGTTAGCCATGAGGTTTTCTTTATAAATAACAATTATGATTTTCTGGAATTTCAATGTTTTAATGATTCTCCTAAAACTTCAAATTTGCTGGAGCAAGGAAGCTGTATACCATAGTTAGATAACTTAGTGAAGTGTAACAGTGTTTCTTTATTGAACGATCTGCGTGCTATATGCTGGCACAGGTTTGTCTGAACATCAGCGACTTTACTCCGCTTTTTATACTTCAAATATTTTATCATGTAAAAAGTAACGACTGCACCTCATTTTAGAGAAACTCCAAAAGAAAACTCCATCCTGACTGCCCCAAACTGGTGAAAATCTATTTTAGAGAATTTATTCAACAAGGAAAACCCTTTTCTCTCCAACAAATTGAAGAACTAGCCATCAATATCTGTTAACAACAACACAGCAAAGCTGTACAATATGGCTGCAAGCACTGCTTAACAATTCTTCCTATAAATATTATTTAGTATTTAGAGATTAATTGACTTAAACTTTCTTCTTCAGCTCTCCAATTTGAATAATATATATGTGGTAATGTAGCTACACCATGCTTTCCCCCCACACATTTCATCTTCTTCTGTGCCAAAGCATCATGCAATTCTTCACTCACTTGTGACATTATCCAGTTTCTGATGGAAGTCGATACCTGGTGTATGCACACTAAAAAACCATCCCGCCACAAATGCCAGTTCCTCTTCAGAATCCGACTAAAATCACAGCAATACACTCTAGTTTCCTATTCATAAGGCTCGCTCCTAAGTGTAACTTTGCTTTCTTACAAATGCGACTTCTGATTTCTGTCAATTACTCCATTGACCCTGCTGGTTACACATTAACTTCGCGGTGTTGAATTTCATAGTTAAGTAGTTCACTGTGAATTCAAATAAGAGGGTTTACAGCCAACTAATTATATATACAAATGAGTCATTTAAATTCATTTACAAATGGTGTGTTAGTTCATCATTTATTAATGGGTAAATATGTCTTAACTAGCAATTTAAGTATATTCTAATTAAGCATATTTAGATGTTTGCAGTTTACAAATTCTGTATTGGAAATCAATGGTGTTTGGAAAGCAGTGTTTTTCCAGTTAAACACCCCTTACAAACCATTAGTTTTATACATTGCACATGTTGCATTGAACTCCATCTGATTTATTTGGTAGAAAAAGATATTCTAGGACACTTAAGTGTAAGCATAAAGACGTACATTAAGGATGATTACGATCTATTTTTCATCGGAACGCACCGTGATGCTCACAACTATTTTTGAAAATGCAATCTAGATGTTTATGAATAGGCTTGTTAGGTAAAAAAAATAATCACGCATCAGGTAAACAACACAGACCCTAATTTACACCCTGGGGTGCAGCTCCTGCACCCAAAAATTGATAAAAATGCTGCAACCCTTTGTAGAGGGGCCAAATTACAGTTAGATTGTTGTGTTCTGTTTTTGTATTGATGCTTTATTATTGTTGTATTGTGACGTGTATTAGTAATGTGATATTGTGTGTTTGTGGGATTGTGTTATTTTGTTTTTGGTCTGCAGCTGTAGACCACCCCATTAAACACAAATAAACACTCTTGTCTCACAATACTACCAGCTCAAACTCACTTACATGATATGGTGTTGAAAGGTGTTTGCACAAATCACAATGATGTTGACCACCAGAGTCAGGTTTTGTAATCCGGTCTATAGCTATGCATCAAAATTGCTGGATCACTTCATTGATCACAAGGAGACCACATGTTATAATAGCCTATGAGGCTGAGTCACCTTTTGCAGCGATTTATGAGTATCTAGCAAGCATTGGGGCATCATAAAATTAATAGTATAGAAAGCTCAGGTGGTCAATTCTCTTACTGTAGAAATATATGCATAATCCACTGTACTCAGGTTTGAATCCTCATAAAATAACTCAGAAGGCCTGATTTACTTAGGTAAACTTACACTTTTGTGTAAGTTTACTCTTTTGGTATAGAGAAACTATGATTTAAAAGAAACTTTACGACTGCGGAGAGTTTGCAATCCAGGCGAAGAACTCCACACATAAAATGATAGACCAAACCTATCTTTTTTGTGTGGTGTTCTTCACCCCGATGGCAAAGTCTCTCCAGTTGTACTATTGCTATCAAATTGTAGTTGGTGAATACCTTAAAAGAGTAAACTTGCACAAAAGTGTAAGTTCACCTTTGTGAATCACATCCATAAAGTATATGTCTCTGCTGTAGAGTACTGCACGTAACCTGTAGTTCACAGTTTCATACATACAAAAGTTTCTCATTGGGTTAATGCATTTGTTACAGACATTCCTGTGCAACATGCCTATCAGAAGATGCAATCCCAGTAAAATAGTTCAGTGGCGTATACACCCACTGTTGATCTTAATATTGATTAATATCATTATCAAGTTCCCAAAAATTATTGGTTTGAAGTGCTACAGAAATTCTAATTAAGAGTCATTAAAAAATCAATATCCATACATTCTGTGCTTTATCTATAATGTGCATTAAATGGACAGTATTTCCACTGCTTATCTTAAGGGACTGAAAATGTTTTACAGTTGGGCAGCTGGGGGCCCCAGAAAGCAAACCAAGTTCTTTTATGGTACCCCTTCTCTCCCGAGGCGCTGCATGCCTAGAATGCAAATTTAATAATATACATTAATAAATTGGATTAATTGTTGAAGGTGATGACTAATCCACCCTCCTCAAGTAATAATCCTGATCCTTGTAAGGGTAAACCCTTAAAGTTACTATATTAGCCCGAGCTCACCTCCTGGTATCTATGGCACAGAGAAGACAGGTGTAACTTAGGGCAATGTGTAGATTATTTATGCAGGAACAAAAAAGAAATAAAGTAAAAAAAACATACAATAAAAATGCCTGAATTAGAACTATAGAGTAAATATTAATAAATAAAATAACACCAACACAACAAAATTCCAATAAGGGAAACCAGAGATATAAACTTGTACATTTTAAAACAAAAACAGCACCAAAAGTGTTAAGTGCCTACCATGGTAAACTTGTTGTGATATTCTGAATCCTAGGAGCGATATGAGGGTGACCGCCATGAAGTATACGTCGGATAAAGAAACCAGATTCAAACCAGTCAGAAATTTTACCATGGGACTTAGAGCCTAATTATTAGGGGTGGGTAGAATTAGTAGAGTTCTGCGGAATTACCCAAAGAATACATAAGACTCCACAGAATTCTGTGAGTGCCAAAGTTACAGTACTTTGTGCTGCTTGTGCAGATTTTTTGTGCCGGGAGCTTGTCCCGTGCTGTAAAATCAGCACGAACGGCATCATGCTGTGCGTCAGACGGCACTGCTTCTTTCTGCCACTTGAGTAGATTTTTACTTGACCGCCCGCGTTGAGAAATCTCTCCTGGAGCTGGTCTAGCCCTTGATTTTCTCACTGCGCTCGCCAACTTACCATGCGGCGGTTGGTGGAGTTTTTAAAAAACTCCGCGCTCCAAGCAGAGTGGAAAGTGGGTAAAACTCACTGAACTCAGGAAGCTCTGCAGGAGGAGTGGAGTTTACCGCCCACCCCTACTAATTATCAGTGGCTAGTTAAATTCCGTCCAGTGCGTAATCCCCTGTTTATGCACGGGACAGAACTATGAGTTTGGTTTTATTTAATGCATCCAATAATCATTGGATGCATTAAATAACCCAACATTCTTTCAACTTAACAGGAGAAAACATACTTGATTAATAGTAACATGCATAATTTGGTGCGTTAAATGTCAAATTCAGCATTTTAGTCCCCATAAACTCATCATAGGTGTTATGTATCGTACCCAATTTATAATGTACCCTGTGGTATCATTATTTTTCAGGGGTGATAAATAACCCCTCAACTTATAATCAGGCCTTTAGTGTCAAAAATGGAAGTCCAAAATCTTCAGCGGGTCAAAGCATCAGGCTATAGCCAAAGAGGGCTCCACAGGGTCAGATGGCCATTTAGCATGGCCCCTGTGACTCTGTTGGTTTTAGCAGGAAAAGCTCGGAGTGAAAGAAATTCAAATTTCAAGTACAGGGAATTTCTCTCTCCGTCTTGATACATTTGGTGCCTTTGACCGATCAAGATTTCTATGTTCTCACTTAATCATATTTTCGGAGCTTCAGGGGGGCAAGGCTGCAGGCTATAGCCTAAGAGGGCTTCACGATGCTGGATACCTTCTCCGTGAGGTCCAGCTGATTCATATTTGAAGCTGCAGAGAAGCTCTGAGTGGGAAACACCTAACCTTCAGCCAAGTAGCAATGCTCCTTGGGAGTATTGACTTCACAGGGTAGTCTTGTCCTCTGAAGATCTTGCATTTGAAAAAGTCTGAGGTTTTCAAGGGTGGTAGGAGAAGTCAAGTCAAATACAGCCAAGGGTTCTCGGTCCTCAGTAACAGCATTTGGGGGGCAGGATTCACTCCAGCAGAGGGCAACAACAGGGTCCAGTGCAGGTTCAATTTGAACTCTTCTGCTGGGCAGTTGCAGAAAAAGGCCCCTTCAAGCTTGTTGTGTACTGGTAACCTGAACAGGAGGTCAACCGTATGATCCCTGGACTCCACTTCTTTGTCCTAGGTACAAGAGGGAGCAGGTCTAGGGCTTTGGTGTGTTTCAGGTCTCAGACAGCAGCTTGGGTCTTCTGCTGATCTTCCTCAGGTCCAGTAGTGTTCTGAGGAGGGTGTCCAGGGATGCCACATTTATGCCTGCCAGTAGCTTGTGAGTAAGGTGATGGTTGAAGCCTCCCTAACCAATTGGGTTAAAGTTACCAGGGGTAAACCTTCCCACTTTTACCATTGTTTCTGTCTTCTCTACTGCAAACAATTCCACAGTATAGCCCTCACACCTAAAATCCAAAATAGTGACGCCCTTTGCCCATTGTGTAGAACTTATTGGCCAACCCAGAGGTGTGACTGGGGTAATGAACAGCCCTTTCTCTGTGGTCACTGCAAACCAAGCCTGGGGGCAGCTCTCCCCCACTGGGTTTATTGCATGTCTGATTTAATGATCAAAGGAAGGGGCCTGCCCAGGTAGTATCTGACAACTGCTTGCATCTGACATCTGCATGTTGCAGGGGAAGATGCTTTGAAGTAAATTCAGGTCCTGGGTATAAACCAAGTGATCATCCTGCCAGAGGAACAATAATACCTACCAACACCCAGGCTTATGTCAGTGTCTTGCAGCAGTTTTCACACCTCATTCAGTGCCATTTACCAGTTCGAAGGGTCATGTAATTTAGTCTTCAGGATTTTCAGGCAGATAAAAGTTACTTTTCCTAAATATTTTTTGAAATTCGACTGCACTATTATTTTTGACTTTTAATAAATATGAAGAAGTGATATTGCATCATCTTTCTAGCTGGCCCCTACCTTGAGATACCACAATTAATATTGTTGTCCTACAGTGAAAATAGATTGTTGGGGCTAGTCACTGTAAGGCTATGTTAACATTACATTTCTACATGTCCTACTTTTAAATACCATGCCAGCTGCCTTAAGGAGTCTGGCTTGGAATTTTATGTGGACACCTTAAGTCTCCTGGGGTGAGAAAAAATTAACCAAAGGCGAGTGTTTCAACAATTTCAAGTGGTCTTGGAGCTGGGACAACAGTTTTAAGATTCTGATGAGCATGGGCATTTATAATTGGGTTGTTTTGCAACATGGTTATTAGTGGTATAAAGACTCATAGGTTGCATTTTGGTTGAACGTTGAAATTGTTATTGACATGCACTTGGTAGATGGTACATTACTACATATATGGATGAATGCCATTGAAAGTACAGTTACTATCCCAAATGTTTTACTATTAATTGCATTGTGTGGTGACGCTACAATTTTGCCTTTACTTTTTGTAGTGATACCCTCACAAAGTTAATAGACCTGATTTTTATTGAATACACCCAAGATTTGTTGTTAGGCATATAGGAGTGTTTTAGCGTTCAGGACTTGCTAGTACACACACTGTTAAAAGGTGACTCCAGTAAGCCGTGTACTACCCTACTTTGCTGCTCTGAGAGTCAAGTGCTAAAATGGGGTACGTGGTTTATATTTTGAAATTCTGCTTATGGGGGCATGACACTATGGCAAAAGACCCCACTCATTACAATTGGCACCCAATGTTGTACTTGGCCCTTTTTGCAGGGTCATCCCAGAACTCTTTGCCTTCCTCCTGTATTTTTTCTGACCTGTTGTTGGTGGTTTTAGGACTCTGGGCACTTTATCCCTGCTGTTCAGTGCTAAATTGCATGTGCTCTCAATGGCAAACTTGGTGAGATTGGTCTACACCTGTTTGACATATTTAATTTACCTATCAGTCCCTTGTCCAGTGGTATCTCATATACCCAGGGCCAGTAAATTAAATGCTACTGGTGGGCTTGCAGTGCTGCTTGCGCCACCCACTAAAGTAGCCTTTCAAACCTGTCTCAGGCCTCTGCCACTGCAGGGCCTGGGCACGCAGTTTACTGCTGCTGTGACGTGGCACATAAAGTGGTTGCTACGTCTGTAACTCCCCTGTTACTACATATCAGTCACCCCTAAGGTAGCCTGTAGCTAACCCTATCCTTAGCTGTGTGGCATGTCCTGGTAGTGACAAGCAGCCTATTTGGTTTCTCACTGCTGTGAGGCTGCCCTCTCATAGGAATGCATTGGGGATTCCCTGATATGTGCTTCAGTGGTAATTCCTGACATGAGAGGGGTAGCATGATCAAGTTTGGTATGTTTGAAATAGTGGTGATAAATGCTGCGTACTGGTGTTCACAGATTTATTATCACTATTTTGGAAATGCCACTTTTAGAAGTAGGCATATCTGTGTGCTATGTGTCTTTGGGCCTGCCTGTTGTGTATTGACTGTCTGGCCTTGGAGTGACAGGGGCTGGGGAGCTGCAGTCACTCCAGAGGGTCTGGGTGAGTCAGCGCTAGGCTGAATAGGCCTGATCTGCATTTGGAGTGGTGGGAGGAGTAGCACCTGAACCTGAATAGGGCTGTGCCTGCCTTCCACAATGATGCCCCCCTGTGGTGTGTCTGGGGCCAGGGCCTCCACTTACAATGGGAAGTGTTGTGCACTGAAAGGAAATGTTTAAGTACCCCCAGAACTGGTTTGGACCGGGATCAGAGCCTTGTGCCAGGGGAAAGAACAAAGACATTGGTACTATAAATGTTGGGGCTGTGACCCCACGTCTGTTGAACTCACTGAACTGTGCTTACTTGGGACTTTTGGAACTTGGGCGAGCACACTGCGTGGACTGCAGTGTGCCAGGAGGAACTGCAGTGGAACCCAGCTGCTGCCTGAAGGGATTAGAGGGGCTGCCCTCTGCTGGGAGGCCCTACGAGCTGGCCTGCCTGTGCCCAGTTCAGTCCTGTGGGTCTTGGGGGACTTAGCGCCGGGCTGAGCGCTCTATCTTGATTGCCCTGGACCTGGGCTTGGAGCAAGACGGGGTTCCTAGGTAATGAGCCCCTGGCGTGGGCTCGTGTCACAGCAGTGCGTGGTGAGCGCTGTGTGTTATACCCTGCCCTGGAGCGAGAGGAGCGATTCGTCTTTACTGTGCCCCTCAGCGCTGTGCCCGCACACCAGAAGCGCGTGGTGGGCGATTTTTATTTTATTGCCTGAGGAGGGGGCTCTGACCTTGAGTGCTGCTGGCGCCATCGTGCCGTGGCAGAGAAGCTACAGAACAGGAAGCCAGGCGGCTGTTGCCTGGTTGTGGGCAGAGCCAGCAGGAGCAACTGAGCCGTAGCCTTGCGGGCTCCTGTGGCCACAGGAAAGAAGCTGCTGGAAGTCAGGCAGCCGGTGCACGGATTGGCACACTTTTCCCCAAACGTGGTGGGCACTTGGCGGTCCTGTGTGTCTGCACCTAAGAGGAGGCAGGGGGCCTCGGGTGTTGCAGAAGCAGTTGGACGCCTTGACAGGGGCAGACGCGATTGGCGCCTTGTTCTTGCCTGGAAGCCAGGCGGCTGTTGCCTGGTTGTGGGCGGGGCTCTCAACCTTGAGTTATCCGGTGGGGAAGGGAAGCTGATGGAGGCTTCACTCCGTGTGTAGAAGACCGCCCTGAAATTCTGACTCCCCCGGAGTGAGGGTGAGTCCGGGCACCGTGCCCAGCTGCCAGGGGGGAGTTGCCTTCGTTTGAGGGAGAGTATTAGGTGAGGTCTTCCTGCCCTGAGGGGCATTGCGCTGCCTCTTGGTAGTGCTGCAGGGACTACCCCGACTTCAAGTGTATGAGACCCAGAGAGGTCTCCGACGTATGTGGCACCAGCAGCTGGCAGTTGTGTGCCCTGCTAGGGGCCTCCTATTATTCCTGGGGGTATTGCAGGGAGAGTCCAAAGCGGTCCCCCGCCTCAGTTAACCCGGCAGCCACACCACGAGTGGTGGGCAATTCGCGTGCAAAGTAATTTACTGATGTGCACTCTGATGTGGGCTCCTGATGAATGTTTACTATGATGCACTACTTACGCAAATGTGTTATGCCCTTATGTAATTGGGTTGTGGGTTGCCCTTACGGGATGAGGAGTTCGTAATATGTGCATGCTACTAAAGGGTATTAAGGTGCACTGCTAATTATGATGTATGCATAATGTGTGATGCTAGGAACAGTCCCTACCAAAGGTGACAGAGTTGTGCAAATTGTGTATTATGACCAGTGTTTACTGTGGTGCACTATGGCGGAGGTTTATGTCTAATGTGGTGTGCTAGGCGCACCATTTCCAGTAGTTACTGGTGGTCTTCACTAACTGTGAGTTGTGATATTATGACAGTGGCCCGATTGGCCTGGTGATTTATGCAAATACCTGTAAATTCATGACAAGTGCCTGGTGGCACAGTGTATATATGTGATATGTTCTAATGTGTTTTCTGGATAATACAAAGGCTATTTTTGATGTAACCTTGTGTGGAGTTTCTTTTGTGGTGTGCCTAGTGTGTCGCTGCTGTGTGGGTGTGTTGTGCAAACGCTTTACACACTGCCTCTGAGATAAGCCTGACTGCTCTGCCAAGCTACCAAGGGGGTGAGCAGGGGTTATCTTCAGTGTGTAACTCCCTTGCCCTGACTAGAGTGGTTGTTTCTGCCTGGCTTTGGCGCATGCCCTAGCCAACCAGAAATCCCATTTCTAACACCCAACAATCCATATCTGCCCTGTGCCCCCTCATCCTTATTTCTTACAGTAATAGTTCTTGATGGCTAGTGGTTATGTTTTTAACTTTATAACTAAACTTGGAAATAGGCAGTGAGATACACATTGAAGGATTGTCAATAGAGTATTTATGGACAACTGCAACTCTGTCACCAGTTTTGCATGTGTGGACAGGCTTTAAAATGGAGTAATGCTAGGAAAGAGGATATCCAAGACAGATTCAAACGTTTCATTTAGCCAAGCTTCTTTCAGGAGCATTCAAATTAGATAAAGAGTAGAATTCTGGCAGTAATCTTAACTCTGAGTATTTGGTCTACATTTATGTTGAAGACAATACGGGTAAGTTTTTAATTTTATTCCTAAACGTGCAAATTAATATCAGCTACGTCTGTTCCCTGTGCTATGACTTGGGATTATTGGTACATAGGACTGGCTGCTTGAATTGCAATCAATTGTAATCACCTAAATGTTCGAAGATATGTTTTACAGAGAGTAACGAGGAGGATCTAAGTGGTGCTTGGTTCCTTTCTCTGGCATGGTATGGTTTGCAATTCTGAGGGTTTCTAATCTTGATTAATATTTCTGGGCAAGAATTATTTTGAAAGAGCATCAAGGGTTGCTTTAATGAATAAACAATTGTTAAATCCCGTCAAGGATGCCATCAAGTTTGCTTTTAAAAAGGCAGTAGGTCAATTATACATTTTAACGTCCA
Source organism: Calotriton arnoldi (assembly GCA_963921515.1). Taxonomy (NCBI): domain Eukaryota; kingdom Metazoa; phylum Chordata; class Amphibia; order Caudata; family Salamandridae; genus Calotriton; species Calotriton arnoldi. Next base: position 1,376,551 of record CAWUFW010002427.1, on the reverse strand, counting down.
AATTGCTGCTGTGTCGGAGTCTCGAGGTTAGGCTTTTCTGAAAACCAGATATTGTCAGATCAGCGGGATATATGTGGAGAGTCTGATGCATTAGAGGGAGAGAAGGAGTTTTGCTGTGATCCTGGAAGTGTGTACTCGGTGCAATGTGGGAGATAGGTATGGTATCATAGGATAGTGTTCCCTGTATTTTAGGGTACATTTGATTCTGAACCACCAAATGGGTGATGGATGAGTGAGAGGAGATTAGTTATCATTAACAAGTTTTGTTTCTGATGTTCAGACCGATATTCTAGATCAGTGAATATACAACAAAGGATGTTTTTTTAAATATTTTTCAAGAATTCCTGTCAGACAAAAAGCACTTAGCAAGTTTAGGCAACTCAACATCTGATCCCACCTCCATACCCTGTGGTGTTCCTCAAGGTTCCATTTTAGCTACAGCCTTTTTACACACCCGCATGGAACCTCTTGGATGAGATCTCAATTTATCAATATGTGGATGATACCCAGCTGTATCTCTGAATCTCATCATTCAGAGACATCCACATCTAAAAAACCTTCCTCTGAAATCTTAAACAATGGACGTCCTATAGTTTACTGAGTCTCAAACCTGATAACACTGAATACAATTTCATACACAGATCTAATGACACCCATTTATTGATGCTTTCAAACCTACAGTCAATTGAGTTCTTATCATCACCTGCACACGAGATTGCATTTTGGCGATTCTGGCTGGATACCACATTAACCTGTCCTCAAATAGTGTGCACAAAGCGTATGCAGTCACTTCAATTCTGTACTCTTTTAAAACAGTTTAAAACATTTTTGCCCTCTCTGAATTTCAGACTAGTTTTTCAAGGTCTTGATTCTTGCATTGATTATGGGAATTCCACAGCGATCGGAATGCCTAAAACAAACTTTGAGCCTATAAAAATGTTTTGTCTCTTGGTGGCCAGTCTGGATTCTGGTACATAACAAAATCAACCACTTTACTCCTGTCCTCGGAGACCTGCAATAGCACCCTTTGGAAGCCATGTTCCAGTCTAAAAGCACATGCATTATTTTTAAGCACTTCATAAAAATCTGCCAGACTATCGCTATAGCTTACTAAAAATTATCTAGTGGTCTAAAAGAACTAAGACGCACAGCCATTTTTCCTGTTAAAGTCAACAATTTCTTATATAATTGGGCTGCAAGCCAGTCTTTTTCTGGGACTACTAGCCATTTGGAATGTTCTACCAGAAGGTGCCACACGTGCAAGGACTTGCCTACGTTTGGGAAAAAAAACTAAAGACACATTTATTTCAACACCAAGTTGTGAAATATTCATCTGTCTTCTCACAACGTTCTCCCATTCATTCTACTCCCATCTGTAAGATTTACACTTCTGTGGTAATTTCCCATTTGTTTTCCTCTCTTCTATCCACTCAAACCTTTGCTGCCTTTTTGTTTCCACCAAATCTTGACCTGCTTATCAAATGATCTTTCATTTACCTACTCACATGTCTTCCAGACTCACCCATCCTTCACTTATGTCCTGCAATAAACTGTTTACCTTATTTGTACAGTCAGAGTATCACCCTACTGCCATCTGTTTAGTACTTCTGGCTCCTCACTTGTCTTCCCTAATTCACTAAAGGGTTAACACTCTTTCAGTCCTTAGATATTCCATCTTATAGCTACTCCTTCACTCCAATGTGTCTTCACTTCCTCCTTTCCATTTGTATCCCTCATTTTGAGCAAAGTTTCCCTTCTCCAAATCTTTATTTGTACCTCTCCTTCAATAAGTTTCAAGGCCCAAAATATCGTTCATGAATTCATACTGGTTTCTGATTAAGCAGATAAACTCTTCTTAATGTTCAGCAACAGATATATCTATATTGATGTGTTGATCTAACCTATTGTTTATGCTGCACTATATTGAAATGTAAAAATAAATAAATAAAAGCAAGAAAACTTCCCATCATTGGGTCAAGGATACCTTTCACAGTTTATGGTTCACCTCTGCCAGTGAATAATGAATAACTATGTCTAGGTGCTTTGAAAGCACCAGTACAAAATATATACATTTCTGGCATCAATAAGGCAAACCTGTTAAGCTTATCATGCTTTAAAACCCTCCCATTTTCATGACTGCCTCTGAGATATTACTCTTCTAATTTCTTTGCATCCTCACATTTCTGGGTAACTAGAGCTACAGCAAGAAAATCTGGTAGTGTGAGACATTACAAACTATTCAAAACTCAGAATTACAAAGGAAAATGTTATGAAATCAATAGCATCATCAATGATGATAAATGTAATTAAATCTGTTAAATGAAGTATACATTTGAATTATAAAATAAGCATGTTGATATTTTTTTGGAGGGGGAGATAATTATAGACAGATTTTTCCTCTGTATTTCTTTAACAAAATCTTGTGGGTCAGGTGGTCTATGATTTCAAGATCAGTTTTGAGTAAAGAAAGGCTTTAACATTTTGATTGTGGACTTAATAAAGTAGACCCTGAGCAGCACATTTGGTGGGAGTGGAGAAAAACTTGCACAGCAACCATACCAAATTGTCTTGGGATTTTTACATTTTTGTGTCATGTGTCATGATTCTGGCCTCTGTTATTGATATAACTTAAGAACATATGTGTGCTGTTCCACTAATAATATAGTGTATTTCTTTACATTGAAAAATTAGATAAATATGCATGCACCATGTTAATACATTTTTTTAAACTCTTATGTCAATCTATATCTCTTTTTTAATGTGTGGTTTCTATCTCTCAGGTGTGGATGTGTGGTGGTGCCATGTTTGATGTACCCTGTTCAAGAGTTGGGCATATCTACAGGAAGTATGTTCCTTACAAAGTTCCTACGGGGACCAGTCTGGCAAGAGTAAGTACATGGACGTTAATCAATTGTTCTTTTTGGAAAAAGTGCACTGCATTCATGAGAAAAAATCAACTGTATTAGAAGAATGTATGTTCACTTTGCTCTGTCACTGTGAAACTGGATGTTAGACCTGGCATCCTTGGCGTGGGTCTCCCTTCCATTTTTTTATGATGCCTCCTATGTTACCGATCCATTTTTGCTGGCGTTAGATGCTTTGGGCACTGTGCCACTGCTATTCAGTGCCACAGTGCAAGTGCTCCCTATGATGAATTGCGTTATGTATTAGTGACTCCATGATTGGATGATTGGTTTACTTGTCAGTCCCTAGTACAGTGCACGGAGTGTGCCCAGGGCTTGTAAATCCAATACCGCTGGTGGGCTTGCAGCACGGGTTGTGCCACCCACAGAAGCGGCTTGTAAAATGTGCCTCAGGCCTGCCATTGCAGAGCCTGTGTGCAGCCTAGGGCTGCCATGTCGACTTGGTGAGTACACCCACTTACCAGTCCCTAAACCTTCCCTTTACTGCATGTTGGTCACCCCTAAAGTAGGCCCTAGGGCAGGGTGCATTGTAAGTACAAGGTAGGACATGCCCTGGTGTGTGTGGCATGTCCTAATAGTGAATTACAGCCATTTTCGTTTTTCACTATTGCAAGGCTACCTGCTCCCCATAGGCCAGAATGGGCAGACTGACTATTACACCTTATAGTCAGAACTGACCCAGGGAACATGGTAGAAAAACGAATTTAGTATGCCTGAACTCAGAATGCTAAAATACATCTTTTAGTGAAGTTGGTTTTAACATTCTGTGTTTGAAAATACCCCTTTTAGAAAGTGGGTATTTTCTTGCCTAAACTTCCAAGCCTGCCTCTGCTAGGTTGTGTATTCCTTGTCTGGAGATTGAGTGACAGGGGCTGGGGGTGGCTACAGGAGACAGGGTGAGTCAGCACAGGGCTGAATAGAAAGATCTGCATCCAGAGTGGAGGGAGGAGTTGCACCTGGGTCTGAATAGGGCTGTGCCTGCCTTCCACAATGCTGGCTCCACCTCCTGCCGGGCGGCTGAGCACCCTGCCCCACATTCTGAAAGGAAAGAAGGAGACAGAAAAGCAAAGTGCTCCAGGACTGACCAGAACTGGTTTTGGGCTGGGCAGAGGCCTCTCTGCCTTCAGAGAACAAAGGAAAACTGTGTATAAAAAGGGGACCCAGACCCCTAGGAAATTAGATCACTTTGGGAAAACAAGAAGAAACCTTTGCTGAGGAGCGGAACCAAGAAGGAACTGAGGAGAAGACTATCCCTAAGCTAGAGGGATCTGCCTGCAGTGGTTGCCTGACTGCCAAAGGAAGGAGAAAGGACTTTGTGTGCACTTTTATTCAACTTGTAAAGTATCTCCAAGGGCTTGAGAAAAGAGCTTGCCTCCTGCTGAAGTCTCAGGGACAACAGACTTCAACCACCAGCTCCCCAAGAATCCTTTGGAAGTGCCTGCTGCTGTTTTGGGCCTTCTGAAGGGACTGCGTGTCGCAAGGAGCTGGAAGCGCGACTCAAGAGGAAGAAGCGTGTCGCCGTCGCTGCTGCTGCTGTCGCAACTCCGAAGGAGGGTGTCGCCGCTGTAGCTGTCGTATTGCACCGCATCGAGAGAAGCGTCCCGCAACGAAGAGGAAGCGTGTCGCCGTCGCTGCTGCTGCCGTCGCAACTCCGAAGGAGGGTGTCGCCGCTGTAGCTGTCGCATTGCACCGCATCAAGAGAAGAGTCTCGCATCGAGGAAGAAGCGTGTCGCCGTCGCAGCCGCTGCCGTCGCAACTCCGAAGGAGGGTGTCGCCGCTGTAGCTGTCGCATTGCACCGCATCAAGAGAAGCGCCTCGCATCCACGGAGAAGCGTGCCGCCGTCGGAGCTGCTGCCGTCGCATCACGAAACAAGGGTGTCGCCGCTGCAGTTGTCGCATCGAGCGGAAGCGTCTCGCCACGTCGGAGAAGAGGGTCGCCGCCAAAGCCGCTGTCGTCGCATCGCTGAACAAGGGTGTCGCCGCTGTAGCTGACGCATCGAGTCGAGACTTCTCGCAACCTCGGAGAAGCGTGCCGCATCAGGAAGAACTTGACGTCTTTATTTCTTTGCACCAGAACTTTGTCGCATTTCCATCGCTGCAACATTGCTTGTTGTGGAAGCGTCCCGCATCGTAAGGTACATTGACTTAAAGTGTCGCATCTTAAGAACTGAACTGAACTAAGCTAAAACTACCATTTTAAGTACAGTATTGTGGATTTTTGTCGTTTATGGTCTTGTGTTAAAACTATATAAAGAATACTTATTTTTGATATAAAACCTTGTGTGGTGTCCATCTGTAGTGTGTCACTAGATTACTGTATGTGTTCACAAATGCTTTACACACTGCCTCTGAGATAAGCCTGTCTGCTCGTGCCAAGCTACCAAGGGGGTGAGCAGGGGTTATTTTAGGAGTGTACCCCTTTACCCTGACTGGAGGCGAGGGTCCCTATTTGTCACAAGTACCTACCTGTGCCAACTAGAGACCCCCAATTCTAACATTGGTGGGCAGCGGTGAGGATTCTGGACTTGCATTTGTGACTCATGTACAGTGATTGGTGAACACTACTAGTGAGTGCAGACCAAAACGCGACCACATACTGTTGGTAGATTTTTTTTTTTCTAGGACGTTCCATTTTTAGCCAAAGTTAACCATCATGGAAGACACAGCATCCATAGCATCTGTTGGTTCTGAGTGGGAAGAGGAGAAACTAGAATGCTACAAAGTGAAGCAGCTGAAGCACTTCTGCAAAAAGTTTAATGTTGTAATTACCGGGCTCACCAGGAGGGAGGAGTTCTACAAGGCGCTGAGGGCCTGGGTAGAAGCAAGGAAAACCCCTGAGATTGAGGAAGGGGAGAATAATGCAGATGTGCAGCTGGAAGGGCCATTGGGTCCAGGGGAAAGGAAAGCACCTTCCCTAATAGGTAGCAGTGTTTCTGCCAAAGGCCTGTCCCCAGGAGAGCTGGAGGACAGGGAGAGAAATAGGATGCATGAGTTAGAGCTGGCCAAAATGAATGGGCAATTGGAAATTAAGAAACTGGCCCTAGAAGAAAAGAAAATGCAGCTTGAGCATGATAGAAGTTTGAGGGAGTTGGATTTGAAAGCTAGGAGCTTAGAAATTACTCCCTCTGGTGGCAGCACACCATCAATGCCTGTGGAATCTAGAGTATATATTCCTAAAGATGTGGTCAGGGAGTTTTTTAAAAATGATGACATTGGGCAGTGGTTCAAGGCTTATGAGGTAGCCATGTCTTCCCACCGGGTCCCTGAGAAGGATTGGGGAGCGGGGTTGTGGGGACGGTTCCTTAGTGAGGGGCGGGACACACTGCTAGATTTGCCTTCTGATGTCCATAATTCATATCGCCACATGAAGGATGCTTTAATGTCTAGGTATGGTTTAACTCCTGAATTGTATAGGCAGAGGTTCAGGGGTTGCACAAAGATAGAGAACAGTACCTGGGTTGAATATGTCACTTTTTTCTGCAGAGCATTGGATGGTTGGGTGAAGGGTAGCAAAGTTGATGATTTTCAGGGGCTCCTTGATTTGATTGCATGGGAGCACTTGTCAAGTAACTGTTTTCCAGAGCTACGCCAGCACCTGATAGATAGCAAGCTGACTATCCCTAGGAAGCTTGCTGAGGAGGCGGACCGCTGGGTCAGTACCAGGGTCCACAAGGGTCACGTGGGAGACTCAGCCAAGGGTGGGCAGGGTCCCCAGCAGAAGAGTGGGGGACAAGGGTAAACAGAGGGAGTTCCAAAGAAGGCCCCAAAGTAGTCCCCAAGGGAACCAAGGGAAAGGTTCCCAGCCTCCCCCCAGAAACCCTCAGGGGCCCCGACAGGTCCACCTGTTCAAAGGGGACCCCTGAGATGCTACAAATGTGGGGACCTGGGTCACATAGCGAGTGATCCCAAGTGCCGCCAGTTTGGAAAAACCGCACCCCTGGTGCAGCCCCCGGCAGATGGCTAGTGTAGCCCTGGGGGAGGAGATGGATGCCCCAGAGGGGTGGGGCCCCGCACAGATGTCCCTTGTCTCATTAGGAGACTGTGAGATGGTCCCCAAGACCCAGCTGCCTGATAACACTAAGAAATACAGGCAGTGGGTGACCATCAATGGCCATAGGGTGGAGGCTCTTAGAGATACAGGAGCCAGTGTGACAGCTGTCAAGTGTCACCTGGTGTCTCAAGAGCAGGTTGTCCCCCATGCATTCTATCCAGTTGTTGCCGCTGACAACACAGAGAGTCACTGCAAAGTGGCTCAGGTTCCCTTTGAGTGGGGGGGTCTCTGGTACTCTTCAGGTAGCTGTGAGGCCCGCCATGCCTGTTGACTGTTTGTTAGGGAATGACTTGGAGAGCTCACCTTGGGCGAAGGTGGAGCGAAGTGCTCATTTGGAGATGTTGGGTCTGCCTGACTGGGCGTGTGTGACCACCCGGTCCATGGCAGCAAGTAAAGGTGCTCAAGAGGACCTGGAGCCTGAGAGGGAGGCCCAGGTACCTGCCGTCACGAGAAGAGGCAGGGGGCGCGGGAAACCGGCCCCGAAGTTCCCACGGTCCAGGAGGAGGCAGACCCTGAGGGGGATGCCCTGGAGCCTACAGGGGAACAGGTAGCTGAACTGGGGGACCTGCCTGAGCTGACCCATTGGCAGCAAGAAGGAGGACCCTCCAGGGAAGAATTCTGCAAGGAGCAGAAAGAATGCCCTTCTCTGGTGGGTCTGCGGCAACAGGCTGCAGACCAGGCGACAGGTGATCAGTCTGGGTCACATTGGGTCTATTGGGAGAATGATCTCCTGTATACTGAGCCTAAGGTTGCTGAGCCTGGGTCAGCCCGTGTGCTGGTGGTACCCCAGTGCTTCAGAGCCTTCCTACTGGGGCTGGCTCATGATGTTCCATTGGCAGGACATTTGGGGCAGGACAAAACCTTTGATAGGCTTGTCACCCACTTTTATTGGCCCCAAATGCGCAGGAGTTCAGACACTCACTGCAGGACTTGTCAGACTTGCCAGGCAAGTGGAAAGAGTGGGAGGAAGCGCAAGGCTCCTCTCCAGCCATTCCCTGTAGTCAGCACCCCCTTTGAACGGGTGGGTATTGACATTGTGGGGCCACTGGACCCCAAGACAGCCATGGGCAACAGGTTCATCCTGGTCTTGGTGGACCATGCCACCCGGTACCCGGAAGCCATACCTCTGAGGACAGTGACGGCCCCCGTGGTGGGACGAGCACTGATGGGAATTTTCTCCCGAGTGGGATTCCCTAGCGAGGTAGTGTCTGACCGGGGGACCAACTTCATTTCCAAGTATATGAAGTCCCTGTGGCAGGAGTGTAGGGTAACCTACAAGTTTACCACTCCTTACCACCCCCAAGGAAATGGATTGGTTGAAAGGTTCAACCGAACCTTCAAAGGCATGATTATGGGTCTTGAGGAACCTATGAGGCGTAAGTGGGACGTCCTCTTACCATGCCTGCTCTTTGCTTACCGTGAGGTGCCACAGAAATCTCTAGGGTTCAGTCCCTTTGAGCTTCTCTATGGACACCCAGTAAGAGGACCTCTAAGTTTGGTCAAAGAAGGCTGGGAGCAATCTCCCAGGAAACCTCCCCAGGATGTATACAGTTACATGCTGGCCTTTAGGAACCAAACTAGGCGTTTCAGGCAACTCGCTGAGGCGAATCTGGAAGCCAGCCAGGAGGAGATGAAGCGGTGGTACGACCAGAATGCCACTCTGGTAGAGCTTCAGCCTGGTCAGAAAGTGTGGGTCATGGCCCCAGTGGAGCCCTGCGCGCTCCAGGATAAGTGGACCGGACCCTTTGAGGTTGTAGAGCGCAAAAGTCCGGTTACCTACTTGGTGGACTTGCGGTCTCCCAGGAACCCCTTGAGGGTCCTGCATGTCAACCGCCTGAAGCCCCACTTGGAGAGGTCCCAAGTGGGCATGCTCTTAGCGACAGATTCTGGGATGGAGGAGGAGACCGAGCCTCTTCCTGACCTCCTGTCAGCCACAGAGCAAGATGGGTCAGTGGATGGTGTCAACCTCTCTTCCACCCTGACCCCTGAGCAACAGAATGACTGCCGCCAGTTGCTGGGGCAGTTTTCTGATCTGTTCTCCCTGGTTCCCGGTGTCACAGATTGGTGCATCCATGATGTGGACACTGGGGATAGTACACCTGTGAAGCACAAATCTTACAGGGTGACTGACAGGGTGAGAGCTTGCATCAAGGAGGAGGTCTCCAAAATGCTTGCGTTAGGGGTGATTGAGTCCTCTAACAGTCCTTGGGCCAGCCCAGTGGTCTTGGTCCCAAAGGCTGCCGCACCGGGTACCACACCAGAACTCCGGTTCTGTGTGGACTACCGAGGGCTCAATTCAGTCACCAGGACTGACGCGCACCCCATCCCCAGAGCTGATGAGCTCATAGATCGGCTAGGGGCTGCCCGGTACATCAGCACGTTTGACTTGACGTCTGGGTACTGGCAGATCGCCTTGACCGATGGGGCAAGAGAGAGGTCAGCATTCTCCACACCAGATGGGCACTACCAGTTCCGGGTGATGCCCTTTGGGATGAAGAATGCCCCTGCCACCTTCCAGAGGTTGGTCAACCAGGTGTTGGCTGGACTGGACTCGTTCAGTGCCGCCTACCTGGATGACATCGCAGTGTTCAGCGCCAGTTGGGAAGAACATCTGCGCCACCTCTGGGAAGTGTTGATGGCGCTGCGGAGAGCAGGCCTCACGATCAAGGCGAGTAAGTGCCAGATCGGGCAGGGTTCCGTGGTGTACTTGGGACACCAGGTGGGGAGCGGCCAGGTGGCGCCCCTACAACCCAAAATTGAAACCATCCTGAATTGGGAACCCCCAAAACCCAGACAGAAGTGAGGGCCTTCTTAGGACTCACGGGTTACTACAGGAGGTTTGTCAAGGGGTATGGCAGCATCGTTGCACCCCTGACAGGGCTGACTTCCAAGAAGCAGCCCAGGAAAGTGATTTGGACTGACACCTGTCAGAAAGCGTTTGAGGCCCTGAAAACTGCCATGTGCACGGCGCCCGTGCTCCTGGCACCCAACTTCTCCAAAGAGTTCGTAGTACAAACAGACGCTTCAGAGCATGGTGTGGGGGCTGTTCTGTCACAGATGAATGAGGAGGGCCTAGATCAACCCGTAGCCTTCATCAGTAGGAGGTTACTACCACGGGAACAGAGGTGGAGTGCTATTGAGCGTGAGGCATTTGCTGTGGTCTGGGCACTGAAGAAGCTGAGACCATACCTGTTTGGGACTCACTTCCGGGTTCAGACGGACCACAGGCCCCTCAGATGGTTGATGCAGATGAGGGGTGAGAATCCAAAGCTGTTGAGGTGGTCCATTTCCCTACAGGGGATGGATTTCACGGTGGAACACCGCCCTGGTACAGAACACGCCAATGCTGATGGTCTGTCCAGATTTTTCCGCCTTAGTGAAGAGAGCTCCCCTGAGGTAGGGTAGTTCTCCCCACATTTCAGCTGGAGGGGACACGTGTTAGACCTGGCATCCTTGGCGTGGGTCTCCCTTCCATTTTTTTATGATGCCTCCTATGTTACCGATCCATTTTTGCTGGCGTTAGATGCTTTGGGCACTGTGCCACTGCTATTCAGTGCCACAGTGAAAGTGCTCCCTATGATGAATTGCGTTATGTATTAGTGACTCCATGATTGGATGATTGGTTTACTTGTCAGTCCCTAGTACAGTGCACGGAGTGTGCCCAGGGCTTGTAAATCCAATATCGCTGGTGGGCTTGCAGCACGGGTTGTGCCACCCACAGAAGCGGCTTGTAAAATGTGCCTCAGGCCTGCCATTGCAGAGCCTGTGTGCAGCCTAGGGCTGCCATGTCGACTTGGTGAGTACACCCACTTACCAGTCCCTAAACCTTCCCTTTACTGCATGTTGGTCACCCCTAAAGTAGGCCCTAGGGCAGGGTGCATTGTAAGTACAAGGTAGGACATGCCCTGGTGTGTGTGGCATGTCCTAATAGTGAATTACAGCCATTTTCGTTTTTCACTATTGCAAGGCTACCTGCTCCCCATAGGCCAGAATGGGCAGACTGACTATTACACCTTATAGTCAGAACTGACCCAGGGAACATGGTAGAAAAACGAATTTAGTATGCCTGAACTCAGAATGCTAAAATACATCTTTTAGTGAAGTTGGTTTTAACATTCTGTGTTTGAAAATACCCCTTTTAGAAAGTGGGTATTTTCTTGCCTAAACTTCCAAGCCTGCCTCTGCTAGGTTGTGTATTCCTTGTCTGGAGATTGAGTGACAGGGGCTGGGGGTGGCTACAGGAGACAGGGTGAGTCAGCACAGGGCTGAATAGAAAGATCTGCATCCAGAGTGGAGGGAGGAGTTGCACCTGGGTCTGAATAGGGCTGTGCCTGCCTTCCACAATGCTGGCTCCACCTCCTGCCGGGTGGCTGAGCACCCTGCCCCACATTCTGAAAGGAAAGAAGGAGACAGAAAAGCAAAGTGCTCCAGGACTGACCAGAACTGGTTTTGGGCTGGGCAGAGGCCTCTCTGCCTTCAGAGAACAAAGGAAAACTGTGTATAAAAAGGGGACCCAGACCCCTAGGAAATTAGATCACTTTGGGAAAACAAGAAGAAACCTTTGCTGAGGAGCGGAACCAAGAAGGAACTGAGGAGAAGACTATCCCTAAGCTAGAGGGATCTGCCTGCAGTGGTTGCCTGACTGCCAAAGGAAGGAGAAAGGACTTTGTGTGCACTTTTATTCAACTTGTAAAGTATCTCCAAGGGCTTGAGAAAAGAGCTTGCCTCCTGCTGAAGTCTCAGGGACAACAGACTTCAACCACCAGCTCCCCAAGAATCCTTTGGAAGTGCCTGCTGCTGTTTTGGGCCTTCTGAAGGGACTGCGTGTCGCAAGGAGCTGGAAGCGCGACTCAAGAGGAAGAAGCGTGTCGCCGTCGCTGCTGCTGCCGTCGCAACTCCGAAGGAGGGTGTCGCCGCTGTAGCTGTCGTATTGCACCGCATCGAGAGAAGCGTCCCGCAACGAAGAGGAAGCGTGTCGCCGTCGCTGCTGCTGCCGTCGCAACTCCGAAGGAGGGTGTCGCCGCTGTAGCTGTCGCATTGCACCGCATCAAGAGAAGAGTCTCGCATCGAGGAAGAAGCGTGTCGCCGTCGCAGCCGCTGCCGTCGCAACTCCGAAGGAGGGTGTCGCCGCTGTAGCTGTCGCATTGCACCGCATCAAGAGAAGCGCCTCGCATCCACGGAGAAGCGTGCCGCCGTCGGAGCTGCTGCCGTCGCATCACGAAACAAGGGTGTCGCCGCTGCAGTTGTCGCATCGAGCGGAAGCGTCTCGCCACGTCGGAGAAGAGGGTCGCCGCCAAAGCCGCTGTCGTCGCATCGCTGAACAAGGGTGTCGCCGCTGTAGCTGACGCATCGAGTCGAGACTTCTCGCAACCTCGGAGAAGCGTGCCGCATCAGGAAGAACTTGACGTCTTTATTTCTTTGCACCAGAACTTTGTCGCATTTCCATCGCTGCAACATTGCTTGTTGTGGAAGCGTCCCGCATCGTAAGGTACATTGACTTAAAGTGTCGCATCTTAAGAACTGAACTGAACTAAGCTAAAACTACCATTTTAAGTACAGTATTGTGGATTTTTGTCGTTTATGGTATTGTGTTAAAACTATATAAAGAATACTTATTTTTGATATAAAACCTTGTGTGGTGTCCATCTGTAGTGTGTCACTAGATTACTGTATGTGTTCACAAATGCTTTACACACTGCCTCTGAGATAAGCCTGTCTGCTCGTGCCAAGCTACCAAGGGGGTGAGCAGGGGTTATTTTAGGAGTGTACCCCTTTACCCTGACTGGAGGCGAGGGTCCCTATTTGTCACAAGTACCTACCTGTGCTAACTAGAGACCCCCAATTCTAACACTGGACATTTGCTGAAGGAGGTCTACAGTACAGTACACAGCCTCTATTTTGAATGCACCAAAATATCACAAAATCATCAATGCTAGCAATACTCTAAAGTTGCCAAAATATTTGTTCTATTAATATATCAAACCTATACATATATAATTTGCAAAATGGTTACTTACACTTAGCAGTGTGAAATCAAGGATCTTATCATAGAAATGGTAATGTAGAGCCAGACAGCAAATTGTTTAGCTATGGAAAAGAAACAATGGCATGCAACAGTTGCTTTGTTAAAATGCTGTTGAAACGGCACTTCTAATAATTGTTATTTGCTGAGTTTATCAAAGAAACATCACTATTTCTTTCCCCCTGCTGTGTCAGTCCCCCATTACTTTTCCACTTGCAGTATTTTAATATTTTCTTTTCCTGTAAAATCTCTCTGTAATTTGTCTTCCTCCTGTGGACTGCCACCTTCTGCCTCTTTCTTAAGCATGTTCAATTTTCCCCTTTATCAGTATGTTAAGTCATCTTGTTGAATCATTTGGAGCCTGATCCCAGCACTGAAACATTCAACAAAGTAGGATCAGGGTGTCATTTGACCACTGATTTCCTGCTTCCACTCTGTTGGAACTGTGCGATGTGAGCAAGAGTCTGATGACCAGGACAAAGAGGAGATCATTAAAAAGATACCAGATGGCAGTATCCACTACATCCTGTCTAAGTAGGTGGGAATATTCTTGGGACTTTATCTGGAACAAGGAATGTTCATAATCACTGTTACTCGATTATGAGAGCCTACTAGCATCTGGCTACCTGAAGAGGTTACATGAGAAGGAAAAGAAAGAGTGGGCAACCTTTCCAGGGAGAAAGTGATCTGACAACTTGAGGTCTGGCCCAGTCTTGGATCCAACAATCACATTTATACTAAGCTACATTGTGCCATCTGGTGTCCTGTCATATAGATAGGAAGTAGAAAAAGACTAAGGATGGTAAAGTGAAACACCCGCAAAACCACACCTCATCCCACGTCCTCTACTTTTTAACCTTCTGAAGTTTTACCAGCAGCAGCAGCAAAGTGAGTCGATTAGAGAGTGTTTTAACCTACCGAGCCCTGGAAAGTGTTTGTTGGTACATTTAAGTAGTCTTTTGGCTCCATCTGGAGAGCAACTGCACTTCCAAGGTGTTGCATACTCCTAGGCTCCTACAATGATGTGCCGGCTTTCAAAGAGACTATCTGATGCTAGGCAAAGATGTAGTGCCATCGAGGAGTTATCCACATGCTGGGAAGTAGTGACACTACAATGTCATGGGCATCTTCTCTCCACCTGTTAAATACTGCAGTAGCAGACTGACACCCACCTCAACGGCATACGAACACCCAGATTGCAATGTTCTCATTAATTTTAACATCCCATCGCGGTTAGGTGATATTAGTTTTTTTGTGTTGATTTTAGAAAATTTGTGTTAAAACACACTCTGAGTCTATATTGATGAAATGCCATGTTCATTATGACAAATCCAAAATTGGGAAACAGGTCAAGGTAAGGGAATCAGAAAACCTCATGGCCTGAAAATGATTTTTAGATGCTATTGCAGGTCTTTTCTCTACTGCATACACAGGTATGTTCATTTGTGCTACATTCTTAATGCTATTGCTAATCTAGTGGGATAATTCACTGCTTATGAACACCTGCACGCATTATATAATTGGAATCACGGGGCCCTATTCAGAAAAGACATTTGGAAGTAGGTAAGGTAGTGCTTCTGTAGCTTTTGTGTAGACAAAAAACAGAGGTTCCTGTGGACACTCAATGATTGATATTACAATATATATCAGCACAATCGCAGTAAAAGGGAGGTACACAGATGTCAGAAAAAGAAACAACATGTAACACAGAGTATGTAGAGAAACAAGGTATTTTTATATCTTAAATTCACAGTTGTAGTAAAATTTCAGGTGCAAAGTGTCCCAAGTGAAAAGTGAAACCTATAAGTATGAAATGTGACTTTTAGTGACATAAAAGCAAGGTTTCAATATTTTTACAGAAGCAACCATTCAGTAGATACACAATCAATGTTGGCAGCCTCCTAGTGTAATCATAGGGGCTGAGAATTGGTTTGCTTCAAGTTGTCGACGGCGTTTCGACCCAACTAGCAATGCGGGGTCTCATCAGGAACTATCAATGTAGGGACACCTGTGGTTGATTGACAGTGGTGTGGTGAGCACCTGTGGACGTGAAGGGTAGCAGGGGATACTCACATAGGCCCGTCCGGGCACCTATGAAGGGAAGGGACTGGCAATCAGTGAATTCCAAAGGTGTAGTTGTAATACCTATCCAGAAGGCAGTGTCGCTTAATTAGTTGGCGGCGTGAAACAATGTGAGGGGTCTTTAGTAGACTTCGGAAAAGGTTCCTCCGTTTCCTTTGAGGATTCTGATATATGAACTGTGTCAGGAAGTCCAATAAGGGGTTCAGGGGTTCAGAATTAATCTGTGGCGGAGAAATCTCGCCTGTGATAGGCACTGAGACCTGCACTCGTCCGTCTCTGCTTGGAAAATGACATTTGAATGAATCCTCAAAGGAAACGGTCATGTGTCCTCCTTCCCTTCCTCATCAATTTTAATAGATGCTATAAAAGCAGGTGCCATACTGTGTTTATCTTTTCTAAGCTGTAAATAAACTGCTAACAAATTTTACTTATTGGGTTGTGTGACCAATGCATTTCTACTCCAACATCTAGATCACTTACAAACCATTATAACTAACTTACAGGATTTTCTAAAATGGCTTGTAATGGCAGACGCCAATATTGACAACTCCAATGACATTCCAGCGCTTTCTCCAGATTTCAGCCAAGTAATTGGTACATGGGCAAAATACTTTAAAATCCAAAACTTGGGATTTTTAATAACATTTCTCCTATACTAATAACTCAGATTTAAATAAATCAGTTCTAAATCAAACTATTTATATTGTGTCCAGTTTCCGATTAATTATCCTTTTTCTGTTTGGACCATGACTGGTTGGTGGCCTTTTTACAAACTTCATCTTAACCTTGGTCCTTATATTATCCTTTCTTCAATTTCCAGCATCAAAGTAGGAATCACTCCGTTCCCTTTTTGGCATGACCACCCCTATTTGTTTGGACTGACTCTGTACATCAGGACACTGCTAATCAGGCGCTGGTGCATGTGCTCTGGCCCCTAAAATGCAGTAAAAATGGCTAATTCCTAATTAGCGTTTATAAATTTCCTATAAGTACATAGTATATAGTGCATAAATACACCTGTGGATAGGAAAGTTAAATGTCACCTGAAGACTGCAGCACTTAAAGTGCCATCCACAAGTGTGGCAGAGAAAACATGGCTTCAGGCCTACCACTGAAGCCAGACTGCGTAATTTAAACCTGCAGACCTACCTCTCAAAATAACCCTTTTTGACAGGAAAAACGACCTTTTAATAACGTTAATTCACCCCATGTATAGGCCTTGTATCCCACAAGGGATGGAACAGGGTAATTGTTAGAAATAGGATTTCTGGTTGGCTAGGGCGTGCGCCTAAGCCAGGCAGAAACCACCACTCCAGTCAGGGCAAGAGAGTTACACGCCGAAGATAACCCCTGCTCACCCCCTTGGTAGCTTTGCACGAGCAGTCAGGCTTATCCGAGAGGCAATGTTTAAAGCGTTTGCGCAACACACTCACACAGCAGCGACACACTAGGTACACCACAAAAGAAGCTCCACACAAGGGTATACAAAAAAATAGCCTTTGTATTACTCATAAAACACATTAGAATGCAATCACATATGTACACTGTGCCACCTGGCACTAGGTATGACTTTACAGGGATTATATACACTTACAGGGCCAATCGGGCCACTGTCCTAACCATCACAACTCACAGGTAGTGAGAACATCCAGTAACTACTGGTAACATTGCACTTGGCATAAACACCCTAGGCATGAACATCCTAACCTCACCTAGTACAGCATATTAGGGAAAACATAATCAGCCGTAGTGCAGTGCATCACTATCACGCACAGATGAGTATTCAGCATAGCATGTTATGCATATTTATCATTGGCAATAGTGTACCAAAGTACCCACTTTCAAAGGGGCACACATTAGGTAATATCTCAGCACAGTATGGCCTAAACCTCAACAACAGTGTACGTAGCCAACATTGGAACGGGGTGCACACATCATGGCCCCTCTTAGGTAAAACTGCACAACAGGTCGCAATATCCTTGGGTGGACACTGGCCCCCAATCGGCAGTCCTAGCGCTTCTGCGCTCACCACTTGGACTGCGTGGTAGGTTTGTGAAGGTTCCTTCTTCCAGCAAGGCTCGGGGGCCTCTGTTGAGGTTTACCCCGAGCTACCAAGACCTCCAATAAGGCCCGGCACCAAAATGCCCCTTCCAGCACGAGGCCTCCAAACTGGCCCCCTGGCTGCAGACGCATCCAAAACAAAATCCCCCCGGCAGTTAGCAATTGGGTAGCTGCCCGTATCCATACGGTGCAGCTGCCCGGCGTCAGAAAGTGCAGGGATAATGTCGGTGCTACCTTTGCACCGAAGGGAAGGGAAAGTGCCCACTGGCCCCTGGGGCCTGAAAAGGACAGTGCGGCCCGGGACCAGGGCACCCCATCCCTCAAGGCACTCACCCGGTCTCCAGGGGCGTTTTCATGGGCCCATGAGGTTCCTGCGGAGGCACCACACCTCCAATGACGATTCTTAGGAAGCAGCTGCCCGTAAGCTCGCGGTGCAGCGGCTCCAGCCCGGGGACACACAACGTTGACGACACGGAGCGAAGTCTCCGCTCTTGTCTGTGGACCTCCGGCAGCACCCAGCTAATGGATGGCCGCAAGGCTCTGCCGCCTCCTGCTTGTCTCCTCGCAGTTGTGGGCCCCGTCCACAACCAGGCTGGGCCTCTGCCTGGCATCTGGTTCACTGCTGGTGACCCGCCTATAACCAGGCAATCTTTGCCTGTCTTCCTGCTTTCGTTGCTGTGGTCTACGTCGCGGCTGCCTCCCACAAACAGGACACGCAGGCAGGGTAGGGCTGCGCTCACGGTCGCACCCCAGGACACTCCAGGGCATTAGAGGTAGAGCGTTCACCATGCGCTCTTGTGGCAAAGTAAAAGCCTACTTCCCGGCAGTCAGGCACACAAGGCCCTTCGCCTGTACCCCCCATCAGAGGTAGAGCGCTCACCATGCGCTCTTGTGGCACAATAAAGCATGCTTCCCGGCAGTCAGGCACTCAAGGCGCTTCGCCTGTACCCCACATCAGAGGTAGATCGTTCACCATGTGCTCTTGTGGTAAAATAAAGCACGCTTCCCCGCAGTCAGGCACTTCTTCAGAGGACCAGGGCACAAGTAGGCCAGCACGCAGTGCATCCCACGGCGGTTCCTCCTGACAGAGTGTCCTTATGCACCAAGTAACCACAAAGTTCCCCTAGACATGGGGTCACAGCCCCAATACTTATACCACATACTGTCTTTGTTCTCCCCCTGGCATAGGGCTCTGTGCCCAGTCCAAACCAGTTCTGAGGGGCACTTACACATTTCTTTAAATGTGCACGAACACCTCCTTTGTCAGTGTAGGCTCTGGCCCCAGATACACCACAGGGGGCGGAGCCAGCATTGTGTAAGGCAGGCACAGTCCTATTCAGGCCCAGGTGCTACTCCTCCCACTACTCCAAATGCAGGTTGACCTATTCAGCCTAGTGCTGACTCACCCAGCCCCTCTGGAGCCACTGCACCTCCCCAGTCTCTGTCACTCCAGAGCCAGACATGCAATACACAACAGGAAAGCACAAAGACACATAGCACACAGAAATGCCCACTTCTAAAAGTGGCATTTCTAAAAAAGTGATAATAAATTAGCGAACACCATTACGCAGCATTTATTACCACTATTCCAAACATACCAAACTTGACCATGCTACTTCTCTCATGTCAGGAATTACCACTGAAACACATATCAGGTAATCCCCAGTGCATTCCTATGAGAGGGCAGCCTCACAGTAGTGAGAAACCAAAATGGCTGTTTGTCACTACCAGGAGATGCCACACAGTTAAGGCACATGTCCTACCTTTTACCTACAGCGCACCCTGCCCATAGGGCTAGCTAGGGCCTACCTTAGGGGTGACCAATATGTAGTACAAGGGGAGTTACAGATGTGGCAACCACTTTATGTGCCATGTCACAGCGGCAGTAAACTGCGCGCACAGGCCCTGTAATGGTAGAGGCCTGAGACAGGTTTGAAAGGCTACTTTGGTGGGTGGCGCAAGCAGCGCTGCAAGCCCACCAGTAGCATTTAATATACTGGCCCCGGGTATATGAGGTGCCACTTTACAGGGGACTTATAGGTAAATTAAATACGCCAAACAGGTGTAGACCAATCTTACCACATTTACCATAGAGAGCACATGCACTTTACCACTGGACAGCAGTGATAAAGTGCCCAGAGTCCTAAAACCACCAACACTAGGTCAGAAAAAATACCAGGAGGATGACAAAAAGTTCAGTGATGACCCTGCAAAAAGGGCCAAGTCCAACACAACCCCCTTCCAGCCTAAAGCCAGGGTAGACCAATCAATACCTTGATGGACTTCCCTGCTTGGGGCGATAGAACACAGACGGGGGCCCGCAACTGCAGAGGCACACTACAGTTCTACGCCGATCTGAACCCATGTGGTTCCCTCTGTCTAAGCTCCCAGGACCAACTAAGCTACCCCACTGGGACTCTCTAGCTGTCCGCAGCCAGGACCAGGCCCTAGGCCATCCAGATGCCTCTGGTCCTTGCCATCTCACAGAGTGGGGGGCCGTAGCCCCAGGCACATAGTATCTATTCTCCACTCTGCCTCTCATCAGTGTAGTCCTATACTGCCACTGATCCCTCAACCCAGGGTCTGCACCCTCAGGCTGATCAGAGGTCACGGGTGAGGCTCCCCCCACCTCTCCTTCTGGGGTTCTGCACTCTCCTCCTAGGAGAGGCACCCTCAGAACACAAAACTGTAAGGACACTGGAATCAGTCCTCCCACACAATTCTCCACCAGTTCAGGACATCTCTCCTGCAACTGGTCTCCCAAACTAGGGTCTAAACATTCAGGTTGAACTGGGGTCAGAGGCGACGAATCCCTCCCTCTGAACCCCCTTCCAGAGTTCTGCACCCTCCCACCTGGAGTGGTACCCCCAGAAGACAAAACGGTAGGGACACTGGTTACAGATGTCCTTCCCTCCAGGTCAGGCAGAACCTGAACCTGGCCTCCCAACCCAGGTAATAAACCCTCAGGTTGAACCGGGGTCAGAGGTGAGGACTCCCTCCCTCTGCACCCCCTTCCAGAGTTCTGCACCCTCCCACCTGGAGTGGTACCCCCAGAAGACAAAACGGTAGGGACACTGGTTACAGATGTCCTTCCCTCCAGGTCAGGCAGAACCTGAACCTGGCCTCCCAGCCCAGGGACTACACCCTACGATGGAACACTTGCCTGGCACACCAGGACGTCCGGGGAGCACGCAGCCCCCCCCATGGGTAACACATACCTCATGTGTTGCGTGACACTCTGCCTAGCGCGGATCTCCTGACCCCTGTCCATCTGACAGTGCTCGAAGACCCCCCCAGGACAGAAGTGGTGTCACCATGGTCACTCCTAGAAGGCTCAACCCTTATGGCTGGCCCCTGACCCACTGGGGACTCTCTCCCCCTCTCACCCCTCCATCTGGACTCCTGTAACCTCCACTCAGTAACGGCACCTGCAGATACCAGAACCGATGGAGCTCCGCTTACAGACGCTCCAAGTTCTCCTGACACTAGGAGATCCCCCTCCATGGATGGCCTACTAGTACAGCCTAGGCTCCCCACCTGGTGTTCCCTTAGGGAACCCTCCAGGCCCTGAGACTGGGTTTCGGGCACCTTAGGATGCATCCCATCCTCACTCCTTCTCCGCGGAGACAGGACGTGAGTCCCTACACCCCTCCCACTACCCCTCCCACTACACGGGGACCTATCTGGGCTACTAAGAACCTTTCCCACCACCCTGGGCTGGGAAATACCTGAGCCACTCCTCTTACGGTCACTCCCAAATGCCTCTTCAGACCCTCTGGCACTCACCCAGAGGTCTGCCTCCCGTGCAAGCTCCCTGGGATCAGAGAACTCACACTCCAACAGGTGTTGGCGTAACCCTGGAAAACAACAACGGAACATGTGCTCTCTGACAATCAAAATTGCCCTTCAAAATTGTTTGCCGTGCTACCCATCATCCAACCTTCCAGTGCATCACAACATTCATCCACAAACTCCCCCCAAGACTGGTGAGACAGTTTCCTACTGCCCCTGAACCTCAACCTATACCCTTCAGGTGTGACACCCTCTTCCTGGGAACTAGGTACCATGCTCTGAGATCTGGGAGTGGGACTTCCTACACTGGACTCAGTTTTGCTGCCACCACTGGACTCCACCCTCACTGGAGAATCCAGACCACTAAAACTACGCTCAGGGGACATATCCTCAAGAGCTAACTTTTCTCTGGCGAAGGCCCTCTCTGCCTCCGCCATCCTCTCCTGAACTAAGGCTCTCTCAACCTCAGCCTTTTTCTCGTCAAGGACCAACTCCTTGAGACTCAACTCCTGAGCCAACAAGGCCTTTTTCTCCTCCTCACCCAGCTGCGCTATCTCCTTGGCATGCTCTAACCTGAGCCTTACCAAAGCCAGCTGGTGCTCCCTTTCTTCCCTCCTATCTACCCACTCCTCTGGGGACAGGGAAAGGGATGGGCACTGCCCCCGGCACTTGACCCAGCAAGGGGCTCCCTCTCTTCGGGGTCCTCACCATCTACTGCCATCCCTGCCCAGTCATTTTCTCTCTCCTGTGCAGACTCTTCAGGATCACTCTCAGACCCACCACCCTCTTGATGTGCGCACAGGGAACCCTTCCTCTCATAGTACTCACGTCTCCATTCATCCTCTTGCCATTGGAGCAGGACTTTCTGAAGGCTTAGCTGGGTATCTGACCCACTCACTGCTATGTATCTCTCCTCACAGAACTCCTCCAACTCCCCCCTACTGTATTGGAACAAATCCCGAAAAAGAAAGGCGGATTCCATTTTGGCAAGGCACTAAGACACAAGTGCAACACGTGAGACCTAGGTGTAAGAGCTGCAACAGGAGTACACAATTCAAAAATGACACTTTTGAGGAGAAATAATAAAATCAGGATAAATCCCCAAACATGTGATTGTCTAAATGCAGAGTTTGTAGTGCAACCATGCGTCACTGTGGTACTGCGCAAACGTAAGTCCTATCCTCACCGTTGACAACCAATGTCAGAAATTGGATTTCTGGTTGGCTAGGGCATGCGCCTAAGCCATGCAGAAACCACCACTCCTGTAAGGGCAAGGGAGTTACACGCCGAAGATAGCCCCTGCTCACACCCTTGGTAGTTTGGCACAAGCAGTCAGGCTTATCCCAGAGGCAATGTGTAAAGCATTTGTGAAACACACTCACACAGTAGCGACACACTAGGCACACCACAAAAGAAACTCCACACAAGGGTATATAAAAAAAATAGCCTTTGTATTAGTCATAAAACACAATGACATATCTACACTGTGCCACCTGGCACTAGGTATGACTTTAAAGGGATTAAATACACTTACAGGGCCAATTGGGCCACTGTCCTAACCATCACAACTCACAGGTAGTGAGAACAACCAGTAACTACTGGTAACATTGCACTTGGCATAAACACCCTAGGCATGAACATCCTAACCTCACCTAGTACAGCATATTAGGGAAAACATAATCAGCCGTAGTGCAGTGCATCACTATCACGCACACATGGGTACTCAGCATAGCACGTTATGCAAATTTATCATTGGCAATAGTGTACCAAAGTACCCACTTTCAAAGGAGCACACATTAGGCAATATCTCAGCACAGTATGGCCTAAACCTCAACAGAAGTGCACGTAGCCAACATTGGAACGGTGTGCACACATCATGGCCCCTCTTAGGTACAAACTGCACAACAGGTCGCAATATCCTTGGGTGCCCACTGGCCCCCAATCGGCAGTCCTAGAGCCTCTGTGCTCACCACTTGGACTGCATGGTAGGTTTGTGAAGGTTCCTTCCTCCACCAAGGCTCGGAGGCCTCCGTCGAGGTTTACGCCGAGCTACCAAGACCTACAATAAGGCCCCAGCTCCAAAATGCCCCTTCCGTGACGAGGCCTCCAAACTGGCCCCCTGGCTGCTGACGCAGCAAAAACAAAATCCCCCCCCGGCAGTCAGCAATTGGGTAGCTGCCCGTGTCCATGCGGTGCAGCTGCCCGGCATTGGAAAGTGCAGGGATAATGTCGGTGCTACCTATGCACCGAAGGGAAGGGAGAGTGACCACTGGCCCCTGGGGCCTGAAAAGGACATCACGGCCCGGTACAAGGGCACCCCATCCCTCAAGGCACTCACCCGGTTTCCAGGGGCTTTTTCAAGGGTCCATGAGGTTCCTGTGGAGGCACCACGCCTCCAATGACAATTCTTAGGCCGCGGCTGCCCGTAACCTCGTGGTGCAGCCGCTCCAGCCCGGGGACACACAACGTTGACG
This sequence comes from Calotriton arnoldi, assembly GCA_963921515.1. Taxonomy (NCBI): domain Eukaryota; kingdom Metazoa; phylum Chordata; class Amphibia; order Caudata; family Salamandridae; genus Calotriton; species Calotriton arnoldi. The sequence continues at coordinate 1,353,145 of CAWUFW010002427.1, read as the reverse complement.
ACATGGAGTGAAGTCTCCGCTCTTGTCTGTGGATCTCCAGCGGCTCCCAGCTGATGGGAGGCCACAAGGCTCTGCTGCCTCCTGCTTGTCTCCTCGCAGTTGTGGGCCCCGCCCACAACCAGGCTCGGCCTCTGCCTGGCGTCTGGTTTCTGGTTCACTGCTGGTGACCCGCCTACAACCAGGCAATCTTCGCCTGTCTTCCTGCTTTCGTTGCTGCGGTCTACGTCGCGGCTGCCTCCCACAAACAAGACCCGCAGGCAGTGTAGGGCTGCGCTCACCGTCGCACCCCAGGGCACTCCGGGGCATCAGAGGTAGAGCACTCAACATGCGCTCTTGTGGCACAATAAAGCACGCTTCCCGGCAGTCGGGCACACAAGGCACTTCGCCTGTACCCCACATTAGAGGTAGAGCACTCACCATGCACTCTTGTGGTAAAAAAAGCATGCTTCCCAGCAGTCAGGCACTTCTTCAGAGGACCAGGGCACAGCTAGGCCAGCACGCAGGGCCTCCCACGGCGGTTCCTCCTGGCAGAGTGTCCTTCCGCACCAAGTAAGCACAAAGTTCCACTAAACATGGTGTCACAGCACCAATACTTATACCACATACTGTCTTTGTTCTCCCCCTGGCACAGGGCTCTGTGCCCAGTCCAAACCAGTTCTGGGGGGCACTTACACATTTCTTTAAATGTGCAAGAACACCTCCTTTGTCAGTGTAGGCTCTGGCCCCAGACACACCACAGGGGGGCAGAGCCAGCATTGTGTAATGTAGGCACAGTCCTATTCAGGCCCAGGTGCTACTCCTCCCACTACTCCAAATGCAGGTTGGCCTATTCAGCCTAGTGCTGACTCACCCAGCCCCTCTGGAGCCACTGCACCTCCCCAGTCTCTGTCACTCTAGAGCCAGACATGCAATACACAACAGGCAAGCACAAAGGCACATAGCACACAGAAATGCCCACTTCTAAAAGTGGCATTTCTAAAATAGTGATAATAAATCTGCGAACACCATTACGCAGCATTTATTACCACTATTCCAAACATACCAAACTTGACCAGGCTACCCCTCTCATGTCAGTAATTACAACTAAAACCCATATCAGGGAATCCCCTATGCATTCCTATGAGAGGGCAGCCTCACAGTAGTGAGAAACCAAAATGGCTGTTTGTCACTACCAGGACATGCCACACAGTTAAGGCACATGTCCTACCTTTTACCTACAGAGCACCCTGCCCATAGGGCTAGCTAGGGCCTGCCTTAGGGGTGACCGATATATAGTAAAAGGGGAGTCACAGGCGTGGCAACCACTTTATGTTCCATGTCACAGCAGCAGTAGACTGCGCACGCAGGCCCTGCAATGGCAAAGGCCTGAGACAGGTTTGAAAGGCTACTTTTGTGGGTGTCGCAAGCAGCGCCGCAAGCCCACCAGTAGCATTTAATTTACTGGCCCCGGGTATATTTGATACCACTTTACAGGGGACTGAGAGGTAATATAAATACGCCAAACAGGTGTAGACCAATCTTACCACGTTTACCAAAGAGATCACATGCACTTTGCCACTGGACAGCAGTGATAAAGTGCCTAGAGTCCTAAAACCACCAACACCAGGTCAGAAAAAATACCAGGAGGAAGGCGAAAAGTTCAGGGATGATCCCTGCAAAAAGGGCTAAGTCCAACAGTAATTATAAGTGGGACTTTATAAATTTAATTTTAAAATGTCCCTACAGTGGCAAAGCCCCAAAAGCTATTTTTACTGTGGAAGTCTTTGGCTGCCCTATGAGAAAACTAGAGTACAGGTTAAAATATTGATTCTGCTATCTCAAGTTTTGGGCCAACCAGAAAAATGGTTCAACCACTATTTTGAATATTAAAAATCCAATCAAATCTTAAAGTCTGCTTTTTTATGAATATTTAGGAAAACTGACTTTAGAAAGTTACCTTTTACCTCCCTGAAGCTCCTGAAGGCTAATTTGCAATAGCTCTCCAGAAGCTGCCCAGACAATGCTTAGCCTTAATGGGGTGAGAAACCTGCTCCCAGTGAAAGGACTGTGACCTGGGTTTGGAGAGGTGTTTTTTTCTACTGGGAGGAAGACCAGTTAGGATGGACCCAGGAAAGTCATTAACTTATAAAGGGGTCTGCCTTTTCACAAGAAAATTTACGGTGAGGCCTGGAGAAGCCCAACTTTTGTTCACTTACTCAGGCTAGAACCACACCCAGTGGAAGGAAAGCTCCCAGAACTGGTTTTGAGTGAACACAGAGGCGGGGACAGCTAATTTCCTTGACCTCTCCTCTGGGTGGCCATACAGACTCTGTTCAAGGTGTGTCCTTCTTGAATTTTAGGAGTGAGGTGCACTGCGTGATTGTTTACAGTGGGAAAACAGGAACTGCTCCAAAAGTAGGTAGGGTTGTCTCTGGGAATGTTTACCCCTTTGGTTAGGGAGGGGCCAAGAGTCACCCCCATTCACTAGCTAGTGCCAACCATAAATGTGACATCCCAGGGCACCCTCCACAGAACACTCTCTGGACCTGTGGATCAACAGAAGATGGACTGCTCCTGCTGTTTGAGACCTATGAGGAGATCTGAAGGGCTGGACTGTATCTGCTCCCACGTGAACACAGGACAAAGAAGTGAAGTCTAGGGGTCAATTGACTGACCCCTTGTGTAGCTACAGGGACACACCAAGCTGCAAGAGTCCTCTTCACTGAACTATCCAGCTAACCAGTAGCAACAGGATTTGGACTGAACCCTTCTGGTGGCCTCTGCTGGAGTGAGACTGACCAAAAAGTACTGTTACCATGGTCGTGGGACCCTTGGATGTGTTTAACTGGACTTCTTCTAACAACTCTGGGAAGTTGAAACTTAGAAAGCAGTTGGAATACCACACCTCAGGAAAACCAAGACCGTCCACCAAAGCCAATATGCCCAAGGAGTGACTTCACTTGGCTGAGGGAAGCAAGTTTCTCCCACTTGGAGCATCTCTGGTGCAGAAAACCAGTTTCAGAGGCCCCTCGGTGGGAAGGTATCTGGTCTCATGGAACTCGTCTGATAAAGCCTGCAGCCTTGCCCCGCTGGAGGATTCTGAGCTCTGAAAAAGAGAATGTAGAAATCATGACTGGGCAAAGACGGCAAAAGTTTCCAGCTGACGTGAGGCCTTCGTGGGCATGAAATTTGAATTTTCCTACTCTGAAATTTTCCAGCCAAAATCAACAGCTTCAGCTTCAACCAATGACTATCCACCTTCAAGAGTACTTTCTCGGATGTAGCCAGCAACCTTGCTCCGTGGAAGAATTTTGACTTCCACTTAAGAGGCTAAGTCACAGGTAAAGTACCTGTCTGGAACAAACCTGGTTGGTGTATCTGACCCATGTCCCATTGTGGTCAGACTGAAATCATGCCTAAATCCCATTCTACAGTGACCACAGACTATCATTGCCGCTAATCTCCAGTTCCCCCTATTGGATTTTTTTTGTTTTGAAGTCAATTTTCTTATTAGATTTTACTCAATTTTTCTAAACTGGAGAGTTTTTTTATTTTGTATTGTTTTGTACTACTTTGTATAAGGGGCAGTTGCAAACATAACCGCTGTGTTCATTTAATATTGAGTATCCCAGAAAATAGTACTATATAGAGCAATTGGTTCTTTGTAGAGCTATTCCTTTCAACATCTCTTTGCTTACCTTTTTAATTTGTTGTAAAATTAGAAATAGAAATGAAAAACTCGGTGATCTGGGGTGCTCTTGAGAATGTTTCTTGCATTTGACAAATTATGACATTTTAAAAGGTGAACTTTGGATATCTGATTATTAACGTAGCACCAGTGCCTACACAACAGCCTGGTGTGCTAGTATTGTATTTCACTTGTTGTGGGGTTTGTGTTTATAACTATAATTGTAAATAAAGCAGATGTACAATACTAAAATTCTTCAATTTGATTGCCCAATAGCCTCTTGAAATTTACCATGAAGACCTACATGAAAAATCCGAAATGTCACAATTCCTTTATTGCTACACCTTGTTCTGATAACACCTTCCTCTTGAACTTAATTTATTTTGATTTATTTACAACTTTTCAACAGCACCTTACCTGACACAGATTTTTTTTTTAACAATAGACTGTTTGAATCGCACGACAATATAATCAAAATATCAGAGTCAAGAATGGACCTGGTAGCAAAAATCCTCTGGAGATACCAGGCAGGTCTATTAAAATTGATTCAGGAACTAGAGAATAATCCTGACATTGTCATAAACCCCTCCTGTTTATACAGAGTCATTGACCCCTCAAACAAGCAGAATGATATGTTTAAAATGAACAAATAACTTTTCTCTCTGCTATGGATGCCTTACAGGTCACAGCCGTCATTCAGAGAGCCTAAATATTGTCTGTTTGTTTAATTGACACAATATTTCGACCTTGTTGACCATTCTCAAGGACATCATCAGGAAAAAATTATTTAGGGACAAAAATTGTCTTGAGAGCCAATATTGGTTTGAATGAGTCACAGTCACGAATGTTGAGTTTGTGATATTTCAAAGTGTATATTTATTATTGGATCTACTTTTACCTATACTTATTTTATTGGCTATGTTATCTTTGCTCCATGCTGCTTTTATGACTTTTTATGTCGAAATAAAGCTTGTGATGATGATGATGATATTTCAAATATTCAAGGCATATTGTAACTAATGAGTACATCCTATAGCTTGGAAAAGCAGCACAATGAATCTGAGAGTTTGGCCCTCTAAATCAGAACATACGAACAGGCAGCACAACCATCTCTGTCCGTGCTCAGAGGTGAAATGCCAGCATGGAAAATTATATTGTGAAGGTTGAAATATTGTTGACAATTGAACAGACAGTATTTATTCTCATTGATTAAGGGTTGTAGTAATATGATTTATACTGATATATGCTGCTCAGTATTTAAGATTGTCATTTGTTTTTGTAGATATACACACACATTATCTATTAATTGTCTAATGTGTGACCACCTGGGACACTGAGTACCCTTTTATCTTTTCACTTTTCTACTGTGTGGATTAATAAGTGGACACGTAGGTTGGCTTCTGCACAATAATACAGTGATTATTGTACATCTCCTAAACCACATTGATTGTGTTGAGTCAAATCATTTTTGTACATACATTTGATATGTGTCTGTTAGATGAGACCCAAATGAACCAAATATAGATGATTGCCCAGGTTCCTATTGGCATATTGGGTTGCCTTTTCATTTTGATACAATTTTTGATGATAGCGGTGACGGCATCCTGATCGTTCATGGTATTATGGCAACATTTTACACATAAGCCATACTATTGTTTACATCACATGCCTATGTATCTTGACTCAGAATTAAAAGTGAGTAAGCTTTACTTGGCCTGATGTTGTTAGAATCTCGTATCTAATTCCCTTACACTTAAAGGGAGGGAGTGATCTGTTGGGCACAGCAGCCCAATTAAGTGACAGTTTTTTTTAGCATTTTCTTAATGGATGGGTGTTAGAAATGGGAGTCCTGGTCAGCTGAGGTATGCACCCAGGCCAGCAGGAACTACCACTTTAGTCAAGGTAAGCTAGATACACAATAAGATAACCTATGCTCACCTTCTTGTAGCTTGGCACAGAGCAGTCAAGCTTATCTAAAGAGGCAATGTGTAATGTATTTGTCAAACACCCACACACACACACACACAGTAACACAATGAATACACCACAAAAATACTACACACAGATTTAGAAAAAGAGAGAATATTTATCTGAGCAAAATGAGACCAAAATGACAAACATCCAATCAGTAGAAGTCGAGATAATTAATTTTCAAAGATTAAATGCAAAAACAGTGTTTAGAAGTCACTAGCAGTCAAAAGGGTAATTGAGATTGCGAGGGACCAATGCAAATCCAAAATTCTGGCTTGATGGAGGACTGGCTGGCTACAGGACCAACGCAGGGCCCACTGAGGAAGTACTTTGGCTGAAACAAAGCGTTGATGCTGAGGGTATGATGCGTCAATCTTTTCCACGCAGTCAGGTCACTGCGTCGTTGTTGACCTTCACTGAGGTGAAGGCAATGTGTCGTCTTTGAGCTATGCAGAGCGCCATCCTTGGGCAATGCAGACTGTAGAACAGCCGCTCCGTTGGCGTCGAAAGGCGATGCATTGGTTCCGACAGCCGCAGTGGTGATGATGCATCGGTTTGGTAGAAAACAGCTGCAGAATCCACTTCTGAGGCCCAGAATTTGGAGAGGGCACCTCAGGTTAGGTTAGGATTCACAGAAGGCAGAGTCAAACAGCACCACCAAAATTGAAGGAAGTCTTTTGTGTCACTGAGACGTCAGAAAGCAGGAGGCAAGTCTTCAAGCCCTTGGAGATCACTTGGAGGGACCGCATTTAGCTCTCCTTCAGAAGAGTCAGGGAGCAGCAGGCAGCAGGGTAAGAAGCAGCAAAGCAGTCTTTCCAGAAAAGCAGTCCAGTTGAGTCCTTTAAGCAACACAGCAGTCATTCTGACAGAGGTTCAGTTAAAGATCCAGAAGTTTCTGATTTCAGGGGGTCAAAGTCCCAGTACTTATACCAAAAAGTGCCTTTGATGTAGGGGGTGACTTCAACGTAGCTCTCTGAGGTGCAAAAGGCTCCCTTTCAACCCAGTCCTGTCTGCCAGGCTATCTGGGGGGGGGGGGTAAATCAGCACTTTGTGTGTGGACAGGACACTACCTATTGAAGTGTAATTGTCAGCCCCTACCATTCCTCCCTGCCCAGGAAGACCCATCAGAATGCAGATAAGTGCTCAGAATGCAGATGAGCCTCACCTTCCTGTGTTTGTGGCTTTCTAAAGGGGATGCACAAAGTATAGCTGTCACCCAACCCAGACATGTATTGGAGACCGGCTGCAAAGCACGCAGAGTTATAATCGCAGAGAAATGCCCACTTTCTAATAGTGGCATTTCTAAAACAGTAATGTTAAATCCAACTTTACCAGTAAGGAGGATTTGTCAATACCATTCCAAGCATAGGAAACATGGAAAAGCTACTCCTCTCTGATCAGGAATTACAGCTTAAAATTAAAAGTGTATTAAGGAATTCCCAATACTAACCTATAAGAGGAGTAGGACTCACAGTAGTGAAAAACGAAATAGGCTGTTTGCCACTACTGGGACATGCAAAACATCATAGTGCATGTCCTACCTTTCATTTCCATATCACCCTGCCCTTAGGGCTACCAGGACCTGCCATAGGCGAGTAGTTTTAAATGCCAAGTCGAAGTGGCCATAAACTGCACACACAGGCACTGCAGTGACAGGCCTGAGATAAGTTTGAAAGGCTGCTTAGGTGGGTGGCACAATCAGTGCTGCAGGTCCATTAGTAGCATTTTAAGTACAGGCCCTGGGTATATGAAATACCACTTTACAAGGAACTTACAAGTAAATCAAATCTGAAAAACAGGTGTAAACCAATTATACTATGCTTAGAGGAGAGAGCACATGCACTTTAGCACTGGTCGCAGTGTTAAAGTGCCCAGAGCCCTAAAGCAACTAAAAGAAGGTCAGAAAAAGAGGAGGAGGAAGGCAATAAGTTTATGGTGACCCGTCAGAGAGGACCATTTTCCAACAATGGGTTGCAAGTAGTTCAAAGTAAACATAGATATATCAGAGTGCTTTCTCCTGGGGTGGCTCCATTGTCTTCTTGTCCCTTTCTTAATGGCCTGATGCCAGCTACTAATATAGCACATCATGTTCAAAGTTCTCTCCTTCAGGCGAAGCACCGTCTACAGTTTTTGCTGAAATAATTGCTAATTTACACTTTAGCTTGATTCCCTTGTCCTCCTGCCATCATCACTTACGGGAACCATTTGGAAGCAAAAGAAGCTGTGAATGAGCTTCTTTTTGTGCTGGTCACAAAGGCCCAGAATTACCTCCTTTCTGACCTACATTTGCATTTAGGTAGGAACTAACCATCCTTGCATTTGCTGCATTTGCAGCAATGCTTCTCCAGCATCAATATTGTCAGTCAACAGCACAGAGAACTTTAAACAAATTTTGAGAGCGTTGCTAAAAATACAAACCAATATGCAAAACCAGGAGATTTTGTGACCCTCAGATTAAGAGGTAGAATACTTTTGGACATTTTTTATTTGAATGTTTCAGTTGGGCTCCTACTTTTTCTTTCATAATAATTAAGTAGAGATCACTTGCAGAAGTATTATAGATATTTAAAACTTTTACATAAGGAATGTTCTAGATATTAATACTATTGAAAATAGTGGGTTGCTCCACAAAACCTTATATTTAGTTTACTGAGAAAATGAATTTACTCATCTGTAATTTTGATAAGTCATTGAACAATGATCGGAATCAATGGAAAATGCGCTATTAAATATTGTGCCCCATTCAAAGGAATTTTGTAATTGGCTGTGTTTAATACAGACAAAACATTTAGAAGAAATGCTCAAGCTCAGCTTTGAAAATTGAGAACATATCCCATATTTACAGCAAGATCTTTGCTTTCCATGCCTTATCTAAAGCAGGGACTAAAGAGAATCTATTATGCTTTCTTTACAGATGTGTTTAACTTTGTTTAGTAAAATTCCATTATGATGTGAAGCATAAATGATGTCAGAGTTGTAGAAGGTGTTGTGTCTTGCAATATTGTATGACGGAACCCTTTTGTCTCCTAACGCACTCCGCAGAGATCTGACATAGGTGTCAGAGTGCATCGCCATGAAAACTTGCTTTATAGTGTTGAGTTCGCAGTTACGCGCTTGGTGTGAAAGAAGTCATTCTTTGTAGCGTCTTCCCCGGTCTGGGTGCCAGCCAATGTCTACACCACACACAGGGCTTAGTACTGTGTTTTAAAAAATATTTTAAATAAGGAATTTTCTAGATATTAATACCATATGAAAATCAGTGGGTTGCTCCATAAAACCTTATATTTAGTTAGCTGAGAAAATTAATGTACTCATCTGTAATTTTGATATCAGTCATTGAACAATGATCTGAATCAATGGGAAATACTGCTATTACATATTGTAGCACATGCCCCGTTCTGCAGCGGAACAGGATGGACCCAATGATGAAGCATGCCACCAAGTGGTAACCCTGGTGGGTGAGGGCTTTACAACAAACTGTATGTTTATTTCCTAAATTAGAGATAGACGTTTCAGAATTACTGGGTGCTTGTTTTGTACGTAATGTGAAAATGTATCTATACTTTAAGAATGGGTGTATTATAATACTTGAGAGTGGATTCTACCTTGATACAATCCTTTTTAACTTTAGATTATTTAGATAATCGTTTTCCAATTTTAATTTGACCTCCATATTATTTAGCATTATATTTAAATAAATACGAAGTACATCTTCTGTAGCTAATTTAAGGAATTGTAATTTAGCTTTGATCAATTCATCAAAACAGGCTTTATAATGAGAAGTAAATTATAAATACTCTTATTTCCTAATATTATTCATATGGTCTTAGCCCTTTTGCTTTTAATGTTTGTAATTTTTGATATGTCGTTGATAATAAAATATCTGCAATAACTTTGAATGGTGCCAAACGATCTATATAGACATGTCATTCATACAGTTTAATTGAAAAACAAAATTAGTGAAACTCTCAAAAGCCTATGTGAATGAAATATCTAATAAATGAGAATTGTTGAATCTCCATCTTCTATTACCTATAGAGACAGATAAGAGATCCAAGTCTAGAATAACAGGTGCATGATCAAATATTAATAAAGTACCAATTTCAGCATTAAGAATGTGTTGTGATAAAGCCTTAAATGTGAATAAATGATCAATCCTAGATTGATAGCAATGAGTTGGGGAGAAAAAGGTATATTCTCTCAGAAAAGGCTTACAAAGCCTTCAAGCATCCACCAGAGATCTTTGCTGTGTATTGAAAGCAAACTGTTTTTGCCTAACAGATGGAACATAGTTAAATTTAGAAATCCTATCTTAAAATGGATTTCAAACCAGATTGCAGTCATCTCCAAAATGTAGGTAATCTTCTTAAATAGTCATTAATATTTTAGTTTTAACATGAACCCATCTGCTATTACTATCAGATTCTTGAGAAATCAATTTGATGTCCAAGGAACTATTACTAGGCCCAGGCAGAAAATGTAATTATGCTTGCAGAGTTCATGAAATTTGGCGACTCCACGTTACTCTTCTAATGCAGAGTTACAGACAAATTTCGCCAATTGCCACATGGTGGAACTTTTTCTCCAGCCGAGCTCCGGTAATGCAAGCTGGCGAGCATGATTAGGCATACCCTAGTGTGATTACCCATTGCTAAGAGGACTTCTGGATAGATTTTCTAATGCTGGTGGTTGCTGAGTGTGCGCAGTCAGAGGGCTGCTTCTTTAGTAGATTTTCTGCTTGAGCAGCAGCAAAATCAATCAAGTGCCTGCACGCTCTTGCACTCTGAGTGGTGCCGCTCGAGCTGATTTTTCAGAGCGGATGGTGGGAAATCGCAGAGCATCCTGCATTTTCCACCCATTGGTGGAATCTTGTGGAGTTTGTTTTTGTAACTCTGTGGAATTCCACTGAGAGAAATTCTGCAAGTTCTGACCACTCCCACTTAGTACATAAAATCATCATGTCATTCGTTTTCCCTGAACCTGCTGAAAAGAAAACATTTCCTCTCAGGCCTCTTTTAAGTTTCGTAACTAATGTGTGTTTAGTGCACAAGTAGAATATCAACTTAGATAAATGAGATAGAACTCTGTCTTTTGATGGGAGAACCCACCCCCTTAACATTCAAAGCAATTTCTTTTAAAACCATTAATTGCCATGTTTACAGACTTGGATATTCTACACATGGAGAAAATACAATTCATGATGATATAAATGTAAAATGTTAAAAATATTGACTTGACATAAACATGAAAAAAATTATAAGAAACATGCTAAAGATGAAAGGGTGAAATTGAGAGTAAGACAGTTCGAGGACAGGAGAACAAAAGGAGAACAAAAGAAAAGAAATAGAAAGAAATAATATAACAAGAGAGACATACTTAGATAAAAAGCACAAATAGTTGAGGGTGAGACCACATGACAAAACAACATGCCTGGATTCCAGGCCAAGTTTTAGAGGAATGTCAAACAACAGGGATGGGTATTGACAAACCTTAGTGGTTTTGACACTAACACCTAAAGAAAAACAAAAGAAGACAAATGGGGGTTATTATATCCCCTGGACATGCAAAGCTATTAATATGAACTAATATAAAAAGAAAGAAATATGAAATGTCTTGAAAAATAAATTAAGTAGCATTAATAATTTGTCAGATAGGAGTTAGAAGACTCTGATGTGTTCATCTCTTCCTACCTGCAGCTATCGAAGAACTTCCTCGGGCAGCTGAATCCTTGTATGTTGTAATTTTATTGTTATATGTGACCTTAAAGAGACAGTGATGAAAAGTCCATATTTATCATTGAGATTAGAAAGTGCTGGTCGCATTTCCAAACCAATTCATTTCTGCCTCCTGTTCTCTGTGGACTTTGCAAGATTCTGAGAAAAGAATACATTATTTCCTGACCAAGAAACACAACCTTTACTATTCACTGCTTTAAGAACTTTAAGTAAGTGAGTGTTCTCCAGAACAAGAATGATGACACCTCTGGGTTTTTGTGATGCAGTTGAAAGACAAGGATTGTGACCAAATCTAGATCTCTTTGGATGTTTACTGAGATAGACTGTGGTATTTCTAATAATTTTGGTATGAAGGATTTAAAGACGGAAGTAGGGTCAGAGACTTCCGAGCACCCTTCCACAGACCATATATGTGAAGATTGTTTCTTCTACATTAATTTTCAAGGTCTTCAGCCTGTTTTTTCAGCAGTGAAACTTACAAGTTGTTCCACAACAGTGGCTCTATTTACCACAAGAGTCCATTTTTCACTGAGGCGTTGTTTGGTTCCTCAATCTAGGTTTTAAATGTTTAAATGCCCTAATTTCTTCCAGTATCAATTTCATTTAATTGGGGGTAGGAGATTTTACTGCAGAAAGAGTGTCTTTCTTTGCTCTATTATTTGTTGGATTACTAAAAGCGTTGATACTCCAAATTGATATTGGTACAGAGATTTCCTGGTGAGTAAATGATGAGTCTTCAATATTGTTTAATATAGACATTAAGCAAAAGGAGTCAGAATGCAAAGCCTTCATAGAATAAGACTCTGAGGGAGAGGTGAGTGACCTCAAGTGTCTCGTTCTAACCATTTAAACAGAAGAAGGTATTGCGCAAGACTCTTAGAGTTGAATTGTGACACTGATTTCTGAAATTCAATTGTTTCAATAAAATATACTAACATTTGTGTGACCAACAACGTATGAGTATGCCAGAGCAGCAAGAATAAGTGATGGCTAGTAATAGTAGTAGCTTGTCAAGAACATGGATGCGTGCCCCTCTGTGATATTACATCAAATCATGGATATAGTAAATCCAGTGATTAACCACATTGTGAACTCTTCTCTTGGCTCTGGCACGGTGCCTGACGAGTGGAAACTCGCCATAGTGAAGCCACTAAAGAAAAAACAAAATGTGGACTCATCCAACTTTTCCAATCTTCGGCCAATATCCCTGCTGCCAATTTTGGGTAAAATAACTGAAAAAATGGTCTATAAGGAGCTCTCAAACTTCTTTGAAACCTCTCAGACCTTCCACCCTCACCAGTCAGGTTTCCGCCCCAAACACTCCACAGAATCTGCACTGCTAGAGATAACAGACATTCTGAAATTCATCACAGATAATGGCAGGAAGGCAGTGCTGATTCTGCTTGATTTGTCTGCCGCCTTTGATACCATCTCACACGTCATACTTTTGGCCAGACTAAAATCTTGCGGCATTTCTGACACTGCACTGGCCTGGATCAAGTCCTTCCTGACCAACCAGAGGCAAGCGGTCTCTCTCGGCCCCTTCCTGTCCTCAGAACGCACCATTACTGCAGGAGTCCCACAGGGCTCCTCACTCAGTCCACTTCTATTCAACATATACATGGCTCCGCTTATCTCCCTTATTTCATCATTTGGGATTGAGATAACATCTTATGCTGTCGATACGCAGATGATCCTGTTCCTTGATAAAAATTCTACGGACGCAGAAGAAAATTTTAAACTCTGCCTTACGGAGGTCATCAAATGGATGAAAAACAACCACATCCGATGTAATACAGACAAGACAGAAATCCTGTTGATAGGAAAAGACAATCCCTTTCAACCTAAGGCCTGGTGGCCTGAGGATGTAGCAGCCCCCCCATCCACTGTGGAAGTGGCTAAAAATCTGGGAGTGTTGTTCGACTCCTCTCTCTCTTTTAAACCCCATGCACTTAGGGTGGCTGGGACTTGCTTTGGTTTAATTAAAACCTTGAAAAAATTCTTTGATCTTATTCCTCTCTCAGCCAGGAAAACAGTTGCGGCGGCGCTGATACTTTCGCGCCTAGACTATTGTAACAGCCTCCTGGCAGGTGCCAACAAATCAACCCTGAAGAGGCTACAGGTAGTGCAGCATGCAGCAGCCCGATTGGTCTTGAAACTTCCTTGTAGGGCTTCCGCCTCAGCAGCTCTGAAATCTCTTCACTGGCTTCCGCTATACAAGAGAATTTTATTCAAACTCCTTGTTACCACCTTTAGAGCTACTCGCCGACTGGGGCCAGTATATCTTTCATCAAGATTTACACCATATACTACAATGAGGCTACTTAGATCTTCGTCAGCAAACCTCCTCAAACCGCCGGGTTTTAAACTTAAAACGCAGGGAGGGAAATCTGCAGCCGTGTTAGGTGCAAAGGCCTGGAATCTAATGCCAAATAAATTGAAATCTATAGAACCTGAAATGCAGTTTAGGAAGGCCCTAAAGACCTGGATCTTTGGCGCATCAGATGAATTCTGTCAAGCCCTCATCTAGGTTTCTATACTCCACTGCTAAGCTTGTCTCTATCCGTATAGCGCCAGGAGGCTCCTTCCGGAGTGACAGTTTGCGCTTTATAAATACCACATTTCATTTTATTTCATTTCATAAAGGAGAGGCAAACATTATATCATATGCAGCTTGACTTCCTCCTTTCCCCTCAGAAAGAAGTGTTAGTGCATTTGAAATAATTTTAAAACTGCTGCATAATAAATGTGGCAAAATATAAGGCACTACCGAAGAGAATCTGATTCAAAATGGCAGGCACGTTGCTTCTCTTCAGAATGCACTGTGCATTATCATGTTTATCATCAGAGAAGTCCTCTAAAGTCATCATCTGTGCAGAACACAACTTTAAATGATTTGCTGGAATGGAAGAGTCATGAGTGCTGATTTTAAATCAGGTTCCCTCCACAACTGCATGGCCTTTGGACATGGAAGCAGGGCAGCTTCAAACAGCAGCCATCTTATGCCAGTGTCAAGTCATGCCCCAAGTGGAAGCTTCCTTGAAAGTAGAGCTGGTATGCACAACTGATTGTCATTTGGTGGCAAGGGGAAATGCTGTCCAAGGGCAGGCAAGCAATTTCTGTGAACTGAATTTCCATTTTAGGATCAGTGGTTACAAAGCGCTGACAGATTCTTGTGGTAAGGGGGCTATATCGTGAATTACACAGAATTGACTGAAATAATTTAGATACCATTGCCCTTTGATCCCACTTCCAACACAATCTTTTTTAAATGCCTTAATTTATTTAGGTTTATTTGCAATACACTAATGAAGCTAGATACCACTGCTTTAAAGTCTTCAAATGACTGGCACAGCAAAAGTATCTCAAATTAGTCATTCATATATTGAATATTGCATACGCTTAGCATGTCTTTTTGGGTAACAAAAACTGCAAAGGTTTAGCAAAACTCTTATCAAACAGAATTGTGTTTTCCAGTTTTCCAATCAGATGTTATCTATATTAAGCAGTCCAGTGCTGAAGCTGAGATCAGCACCTTAGTCACCAGATTACATCTCCTCCTAATAATGGATGCTTCAATAAAAATACCAAAGTACACACAGAACAGCAGCACCCTGCCGGCGCAGCACTGTCTGTGATGCACATTTGCCTATATTCTAGCATTTAACCATCTAGACTGTACTATCACTGGAGGTCAAGTTCTCGAGCTGCCAATTACACTGGCAGTCTAATGCAGTAATAAATATGCAGCACACGCAGTTGTAAATAGAAAATACCAACATGTTTTTGTCTTCTTATCAAACCCTTTTGCACAGAAATTTGTAATGGCATAGCACATAATAAGTGTAAAATCGTAAGTGGGATGTTTGCTCCGCAGGGCCTGCAGAGAATGTAGCATTTGAAGGCGTACAGAGGCTTCACACATCAGGGGCCAGAACCTACACATCCTACAGATTTAATTTCTTTCCAAAAAACAAAGGAGGATGCAACAGATGGGCTGTTTGATTGTCCTTCCATTGTGTCTTGTTTACATTGTTAATCGCTGGTGAAAACAGGGCTTGTTTTCATGAGGCCTTCTGTGATCACACCAAGCCAGGCCATTGTTACCTAATTTCCCAACAAACAGAACTCTTCTTTAGAAAACATTGTTCTATGCCTCCCTCTATCATTTTAAACATGCATTCTGGCCTGTGTCAGACCCTTGCTCATAGCACCTTTCACATATTTTCACGAAGCCGCAAAATTAATGTTGGACATGAACTGTGAACATATTTGGCCAGCAGAGTAAGTCTCCAGCTTTCAGCTTCAGATTAACGCAGATACTCAGGGCGGGTATAGACAGCGGGAGGGCATCTTGAACTGTGCAGATGGACTCTTGAGAACACTGGACACATCCTCAGTCCACTGCACTCATACGTCAGAAGCCAGTACTGTGCATATTACACAGAAGCCTGCCCCGCCCCAGCTGAGCCATCCCAGCTGCTACCAATGTGAAGTCAACCATGGCGTTTGAGGCAGGTCTCACGGATGCCACATTAGTGATGACATAGAACAAAGGTGATGGGAGGAATGCTTAAAATGAGTCTAACTACTGGCAACTGCTTGGGGTAGCATTTCAAACTATCGTTATTTTCCCTCCCGTGCCACTTCAGTTTGGACCCAGTCATATGCAAATCAGTCTTGACCTTGTTCCAATATGAACAGTCCAGCCCGAACTGCCAAGCCAGGTCCTGCTCGAACGGGAGCACAAGCTGCCCAAAATGGGCTTCTCCCTGACTGAGGTTCACCAGTCAGATGCTGCTTGGTTCCAGGGGCACAGTGAGCACAGGATCCACATCTGGGGACACCCCTGCCATTTATGGCGGTACATCAAACACACTAAAGGTGAGTGGAGGAATGCTTGCCATAAATCTAACATCTGGCAATCACTAGAGGTAGCATTCCAACCCATCATTCTTTTGCCCACTATGTCTCTTCAGGTTTGGGCCCAGCCATATGCAAATTAGTCTTGACCCTGCTCCAATAGTTCTCCACTGGAACATAAGCAACCCCAAACCGGTTTTGCCATGACTGGTGCTCATTAGACAGGTGCAGCTTGGTTCCAGGGTCACAATTAGCATGGCACATAAGTCTAGACACATCCTTGCCACTTCGGGTGGTATATCAAAGGTGATAGGAGGAATGCTTGTAATAAGTCTAACCACGGGCAGTCACTCTGGATAGCATTCCAATCCTTCGTTCTTTTTCCCCAATATGCCACCTCAGTTTGTGATCACTGTCACCTGAGAAAGAGAGCAGAGATCGAAGAGACATACATGCCTAGGCATAACAGACTGTCTGAGTCTACCTAGGACATTTTTGATCGGATCTGCACATTACCACATGTAGGAAGGACCAAAAGATTTGCAGTAACCAAAAATAAGTGCCGGAGGTGCCCAGCGGTAACCACGTGCACAAATTAACCACTGACCATCAGTGGATCTTTTATGTTTTAGGGACTAATAACACCAGATTTGGAATTCCTATGACTCAAAACATCTCTGTATTTTACAAGATTGTAGCAGATAGTGTGAGGAATCTTCCTTGTGCTGTGTATTAGTTTGCACAGAGGTGCTGTCAGGCTATGCTCAGATGGCTACTCATGAGGATCATAGTTGGGAAAAGGCACTGGGTCTGCTGTAGGCATAGGACTACATCTAACTAACGTCATGAGGTGTCTGTATGGGGGTGCAGTGCTCATTGTACGAGGCCAGGCAGAAGGCATCCGAGTAGCTGTGGCACTTTCAATGTGAAGAATCTGCTCTAGGTGCAGATCACTTCTGGACACAGGCTGGGAGTGCTGCGGGAGCATGGGAAGAGGACCTCTCCATGTATGTGGTGAATTAGGCCCCTGCACTGCTTTGTTTTCTGTTTACTAACTGCTCTCAGAAAGTGCATAGCCGACAAATGTCAAAACAAATATAAGGCAGAAATGTTGACATTTGTAGCAACTTCAGAATAGTGAAATAACCGTGAATCAAGCTCTACTTTAGAAAAGGCTAAAAGAGCATCTCTTAATTAGGGATGCCAGAGGCACACTATGTACTTTTCTATTGAAAGGGTAACCTTGTCAGAGTCCAGCCAGCAAGGAGCAAGTGACAACTCTGCTGAAATATAAATGATAGTTGATTTTGGACTGAAGGGTGAAATTTCAATCAATCAACGAATTAAGGGACCTATTAGCAATAACCGGCGATAATTATCGCTAAGCGCAGTTAGCGCTTGGATCATTATCGCCGGCTATCGCAGGTTTCTATCGCGGAGATAGCGTGCTATCAGCAACGCTTATCTCCAAAGCAATAGAAACCCTGGAGAACAGTGTGAATATCGCTTGAAAACAAGCGATATGCACACTGTGACCAGTGTTAGCTAGGTGATAGGGCGAGGGGGATTTAGCCATGTAATCCACCTCCCATTGGATTACATGGCTAAGTCAGGTCTGGACCAGGCGTTGACAAACCAGCGCTAAACGTGTTTAGCGCTGGTTCGTTAATCACCTCCCCTGCCTCGCTAATAGGTGATAGCGAGCTTAGCGACTGTTTCCAGTCGCTTTTAGGTTGGGAACGCCTACTTTGCATGCCATTAGCGATAAATATCGCAGGCATGCAAAGCGACACCCAACCCGGTCGCTATCGCCTAGAAGCTGTCGCTAACAGCAGTTAGCGACAGCTTGCTAATAGGGCGTTAGAATTATCGCCGCTTTAGCGGGAAAAAGTCCCACTAAAGCGGCGATAGAGCCCTTGATAATATGCCCCTAAGTTATCAGCTCTTCCTTTGAGAAAGTCAGTCAAACTCTCGGCGCTCCTATTGATTAGCCAGGACCTAAGTGATTGAGTAATGAAATAATTTTGCCACGACATGCTGTCCAGAATCCAGTTTAATTTTGTAATGAATAATTTTGCAAAATATTTTGGGATCCTAATTGTGCATGTACTATATGGTGCTTTTATGTAGGAAGTTATCATTGCAGATTAATGAGTGTGGTAGTCATTGTGTTGCGCCATGTAGTTTCGCTTTCAGTAGTCAGTAGCTACTGGAAAGAGGTTCTTGTGAAATGATTTGCTAAAACCACGAACAAAATTCATGCAAAATTCTAAATGATTTGGGGGTCTGTTGGCATGTTATGCTTTTCCCAAATTTTGCTCCCAAGGATCTTGTGTTGTTTCATACAATATATTTGAGAAGGGCAAGGGTATGGAAGTGCGGGCTTTCTCAATGGACCAGTG
Organism: Calotriton arnoldi; assembly: GCA_963921515.1. Taxonomy (NCBI): domain Eukaryota; kingdom Metazoa; phylum Chordata; class Amphibia; order Caudata; family Salamandridae; genus Calotriton; species Calotriton arnoldi. The sequence continues at coordinate 1,334,507 of CAWUFW010002427.1, read as the reverse complement.
CATCTCAGGTGCCCTTGCTCATAGAATGCATTTTCAGCTGGTCCACTGAGCCTTTCATACTCCCAAGGTAGATAAAAAGAGTACTATTGAGCTTGTCACAATAATATATATAGTGCAATAATACAAAAATATAGTGCAATGAGACTTGTTGGGATATAGGTGTACTCTAACAAATAACTTGTTATATTATGTTGTATGTTAATCTAATGCACTGTCAGAGAAGGCTGGCCTCTGCAGGTCAATGGGTGCCTTTACCGTCTGCCAAATACTCGTTTCCAGGAATCTGAACAAAGCAAGGTTTTGGGTTACCCCCCCCACACACACACACACACACACACACACACACACACCCCTTTCAGCCATCGGTTATTTGATGTGCCTTTCACAGTTTTGATTAGCCCAGAGAAGTATTCCATTGGATCACATTTTGCAGTGACGTTTGGACGTTGATGGCAGTCTTCTTTGTGATGAAATCTGTTCTTAACAGTTGTGTGTGGGTGCCATGCTAGGACCCGCGCTCCTCCTCACAGCTCTGTGTGAGGGTGGCCCGCTCTACACAGGTGGTGCGAGTGTTGCACATAGAGGTGAACCTGAATCAGCGTTTATTGCACAATACAGGTAGTGGCACACAGGTTCCACTACATTACTATGACTGTGAGACTGTCTGATTAAGAGAGGTAATCGATCTCCTCTGTCTTTGTGAGCTAAGTATCCCTTTACAGTGGGGTGCAATGCAGGCCTGGGCAGCAGGAGGAGGAAGTACAGTCACAGATATCCATTGCTTACCACATTGCATTGCTGAATTTAATAAAAGAGGCTCTGCCTCTAGTTGGAGACAGGGATGAGAGCCAGTACTAGGGCCTCAAGAATGTGTGTTGAAACCTGGGGCACACAGTCCTAAGCAAGAGCAACAACCCTAATGCTGTACAGTGAGATGATGGCATGATGCAACAGGTACTGACAAAGTTCTGCCTGCTCCTCTGGGGCACAGATATCAACCATGTGGATTAAAAAGGCACTTCCCTCCTTCTATGAGTGTGCTGCTGTCTGAGTCTGGGGCCATTAGCTCTTACTCCACAAAACATAGTAGTCTTTTCTGAGGGTTAGAACACGAGTCCTGTGCTCACTGCTCGATACCCGCATAGACCGCCGTGCCCAAGCACTGCAGAGTTCACCTCGAGTTCATTGCTTCTAGCTGCGGGAATGGAGCCACCCAGTGGAGCTTTTGGAGGTACTGCAGGGTTGCAGAGAGTTGGCACCTAAACTACATTTCAGTCTGTGACACAACTGTTAGGTTCATTCACAGTTCACTCTAGTGTCAGCTGTGACAATGGCACGCTGTGCACCCAGATGTCGTGTAACCCGTTACCGCACCCGTAGCCTGAATTTCGCTTAAGAGATGCCCTTTGACTTGCCAGGTTTCAGATAATGTAAATAGTGTCATATTGGGGCATTCTTGGAACGTTTGTGCTCTATCCTGCATAACAGTTATTTTGGCCTCATTGAAGTAATTATTGATCTCTTATAGGCACTCTTGGCTCAGGGGTTCCTTTATCTGGCGTAATTCTTGCGCTGACAGATTAGTAATTCTTTATACATTTTTGCCGTTCTTGGCATAATGGTGCCAAGCCCTGGCATAATGCCTGTACTTGTATAATAGTGATCATGCTTGGCAATTTAATCACATCATTAATGCTGTGTGAGACCACCCCTTGAGGCAACACCCACATTGATGCATGCACCCACTGTTTCTTGCACTCATTCATCCATCCACTCACTTATCTGTTAATACCCATTGCGCTCACTCATATTTTCAACTGTGGATTCAGTCTCATATTCACTCATGCACTCATCCACACTTTTGAAATGCAAACTACCTAATCGGCAAAGAAGCACTTTCAATTATGAAATAATTAGGCATATTGTATTAATTCTTTTAGGTGGTGGTAGCATCCTGCAGGGCAAGACAGCCTCCTAATTTAAATACTTTATTTTTATGTGTATTGTTCCATGCCTTGTAAGGGAGCACATGACTACACCGCATTTTCTTAAATTAAGTGCCATTTACTTTGCTTAGACTTCCTTTGCCCTGGTGGCCATCTGTTTACTATGGCCATAGCAAGCCGACTGCAATCTGCTGATCTAGTGATATATATATATATATGTATTATCTACTGGCGGTCGCCAGTAGATAGTTATAGTTAGGACCTATTTTCCATAGGAAATCTGCAACATTCTATTTGAAATAACTCTTTTGTCGGTTGACGAATCTTCGCGAAATTTTCAAACTTTATGGCCTGCTCCGGTCCCCTCCTACCCTGAAAGTTTCGGGGTGATTCGTCAAGCGGGGGCCGAGAAAAAAGGGGGGTCCCAAAACGTGTTTTCCCATTCATTTTCCCATAGGAAACTTTAGCCACGGCTACAGCCCGAACTGCTGAACGGAATTACACAAAATTTGGCAAAGAGGTAGTTCTTGGTTCAGAAAGAACCCTTTTTTTTAAATGGTGTAAATCCGTTCAGTAGTTGCTGAGAAAATCAAAAGTAAAAACACATATATATCTGGGCGGAGCTTAACCACACATGTCATCGTGAGATCTGATTGGCTGTCAGCACTTCATCCTGGAATTGCTGGCAGCCATCTTGGGACCAATATAAATGATAGTACCCCATTGAAATGCATTGTAGTGAATCGAAGATTTTGAGGGTTACCAAAAGGAGAACTATAAAGGGTGATAACAGACGTTAGTTACATTAGAATTCATTTGTTGATGGTACCATACTAATTTCAGGAATTGTGGTGTGTTCTAAGGTGATTTTACCCTGTGAAAAACCTTCTGCTGGGATATCATGAATCATGTTTGAGAGAAAACTATTTTCACATGCTTGTCCCATACAGTTTTGGAAGGTGCTCCAGAAGCTAAAATGAGAGCATATTTTCTGTAAATTCACATTATCTTTCTCAGTCATGTGAGAATGAAGTATGACATTCTCAGTAAAACATGTACATCCAACAAGGGCAGAGACTGTCAGTTGATTCCTTTGTGTTCTACTGCAGCTTCCCAGAGTATTCTAAAGAACAACTAGAGCGCTAACAGTCTTACTTATGACAAAAGTATGGCACACCTGAAGCCATCTTGATTGGAATAAACTGGTAACACTTAAAACATTTAATTTAAAAAGGAACAAAATGAGGGGGTTCATTTTGCCATAGAAATTATGGTTAGTGCTGTAGAAAGAAAAATTAGGACATGTTTTAAGTGAGATCTCAAATATCTTCCTGTTATATTTCAACAGGAGCAGCCTGTCAGTTGATGCCTTTGTGTTCTACTGCAGCTTCCCAGAGTGTTCTAAAGAACAACGAGAGCGCTAACAGTCTTACTTATGACAAAAGTATGGCACACCTGAAGCCATCTTGATTGGAATAAACTGGTAACACTTAAAACATTTAATTTAAAAAGGAACAAAATGAGGGGGTTCATTTTGCCATAGAAATTATGGTTAGTGCTGTAGAAAGAAAAATTAGGACATGTTTTAAGTGAGATCTCAAATATCTTCCTGTTATATTTCAACAGGAGCAGCCTGTCAGTTGATGCCTTTGTGTTCTACTGCAGCTTCCCAGAGTGTTCTAAAGAACAACTAGAGTGCTAACAGCCTTACTTATGACAAAAGTTTGACACACCTGAAGCCATCTTGATTGGAATAAACTGGTAACACTTAAAACATTTAATTTAAAAAGGAACAAAATGAGGGGGTTCATTTTGCCATAGAAATTATGGTTAGTGCTGCAAAAAGAAAATTTAGGGCATGTTTTAAGTGAGATCTCAAATCCTCTTCTATTTCATTAGAAAATTCTGACATGCAGACTGAAACAATCACTTTCAATACCAGCAGTAGACTTCCAGTTAACTCCTTGGTGAGCAGTAGCTTTACTACAGTGATCTAATCAACAACTAGAGTGCTAACATTCTGAATTTATGGCAAATGTGTGACACATCTGAATGCCTTCTTGATGGAATCAAAGTAAAAAACTGAAAGCATTTCCTACTGAGGAGACTGTAGTAAATGAGGAAATTAGGAAACTTCATAACAAATAAGTCTCCCAAGATGGCCACCAGAGAAAAAAGAGCCCAAATGTAGCACAAATATCACCCAGAGGTAGCCCACGTATAGCCCAATGACAGGTGTGTGCAAAACACTTTTTATTTTTAGTTTTTTTGCAGTTTTATATAGTGGAGACTGGTCAGGTATTGGAGTGCTTTACATGAGCATTGGTTACATCACACAAGGACAAATTCATGTTGGTTGACCCCTACACTACCCAAACACCACTGCACTACCCTAAACCCTAAAACACTACCCCCAGCACGACCCCCTTCACTACCCAAACACAACTGCACTACCCTAAACTCAAAAACACTACCCCCAGCACGACCCCTACACTACCCAAACACCACTGCACTACCCTAAACCCTAAATCTACCCCCTACACTACACAAATACCACTGCACTACCCTAAACCCTAAAACACTAGAACCCAGCACGACCCCTACAGTACACAAACACCACTGCACTACCCTAAACCCTAAAACACTACCCCTACACTACACAAACACCATTGCACTACCCTAAACCCTAAAACACTACCCCAGCACGACCCCCTACACTACCCAAACACCACTGCACTACCCTAAACCCTAAAACACTACCCCCAGCACGACTCCTTACACTACACAAACATCACTGGACTACCCTAAACCCTAAAACACTACCTCCAGCACGACTCCCTACACTACCTAAACACCACTGCACTACACTAAACCCTAAATCTACCCCCAGCATGACCTCCCACACTACACAAACACCACTGCACTACCCTAAACCCTAAAACACTACTCCCAGCACGACCCCCTACACTACCCAAACACCACTGCACTACCCTAAACCCTAAAACACTAACCCCAGCATGACCCCCTACACTATCCAAACACCACTGAACTACCCTATACCCTAAATCACGACCCCGTACACTACACAAACACAACTGCACTACCCTAAACCCTAAAACACTACCCACAGCATGACCCCCTATACTACACAAACACCACTGCACTACCCTAAACCCCCTACACTATACAAACACCACTGCATTACTCTAAACCCTAAAACACTACCCCCAGCATGAACCCCTACACTACCCAAACACCACTGCACTACCCTAAACCTTAAAACACTACCCCCAGCACTACCCCCTACACTACACAAACACCACTGCACTACCCTAAACCCTAAAACACTACCCCAGCACTACCCCCTACACTACCCAAACACAACTGCACTAACATAAACCCTAAAACACTACCCCCAGCACAACCCCCTACACTACACAAACACCACTGCACTACCCTAAACCCTAAAACACTACCCCCAGCACGACTCCCTACACTACCCAAACACCACTGCACTACCCTAAACCCTAAATCTACCCCCAGCACGACCCCCTACACTACCCAAACACCACTGCACTACCCTAAACCATAAAACACTACCCCAGCATGACCCCCTACACTACACAAACACCACTGCACTACCCTAAACCCTAAAACACTAACCCAGCACGACCCCCTACACTACCCATACACCACTGCACTACCCTAAAGCCTAAAACACTACCCCCAGCACGACCCCCTACACTACTGCACTACCCTAAACCCTAAAACACTACCCCCAGCACGACCCCCTACACTACCCAAACACCACTGCACTACCCTAAACCTTAAAACACTACCCCCAGCACGACTCCCTACACCACCCAAACACCACTGCACTACCCTAAACCCTAGAAAAGAAACCCCCACCCCATGCCCAATCCCCCTTACCTCTCACTGCTCATGGTTCCTCTCTCCTCGTGGTTCCTGCTTCACGTCGTCTCTGAGGGGCGGTGCACGTCATTGTGAGGAAACGGAACAGCCTCTGTTTCCTTACAATGACATGGATCGTCTACATGTTTTTTAGAACGCATGGTCATTTACCATACATACCTTTACAACAAAATTTGTTGTAAAGGCATGCGTGGTAAATGACCATGCGTTCTAAAAAAATGCGTAGTAATGACTTCGTGATGTACAACGCATGCGTGGTAATGCATGCGTTGTAATGGTATCGCAAAGTAAAAAGTCGTTGTAACGGCTGTTTACCGATCGAAGCTGGCCTCTGTTCTTCAGTGAGACGTTTATTTGATTAATTAGGAGGAAGGAATGTGTTTTTTTACCGAAAAGTGCATTCCCGGCTGTTGTATTGTGAAAGTGTCCGCGTGGCCTGGTTTCACTTCCGGTGAGAGAGTGGAAGAGTCTGTTTGGATCTAAAGGAGTTCTGTTGTTGGACGGGGCCGGCGTGACATGTCATCAGAAAACATAGCTAATGGAAAGCGTCCTCCCTGAAGTGTGGAGAAGTGCCATGAGAGGTCAACGAGTGTGCGTCTCACCGCAGTATGACCGTACCGCGTGACCCATGTGCCACCTCCAGGGTACGGGAGGCAGAAGCGGCATCGCAAGGTCCTCTTGAAGACCGTTGTAGCACTAATTCTACATTTTGGTACTAGGGCATTTTAACTTTGTTGTTCCTGCCAGATACAAAGAGAAGATCCTGTGTTATTCAGTGCCCTCGTTACCTTTTTTGTGGGTTGTGGTGCTTGTCACTTCGCTGCCCCGCCGGTGCACACGACTGGGCACCCCACCTCGTGTGCCATCTGCAGGGCCTCTGCCCTCGGATCACTGGTTTCGGTTTCTGGAGTGGCAACATAAACAGTTGCTCCCAAAGGACTAGCCTGAACACCTAGGTGAATATCCCCTGCACCAGCATTCCACGGAAATTCTTTCCTAGCTCTCCCACGTCAACGAGCACTGCTCTGCTCGCGACACCGTATGACGTCATCGGAGCCATAAGAGGACCTCGTCGGCGTGCTGACGTCAGTTCCACCCATTTTTTCCGTGGCACCGAGGCAAACAGGGGACCGAGACATTTTCACATGTATACATAGTATAATAAATATATATATATTCACTGAAAAAACCATAGGTTTCAGGCACGTTATAGTTAGAAATTAGCATTTAAAAACCTTAGAAATTCACTGAAAAAACCATAGGTTTCAGGCACGTTATAGTTAGAAATTAGCATTTAAAAAACCTTAGAAATTCACTGAAAAAACCATAGGTTTCAGGGGCGTTATAGTTAGTTGGACATTTCACTCGTACAAAACCATAGAAATTCCCCGTTATAGTTAGTTCAGCTAACTATAACTCGCGCGCCCGCAATGCACTGCTGATGACGTCACATATTACATCACTCATGACATGGTCAGTGACATCACTCATGACATCACTGATGACATCTCAAATGACATCACTGATGACATCATCCAGTGAATGTGTGTTTTTCTGAAAATTAAATATGTTTTATATATGTATATCTCAAGGTCGATGGAAGAATAAATGGGTATATAAGTGTCTAAATGGATGATTTTGTTTTGTAAAATTGATTGTATAACTGACTAAGTGTATCTTAGTGAATACATGGGTTAGTGAGTAATGTTTAAATATGAAAATATCTGTATCAGTCTCTCACTTTGTGTATAAGTGGCTGCATGGGTTGGTGAGTAGCTACATGAGTGTCTATATGGGTTATTAGTTGGTTTTTGAGTATCAGTATGAGTGTCTGAGTGTCTGTATGGTTCGGTGGGGGTATTACTTAGTGCATAGATGCATGAATGAGTGACTCACTGTTTGTATGTGTTGAAGACAGCATGTGTGCAGGACTGTATAGGTGGATGAGTATGTGTGTGGGTGTGTTAGTGAGTGAATGACTGTCTCAATAGTGTCTTTATGAGTAACTACATATGTTTTAAACTAGTATATGTGAGTATTGGTGTATATAAGTGAGTATATGTGAGAGTGAGAGATTGGAAGAGTTCCTGTACAAATAAGTAGGTGTTTCTATAAGTGATTGTTTAAGAGAGTAAGTATGTGTAAGTTTCTGTAGAAGTAAGTGTGGTAGTGTGTGTATAACTGTATATGCAAGTAAATGGATGTTTGATACTTTGTTTGCATGTGTGACTATGTGTATGAGTAAATCTATGGATGAGTGGCGGTGTGTAACAGGATGTATAGGTGTATGAGTACATATGATGAGTGAGTACATGTATGAGTGACTGTATAGGGACTGTTGGTGAATGAGTGGATGTGTGTGTAGATCTTGGAATTACTGAATAGGTGTGTTGTAACTGGTATTGGTATGTACATTGTTTTGAAAATGTTAGTTTGTATTTTTGAGTGTGTGTATCAAAGGTTATATTAGGGTGAGAGGAGGTCTGCCACTCTATCACAAGGATGATGTCATCAGTGATGTCATCAGTGATGTCATTTGAGAGGGAAACCTGCTCTCTCTTCCAATATCCAAAGCGATTGCTTTTCCACATGGGGAGCAGCATGTCAGCTGCTCCCCATGTGGAACAGCAATGCCGGCTCCCAAGGGACGTGGGAGCCGGCGGGACTGTGGGGGGATTGGGGACCCCCACAGTCCCCAACGGAGAGGGCCAGCCCCGGGGATGGGGTCCCGGGGCAAGTAGTGGCTCGGGAGGAGGCCACGCGGCCCCCTCCCCAAAAAAAAAAAAAAAACGGAATGGCCGGGGCCTTAAATGGCCAGAGGAGGGGGGCCACGCAGCCCCCCTCCAAAGAATATAAATAAAAACGAGGCCATGCCCCGGGGATGGGGTCCCGGGGCCAATACAGGCCCAGGGAAGGGGGCCACGCGGCCCCCTTCCCGTTTTTTTTTTTTTAAATTAAAAATTAAAAAAAAGGGGTAAGGCCCTGGGGGATGGGGTCCCCAGGGCATAAAAACAGGAAAAAGGAAGGGGGCTACACAGCCCCCTTCAGGGGACAACATTTATTTTAGTTTTTTTAAACGATCGGGCCCGCAGGCCCCGCCCCCTTCCTTCACCACTCTGCAAACGCGCCCCTGGCGCGTTTGCAGAGGGGGAACGAATTCCCCTTGAATACTGGGGGTCCCTGGGGGCCAACTAGCCCACCAGGAACCTCCAGTATGCGCCAGGGGCTGCGTTGCAGAGAGGTGTAGAGAGGCCACACCCTCTTTACACCTCTCTGCAATGCAGCTCTGTGGCGCTTTTGGAGGTCTATGGTGGGCTAGTTGGACTCCGGGGACCCTCAGGATTCAAGGGGACTTAATCCCCCAACTTAAAACGCGCCACGGGGCGGGTTTGCACAGTGGTGAAGGGAGGGGCGGGGCTTCAGGTGACATGTGTGCAAACAGGCCCCGTGGCGCGTTTTAAGATGGGGAATTAAATCCCCTTCAATGCAGAGGGTCCCTGGGGGCCAACTAGCCCAACAGGTACATCCAGAAAGCGCCACAGAGCTGCGTTGCAGAGAGGTGTAAAAGGGGTGTGGCCTCTCTACACGTCTCTGCAACGCAGCCCCTGGCGCATATTGGAGGTTCCTGGTGGGCTAGTTGGCCCCTAGGGACCCTCAGGATTCAAGGGGACTTAATCCCCCAACTTAAAACGCGCCACGGGGCGCGTTTGCACAGATGTCACCTCAGGCCCCGCCCCCTCCCTTCACCATTGTGCAAATATTCTTCTAAAATCATCCGAAATACGAATTCCAATTTACTCACCTGTTATCAGGAGAGACCTCAGTGCTGTATCTTTCAGCCCAGTACTGGTCCTGAAAAGTAATTTTAACCGTACTTACCAGTAACTTGAATTTCCTTCCATAGGCTAACATTGACTGGTTTCACTTGGAAATTCTTCTAAGTGTGGAGTTTTGGAACTTTAAAATATTCCTCTAAAATCAGCCGAAATACGAATTCCGATTTACTCACCTGTTATCAGGAGAGACCTCAGTGCTGCATCTTTCAGCCCAGTACTGGTCCTGAAAAGTAATTTAAACCGTACTTACCGGTAACTTGAATTTCCTTCATAGGCTAACATTGACTGGTTTCACTTGGAAATTCTTCTAAGTGTGGAGTTTTGGAACTTTAAAATATTCCTCTAAAATCAGCCGAAATACGAATTCCGATTTACTCACCTGTTATCAGGAGAGACCTCAGTGCTGCATCTTTCAGCCTAGTACTAATCCTGAAAAGTAATTTTAACCGTACTTACCAGTAACTTGAATTTCCTTCCATAGGATATTATTGCCTGCTTTTTGTTGAAAAAGTTTCTAAGTGTTGATTTTTGGAACATACAAATATTCCTCTAAAAACAGCCGAAATACGAATTCCGATTTACTCACCTGTTATAAGGAGAGACCTCAGTGCTGTATCTTTCAGCCCAGTACTGGTCCTGAAAAGTAATTTTAACCGTACTTACCAGTAACTTGAATTTCCTTCCATAGGCTAACATTGACTGGTTTCACTTGGAAATTCTTCTAAGTGTGAAGTTTTGGAACTTTAAAATATTCCTCTAAAATCATCCGAAATACGAATTCCAATTTACTCACCTGTTATCAGGAGAGACCTTAGTGCTGCATCTTTCAGCCCAGTACTAATCCTGAAAAGTAATTTTAACCGTACTTACCAGTAACTTGAATTTCCTTCCATAGGATATCATTGCCTGCTTTTTGTTGAAAAAGTTTCTAAGTGTTGATTTTTGAAACATACAAATATTCCTCTAAAATCAGCCGAAATACGAATTCCGATTTACTCACCTGTTATAAGGAGAGACCTCAGTGCTGTATCTTTCAGCCCAGTACTGGTCCTGAAAAGTAATTTTAACCGTACTTACCAGTAAATTGAATTTCCTTCCATAGGCTAACATTGACTGGTTTCACTTGGAAATTCTTCTAAGTGTGGAGTTTTGGAACTTTAAAATATTCCTCTAAAATCAGCCGAAATACGAATTCCGATTTACTCACCTGTTATCAGGAGAGACCTCAGTGCTGCATCTTTCAGCCCAGTACTAATCCTGAAAAGTAATTTTAACCGTACTTACCAGTAACTTGAATTTCCTTCCATAGGATATTATTGCCTGCTTTTGTTGAAAAAGTTTCTAAGTGTTGATTTTTGGAACATACAAATATTCCTCTAAAAACAGCCGAAATACGAATTCCGATTTACTCACCTGTTATCAGGAGAGAGCACAGTGCTGCATCTTTCAGCCCAGTACTGGTCCTGAAAAGTAATTTTAACCGTACTTACCGGTAACTTGAATTTCCTTCATAGGCTAACATTGACTGGTTTCACTTGGAAATTCTTCTAAGTGTGGAGTTTTGGAACTTTATAATATTCCTCTAAAATCAACCAAAGTACGAATTCCAATTTACTCACCTGTTATCAGGAGAGAACCCAGTGCTGCATCTTTTAGCCCAGCACTGACCCTGAAAAGTAATTTTAACTGTACTTACCAGTAACTTATATTTTCTTCCATAGGAATCCATTGTCTACTTTTCAGCAGAAAAGTATGTGTCGATTTTCACAAACTACAAATATTCCTAAAAATCGCCTGTATGACTTAAACGCATTCTTTCAACTGTTTACAGGAGATGCACCAGTGCTGGATCCAGGATCCAACACTGAGTAAGAAAAAGTAACGATAACAGTTTTTACCTTCTAAGTGAATTTCCTTCCATAGGATAACATTGGTGATTCTATGAGAAAAAGTTTCTAAGTGTCAACTTTTAAAGTACAATAATATTCCTTAAAAATCACGACTGTAACCAAAACGCTTTTACTCAACTGTTTACAGGAGATGTGCCAGGACTGAATCTAGGATCCAGTCCTGTGGTTAGACAAGTAATCCATAAAGTAACTAATTGCATTTAACTAGAAATTCACATTGAGCTGAATGTTGCATTGTGTTTGAAAATGTGTTGCCCATTGCAACAACTGTAACTACTGTACTTAAAAGTCTATTGCCTATGTGCAAAGTATTTAAACTAAAGTAATTCATTCTGAGAAAGTATTTCTTGTAATGTAATGTATAATGTAATTACAATGTAATTTAAAAATAAAATATGTAAAAAAATTGTTTCTAAAAATGTAGTAAATCAGTATTAAAAAAATGTATATAACAATTAATATTTTTAAAAATTGTCATTTACAAAACCTTTGAAATTCACTAAAAAAACGTAGGTTTCAGACATGTTATAGTTACAAATTAGCATTTAAAAAACCTTTGAAATTCAATGAAAAAACCATAGGTTTCAGGGACGTTATAGTTACAAATTAGCATTTAAAAAACCTTTGAAATTCACTGAAGAAACCATAGGTTTTAGGGACAGTTATAGTTACAAATTAGCATTTAAAAAACCTTTGAAATTCACTGAAAAACCATAGGTTTCAGGGACGTTATAGTTACAAATTAGCATTTAAAAAACCTTTGAAATTCACTGAAAAAACCATAGGTTTTAGGGACAGTTATAGTTAGTTGGACATTACACTCGTACAAAACCCGTGAAATTCCCCGTTATAGTTAGTCCAGGTAACTATAACTCGCGCCCCGCAATGCACTGCTGATGACGTCACTTATTACATCACTCATGACATGGTCAGTGACATCACTGATGACATCACTGATGACATCTCAAATGACATCACTGATGACATCATCCAGTGACTGTGTGTTTCTGTAAAGTTTAAATATTTTTAATATATATAGGAAAAGAAGTATTGAAGAATGAGTGGGTGTGTAAGTGTCTGTATGGATGATTTAGTAGGTGTGTGACTGACTGTATAAGTGAGTGATTTAACGTATCTTACTGAATGCATGGGTTAGTGACTAAACTGGGTGAATGTCTGTATCCGTCTGTCTGTTGCTGTGTAAGTGGCTGCATATGTTTGTGAATAGCTACATGAGTGTCTATTTGAGTTATTGAATGCTTGTGTGAGTATCTGTATGGGTGCCTGAGTGTTTGTGTGGGAGGGGTGTGTGCAACTCTGTGCATAGATGTGTGAGTGGGCGATTCACTGGGTGGATAGTTTCAAGAGTGCATCTGTGATAGACTGTATGGGTGGGTAAGTGTGTGTAAGAGTGTGTTAGTGAGTGAATGTATGTCCCAGTGGTACATGTGTGAGTAACTACATATGTGAAAGGCAGTATATATGTGTGTTAGAGTATTTAAATGGCTATAAGTGAGAGTGTGTGATAGTGAGAGTGGCTGTATGGATGCGTGTGTGCTTGTATCAGTTATTGTATAAGAGCGTAAGAATGTGCTAGTATTTGTATGATTAAGTGAGCTGGTGTGTGTATAACTGTATAGGTGAGTAAATGGCAGTGTGTTTAATTATTTGCATGACTGACTAGGTGTGTGAGTACCTCTATGGATGAGTGGCGGTGTTTGAGTGTTTATATAGGAGTAAGAGTGCATATGATAGTCCTGTACTGAGTGACCATAAGTATAAGTGACTGTACGGGTGAGTGAGTGGATGTGTGTGTGTAGACCTAAGAATCAGTGAGTGGGTATGTAGTTATTGGTGTTGGAGTGTCTATGGTTTTGCGAATGGCAGTCTGTAATTTAGAGTGGGTGTATCATAGGTTATATTAGGGTGTGAGGAGGTGCATCAGATTATCACGTGGATGATGTCATCAGTGATGTCATTTGAGATGTCATCAGTGATGTCATCAGTGATGTCACTGACCATGTCATGAGTGATGTAATAAGTGACGTCATCAGCAGTGCATTGCGGGGCGCGAGTTATAGTTACCTGGACTAACTATAACGGGGGAATTTCACGGGTTTTGTACGAGTGTAATGTCCAACTAACTATAACTGTCCCTAAAACCTATGGTTTTTTCAGTGAATTTCAAAGGTTTTTTAAATGCTAATTTGTAACTATAACGTCCCTGAAACCTATGGTTTTTTCAGTGAATATATATATATATATATATATATATATATATAAAAACACTCCCAAGGTCCGGTGCACTCACGGGGTATGTATCGGCTATAAAGCAGACGCGTTTCTGGCTCTTGCCGTCATCAGTGCGGAAAAGCCGTTAATAAAACAAACACAGTCATTAAAACGGTCCTGTCATATGGTTGGTGGATCCTTGGCCAATGAAGGGGCAGCAATGGGGCGTCACTGTCTTAATTATTTATTGCCTAATGCAATTTCTATGGCGCTCCCATCGCTAAAAAAATCAATTGGCAGCCGTAATAACTGTGCCTGTACATTCCCTCGCCTGCCGCTGGATTAAAAACGAAAACACTGTGAGTGTCCCACATATGGTGAAACACTCTAGCTTTGTATAAGCTACGACCTAAATAGGTCAACAGAGTCCATAAGCGGCGGTTCAGACAGCCCAAATTGAATCCAAAGCAGTGTTCCACCTGGGGCTTGCCGAACTCGCGGCGGGTGCAACCGGGAGCGGTGGTGGAAACCGCTTATAAAACAGCAAAAAACAAGGAGTTCATAATACTCCCAAGGTCCGGTGCACTCACGGGGTATGTATCGGCTATAAAACATCCGCAGGCGCGTTTCTGGCTCTTGCCGTCATCAGTGCGGAAAAGCCGTTAATAAAACAAACACAGTCATTAAAACGGTCCTGCCATATGGTTGGTGGATCCTTGGCCAATGAAGGGGCAGCAATGGGGCGTCACTGTCTTAATTATTTATTGCCTAATGCAATTTCTATGGCGCTCCCATCGCTAAAAAAAATCAATTGGCAGCCGTAATAACTGTGCCTGTACATTCCCTCACCTGCCGCTGGATTAAAAACGAAAACAATGTGAGTGTCCCACATATGGTGAAACACTCTAGCTTTGTATAAGCTACAACCTAAATAGGTCAACAGAGTCCGTAAGCGGCGGTTCAGACAGCCCAAATTGAATCCAAAGCAGTGTTCCACCTGGGGCTTGCCGAACTCGCGGGAGCGGTGGTGGAAACCGCTTATAAAACGGCTGCCAATTGATTTTTTTTAGCGATTAGTGATGTCATTTGAGATGTCATCAGTGATGTCATGAGTGATGTCACTGACCATGTCATGAGTGATGTAATATGTGACGTCATCAGCAGTGCATTGCGGGCGCGCGAGTTATAGTTAGCTGAACTAACTATAACGGGGAATTTCTATGGTTTTGTACGAGTGAAATGTCCAACTAACTATAACGCCCCTGAAACCTATGGTTTTTTCAGTGAATTTCTAAGGTTTTTTAAATGCTAATTTCTAATTATAACGTGCCTGAAACCTATGGTTTTTTCAGTGAATTTCTAAGGTTTTTTAAATGCTAATTTCTAACTATAACGTGCCTGAAACCTATGGTTTTTTCAGTGAATATATATATATTTATTATACTATGTATACATGTGAAAATGTCTCGGTCCCCTGTTTGCCTCGGTGCCACGGAAAAAATGGGTGGAACTGATGTCAGCACGCCGACGAGGTCCTCTTGTGGCTCCGATGACATCATACGGTGTCGCGAGCGGAGCCGTGCTCGTTGACGTGGGAGAGCTAGGAAAGAATTTCCGTGGAATGCTGGTGCAGGGGATATTCACCTAAGTGTTGAGGCTAGTCCTTTGGGAGCAACTGTTTATGTTGCCACTCCAGAAACCGAAACCAGTGATCCGAGGGCAGAGGCCCTGCAGATGGCACACGAGGTGGGGTGCCCAGTCGAGTGCACCGGCGGGGCAGCGAAGTGACAAGCACCACAACCCACAAAAAAGGTAACGAGGGCACTGAATAACACAGGATCTTCTCTTTGTATCTGGCAGGAACAACAAAGTTAGAATGCCCTAGTACCAAAATGTAGAATTAGTGCTACAACGGTCTTCAAGAGGACCTGCGATGCCGCTTCTGCCTCCCATACCCTGGAGGCGGCACATGGGTCACGTGGTACGGTCATACTGCGGTGGGACGCACACTCGTTGACCTCTTATGGCACTGCTCCACACTTCAGGGAGGACGCTTTCCATTAGCTATGTTTTCTGATGACTTGTCGCGCTGGCCCCGTCCAACAACAGAACTCCTCTAGATCCAAACAGACTCTTCCACTCTCTCACCGGAAGTGAAACCAGGCCACGCGGACACTTTCACAATACAACAGCCGGGAATGCACTTTTCGGTAAAAACCACATTCCTTCCTCCTAATTAATCAAATAAACGTCTCACTGAAGAACAGGGGCCAGCTTCGATCGGTAAACAGCCGTTACAACGACTTTTTACTTTGCGATACCATTACAACGCATGCATTACCACGC
The DNA here is from genome assembly GCA_963921515.1 of Calotriton arnoldi. NCBI lineage: Eukaryota > Metazoa > Chordata > Amphibia > Caudata > Salamandridae > Calotriton > Calotriton arnoldi. The sequence goes on along the minus strand of CAWUFW010002427.1, from coordinate 1,318,304 downwards.
ATGCGTTGTACATCACGAAGTCATTACTACGCATTTTTAGAACGCATGGTCATTTACCACGCATGCCTTTACAACAACTTTTGTTGTAAAGGTATGTATGGTAAATGACCATGCGTTCTAAAAAACATGTAGATGATCCATGTCGTTGTAAGGAAACAGAGGCTTTTCCGTTTCCGCACAATGACGTGCACCGCCCCTCAGAGATGACGTGAAGCAGGAACCACGAGGAGAGAGGAACCATGAGGAGTGAGAGGTAAGGGGGATTGGGCATGGGGTGGGGTTTTCTTTTCTAGGGTTTAGGGTAGTGCAGTGGTGTTTGAGTGGTGTAGGGGGTCGTGCTGGGGGTAGTGTTTTAGGGTTTAGGGTAGTGCAGTGGTGTTTGGTTAGTGTAGGGGGTCGTGCTGGGGGTAGTGTTTTAGGGTTTAGGGTAGTGCAGTAGTGTAGGGGTCGTGCTGGTGGTAGTGTTTTAGGGTTTAGGGTAGTGCAGTGGTGTATGGGTAGTGTAGGGGGTCATGCTGGGGTAGTGTTTTAGGGTTTAGGGTAGTGCAGTGGTGTTTGAGTAGTATAGGGGTCATGCTGGTGGTAGTGTTTTAGGGTTTAGGGTAGTGCAGTGGTGTTTGTGTAGTGAAGGGGACATGCTGGGGTAGTGTTTTATGGTTTAGGGTAGTGCAGTGGTGTTTGGGTAGTGTAGGGGTCATGCTGGTGGTAGATTTAGGGTTTAGGGAAGTGCAGTGGTGTTTGGGTAGTATAGGGAGTCGTGCTGGGGGTAGTGTTTTAGGGTTTAGGGTAGTGCAGTGGTGTTTGTGTAGTGTAGGGGGTTGTGCTGGGGTAGTGTTTTAGGGTTTATGTTAGTGCAGTGGTGTTTGGGTAGTGTAGGGGGTAGTCCTGGGGTAGTGTTTTAGGGTTTAGGGCAGTGCAGTGGTGTTTGTGTAGTGAAGGGGTCATGCTGTGGGTAGTGTTTTAGGGTTTAGGGTAGTGCAGTCGTGTTTGTGTAGTGTAGGGGTCGTGTTTTAGGGTTTAGGGTAGTGCAGTGGTGTTTTGGTAGTGTAGGGGGTCGTGCTGGGGGTAGTGTTTTAGGGTTTAGGGTAGTGCAGTGGTGTTTGTGTAGTGTGGGAGGTCATGCTGGGGGTATATTTAGGGTTTAGTGTAGTGCAGTGGTGTTTGGGTAGTGTAGGGAGTCATGCTGGGGGTAGTGTTTTAGGGTTTAGGGTAGTGCAGTGGTGTTTGGGTAGTGTAGGGAGTCGTGCTGGTGGTAGTGTTTTAGGGTTTAGGGTAGTGCAGTTATGTTTGGGTAGTGTAGGGTGTCGTGCTGGGGGTAGTGTTTTAGCACTAATTTTTCTTTCTACAGCACTAACCATAATTTCTATGACAAAATGAACCCCCTCATTTGTTCCTTTTTAAATTAAATGTTTTAAGAGTTACCAGTTTATTCCAATCAAGATGGCTTCAGGTGTGCCATAATTTTGTCATAAGTAAGACTGTTAGCGCTCTAGTTGTTCTTTAGAACATTGTGGGAAGCTGCAGTAGAACACAAAGGCATCAACTGACAGGCTGCTCCTGTTGAAATATAACAGGAAGATATTTGAGATCACACTTGAAACATGTCCTAATTTTTCTTTCTACAGCACTAACCATAATTTCTATGGCAAAATGAACCCCCTCATTTTGTTCCTTTTTAAATTAAATGTTTTAAGTGTTACCAGTTTATTCCAATCAAGATGGCTTCAGGTGTGCCATACTTTTGTCATAAGTAAGACTGTTAGCGCTCTAGTTGTTCTTTAGAACACTCTGGGAAGCTGCAGTAGAACACAAAGGCATCAACTGACAGGCTGCTCCTGTTGAATATAACAGGAAGATATTTGAGATCACACTTGAAACGTCCTAATTTTTCTTTCTACAGCACTAACCATAATTTCTATGACAAAATAAACCCCATCATTTTGTTCCTTTTTAAATTAAATGTTTTAAGAGTTACCAGTTTATTCCAATCAAGATGGCTTCAGGTGTGCCATAATTTTGTCATAAGTAAGGCTGCTGTTAGCACTCTAGTTGTTCTTTAGAACACTCTGGGAAGCTGCAGTAGAACACAAAGGAATCAACTGACAGTCTCTGCCCTTGTTGGATGTACATGTTTTACTGAGAATGTCAGACTTCATTCTCACATGACTGAGAAAGATAATGTGAATTTACAGAAAATATGCTCTCATTTTAGCTTCTGGAGCACCTTCCAAAACTGTATGGGACAAGCATGTGAAAATAGTTTTCTCTCAAACATGATTCATGATATCCCAGCAGAAGGTTTTTCACAGGGTAAAATCACCTTAGACCACACCACAATTCCTGAAATTAGTATGGTACCATCAACAAATGAATTCTAATGTAACTAAAGTCTGTTATCACCCTTTATAGTTCTCCTTTTGGTAACCCTCAAAATCTTCGATTCACTACAATGCATTTCAATGGGGTACTATCATTTATATTGGTCCCAAGATGGCTGCCAGCAATTCCAGGATGAAGTGCTGACAGCCAATCAGATCTCACGATGACATGTGTGGTTAGGCTCCACCCAGATATATATGTGTTTTCTTTTTCAAATTTCTCAGGAACTACTGAACGGATTTACACCATTTAACCAAAAGGCACGACTCTGAACCAAGGGCTACCTTTTGCCAAATTTGGTGTAATTCCGTTCAGCAGTTCGGGCTGTAGCTGCGACTAAAGGTTCCTATGGAAAATTGAATGGGGAAAACACGTTTTGGGACCCCTTTTTTCTCGGCCCCCGCTTTACGAATCACCCCGAGACTTTCAGGATAGGAGCGGACCGGAGCACCCCAACAAGTTGGAAAGTTTCGCGAAGATTCGTCAACCGGCGCCAACGTTATTTCAAATAGAATGTTGTGGATTTCCTATGGAAAATAGGTCCTAACTATAACTATCTACTGGCGATCGCCAGTAGATAATATATATATATATGTGATCAAGGGCACTGTGTTGCTCGAAACGCGTCATGGCGGTGGTGCAGGGCGTCCACTAAATAAAGTAAAAATTTGCACCAGTATCGGGTCTGCATTCGTCATCTTTCCGGCAGAAAGCACTTCATGGCGAAGCAAGCTATATATATATATATATATATATTCACTGAAAAAACCATAGGTTTCAGACACGTTATAGTTAGAAATTAGCATTTAAAAAACATTTGAAATTCACTGAAAAAACCATAGGTTTTAGGGACAGTTATAGTTAGTTGGACATTGCACTCGTACAAAACCCATGAAATTCCCCCGTTATAGTTAGTTCAGCTAACTATAACTCGCGCCCGCAATGCACTGCTGATGACGTCACATATTACATCACTCATGACATGGTCAGTGACATCACTGATGACATCTCAAATGACATCACTGATGACATCACTGATGACATCACTGATGACATCATCCAGTGACTGTGTGTTTCTGTAAAGTTTAAATATGTTTAATATATATAGGGAAAGGCGTATTGAAGAATGAGTGGGTGTATAAGTGTCTGAATGGATGATTTAGTAGGTGCGTGACTGACTCTATAAGTGAGTGATTAAACGTATCTTACTGAATGCATGGGTTAGTGACTAAACTGTGTGAATGTCTGTATCCGTCTGTCTGTTGGTGTGTAAGCGGCTGCATGGTTTTGCGAATAGCTACATGAGTGTCTATATGGGTTATTGATTGGTTGTCTGAGTAGCTGTATGGGTGCCTGAGTGTTTGTGTGGGTGGGGTGTGTGTGACTCTGTACATAGATGTGTGAGTGGGTGATTCACTGGGTGCATGGTTTGGAAGAGTGCATCTGTGATGGACTGTATGGGTGGGTGAGTGTGTGTATGGGTGTGTTGGTGAGTGAATGTATATCTCAGTGGTACATGTGTGAGTAACTACATATGTGAAAGGCAGTATATATGTGTGTTGGAGTATATAAATGGCTATAAGTGAGAGTGTGTGATTGTGAGAGTGGCTGTATGGATGAGTGTGTGCTTGTATCAGTGATTGTATAAGAGCGTAAGAATGTGCTAGTATTTGTATGAGTAATTGAGCTGGTGTGTGTATAACTGTATAGGTGAGTAAATGGCAGTGTGATTAATTATTTGCATGACTGACTAGGTGTGAGAGTACCTCTATGGATGAGTGGCGGTGTGTGAGTGTCTATATAGCTGTATGAGTGCATATGATAGTCCTGTACTGAGTGACCATAAGTACGGGTGACTGTACGGGTGAGTGAGTGGATGTGTGTGTAAACCTAAGAATCAGTGAGTGGGTATGTAGTTATTGGTGTTGGAGTGTCTATGGTTTTGAGAATGGCAGTCTGTAATTTAGAGTGGGTGTATCAAAGGTTATATTAGGGTGTGAGAAGATGCATCAAATTATTACATGGATGATGTCATCAGTGATGTAATCAGTGATGTCATTTGAGATGTCATCAGTGATGTCATCAGTGATGTCACTGACCATGTCATGAGTGATGTAATATGTGACGTCATCAGCAGTGCATTGCGGGGCGCGAGTTATAGTTAGCTGAACTAACTATAACGGGGGAATTTCACGGGTTTTGTACGAGTGCAATGTCCAACTAACTATAACTGTCCCTAAAACCTATGGTTTTTTCAGTGAATTTCAAAGGTTTTTTAAATGCTAATTTCTAACTATAACGTGTCTGAAACCTATGGTTTTTTCAGTGAATTTCAAAGGTTTTTAAATGCTAATTTCTAACTATAACTGTTCCTAAAACCTATGGTTTTTTCAGTGATTTTCAAAGGTTTTTTAAATGCTAATTCCTAACTATAACATGTCTGAAACCTATGTTTTTTTCAGTGAATTTCAAAGGTTTTGTAAATGACAATTTTTAAATGTATTAATTGTTATATTTATTTTTGGGATACTGATTTACTACATTTTTTTAAACTATTTATTTTTACATATTTTATTTTTTAAATTACATTGTAATTACATTATACATTACATTACAAAATATACTTTCTCTGAATGAATTACTTTAGTTTAAATACTTTGCAAATAGGCAATAGACTTTTAAGTACAGTAGTTACAGTTGTTGCAATGGGCAACACAATTTCAAACACAATGCAACATTGAGCTCAATGTGAATTTCTAGTTAAATGCAATTAGTTACTTTATGGATTACTTTTCTAACCACAGGACTGGATCCTAGATTCAGTCCTGGGACATCTCCTGTAAACAGTTGAGTAAAAGCGTTTTGGTTACAGTAGTGATTTTTAAGGAATATTATTGTATTTTAAAAGTTGACACTTAGAAACTTTTTCACATAGAATCACCAATGTTATCCTATGAGAGGAAATTCACTTAGCAGGTAAGTAGTGTTATCGTTACTTTTTCTTACTCAGTGTTGGATCCTGGATCCAGCACTGGTGCATCTCCTGTAAACAGTTGAAAGAATGCGTTTAAGTCATACAGGCGATTTTTAAGGAATATTTGTAGTTTGTGAAAATCGACACTTTGAAACTTTTCTGCTGAAAACCAGACAATGGATTCCTATGGAAGGAAATATAAGTTACTGGTAAGTACGGTTAGAATTACTTTTCAGGGTCAGTGCTGGGCTAAAAGATGCAGCACTGGGTTCTCTCCTGATAACAGGTGAGTAAATCGGAATTCGTAGTTCGGTTGATTTTAGAGGAATATTATAAAGTTCCAAAACTCCACACTTGGAAGAATTTCCAAGTGAAACCAGTCAATGTTAGCCTATGGAAGGAAATTCAAGTTGCTGGTTAGTACGGTTAAAATTACTTTTCAGGATCAGTACTGGGCTGAAAGATGCAGCACTGAGGTCTCTCCTGATAACAGGTGAGTAAATCGGAATTCGGATTTCGGCTGATTTTAGAGGAATATTATAAAGTTCCAAAACTGCACACTTAGAAGAATTTCCAAGTGAAACCAGTCAATGTTAGCCTATGGAAGGAAATTCAAGTTACTGGTAAGTACGGTTAGAATTACTTTTCAGGATCAGTACTGGGCTGAAAGATGCAGCACTGAGGTCTCTCCTGATAACAGGTGAGTAAATCGGAATTCGTATTTCGGCTGATTTTAGAGGAATATTTGTATGTTTCAAAAATCGACACTTAGAAACTTTTTCAGCAAAAAGCAGGCAATGATATCCTATGGAAGGAAATTCAAGTTACTGGTAAGTACGGTTAAAATTACTTTTCAGGATCAGTACTGGGCTGAAAGATGCAGCACTGAGGTCTCTCCTGATAACAGGTGAGTAAATCGGAATTCGTAGTTCGGCTGATTTTAGAGGAATATTATAAAGTTCCAAAACTGCACACTTAGAAGAATTTCCAAGTGAAACCAGTCAATGATATCCTATGGAAGGAAATTCAAGTTACTGGTAAGTACGGTTAAAATTACTTTTCAGGATCAGTACTGGGCTGAAAGATGCAGCACTGAGGTCTCTCCTGATAACAGGTGAGTAAATCGGAATTCGTAGTTCGGCTGATTTTAGAGGAATATTATAATGTTCCAAAACTGCACACTTAGAAGAATTTCCAAGTGAAACCAGTCAATGTTAGCCTATGGAAGGAAATTCAAGTTACTGGTAAGTACGGTTAAAATTACTTTTCAGGATCAGTACTGGGCTCAAAGATGCAGCACTGAGGTCTCTCCTGATAACAGGTGAGTAAATCGGAATTCGTAGTTCGGCTGATTTTAGAGGAATATTTGCACAATGGTGAACGAAGGGGGTGGGGCCTGAGGTGACATGTCTGAAAACACGCCCTGTGGCGCGTTTTAAGTTGGAGAATTAATTCCTCCTCAATCCTGAGGGTCCCTAGGGGCCAACTAGCCCACCAGGAACCTCCAGTATGCCCCCGGGGGCTGCGTTGCAGAGAGGTGTACAGAGGCCATGCCCCTTTTTACAACACTCTGCAACGCAGCTCCGTGGCGCTTACTGGAGGTACCTGGTGGGCTAGTTGGCCCCCAGGGACCCTCAGGATTGAAGGGGATTTAATTCCCCATCTTAAAACGCGCCACGGGGCCTGTTTGCACATCTGTCACCTGAAGCCCCGCCCCGTCCCTTCACCACTGTGCAAACGCGCCCCGTGGCGCGTTTTAAGTTGGGGGATTAAGTCCCCTTGAATACTGAGGGTCCCTGGGGGCCAACTAGCCCACCAGCTACCTCCAAAGCGCCACAGAGCTGCGTTGCAGAGAGGTGTAAAAAGGGCGTGGCCTCTGTACACCTCTCTGCAACGCAGCCCCTGGCGCATACTGGAGGTTCCTGGTGGGCTAGTTGGCCCTCAGGGACCCCAGTATTGAAGGAGAATCGTTCCCCATCTGCAAACGCGCCAGGGGCGCGTTTGCAGAGTGGTAAAGGAAGGGGGCGGGGCCTGCAGCCCGATCGTTTTTTTGTTTGTTTTTTTTTCCAAGGGGGCTGTGTGGCCCCCCTTCCTTTTTCCTATTTTTGGGCCCTGGGGACCCCATCCCCCAGGGCCTTATCCCTTTTTTTTTAATTAAACGGGAAGGGGGCCGCGTGGCCCCCTCCCTTGGCCGAATCCGGCCCCGGGGCATGGCCACACTTTTAAATACATTTTTAAGGAGGGGGCTGCGTGGCCCCCTCCTCAGGCCTCCTTTTGCCCCGGGGACCCCATCCCCCGGGGCAGGCCTTTATTTTATTATTATTTTTTTAAATGATTATTTTTGGGGAGGGGGGCCGCGAGGCCCCCCTCCCGGGCCACTACTTGCCCCGGGGACCCCATCCCCCAGGGCTGGCCCTCTTCGTTGGGGACTGTGGGGGGGTCCCCAATTCCCCCACAGTCCCAGCCGGCTCCCCGCCTCCTGCGCGAGCCGGCATTGCTTTTCCACATGGGGAGCAGCTAACATGCTGCTCCCCATGTGGAAAAGCAATTGGGTTTGGATATTGGAAGCGAGAGCAGGTTTCCTGCTCTCTCTTTCAAAATGCAAACCAAGTTTGCTATGACAGGACGGGAGCCGCGAGGCTCCCGTCCTGTCATAGCAAACTACAGTGTCCCGGGGGTAGGCACCCCGGGACACTGCAGGAGCTGGCCCTGGGGGTGGTGGTCCCCAGGGCCATTACAGGCTTCCAGGAGGGGCCGCACGGCCCCCTCCCTCCATTGACAAAGCCCCGGGGAGGTGGTGGTCCCCTGGGCTCTGGGGGTCCATAATGGACCCCCATATTGACATTTTTAGTGCCCCGGGAGGTGGCGGTCCCGGGGCGTGTGGGGGCTCGAGCCCCCCACACAGGTAAATTTATAAAAAATATTACACGAAGCCCCGGGGAGGTGGCGGTCCCGGGCTGCGGGAGGGCCGAGAGCCCTCCCGCACCATTTATTTTTAAAGCCCCGGGGGTGGCGGTCCCCGGGCTTGGGGGCCTTAGAGGCCCCCACATATTATAAATACCCCCCCCATGCCCCCGGGACTTGGCCCACCCGGGGACCAATTAACAACGAAGCGCGGGAGACCTGAGCAGACCTAGGGGGTCAGGGTGTTTCTACCCTGCCCCCTTTGTGCGTTTTGCGCACTTGTTTCTTCTGGGTTTTTTTTCTAATCGGCAGGATCCGCGCACCCTGAGCGCATCCTGCCGATTTTTAAAAAAAAAAATGCTTTTTTCTGCCCAGGGGGTCCTTGTGGGACCCCCTGAGCAGACCTAGGGGGTCAGGGTGTTTCTACCCTGCCCCCTTTTTGCGCTTTGCGCACTTGTTTCTGTCCCTACCGAGGGACAAAATGGCTGCCAACACTTCCTGATTTGGAGTGTTGACAGCCACTTGACAGCCAATAGGCATGCAGCTCGTGATCGGGAGGGTGCGCGAATCCGACGCGGCCATAGATATATATGTGATTTTCCTTTTGCTGAACGGATTTACACCATTTAACAAAAAGGGTTCTTTCTGAACTAAGAACTACCTCTTTGCCAAATTTGGTGTAATTCCGTTCAGCAGTTCGGGCTGTAGCCGTGTCTAAAGTTTCCTATGGGAAAATGAATGGGGAAAACACGTTTTGGGACCCCCCTTTTTTCTCGGCCCCCGCTTGACGAATCACCCCGAGACTTTCAGGGTAGGAGCGGACCGTAGCGGGCCATAAAGTTTTAAAATTTCGCGAAGATTCGTCAACCGGCAAGAGAGTTGTTTCAAATAGAATGTCGCGGATTTCCTATGGAAAATAGGTCCTAACTATAACTATCTACTGGCGACCGCCAGTAGATAATATATATATATATATATGTATATATATATATATATATAAGAAGTCTGTTTACTATATCCATAGAAATGTGTGCATCAAAGCCAACCTCTGCTTGCCATTTAGCGGGAAACCTTACTCTATGGAGTAGGTTCAGAGTCAAAAGACTAATTACATGCCAGGAGTGGAAGCACGGTATTTTCATTCCTTTTTTCAAAGGAAGACTAACCCTTTACATCCCTAGAGTTACACCTAATTGGGGTGAAATGATTTGTTTCACCTTTTTACTTTCTGTTTGCAGAGCAAAGAACATTCGTGATTTTAGGCCTCATAACGGGTAAATTTGAGTACAAATCCCAGCTTTCCAACTCATCTTAAATAGGACTCATTTTAATATGGCAATTTATTTTGAAAACAATCAAGAAAATTCTAGAGACAATATTCTTAAAATGCAGTCTTGAGAAGAAGAAAGAGCAGACAAAATTCCTAGTTCCAACATGTATGCCATGTACTAAATGACACCAGACAAGAGAACTCTTTCAGTTTAAAATAGTAAGTATTAGTATGGAATGGAATGAAAAATCATTTGCAGAGCGCTACTTTTCACCCATGACATCTTGGTTCCATGCAGAACAACACAATTGAAGGAATGCAGACCGAAAACCTGGGGAAACTTTAACAAAATAGAAAGGTTTTTAAAGCCTTACTAAAGGAGAAGGAGAGGTAATGGAGTTGATGCCAATATGTAATAAAGTTAACCGCAGACACTTTACCGATGTGCGTAATTAGAAAGGGTTAACAAAAATAATAATAGAAACCACATCTGCTCACAGAGTTTGAGGTAAAAGCTTTGCTATATGTATAAATAACGAGGTTTGCATCGGACGGTCAAGGTCAAAGTCAGTCAATCCATTTGCATTTGTATGAATGGATTTTCTTGTGTTGCTGTCTCTACATCTTACAGATTCACACTGTCATCTATTTAAACAATTCAATAAAGTGCATTAAATAGTCTGATATCACAGGCCAACCTTCAGAAGACTGAAGCATATCAGAAAATCTCCTTAATGCAAGCAAAATGGTCGCTCATAAAATGAACAAAAAAAAACTAGAACATGTATTCGCCTTAAATCTGACCTTATCAATGAAAGTGACACGAATTGTTGAGTTTAGGCATTCAGTTACGATTAATGCATGCACGTGCACGCTTAATGCATGCACGTGCTCACTTATTTGCACTTGCGTATTCATTCATTGGCTAATTTTTTTATTATTCACCCACTCACTTCAAATTTAGGCCCTCAAACTATGTTTGCATTGCACTGCCACTGTTGTGGATGGCACAATAGGTGCTGCAGTGCACTAGTGGCTTTTAACTTTACAGGCCATTGGGTTCACCATGTAGCATATACTAAGTACTGATAGGTGAGTTAAATATGCTAATTAGGGTTATGTCAATTCAACCATATTTAGCACAGGCACTTTACTATTGGTTAGCAGGGGTAAAGTGCACAGAGTTCTACAACCAGCAAAACCACCCAGGGCACAAATTTGGAGGCACACTAGCAAATGTTGGCCTTTTCCTATATGCCCCAAAATATTTGATGTGGTAATCAGGTTGGGGAAAGGTTGTCCATATCTGGGTCATTTTATTGCTATAAGGAATCGGGTTCCAGTGATTGGGAAATGGGTGCCCATTTGGTGACACATTGCAGTACTTAACTTGTGGTGTGGTTCACTCAGCCCCTTTCTCAATAGTGGAAGCTTTAGTGTGTTCAGTGTAACTCTACACCACTCTTCTTTTCATATGAGGGAGGGACCTGTGTTTTGTGTTCCATTCCGAGAAAACAAAGTGTGGTAAATTAAGGGTAAATTGTCAGTAAACTAGCAGGCAAGGGAGCACATTTATTTTGAATAATGTGATTCTACCCAAGAAACGGAGTTTCCGAGGGCCCCCATGACTGTATATCCAGTTCTACTCACAAAAGGTAGATATTTGAGTGGCAGATTTGAATATCCGAAAACCTAAAGGTTGTCCTACCCATATCATTGGAGATAGTTTGCAGTTTGTCTGTGCAATTGGGGTGGCAGAGCGAAAAGGGAATAGGCTCAACTTGCCCGAGAAAACTTTGAGGGCAGATAGCTCACTAAACACATTTAGCTGTGTCATTATGTCAATCATCTGAGACTTTGCTTCTCTGATGTACAGCAGCATGTCAACCAAGTACAGTAAAATTATATGGTGATGCCTTGAAATCTCTAACCCATTCTCCAACCCAAATGTTCTGAAGTGATACTTCAAAGGTTCCATGACCAAAGCAAATAATATGTGTCACCGGGGGCATCCCTTCTGGTATCCTACCTGTAAGACCTGGCCTTTTTTGGCATGGTTTCCCCTAACCTTTTTGGTTGCCGACCTCATGTTTTGACCTTGTTTTCTAGCCTTAGTACTGAAGCGTGTTTGGCACTGCTGTGCAGTGTCAAAGCACTGAGCTTGTCATATACTCATATACATACTGTGGATTGGTGTATTTATGATTGGCTGATTTCAGTTAGCTGTAAGTCCCTTGGCACAGGGGTAAGACCTATACCAGGGGCATGTATCTCAAATGTGCCTCCGTGGGTCTGCCGCACTGGTTGTGCCATTCACAGAGGTAGCTCAATGGTGTTGCCACAGGTTTGCCCTGGTGGGACTTGTGTGCACGGGTTACTGTTACTCGACTTGGCATTTAAAAAGCTACGTGCCAAGGTCCTGCATATCTCTTGCTATATAGGAGTTCTCCCTGGTGACAGGATGCGGTGTTGGGAAGAGGTTTGGGCATGTGCGTGAATGCGTTACCTGCAAGGGCCGTGAATGACACCGGGTGATATGTTTGGTATGATGAGGCCTACTTCTCACATTGAGTTAGCATGAGGGGATGTAGGGAAAGGCTATTCAACATTATATTCTATGGGCAGAATAGTAACAGTATAGTGTTTGGTATTGATGAGCTCGTAATGGTGAATCCTCTCTGAAAGTGGGACTGGGTTCAACATTGCGGTTATGGAAATGTCACTTTGAGAAACTGGACTTTTTGATGCTTGGGCTCTGTGTGACTGGCGGCCTGTCTCTTAATTCGCAACTGGGTGCCTGGGGGACAGACACATCTGTGCATTCCTGACAGAGGGCCATAAATGAGGGTTTCACAGGAAACTGCGGACATCTGACTCAAAGGGGCCTTCTGGGACAGTTATGTGGCGGTGTAATTTGCAATTGCATTTCAAGAGGCTGGGTCTTGGCCCCACTAAAGACTGTGATCAAACCTCTCGGGGTAGGATGGCAGACAGGGCAAAATTTAGAGAGGGCCTGTGCATTTCAAAGGTGGCCTTTTGAACTGATAGTATCTTCAAAGGCCATAGTGGGTATATCTACTGGTGTTTTGGCCTCCAAAAGTAGAGAATCTTTTGGATTTGGTACCATACTACGCTGGCTCGCTACTGAGACATTGACATGAGGAATCATTAAGGCAGAAGGGACAGCAACTGGACTTTCCACAGACGTGGTGGCTTGGAGCTTGTCGTGTTCCAAGAAGGGGACTATTACTTGGTGGATTTTGCCTGGAGTTTGCTAGCTTGCAGCTAAGTGCCAACTGTCATGGCCTGGGTCTCGAAGTACTCTCCACAGGCCGGTGAACTTGCCTCTTGTCCATGATATACCAGCGAAACAAGGGATCTCACTGTCTCCACAAGATCATAAGGACTGCATTGGGTGCGGCGGAGACAGGTGGAAGTGATTGTGGTTGGGACAAGGACCGTCCTGACGTACACCATCATCGCGCTGTGCAAGAGGAGTGTGCGTGCACAGATCATCTGAGGTGCCGAGATGGGAGGAGTTTGAGGAGTGCGGGAGTGCAGAGTCTGAGGGACCCGTGCTTGCAACCAGGGGACCTGTGTTTGCTTGCACTCCAGAATGTGTGGTGTCCAAGGATGTTGAGGGAACCTGAGCCAGAAGCTAAGGCTGTCATCAGCCTACAGATCAGGAGGACAACAGTCCCTGACATCGCGGCCTCTGTCCGAGGCTATTGGCTCCCTCTCCCTGGACAAATGCCACAAGGTGCTTTGTTGTAGAGAACACCATGACCAGGCCTTAGGGGTCTCGTGTGCCTTGTGGACATCTACAGCTGACTGTCTGGGGTCTACAGCAGGTCACACCTTCGCTTGAGGGGAAAACATTTCTCCACCTAGCGCGCCAGGTTCCTGGGTCACAACATTTGGTCTACAGGTGGGATAGCGATCCCGCACTCGTGCAGGTGCCATCAGGCAACTCGAGGTCTAATTCAGATGGAGCAAACTAAGTAACTTTCTCTTTCTGTGTTAGGTGGCTCCGACTATCTAGTCAACAGGGCGCCAGCAGGGGCAACATGTAACATTGGCTGGTAGGGTTGAAGGACTGAGGGTCTGGATCACAAGGTGTAGTCAAAGATCTGTGACTGTTTGACCTTTCTGCAATGGGAATGTTTGACAATAAAAGACAACTATAAAGTGTATATACAATGTGTGTTTCATTTTGATTTCAATAGAGAAGTTTTACAATTGTGTAAAACCGTAGAGTGTATATACAATGTGTATCTCGTTTTGATTTCAGTGTATGTGTGTGTTTGTGCCATACTCAGTGTGTTGCAAAGGGGGGCTTTGTGCCAATACTTTACACTTGAGCCCTGAGGATAAGCCTGACTGCTCTGTGCCAAGCTACTAGAGGTCGAGCACAGGTTATTGGACAAGTGTATTGAAGGGTGAGCACAGGTGGCTTCGACTGGCTTCGATGCATCTTAGCCAGCCTTAACACTACTCAATAACCCATCCTGTACAGTAAATGTGGCCTGTCTTGACTCTAACGGTGGAAGATAAAAGTAACAACCTGATCAAGCCGAGAATCTGTGGGCCCATTCCATTCCTTTCCAACATTGCCCTCAGATACGACCACCGAAAAAAGTCAAAAGGTTTCTTCATATCAAGAGGTGTAACTTCAGCATTTAGAATGTCCTACAGTGCCAAAGCCAGTTAGCTATCTGATGTGTGGGGGAGATTATGGCCCATAGCTTCTTTATGTTATTGTTATGTTATTTTGACTTATAGCGCGCACGGATACTCATGAGTGTCCCGGCGCAAAACCAACAAAGGGTGAAAGTGTCTGTTTAAGTGAAGAGATGTGTTTTCAAGTTTTTCTTGAATACTGCTGGGTCCTGAATGTTGCGTAGGGCAAGGGGCAGTGCGTTCCAAGCAACAGTGGCCTTCCTTGTCAATGAACTGCCTCCAAACCTCTGGTATTTAAATCGAGGAAACCTGTGCAAGACGGAGAGACGTAGAGCGCAACTGTCTAGATGGAACATAGAAAGAGAATTGTTTTTGTAAATAGAGTGGGCCGAACCCATGCAAAGCTCGGTGAGCCAAAACCAACGATTTAAACTTCACCCGTTCCGCAACAGGGAGCCAATGCAGTGAGTGAAGGTGGTATCGCACGCTGTTCCTTGCAGAGATACCCAGAAGAAGTCTGGCTGCCGCATTTTGGACCACCTGCAGCTTTTTCAGCAAGTAACCCGGAATGCCGATGTAAAGCGCATTGGCATAATCTAGCTGGGACAAAATGAGTGCATAGGTGACCATTTCTCTCGTTGCCTGGGGAAGGAGAGGGAAAAACTTCCTCAAAGTTTTAAGGAGACCAAAACAATTGCCGGCCAGCTTCTTAATATGGTATGAGAAAGAAAGACTCTCATCAAACCATAACCCCAGATTCTTGGCAGGCTTCCCTACAGACGTTGGCAATGGAAACTCAGGAGGCCAAAGAGATTCTCGGAAATTGGGAGGGAATTTTCCAAAGAGGAGGATCTCTGACTTCTCCTCATTACACTTTAGCTGCGCAGCCGCTAACCATTTAAAAATGGATGAGAGGCAGTGATGAACCGAGGAGACAGACTCATCGTTATTGTCCCAAGTAAATAGCAGCTGGGTGTCATCGGCGATGGCTTTACCATCCTTTTGAGTGGATGATTTGCATCCTTGCACTGCTTACTTTCAGGAATTACTTTTTTCTTTTGCTTTCAGCAGTTTATAAAAGTGCATGATGTTTCTTTCTCTCTCCCTCTTTGCAGTATGCTCCTTCCACCTTCGCACCCCAGCCTTACCCCATGCTCTCTGTATTTGTGCTGGTCTCCCACTGTCTCACTTTCCACAAGCTTCCCTATCTACTCTGCTTTTCTTTTAATTCCCTCCTGGACTCCTGCATTGCTTCGCCATCACTCCCTGACCACAGCCACTCACCTGTGACATTATCTAGTTCCCACCCATTCATTGGTTGCTCCATTGCCCCTATGAGTCCTGCTTCTTTTTCCATTTATATTGTTTTTGTTTTAATTTTTAGGAGGGTCTGGCAACAACAATTTGCTTTTGGGCCACTGCTTTCCCTAAAAGCACTTTTGTGACCCTTTCAATTATTTATTTGTTTCATATACTTTTTGGAGGTGAGTGTCAACCATTTTGAAACGGTAAAGAAAAATGACAGCATGTCACAGAATTTGCGAATGCATGCATCATGATACATCCACATGCATACATCATAACGCTATGGTCAAAAGAGAGGGATAGAAAATCTGGCCTAGTGGCTAGAGTGGTCAACCTCGAAGCTGAGGAACTGGGGTTGAGTCTCGGCAGGGACTCTCAACATCCTGTGATTCTGGGCAAATCACTTAATCTCCCCTTGCCTAACAAAAAAAAGTGTCCCTCTGTAACGCAAATGGTGCTCATGTACAGCTCTTATCACATATAAGCAACTGCTGCTATGAAAACTCCCATAGGGAATTTAAGCCTCTTTAAAAAGAGGGGGGAAAGAAAGGAACCTCCTTTACTAACCAGATGTAAAGGTCTCCCTCTGCTTTGTCTTTAGTCGATGGGGTATCCAAAGATATTGGAGTAGACGCCTCACTCACTTATCGTGACATGCTTCATCATAGGCGTCTATCCACACCCGGGTAAGATGGTACTGCCTGGGCGGACTCAACCATAGATGTGATGGGAGTTCTTATACAAAGCAAGTACTGGTTATGCAGGGAACCAGATGAGTGATAGTAAAAATACCTACAGGTATACTCAAATCATGTGTTTTATTTGGAGAGTACCTGGGGTATGAATAAAAAAGTGTAAAGAAGTCAGGGTGTCCTGAAAATAATTGTTCAGTTGTACCCCTTTTAAAATGCCAACATGTTTCGGCCCTCACCAGGAGCCCACAAGGGTCTGGGGCCTTCATCAGGGCTGTTTATCTACTACTTAGTGTCCTTGCTCTAATACAGTGCACACACTCCATGCACTGACGTGAGGCCTAATGCGCTCACCTGTATTCAAAAGTGTCCTCAGTAGAATTTCTATTGGAGGAAGAGAAAGTGGAGAAGATCAAAATCTTGCTTATGTTTATAGGCAGACATGCCCCATCGTGATTCATTCATCCCTATACTCTAGACCGTGTTGTCCTTATCTTTTACCAATATCTGATGTTGTGTGTTCTGTTGGGCAAGTTCCCTAACAACTCTGAAAGTTAAAAGAGAAATGAGGAATGGGAATCCTTTACACCAAAGAAATTTGTACTGAACTGCGCCAGAATGGCTTTAACAAAAAAGAAATTTCAATTTGAAGGAGAACATTACTTACAGACCCACGGAACATCGATGGGCAGTACATTTGCCCCCAGCATTGCCTGCCTCTATGTCCATGATTTTGAGATGAAATACATCTACGGTAACAACAACCCCTTCGACACCAAGATGTTGGTGTGGAAGAGGTTCATAGATGATATTTTCCTCATCTGGAGAGGTTCAGAAATAGAGGCCATGGAATTTCTCACCTGGCTAAATTCTAGAGATGAGTACCTCAATTTTACAATGACTACGAGCAGAGAGTCCATTACATTTCTGGACCTAAAGATTTGGTCTGAGAACGAAACACTCAAAACAAAGGTCTTCTATAAACCTACGGATGACAACAATCTCTACCCTTATGACAGCTTTCACCCCAAAGCCCTAAAAGACAACCTACCGGTGGGCCAATTCTTGAGAAAAAAAAACATATGAGGAACACGCTGAAATACTAGCAAAGAAACTCCAAGAAAAGTCCTACCCAAATAAACTAGTGAAAAGGGCTTTTAAAAGAGCTAAAAACAACCCCAGGGAGTCACTACTTGAAACATACGCAAAACCCAAGAATACCAGGTTGGTGTGCGTAACCACTTACGGCACAGAATCTAATGCAGTTAAGAGGATAATACTGCGCCATTGGAAAACCCTCAACTCCGGGTCACTAAGGGTAGAGAGACCCATGTTCGCCTTTAAAAGAGGGAAATCCCTGAGAGACTCAGTGGTACACACACGTCCACGAATAACTAATGAGGAGAACCGCACAATACACACACTGTGGAACCTTCCAGAGGTGGTAAGTCATTTCCCATGCGGCAGCTGCAACGTCTGCCCCTTGACTAAGGCTAGCAAAGAGATCAATCTGGGCACGAGAACCCCATGGGAACAGAAAAGACACTCAAATTGCAACAGCAGTAATGTGGTTTATGTCATCACATGTAAGTGCCTTCTGAGGTACATTGGGATGACAACACCCATGATCAAAGTGCGGATTAATGAACACCGCAGTACATTTCGATGTGGGAAGACAATCACAAAGATGATGCGCCATTTCCAAACATCAGGCCATAATGAAAATGACTTCACCTGGACAGTGATAGAAAAATTACCGACAACAGTCAATGACAAACAATTGTTAAAACTAGAACAAAGGTGGATTTATTGCTTATCAAGCTCTATCCATGGGTTGAATGAAGATATACCTTGGACTTCCTTATCTTAGAATGGGGAAGTAGATCAATACATACAACCATGAGACACAGTAGCCTGTCTAGTTTGGTTTCTTGGCAACCCTCCACAACAACATTCTGTAATGAACCAACAAAAGTATGGGTGAATAACTGTCGAAGAACAACACTCAGACTAACAGCAGACCGTGATACAATGGGATCAGACACAGCATTTAGGCTTAACGCACTATAATAACAACCTATAGATCCAAACTGTCCAAAAATCAATACTTAACCAGGACACACTTGGTGTACACACGAAGTTCGCATTACTACTTATCTGCCAATAGCCTCGTAAGAAAATACTTGCAATCACACTAGAAGAGACATAGGATCTCCCCCTCGTATTCAGTTTTTGCTCCAAAATATCTTAATATCCCCCCATAAACAGAGCTAAAATATGCAACTATTGGGCGTGAGACTATGAGATCGAAGACATCAATAAACGCCACACGACCAATAATTGAGTGGGGATAAAAACGAACGGCATGATAAACTCAGGATAATCTATGCTCGTGATCGGAACTACACATGCGCATAGAAGAAACTAACCTTCCCGACATGCACGCTCTAACAATGGCCAGCGCCGGGTGATGATGCACGACACGTGGGGTGAATTATGGGTACAAACAGACCCGCCCCGCCAGCCTCGACACACAGCGGCAGACTGAGCGGGCTTGAAAGGTATCTCGGCAGTGCTAGTACTTTGACGAAGTAAGTGGTATGCGTGTGGATGCTTGTGGAAAGACTCACGAGTTTGGCAAGCGTGGCCATTATCAACAATGAATGATGGGGCCAAACTTAAAAAATCATGAAGACTGAATGCGGGGCTTTGTAACGAACGTACGTGACTTTGAAAAAACCACAGCAACTGCCTATATGCTAAGTATACGTTGAGCACTTTGGGGAGATTTACTCAAGGGGGCATTGAGCACCAAGCGAAGCATAACTAATTGGGTAAACGAGACCGCCCGACCCAGAAAGGATGATTGTAGAATATGCCTTGTCTGTTTTCCAAACGCACAAACCATAGAAACAACAGGGATCAGAGCAAACGCATGTTTTGACTTATTTGTATGTTATATTCATAAATGGTGAGAGTCTACAACCAAATACCTTATGCACACGTATTGCACATTACATAGAACTACAAGTGAGGAAGTTTGTAAGAAACTCTCTTTCTCCTCTAGTGTGTGACTATGAGGCAGCACCAAACCGCCTGATCCGCATGTTATGCATTGCAAACAAGCAGTAGGTAAGCATGTAATGTCCAGAACTGCTGTTTGTAGTATTGGGCTGAGAACAACATCACGTATGGATAAAACTTGTATCACTACACATAGATCTGACCTCTGGACCTAGTGTAGTCTGCACTATTTACATAGGTGTAAAGGCTGTAAATAAAAACCAACCAATCTAACATACCGACCTGTAAGTATCCCTCACAGCTAGTTTTTAACCTCCACTGGATCACTATTTTTTAACTTTCAGCGTTGTTAGGGAACTTGCCCAAAAGAACACACAACACCAGATATTGGTAAAAGATTAGGACAACACGGTCCAGAATATAGGGATGAATGAATCACGATGGGACATGTCTGCCTATAAACCTAAGCAAGATTTTGATCTCCTCCACTTTCTCTTCCTCCAATAGAAATTCTACTGAGGACACTTTTGAAGATAGGTGAGCGCATTAGGCCTCACGTCAGTGCATGGAGTGTGTGCACCGTATTAGAGCAGGGACACTAAGTAGTAGATAAACAGCCCTGTCGAAGGCCCCAGACCCTTATGGGCTCCTGGTGAGGGCCGAAACATGTTGGCATTTTAAAAGGGGTACAACTGAACAATTACTTTCAGGACACCCCGACTTCTTCACACTTTTTTATTCATACCCCAAGGTACCCTCCGAATAAAACACATGATTTGGGTATACCTGTAGGTATTTTTACTATCACTCATCTGGTTCCCTGCATAACCAGTACTTGCTTTATATAAAAACTCCCATCACATCTATAGTTGAGTCCGCCCGGGCAGTACCATCTTACCCCTGTGTGGATAGACGCCTATGATGAAGCATGTCACGATAAGTGAGTAAGCCGTCTACTCCAATATCTTTGGATACCCCATCGACTAAAGACAAAGCAGAGGGAGACCTTTACATCTGGTTAGTAAAGCAGGTTCCTTTCTTTCCCCCCTCTTTTTAAAGAGGCTTAAATTCCCTATGGGAGTTTTTATAGCAGCAGTTGCTTATATGTGATGACTGTACTTGGGAGATTGCAACTGATCTGCTTCTCTCTCACTCTCTCTTGTGTTAAAGAGCTCATGTACAGCTCTCTGATACGTTCGGGTCAAGTTTGCACTATATAAAACTCCCAAATAAGCCAAAAAGCTAAAATGACAGCTGCTTCATGACATTTGTGAATACATGCATAGTGATGGATGTGCGCGCATATGTCATCTTGCCGGTACCACCACAGAGTCATAATGCAGTTGTGTACATGCGTGGTGATGCATGCGCGCTTCATTGCACCAGTGCTTTTTTTGGCCGATGCTGTTTAACATTGGCGATAATCAGTTTTTTTCTTTTAGCTGCTACTAAACAGCATTGTACTGCTTTAGAAATGTTGTAGGCAGTTTGTCTTATTGCTTCAACTAATGGTTTTTTGTCCTCTGAGGGCTCAAGGCCCAATAACTGCCAGTGGGTCTGCCAGGATTTGGACCGCGTGACATAAGACTGAAGAAAGATATCCAATTCAGGAGGTTAAGGCAGCTAACTATCTCATTCCATTAGCAGATGAAGGACAAACTACATACAATATATACAGCTGTTAGATGGCTGGTATGTGCTTGTCACTATTCAGTTTTCCTCAAAGCTTAATTTGTAAAAGAATGAGTGCTGATGCCTAAAGATCTACTCAGAAGCCCATGGGCAATGGTATCAAATGGTGGCTCACTAAACACGAAGGCTCCGAAGTCTTGAATCCACCTCATACTGCTTTAATAGTCTACCAGACACAGCCTACCCCTCTATGTCACTCTTGCAGATTCCTGCCTTTTCCCATAGTGACGGTTTTTCCATCTTTATTTTCCTCCTTTTTTCCCCTTTCTGTGTTTTCTCTCTCTTGCTTTCAGTAAATTTTTGATGAGGAAAACTAGGTGGCAGTTCCCAAAAAATGAGTGATAATGACCCCCCACCAGCAACCATAGGTTCAAATTAGGCACTAGTTTTCCTAGATGTTGGTATTTGGAGGAGTTCATTTTGCAGGTACTTTCATGACGTTGTATGAAAGTGTAGTGTGGCTGCACAGCTAACCAAAGATATTGCTTCTGTGCTGTGCTTACAGTATGAAGCTCAAAGGTTTCAGATGGGAGTTTGATGCACTGGGGATTTCATTAGACCATAGCACACACCCACGGCTGTTGAAGCAGCCTCAGGGGAAAAAGCACCCAGCGCAAAGGAGCTCTTCCTCCTTCACCAGCGATACAGAATATTACTCCTATAGCAAGGCATGGCCTTAGGAACTGACCTACATCACCATATTATCAAGAAGCACAAATCCACAGATGAGCAGCAGGGGGATGGACACAATGGATGATGAGAGGTGAGGGAGATGTTAAGTCAGGTTGCTGCCCCAGGTCTTTCAGGTCTGTCACATGCATGCTTTCTAAACTATGACCATCAGGTGGAACTGCTACCTGGCAGCCATTGGGATGCCACCACCATTCTCACTGCCACAACAAAGGGTTCTGCCGCACTGGCTCAGGATGTTGCTGATCTGGTATTTAGTACTGTGTAAAGTGCAAAGGTATTATGGTGGTTTCATTGGCTGCAATGAGCTATATTCCTTTTATAATATTCACTGTTTCAAAATACATATCTGCATGATACTCCAGTGGACTTGTATGAGAGAAGATGTTTTTTTAACCAATGCCTAAAGGGGAGTGAGACAATATACCCAATGGCTGAAGGAAGCTGACTCAGAGCCCACTTTCTATATATTGTTCACAGGAGGTCATTGGCTATGCCAGATCGAATAAGAACTGAATGAACCATTGGAATGAAGATAAGTAGCTTTTCCTGCATTGCTAGAATACTAAAGTTAAAGAAGGGAATCACTGAGGGCCAGAATTGCAATAACCTAAATATTCAGGTATGATTCACAAATATGTTGTGTCTTGATCGGGCCTTTGTATGACTTAGTCATTATTTTCCAGAAGTAAGACATACTTATTCAAAACAAACATGGTTCTAAACCAGGCCTGGATAATTAAGAGCACTTTATGTTTAGTCAGGTTTACGAAATTGAGTTACTGGTTGAGGGGGGTGAAACCTTTCTCAAGCAGTAACCACAATTAGCGCCAAGAAACCGGTTGGTGTATGCACGCTTTATAAATATTTTTAACATAACATAACAATTCTTGTCAGGTTGAAGTCACAAGCAAACCCTAAATTAACCTGTGCTCAACACACAGATAGCTTGTCACAAAGCAGTCAGGCTTGACAGATGAAATGTGTAAAGCATTTGTGCATTACTTCAAACAGCAACACAGCAAAATTACAACACAAAAGGATCCCACAAGAGGTTTAGAAAAATAGAGTAATGTTAATAAATTAAACAAGTCCTAACTATAGGGGGTATGCAGTCCTTTGTGTGGAAGCAGGATACAGCCTATTCCAGTGTAAGTTGGGCTGGGTGCAGCTCCGCCCTCCCATCCTGCCAGTGATGGCCCATCCAGCCACACCTAAGCTCTCTATTGTTCACATTTGGAAATTACTGCTTAATAAATGTAATAAGGCAATTCCAATGTTAGGCTACAAAGCCCTACACGATCAACGACCAGCCTACATCAACCACCAACTCAACTTCCATTAACCTGCAAAACACCTGCGCACCTTCTCGCTAGCCCTTGCGCACACCTCCCAAATTGGTCGCAGCCGAAGCGGTGGCGGTTCCTTCTCCTACATCGCCTCCAAGATCTAGAACGACCTGCCCCTCCACCTCCAGAGTGCTCCCTCCCAGGAGGATTTCAAAACTAAGCTCAAGGCCTGGCTGTTCGACATAGACCACAAGTGCCCAGATACGCTGATGGGTGACAGTGCTCTACAAATGCTGATTGATTGATTGAGTCTATGGGAGAGGTAGGCCTTGCTGTAGCTAAAAAACAAATGCAAGAGTTGTTTACTAACCCAACATGTAAAACTTAAAAGTATATGTCCAACTTGTTAAATATACTGCACCCTTCCCTCTTGGTTGTGTAGGGCCTACCCTAGGGGTAACTTATATGTCTTAAAAAGGAAAGTTTAGGCCTGGCAAAATGCCTATTTTGCAAGGTCGAAATGGCAGTTTAAAAACGTCACACACAGGCAGCAATGGCAGGCTTGAGACATGTTTAAAGGACTGCTTAAGTGGGTGGCATAATAAGTGCTGGAGGCCCACTTGTAGCATTTAATTTACAGGCCATAGATACATATAGCACTACTTTACTAGAGACTTATAGGTAAATTAAATATGCCAATTGGGGATAAACCAATGTTACCTGGATTTGAGGATTGAGCAGTGGTTTGCAGTGGTAAAGTGTGCAAAGTCCCAAGGACAGCAAAAAAACAAGATCAGTAAAAATGGAGGAGGAAGGCAAAAAGTTTGAGGGAAGACCACCGTAAGGCTAACAGCTCCAACAACAGGAGTTAGACACAACTTCTCTTGGAAAGCCTAATGAATCAGACCCTCAAGTCACCTGCATGCACTGCTGCACTAGATACTTCCTATCCTTATAAGAGCAAAATAAAAGCAGTACAGGTGACCTCCCTTTATCATATACTTTTTAACTATTAAAATTAAATAATAACTACGATGACTGATGTCCTTCTTCTCTTCTTCCTTTTTTATTGCACATTATTTCATATCCAGAAATACACCAAAGAATTCAACGGTTAGAAGCAAAGATTATGATAAGAGAGAGAAAAAACCAGAATTGTGCATTTTATTATTTTTACCCACCCTAGCTGATGAGAGATCCAAACAACATATATGTTATTCATTCTTAAAACTCAAAAACATTTTTCATAAAAACCCCTTTCTCACAGATAAATATAGATTTTTAAATATCCAGCAGCCATATATATCAATTTCTATAAATTTCCATAAAGTGCAGTGTGCCAAGGCAGCAATCTGTCAACTTTGCCTATTTAACTATTCCCCTCTACCCAATCCGTTAGTGGTGCCCAGATTCTCAAGCCTTTTATTCGTTCTCGAACCCCCCTTCTCGCATAAACAGCCTTTTCAAGATTAAAGACTGCTAAGAGCCGGGTAGCCACTGCTGAAATCCCGTAGGGTTAGAGTGCAGCCAAGCCGAAGCGGTGCACATCCGTAAAACCGCCATAGCAATAAAAATCAGATCTTGCCCTGCCCTCCCCAGCCCCTCATCTGCCACACCTAACAAAATCAGGCTTGGAAAAATTAAAAAATTTAGTGATATCTTGTTTTAAATTCGAAGCATGTCACATGAAGCAAAAATATGGACAAGATCTGCCCAATACAATGCACAGCGAGGACAATAGGTCCCCTTACCCTTCCCCCATTTAGCAATATTATGTGGGGTATAATAAAGGGAAAAACAGGTCTTATAATATTGTGCTTGCAATTGAGCGGAAATTAAAACATTCTGTGCCATTCCATATGTCTGATTTCAGTGACCATTGCTCCAAATCGTCTTTCCTCAATGAGTTAAGAAGATTATAGATTACCCGTATTAACAAATCCCTATTCTCTACCAATTTGTCAACTATAAGATTTTTGGAGAATCCAATTGTTCCACCAACATTCTTAGATAAAAAGTCCCTAATTCTGAAGATATGAAGATATTTAAAGAAATCTCTCCGTTCTAGCCCGAACATCTTCTTAAGATCATCAAAGGAGACAAAGCCCCCTGAAGAAAAGAAGGACCCTAGTGTAGCCAGACCGGACTCCACCCATTTTTTAATCAGTTGATCCCCAAAGATCTCAGGAAGATTTAAATTATTTGCTAAAGGCGTATAAAAATTAAGCCTGCCTATTCCGATTAACCTCCGGGCTGTCTTCCATAGTGTCTTGAAACAAACTTTCTTATAATAACTGTCATTTAAATATCACCACAAGCATCCCCAAGCATCTTTCCCCATAATGAGTTCAAAGGAGGAAGGAACCTCTTCAATACACCTTTCCACCCGTTGCTCTTGTAACAGAACTAAACTATGCAATAGAGAGGTGGCCCAGTAATACAATCTCAAATTAGGTAAAGCCCATCCTCCTCTGTCCCTGGGCAGTGTAAAAATTGAAAAGCTCTTCTCGGTTTCGCATAAGCCCAAACAAACCTAGAGAACAGAGCTTCTATTGTCTCAAGCCAATGGACTGAGAACTCTAATGGAATTACCCGAAAAATATATAAAATCTTGCCGATGCCGCAAGTTCCGCGAGGTAACAGAAACCGTCGGAAGCAGCAGCTGCTGGCTCAACACGAGCCAGCACTGCAGGCTCACTGTGACAGCAGGAACCACCCGGAGCAGCAGCTGATCCAATGCAGGCCGCCGCCAGCAGAGGGAAGCAGCAGGAGCTGCCGGGAGCAACAGCTGATTCAGCGCGGGCCGCCGCTCACAGCCCGCTCCAGAGATCCCTCCATGAAGCTAGCCGTGGCAATCTACCTTTCCTGAATACAACATTCAGGTAGATCTCAAGTTGCATGCTCCTGTAGAATCGGCTATTTTTCGGGTGCTGGAGGTCCGGTTGAAGGAGCGTCTCGAGTGAGGAACTACTTGAGCGCCATCTTGCCTCCCCTTCTTCTCTTCTTCCATTCACTTATGCTTCTGCTCATCTTCATCGTATCATTCAGGCGTCACATGGCTGTGATTTGATGAACACTCCAGTCTTTAAGCTTGGGGCATGAATGCAAATGTCTTTTTTAAAGTATGTTAGTGATTTGTTTGGGATTCACAATGACCTCTAACATGCGAGCAGGACCTATATAGCTGTTCATGATTTCCAGGACCACCCGTAGTTCTCAAAATGTACTCAATGGTTTTCCATGTGTTAGAACAATGGCATGACTAAATAGTGCTGAATTGTGTATTTCCACCGTCCATTATCACATTATGAACTGCGAGGTTACTCAATTCACTTTTTCATCTGGTGAGGCAGTTTTATCTGCCCTTGATAGGAGTAGATATTTTAAATGCATTTTCCATGCCAAGAAACAGCCTCCAAAATATTTGTAAATGCCCACAACAAAAACAATTTGCTATCAGTTTTAAACTTTTGGGGTACTTAGAATAAGGATGTTGGCTCCCTTGACAACATGCCCTTAAACATCATGTACCATGGTTTCATCATTTCAGCTGTAGGACTGTTTCTAGTGCCATCTTGTCACCATCCGTAGAAGTGACACAGATCCCAAAATTAATGAAAACAAATTGTTGGTGCTGCTTGTTGCATGAAATATTCCACAATCATCAATCCTCCAATCAATGCAACAATTATTCATGGTCCATTGTTTGGTTCCCTACAGCAGAATAAAGACTGTCAGATGGTGCCGTGACATGCTAGACAGAGGTGTTGTGTGGCACAGAGCATGCCAATGTGCTACCCTCACTCCCTAAAGAGACAACCTTCAAAATTGTTACTAAGCAACAGTGGCCAAACATTCAGAGAAATGCGCACTAGACCTCTTTGTTACGGTTAGGAAGGGTCCTATACTCTCTTAATGTAAATTAACCCACAGCTTCCAGTAGTCTTGGGAAAAACTTGAAGAGTTCATTTTGATTCTGTTCTGGATAAAGACCAGGGCAGAGTCATAATGCAGGCCCCTGCAGCCCCAGTGGTTCAGGGGGCCCCCAACCCTTTCATGTTTATTACTAAATTTTAGGACTGCCAATAAGGAAGAAGATGTACCTACAATTGAAACAACCTTCTGAGCTCCATGACCCCCTTCGAGCTACAACTTAAGGACACAGCTGCCTTCCTGCAGCTGACACACAGTGATAGTTGGTTTGCAAAGAAAGATATGATATACAGGGTAGTGAAGTTTCCCTGCTCCAGGGCAAGAAATCACCCCTTACTCTTCCTTTGGACATGCCATCTCCATAACAACAGTCAGCTGTCCATCGGCCAGTCACCGGATGGAGTGCCCTTCCTCCCAGTCTCAGAATGTCCCCGGCAGGAGTGACCTAATAATGTGTTCCAACTCACATCACCCCCCCCCCAATAAAAAAAATAATATTTGACTCAGTCAGCATAAAAGGGAAAAAAGAGACACAGCACTTTACATCACTGCAGGCTTTAGAACTGTGCAAAGTGGAACCCTGGCATCGGCATCACTGAACGCGTTTGGTACATTTATTTAACCTTTATTCCATGGCTCCCTCGCCCTAGTACACCTACCCTTAATCTGCACTGCTTCCAGTTTTGGCAGTGTGCTTGGATCTGCACAGAGGCCCATGCGGCAGCCCAGCTTGCCCATGACTAAGGTCTGCCCTGCACTTATGCGACAGTTCTGAATATGATTCTATAGGGAAGTGGGTGAAGGAGGTACCCAGCTGTTGAAATATTCACAGCCCCAAAGGAAAATAAAATGTGTTGTGAGAATGAGTGAAAAAAGATGGTGAAGGATAGGAGATAAAAGGAAAAAGATAGCAAAAGAGAGGAAGGAGATGGCATGTGAGACATGCAGATGGAGAGACTGAAATATTTGGATATACTAACAGAAACAAAGATACAGGCACTAAAGTATTGTTCTGAAGGCATGCTATATCAAGCACAGAATTATAGTTCATATGTTTAGGCCACATGTATAATTATATAGGTCACGCATCTTGTAAATGGTGCCTAGTGATGTCTCTTTGGCCATGTCCATTTAAACCCTTAAATGTGGCCTTCAGCCAAACGCGACAGCCGCACTCCCTCCCCAGTGCGTCTGTTGGCCAATGCCCGACACTGGGAATTATTAGAAAGGGCCCTCCGGTGCTTTGTACCAGAGGGTTTCCATTTGTTTCAGCAGCTCTGGTTGCTCGGGAAGAGCTTCCTGAGCAGCCTGAGTGTTTTTTAAAAATTTGTAATGACAATCAGCGTGCAGGGCAGGCTGACGTCATTACTTTCCTAAAGTGAAAGTAAAACAAGCTGATGGGCTTACTTTCACTGAACGAGTGTTCAGGGCATATCTCAGTCCCCAGGTACTGATCCTCTCAGGAGAGGTATCGTTGGAAAGGAGAGAATCATCTTCCCTTTCCAATAGTACCTCTTCAGTGGATCCCTGCTTGGGATCACCACAGCAGAGTGATCCCCAAGCCGGGATCCACCCACTAGACACCAGGGATAAGGGAAGCGGCCCCTTAGGCAAGGGCTTGTGCTCCCCCAAACCCCCTTGATATTGTCAGTATTTCTGCCCATTGCCCCCGATCTGCCTCCTGGAAGGGCAAAAAGCACAATAGACACCAGGGATTTATTTTTTTAGATAAAAATATAGGGGTGGGAGCCCTGGTGGACAGCCCCCAACACTATATTTTTATATAAAAAAAGAAGTCCTTGGTGTCTAGTGTGCTTTCTGCCATCACAGGAGGCGGATCGGGGGCAATGGGCAGAATATGGCAACAGTCTTCCTGCCACCTCAGAGGTGCAGATGGGGGTGATTACCCCCAATCTATGCCCCTGACAGGGAAGAAAGCCCACTAGACACTAAAGGATTTTCTCTATTTATAAAAATATAGGGGTGGGGACTGCACACCAGGTCATTGCAATGCCCCCATCCCAAATATATATTTTAACATTCTTTCTGCTCCCCAGAGAAGTTATGGGGTAATTACCCTTGATATGTCATCCCGGGGGCAGAAAGCCCACTAGAGACCAGGGATTTCTTTTTTAAATAAAAAAATATAGGGGTGGACCAAGTAAATTGGCCAACAGTTGTTCTGCTCCCCCTGGGGGCCAGATGGTGTAACTATCCCTGATCTTCCCCCAGGGTAGCAAAAAGCCCACTAGATGCAGGGAACACTTTTTAAAATAAATATAGGTTTGACGGCTGCCCACCATGGGCTTGGCTATTCTCCCACCCCAATTAAATGGGGCAACAGTCCTTCTGCCCCCCGTGGGGGGGGCTGCCACCTGGAAAACCCTACCTGACTCAGATAGTTTAAAAAAACAAGATATCTGGGGGAGTCCAGGGTGGTGTGCTTTGCATGCATCCCACACAATTCTTTTACATACAGTGCCCTGAAAATCCCAAACTATGACTAAAAACACTCATTTTCCTCACATATCTGTGAGGAAAACTTCTGGAATCTTTCAGGAGCCACAAATTTTCTACCACACAGCATTCCCCCAAGTTGCCCGATATAAATGTTACCTCACATGTGTGGGTGGGACAAGAGACCTTGACCTAAAAGTCCCTAACATGCTACATGGAAAGATCAGCAATAGGGGTAGCTGTGGGATTTGAGCCTGTGTTTGACCTCAACCCATGGAAACTGAACCAGCCATTTGACCTTGGCTTGATCCGTTCCTGTTGCTGGCACTTGGTCCAGCCACACAAGTGGCACTGCCTTTTTATCAGAACAAGTGAGGTAATGCTGGGTGGTAGGAATTTTGTAGATTCCTCCGGCTTCTGGAGTTTCTTTCACAGCAATGTAAGGAAAATGCATGATTTCAGGCAAAGTTTGAGGTTTGCAGGGTATTGTGGGTAAGAAACCTAATCAGATTCATGCAAGGCACACCACCCTAGAATCCCCTGGTTGTCTAGTTTTCAAAACTGTGCATGTTTGCAAAGTTTCCCTTGGTGCCAGCTGGGCTAGGGCCCAAAAACCACAGCTACCCACTTTGCAAAAAAAGGGTCAGCTTTGAGTGTGAAAATGTGATGTGTCCATGTTGTGTTTGGGGCCATTTCCTGTCGTGGGCACTAGGCCTACCCACACAATTAAGGTACCACTTTTATTGGGAGACTTGGGGGAATGATGGGTAGAGGAAATTTGTGGCTCCTCGCAGATTCCAGATTATTCCATCACAGAAATGTGAGGAAAATATGTTTTTTAGTCAAATTTTGAGGTTTGTAAAGAATTTAGGGTAACAAATCCAGATGAGAGTCATGCAAGGCACCCCACACTGGATTCCCCTAGGTGCCTAGTTTTAAAAAATGTACAGGTTTGCTAAGTTTCCCTAAGTGCCGGCTGAGCTAGGGCCCAAAATCCACAGCTACCCACCTTGCAAAAAAAGGGTCAGTTTCGAGTGGTAAAATGTGATGTGTCCAACTTGCAATTTGGGCTGTTTCCTGTTGAAGGTACTAGGCCTATCCACATAAGTAAGGTACAATTTTTATTGGGAGATTTGGGAGAATGCTGGGTACAAGACATTTGTGGGTTCCTACAGATTCCTGAACTTTCCATCACTGAAGTATGAGGAAAATGTGTTTTTAGTCAAAGCTGCAGATTTGCAGTGAATTCTCGGTAACAAAACTTGTTTAGAGTCACGTAAGTCACCCCCGCCCTGAATTCCCCTAGGTGTCTAGTTTTTTCAAATATACAGGTTTGCTAGGTTTTCCTAGGAGCTAGCTGAGCTTGGGCCCAAAATCCACAGCTACCCGCATTGGAAAAAAGGTCAGAGGGAAAATGTGATGCATCCATGTTGTGTTTTGACCCATTTCCTGTCTGGGCACCTGGCCTACCCACAGAAGTGAGGTACCATTTTATCGGAGAACCTGTGGGAGCATAGAATAGTAGAACCTTTGTTATTACCAATTGCATTTCGCTGCAGTTGTGCCTTCCAAACCTAGGTCAGTGTGTAAGAAAGAAGTCATTTTGAAAAATACCCTTTAAATCTTATGCTAGTATGGGCACCCACAAATTCAGAGATGGACAAATAACTATTGCTCCTAAACTCCATATCTTATGTCCATTTCAGAAATAGATAGGTTTCCTTGATACCCATTTTTCACTCTACATATTTCAACCAGGTAAACAATGAAAACCCATTGTATAGCACAGCTCAGTTGTTGGCTCTGGATACCTTGGGTTCTTGGAGATCCGACAAACCCTACATGTCCCCGAACCACAAGGGTCTAGCAGACGTAATGGTATATTTCTTTTGTAAATCGGTCACGGTGACAAAAAGTTACAGATGAAAATGTCACAAATGGCTGTTTTTTCCTACTCATTTTAAAAATTTCTTATTTCAACGGTTAATCTCTTTGGGAAAACCTTGAGGGATCTAGACATATGACACTTTGCTGAATTTGGAATTATGTCTACTTTTCAGAAATCTATAGCGTTCCTGGATTACCTATTGGTTTCATATTAGTTTCTACCACAAACTGCAAGTAGGTTGAGAGCACACAGAAAATAGGGGAAATTAGCTACCTCTTTGAAAAATGTCAACTCTAGTAAAAAAAACTTTTTTTTATTCATCTCTGCATGCTCCTGAAAGTTGGGATGATGGTGACCTTAGCACAGCAAACAGTTTATTGATGCAACGTTTAGGAAAAAGAAAACGGACACTTTTATCCAGAGCACTTTATTCCAAATTTTCCCCCAAAAATTAAGATTTAGCTATATTTTGCCTACTTTTTCGTTTTCTTCCAGGGCAATCCACAAACCCTGGGTACCTTTAGAATCCATAGGATGTTGGAAAAAAAGGACATGTATTTGGCGTGGATACCCTATGTGGAAAAAAAAGTCTAAAAGCCCTGAATGCGAACTACTTGGCAGTTATGGGTTAAGAAAAACCCTTCCCCCACCTTTTTCATCAGACTTAAAACATTAACAAGACTAAGGCCAACAATACTACCATCGATTAAAAATCATGTGGACCCTCTCCAGGTTTAGAATGTGTTTGGTGTAAGGCTTCAAGAATTCTGGTACAGCAACTGGTAAATCTGACTGGGTCATTATCTAGACACACTGCACAGAACCACGCCTGGCTGCTGAATTTTCAGTTTTTGATTTGCATGTTTAGTGGTATTCTAAGCATTGTTTGCTTTTCAGAAACTGAACAATGGTTGTTGTGACACAGACGAGTAATCAGTAGAGGAAGAATGTTTTCTCAGCCTACAAACAGAGGAGCCAGATTAGGGAAGTTAGCACTATACAATGCAGAAACACTAATTGGAAAACGCACAGTTCATTTCCTTACCCATTCCCTGAGCTAAAAGACTCGCATGGCGGCTACGGTGCATTACAATAGATAATTAACAACCCTCGGTGCACGCACTATTATTTAATTAGTTTTGTGGCTCATGCAAAGTCTGTAATTAGGCGCAGTTGTTCAGCGCGGCTCCTATCTCTCGGTCTTCCAAGTTCTCATGTAGATTACGACTGCACTAATTCAATTTTAAGGAGCATGAAAAGAGAGATTCATTTGTTTCAAGTCTGTCAAACTATTATGTCCGGACGTGGACATGATAATGGCTAATCATTTTTGTAATGTCTGAAAACCACGTGCGACCTTCGAAGTCAAAGGCAGCCATTGCCGAGTCCTGAAGTTCCTGCTGAAAGCAATAGTGGGATATTGTTCATTCGTTCATTTGTGGGTTTGAACAGTGAGACCCCGCGAAGATGGTTCAACTAACATGTATTTATGCTGTTTGCTTGCAAGAATATGCATAATTCCGACAGCTAGGTAAATGGGTGGGAGTCTGTTTGCTCTGGAGTGAGGAGCTATTAGAGTGACTCCTGATTGTCCATATCATGTTTTTATTTGCCAAATCATCTAATTTTAAAATTGTATTGTTTAAAAACTGTTAAGTTTCTATCCCATAAAGGAAAGGCTGAGTGATGGAAGGTGTAAATGTTATTTCAAGACACCCATTTTTGGTTACCATATGTTGCCACCAAATTTGAAGAGAGAGCACTACCAACCTCCCCAAACACCCTCCCCCCCCCCCACCCCTATCCAGCAAATTGCCCTCTTCATTTCTACAAAGTTCTTACTGCAGAGATTGGCTCCAACATGAATACAATCAAGCTCACAAATATTTGGGTAGTCACAAACCTTTGGCAGAAACATCCCAACTTTGTTAACATTTTAGAAATGCTCTGTGAGAAATTGGGCTGTTCGTTGTGGGGGATGTTAACCCTTCCCAACCAACAAACACATTCCTTGTCAGGGTGAACCTCAAAAGTCACTACATTAACCTGTGCTTAACCTCTGGTAGATTGGCACAAAGGCAGTCAGGCTTAACTTAAAGACACTGTGTTAAGTGTTTATGCAGCACACAAACAGTACACAAGAAAAATCCCAAATAAATTTAGAAAAATAGAATACATTTTAATAAAATTAGACCATGATGACAAAGCTCGAATCAGTAGATCAGGAGATATGTAATTTTAAAGGTTTAAGTAGAAATAGTGACAAGAAGCAAAAAGAGCTACCTGTGGGTATCTGGTCGCACTAGACCAATGCAAAGTCATATGTTCTGGCCGACCGTAATTGAGTGCAGTTGAGATACAGGGGACCAGGTTAGTTCTGCTGAAAAAGTTACCATCTCAAAATCTGTCAACATGCATAGTTGGAAATTTCAGGATTTCACAGGAGTAGCTCAATTGATGTCCGTCAAGGGTCCAGGACCTGGGGAGTCATCCCTTAAGTTTCGGGAACACACTCCAGCTGAGGCCAGCTGGGATCAGTTGAAAATCCAGGCAGGACCAGTCAGGGCCAGGTGCAGCAGGTCAGCTAGGCAGTTGCAGAGAGACCTCTGGAGCTTGTTGTGTCCCTGTGGCTCAGAACAGGAGGTCAGCCACTTGACCCTTGGAGTCACTCTGGTAGTCCTGGCTTCAAGGAGATAGTCCTCTCAATTTCAAGCAGAAAGGCAGGTCTCAAGCGGCAGGGCAGTCCTTTGAAGAACAAGGCAGGCCTCAAGCAGCATGGCAGTCCTCTGGTAGCATCACAGCAGTCCTCTGAGAAACAAGGCCGGACTCAAGCAGCAGGGCAGTCCTCTGGGGTACAAGGCAGTCCTTCTGAGGTCTTTCACAGGTCCAGGAGTGTACTGAAAAGTAGGTCTGAGGGCTCTCTATTTATACATACTGCCAGCTTTGAAGTGGAATGAAACTGCTGGAGTTTTCCAACCATGGATATTTCCGGAATTTCCTTCCTCCCTGCTCTGGTCCCAGGATGTCTGGAGTGACAAAAGGCTAGTGTGAAGTTCTTTGTGTCTCAGCTGAGGCAACTGCTTTGAAGTATAAGCGGGCTGTGCACAACTCCGCCCCCCACCTGTCAGGATGGCTAATCCTGCCAACACCAGCCCCTCTAGTGTGTGGCTGTCTGGGAGGATGCACAAAGGCCAACTGCCACTCACATTTAGTCACATGACCCAACATACAGGCAGGCACCAAATGGCTAGGACTAGAAAATGCCAACTTTCTAAAAAAGTGTAATTTTCAGAATTCTGACTTAAAGCCCAACTTTACCATTAGTTCTTTAGAGATCAAGCATGACTTTCCACCTGCGCCTTGCACAAGTAACCACTTATTACATGTAATGAGGTAACCCCATGTTATCCTATGGGAGTGGTACGCCTCACAGTAGTGAAAAATAAATGTGAGTTTTTTACTACCAGGATGTGTAAAACTTAATAGTACATGTCCACCTTTTTAAATACACTGCTCCCTACCCTATTGGCTGTTTAGGGCCTTCCCCAGGAATTACTTCTTTGTATTCAAAAGGGAGTTTTTGGCCTGATAAGAGGTTTATTTTGCAAGAGGTTGCAATAGCAGAAATGAGACATGTTTTAAAAGGCTACTTATGTGGGTGGCACAATAAATGCTTCAGGCCCACTAGCAGCATTTTATATACTGGCCCTCGGTAAATGTTGTGCCACTTTACTAGGGATGTATAAGTAAATTAAATGTGCCAATGAGGTGTAGGACAATTTTACCATGTTTAAGGAGTGAGCACAAGCACAGAGTCCTAGAAGCCAACAAAATGGATTCAGGAAACAAGATAGATGAAGGCAAAAGTTTGGAGATGACACTGCAGAGGGGGCCAAGTCCAACATACTCTTATCAAGAGCAGTAATAACTCCTTATTCAGGCCAGGAATGGGGAGGAAACAACCCCATGATTGTTGGCGGTGCAGAAGTATGGTATCCTACATGGGGAAAAAATATTGCAAATGCACGTTTTCAAAGTATGTATGCATGTGTAAATGTAGACTCCTTACCTTTACATATGTGAAAATGCTTTTGAATGTGGGTATCTTTAGATTCACAATTAATTTCTGTACTACTGTTTGAACTCTGTAACCATCACAAATTCCAACAAGTTGGCCTGCATTTTTCTCAGCTCTCCAAAAACATTGCACACATACACCAAACCAATGTGTAACCTACCGAAGACATTTATGACTTTATTGAGAATTACCTAAAGTTCAGCTAAGAGGCTGCTTTAGTCAAAATCCTTGGAAAGTGTTTTCCAAATGCAATAAAATTTGTATCATTCTGGGTGAGATGTAGTCTATTTATTGTAGAACCAATGGGTGATAGTATGACATTGTCACATTAATTTTCAATCATTACTTCTAGCCAAAACTCATACATTTTATTTTTCTATGCTAATAACTTCTACTGGTACATTTGAGAATCATTATATATGGTAATAACTTTATAGCTATTTTTGTGTACTACTTTGTTCATAAATACATATTTTTAAAATAAGATTTACCAAATAACAGTACATTTGTTGCTATTCACCATATGTGGCATACCCATTCCATATTGAACTAATTTATATATGCATATATTATGCATGTGTGTATATATATATATATATATATATATATATATATATATATATATATATATATATATATCCACAAATCCAGAAAGGTCGAGGCAGACACTCGTTGCAGTTTCACTTTTTTATTCTTACTCCACCATATATATATAGATATATATTACCTACTGGCGGTCGCCAGTAGGTAGTTATAGTTAGGACCTTGTTTCTATTCAAAAAGCGTTTTTTCTTTTGCCAGTATCTTTGGCGCCGTTTGACGAACCTTCGCGAAATTTTCGAAACTAATGGTTCACTCAGGTCAGCGCCTGTTCTGAAAGTTTCGGGGTGATTCGTTAAGCGGGGGCTGAGAAAAAAGGGGGGGTCCCAAAACGCGCTTTCCTCATGTTAATTTCCGTAGGAATTTTGGAACAGGCTACAGCCCGAACTGCTGAACGGAATTACACCAAATTTGGCAAAAAGGTAGCTCTTGGTTCAGAAAGCAACCCTTTTTTTTAAATGGTGTAAATCTGTTCAGCAGTTCCTGAGAAATTAAAAAAATAAAAATATCGATATCTGAGCACCAAGGAGGATTCGCGAATCCTCCCGAGCACGAGCTTAATTCTGATTGGCTGCCAACACTCCAAACCAGAATGTGTTGCCAGCCATCATGTGACTCGGTAACCAAATCACAAGAAAAAGGAAAGAAAAGTTAAAAATGAAGAAAAGGGGGCAGGGTAGAAACAACGTGACCCCCTAGGCCTGCTCAGGGGGTCCCACAGGGACACCTAGGCCCAAAAAAAGCATATTTTTTAAATAATTTCGGCCAAATTCGCGCTGGGTGCGCGAATCTGGCCGAAATTATAAAAAAAATGAAGCGCGGTCTCCCGCGCTTCGTTTGTTTCAAACCCCCGGAAGGGCCAGGTCCCGGGGACAATTCTTAATTATGGTGTGGGGGCCCATGGGGGTCCCCACAGCCCCGGAGACCGCCACCTCCCCGGGGCTTTGTTTATCATATGCGGGGGGCACGCAGCCCCCCTCAGCCCGGGGGACCGCCACCTTCCCGGGGCTTTGTGTTAAAAAATGCATGGGGACTCCTGCCCCCCATGCTGCCCCAGGGACCGTCACCTCACCGGGGCATTCCTAATTATGTGTGGGGGGCCTCACGGGCCCCCCAAGCCCCAGGGACAGCCACCTCCCCGGGGCTTAAATTAAACTAAATAAGTGTGGGGGGGCACCAGCCCCTCCCCAAACTGCCCCGGGGCCCACCACCTCCCCGGGGCAATTTTAAACCTGCTGGGAGGGGGGACACGCGGCCCCCCTCCTGGAGCCCTCGATGGCCCTGGGGACCGCTACCCCCAGGGCCGGCTCCTGCAATGTCCCGGGGTGCCCCCCAGGACATTGCTGTTTGCTATGGCAGGGCGGGAGCACAGCTCCTGCCCTGCCATAGCAAACACTGCTTTGCTTCATTGAAGCAAGAGCAGGAAACCTGCTCTCGCTTCAACGAAGCAAAGCAGGATTGCTTTTGGGCAAGGGGAGCTGCATGTTTTCAGCTCCCCTTGCCCAAAAGCAATGCTGGCAGGGACCGTGGGGGCATTGGGGCTCCCCCCAGGGTCCCCATCAAAGAGGCCAGAACCCGGGGTATGGGGTCCCGTGGCCATAATTGGCCCAGGGAAGGGGGGCCATGCTGCCCCCGCACTAATAAAAATAAATAAAAAAAGAGGCAATGGCCCAGGGGATGGGGTCCTGGGGGCAGATAAAGGCCTCAGGAGGGGGGCCACGCAGCCCCCTCCATTAAAAAATAAAAAATATGTATATGTGGCCATGCCCCGGGGATGGGGTCCCCGGGGCTGAAATTGACCTAGGGAGGGGGGCCACGTGGCCCCTCTCCCAAATAAAAAAAAATAAAATAAAAAAAAGACACAATTCCCCGGGGGATGGGGTCCCCGGTGCAGATAAAGGCCTCAGGAGGGGGTCCACGCGGCCCCCCTCCATTCAAAGTAAAAAAATATGTATATGTGGCTGTAGGAGAGTAGGATCTGCTTCACAGGGGTACCCCCACTTTTTGCTGATACTTCACTGGTTTTCGACATTAGTCTGGCTGGGGCCCTGCTATTCAGAACCCCAGCCTAGCTGTTTCCTCTTTAAAAGGGTCTCCATGTGCCTTAGGCACATCACTGATTGGGATCTGGAGTGCCCTTGTAAGTCCCTAGTATATGGTATACTATGTACCAAGGGCATAGGTACCTCAGAGGCCTGCCAGGGGCTGCAGCATGTATTATGCCACCCCTGGTAGGCCATCCAAACTGACACCACAGGTCTGCTACTGCAGCCTGGGTAAGGTGGTGCATGCACCCCTTGCTGTGGTATAGGTTACCTATATCACTAAAAGCATACACACATATAAACCTATAAGTCACTCCTAAGGCAGGCCTTATCAATCCTAAAGGCAGAGTGCATGGTTCCTATGTGAGAGGGTGCCCCTGCATGAGCAGGGCCCCTCTGCAGCGTTCGGAGACCATCTCTGATGCTGTTTGTAGTGCAGCCTGACCATATACTCTTAAACGCATTATATCCTCGCGGTAAAATGCTAACTATGGAATGGCTGCACCTAAACATGTCGTGTTTGGTGTCAAACATCTTGGAATACTACCCCCCGCCAATCCTGGCGGCGGGGGTAGCATTCCACCCTTCTAGAGGGAAAGGCATGTTAACTCTGACGAGTCCGGTAACTTCTTTCCAGAGCCCTGGCATCACAAAATGGATGCTGCTGCCACAGACACGAGTCTGGCCTCCTGCTGCTGGACGAAACTCCGGCAGGGGAGGCCTGGACAATAGGTTTCCTGTCCCAGGGAGGTGTGACCACCTCCCCAGACAGAACAATGTGTATTGGGGCTGGGCGGGAGCACTTTCGGGTGCTTTGAAGTCCTGCACTGGGGGCACATTTGGTGTCCCTGTGCATACCCCAGTTCAAACCGGATCAGGGCTTGCAGCCCCTGCTTTGGCGCGAACTGGACAAAGGGAAAGGGGTGTAGCCACCCCTCTGCCCTGACCCACCCATAGGTGGGGCCACAGAGTAGTCCATCCCCTATTTTTGGAATAAAGGTAGGAACCCAGTCCTTAGGACTTTAGATTATACCTGGACGAAACTCTGAAACAGAATCCTGGACCTTCGACGCTCTACTCACGATTAGAGGACTGAAGAATCTCCCTTGGGGTCAAGGAGTGACTCCCCTGCTTGGCAGGCACCAAAGAAGCATCTGTCCGGTTCGCGTTACTGAAGCTCCCGTCGGACGCCGAAGTCATCGCATCACCAGAGGTGGATTCTCAGACTTCCCCGAGGCTACCCTGAGTCCCCAGCAAAGCTGAGGCCCGTGGCTATCGTGGGTGACTTGAGACCGTGACCCCTGGACACCGAGCACACTTGCAAGTGCACCATCTTCTGGGTCTCCCAAGAAGTCGTGCTTTGGGCTCCGAGTAGCCCTAGCCTCCAGCACCACCTGCACCGAAGATCACTGGCCCCCACTCCACGAGTGTCCTGTAAGCCAGCTCCACGTGCGGCGTCACGAGGCTCCTTCGCGGTCGCTAGCCCGTTGGCTAGTAGCCCTTACCGAAGGCCAATCTTTTCTTTACTTGGCAGTCTGGTTGCTCCAGGCCTGCCCTCACTTACCTTTGCTGGGTGAGTTCCCCAGACCTTGCTGGTCTGCATCATCGACGATCTACATCTTACTCGAGACTTGCCGTTGCCAAGGCCTGTTGGGTCCAATCTGGTCGCCGACACCTCTGCACTCGACAGACATCGAGCAACAGCCCGAATCCTGCTCCTGGTCGCCGACAACGCCTCCTGGACCTCGTGGCTGAAGAGTCAAGACGACCATCAACGAACTTGAAGCACTCGACATCGGTGGGCATCTGTCCATCGCCCTCCTGGTCACTGGCTAGTGACCCAGACTCTGTCCCCTCTGCTTTCAGGTTCTTCAGAACTCCGATCCACTCTTGGATCCACCCGGACACTTTTCTCCTGGTCGCCAGCAGCACTTTGCAGCAGATCGCCATAAGAAACGACGACGAAACCCGACCCCGAAAGGCACCTATGCACCCGGCTTCCCTGGGTGAGGTAACACGAGTACTCCGGTGCTCCCGTGGGTAGAGACTCTTCAAAGTCCTAGATCTCAAAGGGTTTTGTCCTAGTCCTCTTTAAAGTGTCCCTTTCCTCTATTTTCCCGATCCCGACTTTCTCCATAGAAGTTAACGGCGTATCGCGGTTGTGTATTTACACTGCACGCGTCTCCCGTGGGTCCCCTGTGTCACTACCTTGGGTGGTTCCTTGGGGTCCAAGCACTTCTAGAGGCTCTAGGCCTAGTGTCTAGTTCAGTCGTGGTTCGCATACCACTTTATTGGTATATGGTTTGGTACGCCCCTAGGGCCCAAACGTGTATTTGTGCTATTACTGTGATTTAAGATCTTATAACCTATGTATTTCGAACTCTAGCCTCATAAAGAGACTAGAGGGGTGTGTTTAGTAATAAATACATATATTTTGAATATATACCTGGTGTGGTGCTCTTTCATTTGGTCACTCAAGAGATTATAGACTGGTAAAACAAGCTGCTTTACATTCCTTCAAGACTTAGCCTGAAGGCTGCTCTCCACAGCTACCACTAGGATAGCTTTCAATAAGGTTGTCTTTAACCTACCTACCATAAGAGTCAATTTGGACTGGTGCAAGGTGCCCACTATAATTAGTGGACAGCATATGCCAGGCCAACTTCTCACATTGGTGTGCAGCGTGTGGGATTCCAGCTTGCTATTGTTTTACCAGATAATCTCAATTGAATTGATCAACTGAAAACCACTAAAGGTACCTAAGGTACATATAATTTAAGCTTAGAATATCAGTAAGTTCTACTGAACTTAGAGTTGTGTGTTAAGGGATAGCACAACCCTTTCTACAACTCAAGAGAGTTTAGTAGGCCACACTAGAGTAGGTAGTGCATACACCACACCACACTAGTAATGTCTTTAAAAGCAGGATCCAAAGATGCCCTGCAGGAAGCCATTGAGCTTCCCCCTCCAAGTATGACACACTCCCATTCTTGGAACTGAGAGCTTTGTGTAACGTGAGGAAATTAAGGACAGGCCAAAGTCCCACCACCCAACACCTCCAGGAGATGTTGGTGGCTTATGATCTTAGTAAGTCCTCAGAGACTGAAGGGGTAGGAGCAGAGGGTGGGCCAGCAGATGAGGAAGGGGCCAGGGGTACTACTACCCCCAGCCCCCTCTGAAACTGACCAGGAGGGTGACAATGACCCTGACCTGGAAAACCCAATCCCTTCTGGGGAAGATGAAGATGAGGATCTGGAGAACCACACCTTTGTCCCCCCAGGAAGGATTATTAGTGTGCTCAGAAAGTCTAGGTCTCCTTCTCAGGAGTCTAACCACTCTGGCACCTCAATAGGGAGCTCTGTTTCTTCTCACAGGAGGGAATCCTCTCATGAGAGAAGAAAGAGACTGGTCCAGTATGAGGAAACTCAACTGGAGATCAGGAAGAAGCAATTGGCTTTAGATAGAGAATCCCTAGATCTCCTTAAAGAGAGAAGAAAGTTGGGACTAGAGTCCCATGGTGGCAGCCATATCCCTAGAGATAGGGAAAGGTCCTATGACCATAGGAACCTGAGCAAGATTGTCCCTCCCTACCAGAGTGGGGATGATATCCACAAATGGATAACTGCTTTAGAGAGGGCCTGTAAAGTACAGAAGGTCCCTCAGGAGCAGTGGGCAGCAATCTTGTGGCTCTCCTTTGCTGACAAAGGTAGAGACAAGCTCCTCACTGTTAGAGAGGAGGATGCTGACAATTACAAGGTCTTGAAGAGTGCTCTTATTGATGGGTTTGGCCTAACCACTGAACAGTACAGGTTGAAGTTCAGAGACACCCAAAAGGCACAGACTCAAGACTGGGTAGACTATGTGGATTGTTCTGCCAAGGCTCTGGAAGGCTGGTTGATGGGCAGTAAGGTGTGTGACTTCTCAGGATTGTATAATCTGATAATGAGGGAGCAGATTCTTAATAACTGTCAAAACCAGCTGTTGCATCAGTACCTGGTTGACTCTGATCTGACCTCTCCCCAAGAATTGGGAAAGAAGGCAGACAAATGGGTCAGAACCAGGGTGAAGCAGAAGGTACAGAACCAAGGTGGGGAAACCAAGAAGCAAGATGCTAAGAACTCTGACAAGGGTGGGGAGAAGGGTAAAGATCAAAAGTCTTCATCAGGCCCCCAAAAATCTTCTTCTGGTGGGGATTCCCAGTCTACCAAGGGTAAAGGCCAAAGAAAACCATGGTGCAAGGTCTGTAAGCAAAAGACCCACTGGACCAGTGATTGCACCAAGTCCAAAGACTCCAGTCCAGCACCCACCAATGCCCCTAAGGCACCTGTTCCCCCTAGTACAGTTGGTGGAAGTGCTCCAGCAAAGGGTTTAGTAGGGTTCACCCTGGGAACTGAGTTGGGCTCTGACTTAGTCAGGGAACTGACTCAGGCTGTGTTAGTCTGTGATGGAGGCATGGATGTGACCTCCACTGTGAGTCCCAGTAATCTGGGCAAGTACAGACAACAGCCTTTAATCAATGGACGAGAGGCTTTGGCATTTAGGGACACAGGGGCAAGTGTCACAATGGTGACACAAGACCTTGTGCTACCTGGGCAAGTTATACTTGGTGAGATGTACCAAGTGACCAATGCTAGCAATGTCAGAACAGACCATACTCTGGCAGTTGTTAACTTCTCCTGGGGAGGGGTAACTGGCCTTAAGAAGGTTGTGGTAAGTGCAAACCTACCAGTCGAATGCTTGCTTGGCAATGACTTAGAAACTTCTGCTTGGGCAGAAGTGGAGCTCAGGACCCATGCAGAAATGCTGGGGATCCCTGCAGATGTGTTTGCTGTGACTAGGTCACAAGCTAAACTGTCTAAAACTGAACAGGCCTTGGATTCTGGAAGAATGGACCAAGTGCCTTCCAAGAGGAGGAGTAGTAGGGTTAAGGCAGTGCCTTCCCCCTTGGCTCAGGAGGAAGATCAGTCCCTTGAGGGGGATGATCTCAGCCCTGAAGAAGGAACTGTCCCAGAGGAACTTGAACCTGACCAGGTTGAGTTCTTGGGGACAGGGGGACCTTCTAGGGCAGATCTGAGCCAGGAGCAGCAGAGCTGCCCCTCCCTTGAACCCCTCAGACAGCAAGCTGCTGCTGAGGCTGCTGGGAAAGCTAGTGGTCCCCATACAGTGTATTGGGATGATGGACTCCTGTACTCAGAGAGTAGAGACCCCAAGCCTGGTGCTACCAGGAGGTTGGTAATACCTTTGAAGTTCAGGGGCTTCCTATTGACCCTAGCCCATGATATTCCCTTAGCAGGACACCTGGGCCAGAACAAGACTTGGGACAGAATTGTCCCTCACTTTCACTGGCCCCACATGTCTGAAGACAGTAAGGAGTTTTGTCGCTCCTGTGTAACCTGCCAAGCCAGTGGCAAAGCAGGTGGCACTACAAAGGCCCCCTGATACCACTACCTGTGGTGGGGGTGCCCTTTGAGAGGGTAGGGATTGACATTGTTGGTCCCATGGATCCCCAAACAGCATCTGGGCACAGATTTATACTGGTGGTAGTGGATCATGCCACCAGGTACCCAGAAGCTATTCCCCTTAGGACCACTACAGCACCTGTGGTGGCAAGGGCCCTCCTGGGAATTTTCTCAAGAGTGGGCTTTCCTAAGGAGGTGGTATCAGACAGGGGTGCAAACTTCATGTCTGGGTACTTAAAGGCAATGTGGAAGGAGTGTGGAGTTACTTATAAGTTCACCACACCCTATCACCCACAATGCAATGGTTTAGTTGAGAGATTCAACAAAACCTTAAAGGGCATGATTAAAGGGCTCCCAGAAAAGCTTAGGCGTAGATGGGACATACTCTTGCCCTGCCTTTTATTCGCATATAGGGAGGTGCCTCAGAAGGGGGTTGGTTACAGCCCTTTTGAACTTCTGTTTGGCCACCCTGTGAGGGGTCCACTGTGCTTGGTGAAGGAAGGATGGGAGTTACCTCTCAAGCCCCCAAAGCAAGATATAGTGGACTATGTACTTGGTCTCCGCTCCAGGATGGCTGAGTACATGAAAAAG
Source organism: Calotriton arnoldi (assembly GCA_963921515.1). NCBI lineage: Eukaryota > Metazoa > Chordata > Amphibia > Caudata > Salamandridae > Calotriton > Calotriton arnoldi. The sequence goes on along the minus strand of CAWUFW010002427.1, from coordinate 1,274,354 downwards.
GCAACCAAAAACCTTGAGGCTAGCCAGGAACTTCAAAAGGCCTGGCATGACCAAAAGGCTGTTCTGACTGTTTACCAGCCAGGACAGAAGGTGTGGGTGTTGGAGCCAGTAGCCCCAGCAGCTCTCCAAGACAAATGGAGTGGACCCCACACTATCGTTGAGCAGAAGGGTGAGGTCACTTACTTAGTAGACCTTGGAACACCCAGGAGTCCCCACAGGGTTCTCCATGTCAACAGACTTAAGCCATATGTGGACAGGGCAGACATGGGCTTGCTCATGGCTACTGATGAAGGGCAGGAGGAAGAGAGTGACCCACTCCCTGACCTGCTCTCACAGAACCCTGACGATGGGTCAGTTGATGGTGTAGCCTTGGCAGGCAGCCTCACTACCCAGCAACAAACTGATTGCAGGCAAGTCCTCAATCAGTTTAGACATATGTTTTCTCTGACACCCAGTCAGACCACCTGGTGCACTCATGAAGTGGACACTGGGGACAGTCTGCCTATTAAAAACAAGATTTATAGGCAACCTGACCATGTCAGGGACTGTATCAGGACTGAAGTCCAGAAGATATTGGAATTGGGAGTGATTGAGCCCTCAGATAGCCCTTGGGCTAGTCCAGTAGTCCTAGTACCTAAACCTCACACCAGTGGTGGGAAAAGAGAGATGAGGTTTTGTGTAGACTACAGGGGCCTCAATGCAGTCACTAGGACTGATGCCCATCCAATACCCAGGGCAGATGAGCTCATAGATACTTTGGCCTCTGCCAAATATCTCAGCACATTTGACCTAACAGCTGGCTACTGGCAGATCAGACTAGCTGATGCTGCAAAGCCCAAAACAGCATTTTCGACCCCTAGTGGGCATTACCAATTTGTGGTGATGCCCTTTGGTCTGAAAAATGCACCTGCCACTTTCCAGAGGTTGGTGAACACAGTTCTCACAGGACTGGAGGCCTATAGTGCAGCTTATCTAGATGATATTGCTGTCTTTAGCTCCACCTGGGAGGATCACCTGGTCCACCTCAGGAATGTTTTACAGGCCCTGCAAAAGGCAGGCCTGACTATCAAGGCCACTAAGTGCCAGATAGGGCAGAGTCAGGTTGTGTACCTGGGCCACCTTGTGGGTGGAGGCCAGGTTCAACCTTTGCAGAGCAAGATCCAGACCATCATGGACTGGACTGCTCCCACTACCCAGACTCAGGTGAGAGCCTTCTTAGGCCTGACTGGGTACTATAGGAGATTTGTCAAGGGGTATGGATCAATAGTGACACCCTTGAATGACTTAACTTCTAAGAAAATGCCCAAAAAGGTTCAGTGGACAGTTAGCTGTCAAAAGGCATTTGATGACCTCAAGCAGGCCATGTGCACTGCTCCAATTCTGCAGAGTCCTGATTACTCCAAGAAGTTCATTGTTCAAACAGATGCATCTGAATTGGGGGTAGGGGCTGTACTGTCACAATTGAATGAAGAAGGTCAGGATCAGCCAGTAGCTTTTATTAGCAGAAGGCTGACCCCTAGAGAGAAACGTTGGTCAGCCATAGAGAGGGAGGCCTTTGCTGTGGTCTGGGCTCTGAAGAAGTTGAGGCCATACTTGTTTGGTACACACTTCCTGGTTCAGACAGACCATAAGCCCCTCTTATGGCTAAAACAAATGAAGGGTGAAAACCCCAAACTGCTTAGGTGGTCCATTTCCCTACAGGGGATGGACTTTACAGTGGAACATAGGCCTGGGAGTAACCATGCGAATGCAGATGGACTCTCTAGGTATTTCCACTTAGAACATGAAGACTTAACTGGGCAAGGTTAGTTTAATGTCCCTACGTTTGGGGGGTTGTGTAGGAGAGTAGGATCTGCTTCACAGGGGTACCCCCACTTTTTGCTGATACTTCACTGGTTTTCGACATTAGTCTGGCTGGGGTCCTGCTATTCAGAACCCCAGCCTAGCTGTTTCCTCTTTAAAAGGGTCTCCATGTGCCTTAGGCACATCACTGATTGGGATCTGGAGTGCCCTTGTAAGTCCCTAGTATATGGTATACTATGTACCAAGGGCATAGGTACCTCAGAGGCCTGCCAGGGGCTGCAGCATGTATTATGCCACCCCTGGTAGGCCATCCAAACTGACACCACAGGTCTGCTACTGCAGCCTGGGTAAGGTGGTGCATGCACCCCTTGCTGTGGTATAGGTTACCTATATCACTAAAAGCATACACACATATAAACCTATAAGTCACTCCTAAGGCAGGCCTTATCAATCCTAAAGGCAGAGTGCATGGTTCCTATGTGAGAGGGTGCCCCTGCATGAGCAGGGCCCCTCTGCAGCGTTCGGAGACCATCTCTGATGCTGTTTGTAGTGCAGCCTGACCATATACTCTTAAACGCATTATATCCTCGCGGTAAAATGCTAACTATGGAATGGCTGCACCTAAACATGTCGTGTTTGGTGTCAAACATCTTGGAATACTACCCCCGCCAATCCTGGCGGCGGGGGTAGCATTCCACCCTTCTAGAGGGAAAGGCATGTTAACTCTGACGAGTCCGGTAACTTCTTTCCAGAGCCCTGGCATCACAAAATGGATGCTGCTGCCACAGACACGAGTCTGGCCTCCTGCTGCTGGACGAAACTCCGGCAGGGGAGGCCTGGACAATAGGTTTCCTGTCCCAGGGAGGTGTGACCACCTCCCCAGACAGGACAATGTGTATTGGGGCTGGGCGGGAGCACTTTCGGGTGCTTTGAAGTCCTGCACTGGGGGCACATTTGGTGTCCCTGTGCATACCCCAGTTCAAACCGGATCAGGGGCTTGCAGCCCCTGCTTTGGCGCGAACTGGACAAAGGGAAAGGGGTGTAGCCACCCCTCTGCCCTGACCCACCCATAGGTGGGGCCACAGAGTAGTCCATCCCCTATTTTTGGAATAAAGGTAGGAACCCAGTCCTTAGGACTTTAGATTATACCTGGACGAAACTCTGAAACAGAATCCTGGACCTTCGACGCTCTACTCACGATTAGAGGACTGAAGAATCTCCCTTGGGGTCAAGGAGTGACTCCCTGCTTGGCAGGCACCAAAGAAGCATCTGTCCGGTTCGCGTTACTGAAGCTCCCGTCGGACGCCGAAGTCATCGCATCACCAGAGGTGGATTCTCAGACTTCCCCGAGGCTACCCTGAGTCCCCAGCAAAGCTGAGGCCCGTGGCTATCGTGGGTGACTTGAGACCGTGACCCCTGGACACCGAGCACACTTGCAAGTGCACCATCTTCTGGGTCTCCCAAGAAGTCGTGCTTTGGGCTCCGAGTAGCCCTAGCCTCCAGCACCACCTGCACCGAAGATCACTGGCCCCCACTCCACGAGTGTCCTGTAAGCCAGCTCCACGTGCGGCGTCACGAGGCTCCTTTGCGGTCGCTAGCCCGTTGGCTAGTAGCCCTTACCGAAGGCCAATCTTTTCTTTACTTGGCAGTCTGGTTGCTCCAGGCCTGCCCTCACTTACTCTTGCTGGGTGAGTTCCCCAGACCTTGCTGGTCTGCATCATCGACGATCTACATCTTACTCGAGACTTGCCGTTGCCAAGGCCTGTTGGGTCCAATCTGGTCGCCGACACCTCTGCACTCGACAGACATCGAGCAACAGCCCGAATCCTGCTCCTGGTCGCCGACAACGCCTCCCGGACCTCGTGGCTGAAGAGTCAAGACGACCGTCAACGAACTTGAAGCACTCGACATCGGTGGGCATCTGTCCATCGCCCTCCTGGTCACTGGCTAGTGACCCAGACTCTGTCCCCTCTGCTTTCAGGTTCTTCAGAACTCCGATCCACTCTTGGATCCACCCGGACACTTTTCTCCTGGTCGCCAGCAGCACTTTGCAGCAGATCGCCATAAGAAACGACGACGAAACCCGACCCCGAAAGGCACCTATGCACCCGGCTTCCTGGGTGAGGTAACACGAGTACTCCGGTGCTCCCGTGGGTAGAGACTCTTCAAAGTCCTAGATCTCAAAGGGTTTTGTCCTAGTCCTCTTTAAAGTGTCCCTTTCCTCTATTTTCCCGATCCCGACTTTCTCCATAGAAGCTAACGGCGTATCGCGGTTGTGTATTTACACTGCACGCGTCTCCCGTGGGTCCCCTGTGTCACTACCTTGGGTGGTTCCTTGGGGTCCAAGCACTTCTAGAGGCTCTAGGCCTAGTGTCTAGTTCAGTCGTGGTTCGCATACCACTTTATTGGTATATGGTTTGGTACGCCCCTAGGGCCCAAACGTGTATTTGTGCTATTACTGTGATTTAAGATCTTATAACCTATGTACTTCGAACTCTAGCCTCATAAAGAGACTAGAGGGGTGTGTTTAGTAATAAATACATATATTTTGAATATATACCTGGTGTGGTGCTCTTTCATTTGGTCACTCAAGAGATTATAGACTGGTAAAACAAGCTGCTTTACATTCCTTCAAGACTTAGCCTGAAGGCTGCTCTCCACAGCTACCACTAGGATAGCTTTCAATAAGGTTGTCTTTAACCTACCTACCATAAGAGTCGATTTGGACTGGTGCAAGGTGCCCACTATAATTAGTGGACAGCATATGCCAGGCCAACTTCTCACAGTGGCCATGCCCCGGAGATGGGGTCCTCGGGGCCGAAATTGGTGCAGGTAGGGGGCCCCCTTCCCGTTTTTTTTTTTATGTGACAGGCTCTGGGGGATGGGGTCCCCAGGGCCCAAAAAAGATTGAAAGAAGGGGGGCCACACAGCCCCCCTTCTAACAATAAAAAAAAAAAGCTGGCATCTCGCCGGAGGCCCCGTCCCTTCCCTGCACCACTCTGCAGACGCGCCTCCTGGTGCGTTCTTAGTTGGGGTATTAAGTCCCCTTGAATACTGAGGGTCCCCGGGGGCCAGCTAGCCCACCAGGTACCTCCAGTAAGCGCCACACAGCTGGATTACTGAGAGGTGGTATGAGGCCATGCCCCTTTTTACACCACTCTGCAAACGTGCCTCATGGCGCACTGCTGGTGGGGTGATGAGGACCTCTTGTGTCCTGAGGACCTCAGGACTAAAGTGGACTTCATCCCCCAAACAGCAGAGCGCCAGGAGGTGTGTTTGTAGAGTGGTGTAAAAAGGGGGTGTGGCCTCAGACCACTCTCTGCAATCAAGCGGTGTGGGTCTTACTGGAGGTACCTGGTGGGCTAGTTAGCCCCTAGGGACCCTCAGGATACAAGGGGACTTAATCCCCCAACCCAGAACGCGCCAGGAGGCACGTTTGCAGAGTGGTGGAGAAAGGGAATGTTGCCTGTGTTCACCTTTCAGAAATCCCACTATCTGGGACATACTGGAGGTATAAGGTAGGCTAGTTGGCCCCTAAGGACCCCCAGCAGCGAAGGGGACTTTAATCCCCATCCATGAGTGCGCGAGGAAGTGCGTTTGCAGAGTGGTGGAGAAAGGGGGCGTGGCCAGCTATGATTACTTAGCTGTCCTGCTGTGTGAGACTTGCTGGAGGTAATAGGAGGGGTAGTTGGCCCCCAAGATTCACCTTGGGGGTCAACTACCCCTCCTGTTACCTCCAGTAAGTCCTGCACAGTGGGATTGCTGAGAGGTCTTCGGAGGCCACGCTCACCTTTCTCCACCACTCTGCAAATGCGCTTCTTGGCACAGTACTGGTTGGGGGCTGAAGTCTACTTTACTCCTGAGGGACTTTGGCGGCCAAGTAGCCCTCCTGGTATCTCCTGTAAGTCGTACGCAGCGGAATTCCTGAGCGCTGGTTGGAGGCCCAGCCCCCTTTCTCCACCACTCTGCAAACGTGACTACCAGTCAAAGAAGCATTTGTAATGTAATAGGTCTCGCATTTGCAAGAGTTAGAGCTATTGGCGTTGTAAATCTAAAAGTTTTTTACTAATGTTTTGTGGAATGGATTTACTTTGTGTGTAGTGGAATTATGTGGTATGTTGTGCAGTGAAATTATGTGGATAGAAAGTATGTGGTATTTAGTGTATAGGAATTATGTAGAGTGGGATTATGTGTTATGGAGAGTACATATGTGGTATGGTAGTCTGTGTTGTGGAGTGGTAACCTCAGGTTTAGTCTTCCTCGTTTCCATAGAATCTAAATTATGACCTCAATGAGACAAAAAAAAGAAGGAATCACTGAGGAGCACTTCTGGACCTAGTCAGAGGTATGAGCAGGGCCACTGGAATTATGCGACTGTTTGGCTGCACCGACTTTCGCACAATTGTACATTTTCCGCATTAGCCACATAATCCATCATCTGCTGCCTAATCTGCAGATTTGAACAAAAAAAGCCTTGTTTCCAGCTCAAACGGCTCAAACGTTACCAAAAATGCAGCAACAAGTGTTAAAGCGTGGTGGAAGGCCCATTGCAAACCTAGAATGGTCACCTGTTACCTATTGCTAAATGTGGGTGTTAAATTGGTACTAATGGTGTGCAAACCACTCTTGCTTCTTTCTGTGCCTCTCTTACCTCTTTCTGCATTTCTATTGCTTCTTTCTGCATCTTTCTTTTTTTCTGTACTTATTTTGCCTCTATCTGCTCATCTCTTCCACTTTCTGTACCTCTCTTGCCTCTTTCTGCACCTCTCTTGCCTCTTTCTGCACCTCTGTTGCCTCTTTCTGCACCTCACTTGCTTCTTCCTGTACCCCTCTTGCCTCTTTCTGCACCCCTGTTCCCTCTTTCTGTACCTCTCCTGCTTGTTTCTGCACCTCTCTAGCCTCTTTCTACATTTCTCTTGCCTCTTTCTTCACCTCTGTTGTTTCTTTCTGCACTTCTCTTGCCTCTTTATGCACCCCTCTTGCCTCTTTCTGCACCTCTGTTGCTTCCTTCTGCACTTCTCTTGCTTCTTTCTGCACCTCTGTTGCTTCTTCCTGCACCCCTCTTGCCTCTTTCTGCAACCCTCTTCCCTCTCGCTGCACCTCTCTTGCCTCAGTCTGCCCACCAGTTCCCTGTTTCTGTGCCCCTTTTGCCTGTTTCTGCAACTCTCTTGCCTCTTTCTGCAGTTCTCTTGCCTCTTTCTGCACATCTCTTGCCTCTTTCAACACTTCTGTTGCCTGTTTATGCACCTCTCTTGCCTCTTTCTGCACCTCTCTTGCCACTTTCTGCACCTCACTTGCTTCTTTCTGCACCCCTTTTGCCTGTTTCTGCACCCCTCTTTCCTCTTTGTGCAACTCTCTTGCCTCTTTCTACACCTCTCTTCCCTCTTTTTGCACCACTCTTGCCTCTTTCTGTACCTCTGTTGCTACTTTCTGCACCTCTCTTGTCTCATTCTGCACCCTTCGTGCCTCTTTCAGCACCTCTGTTGCTTCTTTCTGCAGTTCTCTTCCTTCTTTCTGCACCCCTCCTGCCTCTTTCTGTACCCCTCTTGCCTCTTTGTGCACCTCTCCTAACCCTTTCTGCACCCCTCTTGCTTCTTTTTGCACCTCTGTTGGTTCTTTCTGCACCTCTTTTGCTTCGTTCTGCACTTCACTTGGCCTCTTTCTGTACCCCTCTTGCCTCTTTCTGCACCTCTGTTGATTCTTTCATCACTGCTCTTGCTTCTTTCTGCACCTCTGTTCCAAATTTCTGCATCACTCTTGCCTTTTTCTGTACCCCTCTTCTCTCTTTCTGCATCTCTCTTGCCTCAGTCTGCCCACCTGTTCCCTCTTTATGCACCCCTTTTGCCTGTTTCTGCAACTCTCTTGCCTCTTTCTGCAGTTCTCGCCTCCTTCTGCATCTCACTTGCCTGTTTTTGCACCTCTGTTGTTTCTTTTGCACTGCTCTTGCTTCTTTCTGCACCTCTCTTGCAAATTTTTGCCCACCCCTCTTGTCTCTTTCTGCACCCCTCTTAACTGTTTCTGCACCTCTCTTGCCTCTATCTGCACCCCTGTTCCCTCTTTCTGTACCTCTGTTGCCTGTTTCTGCAACTCTCTTGCCTCTTTCTGCAGTTCTCTTGCCTCCTTCTGCACCTTTGTTGCTTCTTTCTGCACTTCTCTTGCCTCTTTCTACACCCCTGTTGCTTCATTCTGCACTTCCCATGCTTCTTTCTGCACCTGTCTTGCTTCTTTCTGCACCCCTGTTGTCTCTTTCTGCACTCGTCTTCCCTCTTTCTGCACCTCTTTTGCCTCTTTCTGAATCTCACTTGCCTCTTTCTGCACTTCTCTTGCTTCTTTCTACACCTCTGTTGCTTCTTTCAGCAATTCTCTGGCCTCTTTCTGCACTTCTCTTGCCTCCTTCTGCACCTCCCTTGCCTCTTTCTGCACCTATCTTGCCTCTTTCTGCACCTCTCTTGCCTCTTTCTGCACCTCACTTGCTTCTTTCTGCACCCCTGTTGCCTCTTTCTTCACCCCTCTTCCCTCTTTGTGCAACTCTCTTGCCTCTTTCTTCACCTCTCTTCCCTCTTTCTGCACCACTCTTGCCGCTTTCTGTACCTCTGTTGCTTCTTTCTGCACTTCTCTTGCCTCTTTCTGTACCCTTCGTGCCTCTTTCCGCACCTCTGTTGCTTCTTTCTGCACTTCTCTTCCTTCTTTCTGCACCCCTTGTGCCTCTTTCTGCACCCTTCTTCCCTTTTCCTGCACATCTCTTGGTTCTTTTTGCACTGCTCTTGCCTCTTTCTGCACCCCTTTTGTCTCCTTCTGTATCTCTCTTGTTTCTTACTGTACTGCTCTTGCTTCTTTCTGCACCTCTCTTGCAAATTTCTACACCCCTCTTGTCTATTTCGGTATCCCTCTTCTCTCTTTCTGCACCCCTGTTCCCTCTTTCTGCACCTCTTCTGCCTGTTTCTGCACCTCTGCTGCCTCTTTCTGAACTTCTCTTACCTTTTTCTGCACCTCTTTTGCTTCTTTCTGCACTTCTCTTTCTTCTTTCTGCACCCCCCTTGCCTCTTTCTGCACCTCTGTTGGTTCTTTCTGCACTGCTCTTGCTTCTTTCTGCACCTCTGTTGTTTCTTTCTGCAATTCTCTTGCTTCTTTCTACACATCTCTTGCTTCTTTCTGCACCCCACTTGCCTCTTTCTGCATCCTTCTTCCCTCTTTGTGCACCTCTCTTGCCTCTTTCTGCACCTCTCTTGCCTCTTTCTGTACCCCTCTAACCTCTTTCCGCATCTCTTTTGCTTGTTTCTGCTCTTCTTTTGCCTCTTTCTGTACCCCTCTTGCCTCCTTCTGCACCTCTGTTGTAGTTTACTGCACTGCTCTTGCTTCTTTCTGCACCTCTCTTGCAAATTTCTGTACCCCTCTTGCCTCTTTCTGCACCCCTCTTTTCTCTTTCTGCACCTCTCTTGCCTCTTTCTACACCCCTGTTCCCTCTTTCTGCACCTTTCCTGCCTGTTTCTGCACCTCTTTTGCCTCTTTCTGTACCTCTGTTGGTTCTTTCTGGACTTCTCTTGCTCTTTCTGCACCTCTGTTTCTTCTTTCTGTACTTCTCTTCCTTCTTTCTGCACCCCTCCTGCCTCTTTCTGCACCTCTCTTGCCTCTTTCTGCACTTCACTTGCTTCTTTCTGCACCTTTCTTACCTGTTTTGGCACCTCTGTTGCTTCTTTCTGCACTTCTCTTGCCTCTTTCTGCACCTCTGACTTAGAGGTAGTTTTAATCCCCCTGCCCTATTATGTACTTGGGCCTTACAGGGAGGTCATGCCAATCACAGGGGTACCCCATCCCATAGTGTACCCTAGTGTATGTAGGTGTTTTCACTGTATTCTAAGTGTCTTTCAGCATAGCACTGGCTCCGGGCCTGGTTAGTCAGAGTCAGTTACCACCAGTACCAGTCAACAAAACGTTGGGGGCACAGGATTACTTTCCAACAAGGCCCCTTGCTGCCCCTCTCTTGGTTCTTTCTGAATATCTCTTGCTTCTTTCTGCACCTTTCTTCGTCTTTCTGGTCTTCTGTTGCCTCTTTCTGCATTTCTCTTGCTTCTTTCTGCACTTTTCTTCCTCTTTCTGCACATGCCCTACCTCTGTAGGCATAGTTAGAAATTAGCATTTAAAAAACCTTAGAAATTCACTGAAAAAAACATAGGTTTCAGGGACGTTATAGTTAGAAATTAGCATTTAAAAAACCTTTGAAATTCACAGAAAAAACCATAGGTTTCAGGAACGTTATAGTTAGAAATTAGCATTTAAAAAACCTTAGAAATTCACTGAAAAAAGCCACAGGTTTCAGGGACATTGTAGTTAGTTGGACATTTTACTCGTACAAAACCAGAGAAATTCGGCCGTTATAGTTAGTTGAGCTAACTATAACTCGCGCCCCGCAATACACTGCTGATGATGTCACATATTACATCATTCATGACATGGTCAGTGACATCACTGATGACATCACTGATGACATCTCAAATGACATCACTGATGACATCATCCATGTGATAATCTGATGCACGTCCTCACACCCTAATATAACCTTTGATATACCCACTCTAAAATACAGACTACCATTTTCGAAACCATAGACACACCAATACCAGTTACTACATACCCACTCACTGATTCCTAGGTGTACACACACATCCACTCATTCACCCATACAGTCACTCATACATGCAGTCACTCATCAATACAGCACTATCATATGCACTCATACACCTATACAGACACACACCGCCACTCATCCATAGAGTTGCTCACACACCTAGTCAGTAATGCAAAGAATCAATCACACTCCCATTTACTCACCTATATAGTTATACACACACCACCTCACTTATTCATACAGATAGTAACACATACTTACTCTCTTATACAATCACTGATACAAGCACACACTCATCCATACAGCCACTTTCACAATCACTCACTCTCACATATAGTCATTTATATACTCCAACACTTACATATACTGCCTTTCACATATGTAGTTACTCACACATGTACCATTGAGACATCCATTCACTCACCAACACACCCATACACACACTCACCCACCCAAACAGCCCTTCACAGATGCACTCTTGAACCCATACACCCAGTGAATCACCCACTCACACATCTATGCACAGAGTCACCCACCCCCCACCCACCCACACAGACACTCAGGCACCCATACAGATACTCAGACAAGCAATCAGTAACCCATATAGACACTCATGTAGCTACTCACCAACCCCTGCAGCCGCTTACACACCAACTGATAAACTGATACAGACATTCACACAGTTTAGTCACTAACCCATGCATTCAGTAAGACACATTTAATCACTCACCTATACAGTCAGTCACGCACCTACTAATTCATCCATTCAGACTCTTATACACCAACTCATTCTTCAATACACCTTGGCATATATATATATATAAAATATATTTAAACTTTACAGAAACACACAGTCACTGGATGATGTCATCAGTGATGTCATCAGTGATGCCATTTGAGATGTCATCAGTGATGTCACTGACCATGTCATGAATGATGTAATATGTGACATCATCAGCAGTGCATTGCGGGGGCACGAGTTATAGTTAGCTCAACTAACTATAACAGCCGAATTTCTCTGGTGTTGTAAGAGTGAAATGTCCAACTAACTGTGAGAAGTTGGCCTGGTATATGCTGTCCACTAGTTATAGTGGGCACCTTGCACCAGTCCAAACAACCCATTATTGGAGATAGGTTAAAGACAACCTTTATTGAAAGCTATCCTAGTGGTAGCTATGGAGAGCAGCCTTCAGGCTAAGTCTTGAAGGAATGTAAAGCAGCTTGTTTTACCAGTCTATAATCTCTTGAGTGACCAAATGAAAGAGGACCACACCAGGTATATATATAAAATATATGTATTTAGTCTTAAACACACCCCTCTAGTCTCTTTATGAGGCTAGAGATCCGAAGTACATAGGTTACAAGTCAAATATCAACAGTAATAGCACAAATACACGTTTGAGCCCTAGGGGCGTACCAAACCATATACCAATAAAGTGGTATAAGAACCACGACTGAACTAGACACAAGGCCTAGAGCCTGTAGAAGTGCTTGGCCCTCAAGGAACCACCCAAGGTAGTGACACAGGGGACCCACGGGGGACACGTGCAGCGTGAGAACACAGCCGCGAGCCACCGTTGACTTCTATGGGGAAAGTCGCGGTTGGATTTTTAAAAGAAAAGGACACTTAGAGGAGGACTTGGAGCAAACCCCTTTAGAACTAAGCGATACAAAAGGGGATGATGGACGGAACGTTTGAGCCAATCAAACACTCACCCCCAGTCAACTGATCTGGGTTTAATCCATCATCATTCTTTAGCTCACTCCACCACCCCAGTTGATGATGGATTAAACCCAGATCAGTTGACTGGGGGTGAGTGTTTGATTGGCTCAAACGTTCCGTCCATCATCCCCTTTTGTATCGCTTTGTTCGCCCTAAGTTGGCGGGGGTATGCCCAGACGTGGGTCCCTTGCTCACTTTGCCACTGGATTCAAGCAAGCCTGGCTGATGACGGCTGAAATGCCAGAAACCGGTCCTAGGATGCTTGTTTCCGGTCCAGGGAAGACATGGCTTGGCAGTTCGGGCTGGACTGTTCCCATGAGGCACAGGGTCAGACTGATTTGCATATGGCCATGTCTGAACTGGGGTGGTGGAGTGAGCTAAAGAATGATGATGGATTAAACCCAGATCAGTTGACTGGGGGTGAGTGTTTGATTGGCTCAAACGTTCCGTCCATCATCCCCTTTTGTATTGCTTTGTTCGCCCTAAGTTGGCGGGGGTATGCCCAGACGTGGGTCCCTTGCTCACTTTGCCACTGGATTCAAGCAAGCCTGGCTGATGACGGCTGAAATGCCAGAAACCGGTCCTAGGATGCTTGTTTCCGGTCCAGGGAAGACATGGCTTGGCAGTTCGGGCTGGACTGTTCCCATGAGGCACAGGGTCAGACTGATTTGCATATGGCCATGTCTGAACTGGGGTGGTGGAGTGAGCTAAAGAATGATGATGGATTAAACCCAGATCAGTTGACTGGGGGTGAGTGTTTGATTGGCTCAAACGTTCCATCCATCATCCCCTTTTGTATCGCTTTGTTCGCCCTAAGTTGGCGGGGGTATGCCCAGACGTGGGTCCCTTGCTCACTTTGCCACTGGATTCAAGCAAGCCTGGCTGATGACGGCTGAAATGCCAGAAACCGGTCCTAGGATGCTTGTTTCCGGTCCAGGGAAGACATGGCTTGGCAGTTCGGGCTGGACTGTTCCCATGAGGCACAGGGTCAGACTGATTTGCATATGGCCATGTCTGAACTGGGGTGGTGGAGTGAGCTAAAGAATGATGATGGATTAAACCCAGATCAGTTGACTGGGGGTGAGTGTTTGATTGGCTCAAACGTTCCGTCCATCATCCCCTTTTGTATCCCTTTAGAACTAGGCAGTTCTAGAGTCAATACCCATGGGAGCACCGGAGTACTCGAGTTACCTCACCCAGGGAAGCCGGGTGCATAGGTGTCTTTTGATGTCGGGTTTCGTCGTCGTTTTCAATGGCGATCTGCTGCAAAGTGCTGCTGGCGGCCAAGTCGAAAGTGTCCGGGTGGATCCAAGGGTGGATCGAAGATCTGAAGAACCTGAAAGCAGAGGGGACAGAGTCTGGGTCACTAGCCAGTGACCAGGAAGGCGATGAGCAGATGCCCACCGATGTTGGGTGCTTCAGGTAGGTTGACGGTCGTCTTGACTCTTCAGCCACGAGGTCCAGGAGGCGTTGACGACACCAGGAGCTGGATTCGAGCTGTCCCACAACGTCTGTCGATTGCTGGCGTGTTGGCGACCAGATTGGACCCAACAAGCCTTGGCAACGGCAAGTCACGTGGAAACAAAGAAAGGATGTTGATGCAGATCAGCAAGGTCTGAGGGACTCACCCAGCAAGGGTAAGTCAGGGCACCTCTGGAGCAACCAGAAAAGCCCAAGCAGAAGAAGAGTTGCCTTCGGGAGGGCCCACTAGCCAACGGACTAGTGACCGCGAAGGAGCCTTGAGTGGACGCACTTGGAGCTGGCTCACAGGACACTCGTGGAGTGGAGGCCAGTGATCTTCGGTGCAGTTGGTGCTGGAGGCGGGGTATACTCGGAGCCCAAAGCACAACTTTGTGGGAGACCAGGAAGAGGATGCACTTGCAAAAGTTCTTGGTGTCCAGGGGTCACGGTTCCATGTTACCCACGACAGCTACGGGCCTCAGCTTTGCTGGGGTCTCAGGGCAGCCTCGGGGAAGTCTGGAAATCTACCTCTGGTGATGCAAAGACTTCGGCGTCCGGTGGGAGCTTCAACGATGCAGACCAGACAATTGCTTCTTAGGTGCCTGCCAAGCAGGGGAGTCACTCCTTGACCCCAAGGGAGATTCTTCAGTCCTCTAATCTTGAAGTAGAGAGTCGAAGGTCCAGGATTCGGTTTCAGAGTTTCGTCCAGGGTAATCTAAAGTCCTAAGGACTGGGGTCCCATACTTATACTAAGGTAGGGGGTTGGACATACTCTGGGGACCCACCTATGGGAGGGTCAGGGAAGAGGGGTGGTTACACCCATTCCCTTTGTCCAGTTTCGCGCCAGAGCAGGGGCAGGCAGCCCCTGCAACTGGTTTGAACTGGACTATGCACAGGGACACCAAATGTGCCCCAGTGCTGGTCTTCAAAGCACCAGGGAGTGCTCCCTCCCAGCCCCAATACACATTATCATGTCTGGGGAGGTGGATACACCTCCCTGCGACAGGAAACCTATTGTCCAGGCCTCCCCTGCCGGAGTTTCGGTCAGTAGCAGGAGGCCAGACCCGTGTCTGTGGCAGCGGCATCCATTTTGTGATGCCAGGGCTCTGAAAAGATGATATCGGGTATGCCGGTGTGTACATGTCTCTCCCTCTAGAAGGGTGGAATGCTACCCCCGCCGCCAGGACTGGCGGGGGGGGGTAGTATTCCAAGGTGTTTGACACCAAACACGACATGTTTTGGTGCAGCCAGTCCAAAGTTAGCATTCTATTGCGAGGATATAATGCACTTAAGAGTATATGGTCAGGCTGTACCACAAATAGCATCAGAGGATTGACTCCGAACGCTGCAGAGGGGCTCTGCTCATGCAGGGGCACCCTCTCACATAAAAACCAAGCACTCTGCCTTCAGGATTGTTAAGGCCTGCCATAGGAGTGACTTATAGGTTTATATGTGTGTGCAATGGTAGTGATATAGGTAGCCTATATCACAGTAAGGGGTGCATGCACCACCTTACCCAGGCTGCAGTAGCAGACCTGTGGTGTCATTTTGGAGGGCCTCCCAGGGGTGGCATAATACATGCTTCAGCCCCTGGTAGGCCTCTGGGGTACCTATGCCCTGGGTACATAGTATACCACATACTAGGGACTTATAAGGGCACTCCAGAATCCAATCAAAGATGTACCTAAGGCACATGGAATCCATTTTAGAGAGGAAGCAGCTAGGCTGGGGTCCTGATTACCAGGGCCCCAGCTTGACTAAAGTCGAAAACACAGTGAAGCATCAGCAAAAAGTGGGGGTACCCATGTGAAGCAGATCCTACTCTCCTATACAACCCCCCCCAAACGCAGGGACATTAAACTAACCTTGACTAGTTGAGTCTTCATGTTCTAAGTGGAAGTACCTAGAGAGTCCATCTGCATTGGCATGGTTACTCCCAGGTCTGTGTTCCACTGTAAAGTCCATCCCCTGTAGGGAAATGGACCACCTCAGCAGTTTGGGGTTTTCACCCTTCATTTGTTTTAGCCATAGGAGGGCTTGTGGTCTGTTTGAACAAGGAAGTGAGTACCAAACAAGTATGGCCTCAGCTTCTTCAGAGCCCAAACCACAGCAAAGGCCTCCCTCTCTATGGCTGACCAACATTTCTCTCTAGGGGTCAGCCTTCTGCTAATGAAAGCTACTGGCTGATCCTGACCTTCATCATTCAATTGTGACAGTACAGCCCCTACCCCCAAATCAGATGCATCTGTTTGGACAATGAACTTCTTGGAGTAATCAGGACTCTGTAGAATGGGAGCAGTACACATGGCCTGCTTCAGGTCATCAAATGCCTTTTGACAGCTAGCTGTCCACTGAACCTTTTTGGGCATTCTCTTGGAAGTTAAGTCATTCAGGGGTGTCACTATTGATCCATACCCCTTGACAAATCTCCTATAGTACCCAGTCAGGCCTAAGAAGGCTCTCACCTGAGTCTGGGTAGTTGGAGCAACCCAGTCCATGATGGTCTGGATTTTGCTCTGCAGTGGTTGAACCTGGCCTCCACCTACAAGGTGGCCCAGGTATACAACCTGACTCTGCCCTATATGGCACTTGGTGGCCTTGATAGTGAGGCCTGCCTTTTGCAGGGCCTCCAAAACATTTCTGAGATGGACCAGGTGATCCTCCCAGGTGGAGCTAAAGACAGAAATATCATCTAGATATGCTGCACTATAGGCTTTCAGACCTGTAAGGACTGTATTCACCAACCTCTGAAAAGTGGCAGGTGCATTCTTCAGACCAAAGGGCATTACCACAAATTGATAATGCCCACTAGGGGTTGAGAATGCTGTTTTTGGCTTTGCATCATCAGCTAGCCTGATCTGCCAGTAGCCAGCTGTTAGGTCAAATGTGCTTAGATACTTGGCTGAGACAAAGTGTCTATTAGCTCATCTGCCCTGGGTATTGGATGGGCATCAGTCCTAGTTACTGCATTGAGACCCCTGTAGTCCACACAAAACCTCATCTCTCTTTTCCCACCACTGGTGTGAGGTTTTGGCACAAGGACCACTGGACTAGCCCAAGGGCTATCTGAGGGTTCAATAACTCCCAAATCCAACATCTTCTGGACTTCTGTCCTGATACAGTCCCTGACATGGTCAGGTTGCCTATAAATCTTATTTTTAATAGGCAGACTGTCCCCAGTGTCCACTTCATGAGTGCACCAGGTGGTCTGACTTGGAGTCAGAGAGAACATATGCGTGAACTGATTGAGCACCTGTCTGCAATCAGGCTGCTGCTGGGCAGTGAGGCTGCCTGCCAAGGCTACACCATCCACTGACCCATCATCAGGGTTCTGTGAGAGCAGGTCAGGGAGTGGGTCACTCTCTTCCTCCTGTCCCTCATCAGTAGCCATGAGCAAGCCCATGTCTGCCCTGTCCACATATGGTTTCAAATTGTCGACATGGAGAACGCTGTGGGGTCTCCTGGGTGTTCCTAGGTCTACCAAATAGGTAACCTCACCCTTCTGTTCAACAATGGTATGGGGTCCACTCCATTTGTCTTGGAGAGCTGCTGGGGCCACTGGCTCCAACACCCACACCTTCTGTCCTGGCTGGTAAACAGTCAGTACAGCCTTTTGGTCATGCCAGGCTTTTTGCAGTTCCTGGCTAGCCTCAAGGTTTTTAGTTGCCTTTTTCATGTACTCAGCCATCCTGGAGCGGAGACCAAGTACATAGTCCACTATGTCCTGCTTTGGGGGCTTGAGAGGTAACTCCCATCCTTCCTTCACCAGGCACAATGGACCCCTGACAGGGTGGGCAAACAAAAGTTCAAAAGGGCTGTAGCCAACCCCCTTTTGAGGCACCTCCCTGTATGCAAACAAAAGGCAGGGCAAGAGTATGTCTCATCTTCGCCAAAGCTTTTCTGGGAGCCCTTTAATCATGCCCTTCAAGGTTTTGTTGAATCTCTCAACTAAACCATTGCATTGTGGGTGATAGGGTGTGGTGAATTTGTAAGTCACTCCACACTCCTTCCACATTGCCTTCAAGTATCCAGACATAAAGTTTGCATCCCTGTCTGATACAACCTCCTTAGGGAAGCCCATTCTTGAGAAAATTCCCAGGAGGGCTCTTGCCACCACAGGTGCTGTAGTGGTCCTAAGGGGAATAGCCTCTGGGTACCTAGTGGCATGGTCCACCACCACTAGGATAAACCTGTGCCCAGATGTTGTTTGGGGATCCATGGGACCAACAATGTCAATCCCCACCCTTTCAAAGGGCACCCCCACCACAGGTAGTGTTATCAGGGGGGCCTTTGTAGTGCCACCTGCCTTGCCACTGGCCTGGCAGGTTACACAGGAGCAACAAAACTCCTTGGTGTCTTCAGACATGTGGGGCCAGTGAAAGTGAGGGACAATTCTGTCCCAAGTCTTGTTCTGGCCCAGGTGACCTGCTAGAGGAATGTCATGGGCTAGGGTCAATAGGAAGCCCCTGAACTTCAGAGGTATAACCAACCTCCTGGTGGCACCAGGCTTGGGGTCTCTACACTCTGAGTACAAGAGTCCATCATCCCAATACACTTTATGGGGACCACTAGCATTCCCAGCAGCCTCAGCAGCAGCTTGCTGTCTGAGGGGTTCAAGAGAGGGGCAGCTCTGCTGCTCCAGGCTCAGATCTGCCCTGGAAGGGCCCCCTGTCCCCAAGAACTCAACCTGATCAGGCTCAAGCTCCTCTGGGACAGTTCCTTCCTCAGGACTGAGATCCTCTCCCTCAAGAGACTGATCTTCCTTCTGAGCCAAGGGGGAAGGCACTGCCTTAACCCTACTACTCCTCCTCTTGGATGGCACTTGGTCCATTGTTCCAGGATCCAAGGCCTGTTCAGTGTTAGACATTTTGGCCTGTGACCTGGTCACAGCAAACACATCTGCAGGGATGCCCAGCATTTCTGCATGGGTCCTGAGCTCCACTTCGGCCCAAGCTGAAGTTTCTAGATCATTGCCAAGCAAGCATTCAACTGGTAGGTCTGGACTTACCACAACCTTCTTAAGGCCAGTTACCCCTCCCCAGGAGAAGTTAACAACTGCCAGAGTATGGTCTGTTCTGACATTGCTAGCATTGGTCACTTGGTACATTTCACCAAGTATAATCTGCCCAGGATCCACAAGATCTTGTGTCACCATGGTGACACTTGCTCCTGTGTCCCTGAATGCCAAAGCCTCTTTTCCATTTATCAATGGCTGTTGCCTGTACTTGCCCAGATTACTGGGACTCACAGAGGAGGACACATCCATGCCTCCATCACAGACTAGGACAGCCTGAGTTAGTTCTCTGACTAGGCCAGAGCCCATCTCATTACCCAGGGTCAACCCTACTAAACCCTTAGCTTGAGTACTCCCACCACCATTTGTAACTGTACTAGGGGGAACAGGTGCCTTAGGGGCATTGGTGGTGGCTGGAATAGAATCTTTGGACTTGGTGCAATCACTGGTCCAGTGTGTCTTTTGCTTACAGACTTTGCACCATGGTTTCTTTTGGCCTTTTCCCTTGTTAGACTGTGAATCCGCACCTGAAGAAGATTTTTGGGGGCCTTGTGAAGACTTCTGGTTTTTACCCTTCTCCCACCCTTATCAGAGTTTTTAGAATCTTGCTTCTTTGGGTCACCACCTTGGTTCTGTACCTTCTGCCTCACCCTGGTTCTGACCCATTTGTCTGCCTTCTTTCCCAATTCTTGGGGAGAGGTCAGATCAGAGTCCACCAGGTACTGATGAAACAGCTGATTTTGACAGTTATTAAGAATCTGCTCCCTCATGATAAGATTGTACAATCCTTTGAAGTCACATACCTTACTGCCCACTAACCAATCTTCCAGAGCCTTAGCAGAACAATCAACAAAGTCCACCCAGTCTTGATTCTGTGCTTTTTGGGTATCTCTGAACTTTAACCTGTAT
Source organism: Calotriton arnoldi (assembly GCA_963921515.1). NCBI lineage: Eukaryota > Metazoa > Chordata > Amphibia > Caudata > Salamandridae > Calotriton > Calotriton arnoldi. The sequence goes on along the minus strand of CAWUFW010002427.1, from coordinate 1,254,818 downwards.
TGTTCAGTTGTTAGGCCAAACCCATCAATCAATGTACTTTTTAAGACTGGATAATTATCAGCATCCTCTTCTCTAACAGAGAGGAGCTTATCTATACCTTTGTCTGCAAAGGAGAGCCACAAGATTGCTGCCCACTGCTCCTGAGGGACCCTCTGTACTTTGCAGGCCCTCTCCAGTGCAGTTATCCATTTGTGGATGTCATCCCCAATCTGGTAGGGAGGGACAATCTTGCTCAGGTTTCTATGGTCATAAGACCTTTCCCTACCACTAGGGAGATTGCTGCCACCATGGGACTCTAGTCCCAACTTTCTTCTTTGCCTTTGAAGCTCTAGGGACTCCCTGTCTATAGCCAACTGCTCTCTTCTGATTCTAAGCTGAGCTTCTTCATACTTGAGCAGTCTCTCTTTCCTCTCATGAGAGGATTCCCTCCTATGAGAGGAAACAGAGGTCCCTACTGAGGTGTCAGAGTGGTTAGACTCCTGAGAATGAGATCTAGACCTTCTGGGCACACTCACAGCTCTTCCTGGGGGGACAAAGGGGAGGTCATCCTGGGCCTCCTCCTCATCCTCAGGAGTAGCTGCATTATCCAGGTCAGGATCATTGTCATCCTCCTGGCCAGTTTCAGAGGTCAGGTCCTGGGTATTTTCACCCCTGGTCCCTTCTTCATCTTCTGCCCCACCCTCTCTGCCTACCCTTGCAGACCCTATGGGTCTTCTAAGATCATCTAGCAGAAGCATCTCCAGGAGACGTTGGGTGTTGGCACTTTTTCCTGTCTTCAGCTTCCTAATCTTGCACAACTCTCTTAATTCCAAGAATGAGAGGTTGTCATATCTGGATGGCAGGAGCCCACTGGTTCCTGGCAGTGAAGACATTACTAGTGAGGTGTGGTGTATGCACTACCTACTCTAGTGTGGCCTACTAAACTCTCTTGAGTTGTAGAAAGGGTGTGCTAGCCCTTAACACACAACTCTAAGTTCAGTAGAACTTACTGTATACTAAGCTTGTTATTATATGTACATAAGGTACCCTTAGTGGTTTTCAGTTGATCAATTCAATTGAGATTATCTGGTAAAACAAGAGCAAGCTGTAATCCCACACGCTACACACCAATGTGAGAAGTTGGCCTGATATATGCTGTCCACTAGTTATAGTGGGCACCTTGCACCAGTCCAAACAACCCCTTATTGGCGATAGGTGAAAGACAACCTTTATTGAAAGCTATCCTAGTGGTAGCTATGGAGAGCAGCCTTCAGGCTAAGTCTTGAAGGAATGTAAAGCAGCTTGTTTTACCAGTCTATAATCTCTTGAGTGACCAAATGAAAGAGGACCACACCAGGTATATATATAAAATCTATGTATTTAGTCTTAAACACACCCCTCTAGTCTCTTTATGAGGCTAGAGTTCGAAGTACATAGGTTACAAGTCAAATATCAACAGTAATAGCACAAATACATGTTTGAGCCCTAGGGGCGTACCAAACCATATACCAATAAAGTGGTATAAGAACCACGACTGAACTAGACACAAGGCCTAGAGCCTGTAGAAGTGCTTGGCCCTCAAGGAACCACCCAAGGTAGTGACACAGGGGACCCACGGGGGACGCGTGCAGCGTGAGAACACAGCCGCGAGCCACTGTTGACTTCTATGGGGAAAGTCGCGGTTGGATTTTTAAAAGAAAAGGCCACTTAGAGGAGGACTTGGAGCAAACCCCTTTAGAACTAGGCAGTTCTAGAGTCAATACCCACGGGAGCACCGGAGTACTCGAAGTTACCTCACCCAGGGAAGCCGGGTGTATAGGTGTCTTTTGATGTCGGGTTTCGTCGTCGTGTTCAATGGCGATCTGCTGCAAAGTGCTGCTGGCGGCCTAGTCGAAAGTGTCCGGTTGGATCCAAGGGTGGATCGAAGATCTGAAGAACCTGAAAGCAGAGGGGACAGAGTCTGGGTCACTAGCCAGTGACCAGGAAGGCGATGAGCAGATGCCCACCGATGTCGGGTGCTTCAGGTAGGTTGATGGTCGTCTTGACTCTTCAGCCACGAGGTCCAGGAGGTGTCTACAACAACCAGGAGCTGGATTTTCGCTGTTCCATGACGTCTGTCGATTGCTGGGGTATCGGCGACCGGATTGGACCCAACAAGCCTTGGCAACAGCAAGTCACGTGGAAACAAAGAAAGGACGTTGATGCAGACCAGCAAGATCTGAAGGACTCACCCAGCAAGGGTAAGTCAGGGCACCTCTGGAGCAACCAGGAAAGCCCAAGCAAAAGAAGAGTTGCCTTCGGGAGGGCCCACTAGCCAACGGACTAGCGACCGCAAAGGAGCCTCGAGTGGACGCACTTGGAGCTGGCTCACAGGACACTCGTGGAGTGGAGGCCAGTGATCTTTGGTGCAGTTGGTGCTGGAGGCAGGGGCTACTCGGAGCCCAAAGCACAACTTCGTGGGAGACCAGGAAGAGGATGCACTTGCAAAAGATCTTGGTGTCCAGGGTTCACGGTTCCACATTACCCACGACAACTACGGGCCTCAGCTTTGCTGGGGTCTCAGGGCAGCCTCAGGGAAGTTTGGAAATCTACCTCTGGTGATGCAAAGACTTCGGCGTCCAGCGGGAGCTTCAGCGATGCAGACCGGACAATTGCTTCTTAGGTGCCTGCCAAGCAGGGGAGTCACTCGTTGACCCCAAGGGAGATTCTTCAGTCCTCTAATCTTGAAGTAGAGCGTCAAAGGTCCAAGATACGGTTTCAGAGTTTCATCCAGGGTAATCTAAAGTCCTAATGACTGGGGTCCCATACTTATACTAAGGTAGGGGGTTGGACATACTCTGGGGACCCACCTATGGGAGGGTCAGGGAAGAGGGGTGGTTACACCCATTCCCTTTGTCCAGTTTCGCGCCAGAGCAGGGGCAGGCAGCCCCTGCAACCGGTTTGAACTGGACTATGCACAGGGACACCAAATGTGCCCCAGTGCTGGTCTTCAAAGCACCAGGGAGTGCTCCCGCCCAGCCCCAATACACATTATCCTGTCTGGGGAGGTGGTTACACCTCCCTGTGACAGGAAACCTATTGTCCAGGCTTCCCCTGCCGGAGTTTTGGTCAGCAGCAGGAGGCCAGACCCGTGTCTGTGGCAGCGGCATCCATTTTGTGATGCCAGGGCTCTGAAAAGATGATACCGGGTATGCCGGTGTGTACATGTCTCTCCCTCTAGAAGGGTGGAATGCTACCCCCGCTGCCAGGACTGGCGGGGGGTAGTATTCCAAGGTGTTTGACACCAAACACAACATGTTTTGGTGCAGCCAGTCCAAAGTTAGCATTCTACCGCGAGGATATAATGCACTTAAGAGTATATGGTCAGGCTGTATCACAAACAGCATCAGAGGAGGGACTCCGAACGCTGCAGAGGGGCTCTGCTCATGCAGGGGCACCCTCTCACATAAAAACCAAGCACTCTGCCTTCAGGATTGTTAAGGCCTGCCATAGGAGTGACTTATAGGTTTATATGTGTGTGCAATGGTAGTGATATAGGTAGCCTATATCACAGTAAGGGGTGCATGCACCACCTTACCCAGGCTGCAGTAGCAGACCTGTGGTGTCATTTTGGAGGGCCTCCCAGGGGTGGCATAATACATGCTTCAGCCCCTGGTAGGCCTCTGGGGTACCTATGCCCTGGGTACATAGTATACCATATACTAGGGACTTATACGGGCACTCCGGAATCCAATCAAAGATGTACCTAAGGCACATGGAATCCATTTTAGAGAGGAAGCAGCTAGGCTGGGGTCCTGATTAGCAGGGCCCCAGCCAGACTAAAGTCGAAAACACAGTGCAGCATCAGCAAAAAGTGGGGGTACCCATGTGAAGCAGATCCTACTCTCCTACACTAACTATAACGTCCCTGAAACCTATGGTTTTTTCAGTGAATTTCAAAGGTTTTTTAAATGCTAATTTCTAACTATAACGTCCCTGAAACCTATGTTTTCTTCAGTGAATATATATATATATATAGATATAGATATAGATATATAGATATATAGATAGATATATACATCAATGAATCTGCATGAACCTTTTGTCTAAAAAAGTCTTCCCCAGAAAGCTATAGCATCATTGCTCTTATGGAAACAGACTCTAAAATCTTCGCAGGCCTGAAACTGGCTGAATTAGAAGAATGTGCTGAAAGCAAAAACCTAATTCCATTAAATCAAACAGGTATTAGACCAAAATCCAGCACTACAAACAATCTGGTCGTGCTTACTATGATCGTTGACAAAAGCGTCTGTAAAAAACAACTCCTATACACATGTTTTGTGGATTTCTCCAAAGCCTTAGATTACGTAAATCGGAATCTATTATGGGAAAAGTTGATCATTTGGAATATTCCTGCAAACCTATTACATGCAATCCAGCTCCTATATTCTAACATCTGCGATCAGGTCAAACGTGGTCAGAATAACGGCTTGACTGACAAAATTCCAATAAAGAAAGGCTTGAACAAAGGCTGTGTCTTAGCACCAATACTTTTTAATCTCTGCTTGGCGGACCTAAATACATGCCTAGACGCAACGAATTCACATTCTCCAATCCTGGGTTCTCGCAAAGTGTCTTCACTACAATATGCCAATGACTTAATCCTGATGACCCTGAATGGGATTAGGCTCCAAAGGTTACTCAACCATCTTAATCTTTATGGCATCAAAAGCGAAATGACCATCGACCTCACAAAAACTCAGGTTGTGGTTTTTTGCAGAAAAATCAAGAAGAAGGGAAGCTGGTCTTTGGGCGAGCAATCGATTCTTCAGGGCTCATCATATAAATATCTTGGCTTATGGCTACAAGATTGGCCGTCGCACCAACTCCATCTTAACTCACTGAAACCAAGAAATGCTTCCTTGATCTCAGCATTTTAATTAATACATCAAAAACTACAAAGTCCGACCTTTCTTCCTCTACTCACAGAAATAAAGGCCAAGTTCACCTCAACACTTTGCTATGGGACAGAAGCCTTTCCAAGAAAGTTTGGGGCTTTCCTTAACTCTGCACAAAACAAGGTATTCCGTCTCCTGTTCCATCTTCCCCAGAACGTGTCACCTTCTCAGATTTGACTTGAATTTGGCCTGAACAGCCAAGATCTAACACAAAAAAGCTCATTACTCGGGGGGGCGTGGCTTGATTGTCAAAGATGGCAGACGTGGGAGCCCGTAGCTGGCCTACAATTTATCCTCCCACATACAGTGCTGTTCAGGACCCAAATTCATGGTGGGGTGCCCACTAAAGAGGCTGTAGCTATAACAGGGGTTGCCAGATGATTACAGGAGCGGGAGAGCCCCAAGAGTGGTAGAAACAAGAGAGGGCCAGGATCCGCGAGGTGGAGGCCCAGAGTTACCAGAGTAGAGCTGCGGGCGGCCCCCTGGGATCGGATTGGCTGGCCCACACTGGACAACACCACTGCTGGAGTGAATCGCCCTGGGGTCAGAATTACCAGGCTGCGGAGTGGTGGCGCTGAGCTGTGTATTCTGCAGCTTGGAGCACTGCCGTGAAAGTTGGCGAGTGCTGCCTCCGTGCGGCTTTGATGGAGGTGGCGGCTGCGTTGGCCTAGAATGGTGATGCACTGACTGAGCACCGGCCTGAGTCGGGGCTCGGTAAAAACAGCGAGGAGGTGAGAGATTGGGCCCTCACGCCAGGCGTGTCCTGCTCCCCCACCCAGCTGCAGTGGTGTAACGGGCCCCCCTCTGAAGCGGGGTGACTCATGGTCACCTGGGTGGAAGACCCTGACCTGAGGAGGGCTGATTGCGGAACTGAGCTGCGAGGCAGGAGAGGCCCAGGGTGCAGCACAGACTGGTGTGGGTGCGGGACGGGCAGCTCTGGGGATGGACCTGGCTGGCCCATATAGACAAGAGCAGCTGCCAGAGTGAAACACCCTGGGGACGGAATTCCCGGGCAGCAGAGTGGGGGCGCTGCGCTCTGTGCTCCACAGCTTGGACCACTATTGCAACAAGTGGTGATCGAGGCGGGGCAGCCCCTGCACGGCTTGGATTGAGCTTGCAGCCCTGTTGGTCTAGAGAGGCAGTGTACCAACTGGGCGCTGGCTGGCGGAGTGGCCTGGTGGGCGGAGAGGTGGTGAGTGCAGACGAATGAGCCCCGGGGCCCTGGTCGGTGATCGGTGAAGGCTGAGGTGGGGTGAGAAATTGGGCCCCTGCGCCAGATAAGCCCTGCTCCCCCCATGGCTGCAGCAGGGTAAGGGCCCCCTCTGAGGCAGAGCGACCTCTGGACAGTAGGGTGGAGGACACCAGACCCAGGGAGGATTAATTGCGAGACTGAGTTGCGAGGTGAAAGGGGCCCAGGGGGCACACAGTCTGGTGTTGGTGAGAGTAACCTCATAGAGCCCTCCTACATATCCAGACCCAGGTGAAGCATATACATACAGATAGGGCCCAGGTTCTGGAGCACAGGACTGAAGATGGAGAAGGCCGTAGTAGACAGTAGAAATATATAAGAGTCCTTGGAATACTGGAGGGAGTGGAAGGAGGGGACATGGTTGCTTATTTAGAGTCCTGCCTCAGCACAGCTGTGGCACCAGGGTGCTTGATGACATTCTACACCCTCGAAAGAGCCCATCGGGTGCCGACACGACCTCCGGCCCCCGGCCGCCCTCCGCGCTCGGTGGTGGCCAGGCTCTTACACTACAAGGACAGAGACATCCTACTACACAAAGCTCGAACTGATGGCCCATTCGTTGGTGGGCAATAGTTAAATCTCCATATTCCCTGACTACACACTTGGCGTCCAGCGGAGGCGAGCTTCATTCTTGGAGGTCAAAAAGATGCTGAGGGAAGAAGGCTTCCAATACTCGCTGATCTTCCCTGCCCAACTCTGTATAGAGCTAGACGGAAAGACCCACTTCTGCGAGGATCCCAAAGCAGCATTGGAATGGATAGAGGCATATAGAACTGAGGGCCTGCCTGCGGGGTGGGAAGTGGCTATGGGGTCCCGAGGTCAAGGGCCCAGGAAAAGACCCAGGAGGCGTCCCATGAGGGACTCATCCAAGAAACCGAGCCCCTCTCAAACAGAGCGAGAGAGAGTGGCGGCACTACAGGCTGTAGCTGAGATCATGCTTGAAGAGAAATCCGCGTTAGCGGCAGGGTCGCAATCTCTGAGAGGGACTGAGGGTTCCGACTCAGACTCCTCCCGAGGGGATAGCCTTCAAATGCCAACAGTGGCCCCAAAAACAGCAAATGAGTTAATATGATAATCAACCTCTTCAAGAATAGTTCATGCTCTAACCTGTTCAGGAAGAGATGGCACCCCCTTGCAATACCTAAGAATTTATGTGGACCGGATGAATACAGGGGCTGGCGCACACTGTACATGTACTTGTGAGTTACTATGAGAAGTTGTGACCCCCCAGGGACCTCGCCATGGTTGGTGTGGGCCCTTGTTGGATTTTGAAGATCTGTGACTGGTTTGGGTGGTTGGCCTTTGCCAAACTGTCCTGGGATTGCGGAGTTGTGGTTATGAGGGCTTTTACATATAGTTTGCTCTGTTCAATTTTCAGGAGAGGAAATGTTTTTTGTTGGTCCCATAGGAGAGGGGTTGGGCTGGGGTGAGGGCAGAGAAGGTAGGGCAATCACCTCCAAAATATTGTCAATCCACCAGATACTGAAATTTCTAACATGGAACATTACAGGGATGGGGTCGATGTCTAAGCGTCATAACCTACACAATTACAGAGAAGGGGTGTACAAATAGCTCTGCTACAAGAGACACACTTACTCAAGGGGAAGGTTGAAAAGCTGTGTAGGCGGTAGAGGGGACAGATCTTCCCACCACCTTCTCAGATTTTGCCAGAGGTGTGATGATCTGAATATGAGCAGAAGTCCCCTTTGAGCCAACACGAACCCTGATAGATAAAGAGGGCAGGTATGTCCTCCTCGCAGGGAAATTATTCGGTTGGGACATTACGCTAGGATGCGTATATGCACCCAATCAAGAACAAGTGACCTTTTTAGCTCATCTTTCTGCCCAGGTGGCTGATTTGATGGTGGGGCATGTGGTCCTGGGAGGGGACTTTAACTGGACATTTTATTATATCGCTCCCACCCCCCCTTATCGGGGGCGCAGGCTCATCGCACAGCAGCGGGGTTTCGGGAGTGGAGAGAACACTGGGGATTGGAGGACATTTGGAGGGTACAACATACACAGGAAAGGGAGTATTTTTTCTTTTCCCCTATACACCAGCTTCACATGCAACTAGACACTTTCTTGTGCTCACCAGACTTTAGCGGTTCCATTACGCACACTGAATACCTGGGGCAGACTTTTTCTGACCACAGCCCATTACAGATGCTCCACCAACCTCACATGCGCAGACCCCCGATCCCCACATGGAGACTTAATCCTCTGCTGCTGGAGGATGCCCCGTTTGGCGAATCCTTGCGTTCTCTTATTGGAACGTTCTTTCCTGACAATGCACACTCAGCATCTTCTGCATTAGTGGAGTGGGAGGCATTTAAGGTGGTGGTGAGGGGCCACGGCATAGGACAAGCAGTCGGAGCACAGAGAGAACTCCGCCATGAGTTGGCATCTATAGAGGATGAGCTACAAGCTCTAGATAATGTACAGGGTACAGACACTCGAGCCCATGACTACTTGCAGGATGCACGAACACGATATAATGATGCCTTGGAGCGGCTAAGATACCACGATTCTAGGGAATTCATAGCTAGAGTCCAGGGGGAGCAGTGGAAAGCCGGTCACCTGCTGGCATGGTTGATCAGGCCGGAGACTCGAGGGATGCCAATTACACAGATTCCGACTGAAACAGGCAGATCCATATATCACCCAGAAATGATTAACAGATTTTTCAGGGGATATTATGAGAAGCTGTATGCCGCCCGCGGGCAACCCCCGGGCCAAACTCAGGGTTTTTCTGAGCCTGCTGTGGCTCCAAACAGTAGATGGACAGGCAGAAGAGACATTGGGTGGACCTGTGACACTGCAGGAAGTCCGAGAGGCCATCGCTACAATGGCCACTGGGAAGACCCCAGGCCCAGATGATCTCCCTGTGGAGTTTTACTTGAAATACTCATCTGAGTTGGCACCTCATTTAGTGACTCTGTATGCTGAGTCTTTACGGCTCGGTCACTTACCCGAAACCACTCAGAACTCCATGGTGATCCCACTCCCTAAGACGACAGCCCCGGGCGCCGAAGCAGTAGACTACAGACCCCTCTCCATGCTTAATATGGATTTCAAAATACTTAGTAAAATATTAGCACTTAGATTGCTCCCATATATGAAGACCCTGATACACACTGACCAAAACGGGTTGTAGTCCTTCTCGCAATACCTCCTACAAACTCCGTAGATTATACTCAGTGCTATACTACACTGAGGCACGGTCTCTTAAACAGGCGGCTATCCCGTCGATTGACCTGGAGAAGGCTTTCAACACGATATGCTGAGATTACCTTCTCGAAGTGATGAAACACCTGGATCTAAGAGAAGGGTGGGTAAAATGGGTATGACTGTTATATACGTGCCCAATGACAAGGGTTCTGACAGGCAAAACTATATCCTCACAATATAAGATAACACGTGGTACCCATCAGGGTTTCCCCCTATCACCACTCTTATTTGCCCTGGCAATAGAGCCATTGGCTGCGTTGTTTCATCAGGGAGGGAAGGGAATGGGGCTGACGGTGGATAGGAGAACACATATCATCTCCCTATATGCAGATGAGCACTTGATTTATTTGAGCAATGCTGAAAGGGGCTCTGACACCGCCTTGCGGCTTTTGGACAGTTTAGGGGCACTGTCGGGTTTACTGGTCAATAAAAAAAAGACCTAACTGTTCCCGGTGGCTAGTCCATTGCCCAGACTCCCCGGCTGACCAGTTGACCTTAACTGGACATCCAATACGTTCAGATATTTAGGCCTCCATGTCTTCCACTCGTTGGACGACCTGAGGGAGGGCAACCTAGAGAGAACATTAAGGTCACTCAGGTCCAATGTACTTTTTTGGTGCACCCTGAGGCTCCCCATAATGGCTAGGATCTCACTGACCAAAATGGTCAGCTGCCCCAACTGTTATGTTTCTTTGCTAACTTACCAGTACTAATGCCAGCGGGGTGGTTCCGACAACTAAATTCTCTACTACAGGACCTAATTTGGGGTGACGGGAGGCGTAGAGTCTTGCTGGGAACCTTGCGGCGCCCCATGACGGAGGGAGGCTTGGCAATTGCCAGATTTCGAGCTCTACCTTCTGGCATCTCAGCTGCAATGGTTAGCTCAATGACTGGAAGGAGTAAATACAGAGGGGACCTTCCTGATGGAGCCTAACAAGCATCCCCATCTCTTGCTGGTGAAATTGTTGGACCGCACAACTAAGGTTCCATACAATTCACACTACAGGCCACCGCCCTACAGTGCTGGAAGCGCTGCATGGCAAAGATACTTGAGGCCCCAAGATACTCACCGGTGCTGCCTTTGGTAGGGCTACCCTCAATGGGAGCCACAATCGATCATCTCATCAGACCAAACGGCAATCTGGACAGAGGCAGAGTTCGAAACGGTGGGCGACTGCTACCAGGAGAAAGTCTTGCTCCCATTCGCAGTTCTGATGGATGAGTGTGGTCTTCCACCCGGGCAGTTCCTGCAATATGTGGTGCTGACTCAGGCGTTTGGTCAGCTGTGGGGGCTGGGCAGCAAGGAACCAGAAGCACATGAAGTACTGAAGTACTACATTCCCTGATTACCCTGGGTTCGACTGGGCATCAAATTAAATGGCTCTACACCTCACTCCTTAGAGCTTCCCTTACCCCTCTAAAAGGCCTGTGGGACAAATGGGAACTCATGCTTGACAGAGAATTAACTGACACGGAATGGGGTGAAGTGCTGGAACCTCCTAAGAAGATATCCTGCAATACGCGGCTGAAATATATTCAATTTAATTTTATACACACCCCACCGCCTATTCACTGCTTTTGGAGGGAAACCAAAATGCTGCCGAGATACAGCCAAACAGATGCGGAATTCATACATATGACTTGGGGCTATGAGAAGTTACGCACATATTGGACAGATGTGCTAACTAAGATTAATGCCACACTGGGGCGTACACTTACCACTACAGTGGGAACCTGTCTGCTAGGTCTCTTCCCCCACTCACCCAAAGCGAGGAGTAGATTTATTGACTGGGCCTTGATACTGGCCAAAAGAAGGATAGCTATGACATGGAAGTCTGCCACTGGACCACAAATAAATGTTTGGAACTGAGATGTGGTTACTTGGGCAAATGCAGGAAGTAGGGCTCTGCATAGGGAAGAGGCGAAAGGGTAGAGACAACACCCAATTGCAGAACAATGGAAAAACATATTATTTACTTGGGAACATCCGAGCTACTCTAATAGTGCAGAGGAAAATAGCGAAGATACGACTGACTAAAATTATAATGGTTAGCAGTGACTGCCCTGGACTATATCTAAAAGATACGAAAAGAGAGTATAGCCCCTGCTTAGAAATAAAGTCAGGGCCCTGCAGACAAGTTACGACCAAACCCAGACGAAGTTGCCCCAATCCTAGCCAGATACCAGGAATCCCCCCCCCCCCCAAGTTGGACCTCTCAAATATATATGTACATCTAGCTCCTGCGCCAGTTGAGTTTTAAAGTTTGTTTATTGGCAGTTTTAAGGCACATAGATGGGTATACAACAGTCCTTGCCCAAATGTAGTAGCCTTACAAGGGACAATCCCAAAATATATATAGGGCCAGAACATACAGGAATTACACACAGTGATACATTGCTTGGGTACGAAGGAGGAAGTAGGATCTCCATAGAGGAACCTAAACCAGTATAAGTAATCTCTTTGTAATTATTCAACTGCCGATTACATAATGTATAACAACCAGTGATGTATGACCTATACTGTAAAGGGATGAATCAGAAATATGCAAATAAGTAAGGGTGAATTGTTTATGTAAAAGTAAAATGGCAATAAATATAAATAAAAAATAAAAGAAGGCTCATTACTCAAATATTCCACTGATGTGAAAAGAAATCCAAACTGGCTCCCAGACAAATTCAAATAACCGGGCCCAGGCCCTTGATGCGGGAAGCAAAAGAGCTATAGGATTTATCATTGCCCCACAACTCCTTTAAGAATGCGATAAATAAACAAATAAGAAGGTTGTCATGGCACAGAGACAAGGAGGAGCTCAGCAAAAGAAGTCACGCATGGACGATCATTGACTCCTATATGCAGCCTCGTCCACAGCCATATTTAACAACTTTCCTTAGATCATTTTACAAAAATAAGCTACTTCATCTGCGCTTTGGTCTATGTCAAACACTTGAATACACCCCAAAATGGCTGCTGAAACCACAGATTACTAAGTGTAGACTATGCTATTTAGTCAGCATGCTTTAATTTTAATAGCCTTTATAAAATTCTTTCTCAAAGCTGACCAGTTATTGTCAGCAAAAGGCCCCGGTGACCACCACGTAGTTCTCCAATCAATTAACCTGAATTAATATAAGTCTGCATTTCTGGTCGTACTTCGAGAATAGAATGGCACAGTGACATTTTGAATAAATCTGTAGCAATATTGATTACATCTGGCCGCTGGTTAAGGAAATTATAACACACAGATGCTGAGGCATTATTTGCCCATGTGCATTTTACTATACAATTCTCCTGACAGGTTTTGCCCAAAACCTGTATGCACTTTAGGTGATTTTGCCCAGACAAGTTTGCACTTTAACCTAGAAACAAGGTAGAAATGGAAGGACACAGCGTCACTTTAAACAAACTTATAACTCCATAGACTTTATCTGCTAAACTGTTTTTTGCTCATGGGAATCACTGGGGAGCACTTAACAAAGCTATTGTGAGCTTGATGAATCTTAGTTTACATTTCAATTATTACTATATTCCTCTATAAAATTAGTTGCAATTTTTTTTATGTGGCCCATCCTTATACAAATGTATATTTTTAAATTTTAGGAAATAAGAAAAAGCATCGCTCATGCATTCGTATTAGTATACAATTTTTTGTCTTTATATTTTAAACAGAAATTTGCTAAAAAATTATACCATTTATTGTCAGTTAGAAAGAATTCTTTTTTAGTATCCAGTCACTTTGAGATTTTAACATTTTATTGACCCCTCTGTACAATATATTTTGGTTTTTATTAACTGAAAAACGCTTACTTTGCCTTTTGTGTAAAAAGTCACCCATATTGGCTCCTTCATAAAACGTTTTGCGCTGATCTGTCAAGCTGAAGCCAAAAAATAGGGGGGGTGGAGTTCCAGTTCAAAAAGTGTGATTTTTCTTTTTAATTCACATTCGAAAGTTTGCTCTCCGATAGTTAAATAAAAGGAGGAATAATTAAAACTTTACTCAGAAAGCAGGATGCCTTTAAACAGGAGATGGGTTAAGAAAGTGTTTGTTCCCTATTCAAATTAATGGGATCATACTCCTAAAGACTTCACACGACCTGCAGTTTTGAGTCAAGAGAATGGCAGATACGCATTAGCCACCAATAAGAATCTTTTAGCCAGGCCCTATGTACAACCCTCCGTAGTTTGCTAAAATAAACTTTACACATTCTGAAGATGAGCAGTCTGACACGCAATCTTAAAGCCCTGCTTAGAATCGCACCATGAGTTAAAAAGTCTCCAAGTGAGCCACCTCTACATACTACATTATTCAACAGTGATCAATGCCTCGGAATCTTCAGTGAAGTTCTGGAAATAAACATCCACCCCCTTATAAATGCCAACTTTGCATACAGTTTGTCCATAGCACTGTATAACAACAATTTAATATAGGCACTTGCCCAGGCATCCAGTGGCGGATAATCTATTGTGAACAGAAGCTTTGGCTTTTCTCACTAATGTTTTGCAACAGGTCTTGGCTTTAAGCCACAAACTATTTTGAGATTTGCCTCTGCAACCCACATCTCATGCACTCAGCCTGTACCTTGTTTAACATTGAGTACTACTTGCACCCAAAACTTTACTAGTTGATAAACCATGCACCATATATCTTTCACCATACATAGCCACACTTTTTTCAATACTATACATCCACACGTACTCAAAATAGTTTTATGCTTTATATGATTATAGGCCTTTTACTACCCACTTTCTTCTTTTAAAATAATTTAAGGGTTTATGGAGTAATGTGAACAGCAATATCATTGATTGTGTCATGAATGATGTAATTTCACATGTCATAAATGATATAATTCATTAGGTCATAAACAGTATGTGACGTAAGCAAAAGTTATAGTTAGTTCACTAAACTATAACTTACGATTTTCAGACGTTTTTCTGTTTTTAAATGTAAGTTCTGATCTCATATTAACACACATCTATAATGCCACTTTAACCTTTGGGTTCTTCAGTGAATATATATATTCACAGTGGTGCCTCCCAAGTCAGAGGGGCACAAAAAACAGCACTCAGCACTTCACTTTCAAGATGTTTATTTTCAGCAACTCGTTTCAACCTAAGCAAGTCTTCGTCATGGCCTATTTGCATATTGTGCCCCATCAACTATTGAAATAACCAACAAGTGAAAGACATAGAAGACATACTGTCACCAGTTCTCATAGAGATCAAAGGGATGCAACGCCAGACTGTAAAAGCTGATAAGTCATGATGTGATTCAAATATATATATATATATATATATATATATATATATATTTGAAATAATGTTTACAATAATGCATTCTCAATGAAAAAATCAGATTTCTAAAGTTGCCAACCAAAACAAATATACACCCAATAATGTGACAAATGTCTCACATTTCACTGCATAAGTCACAGAGATTGACACTTACATTGGCCAAGGGGCCTCACCACATAAAACAATTTGAAAAGCAATCAAAATGATAGGTAACCAAATATCAGCCAAGTGGCCCAATTAAAGAATTGTTTGATAATATGTGACTGAGATCCATTGTTGAAAGCTAGACAGGATAGAAAGGGCATACTTAATGGCTAAGTTGCCTTATGCAAAATTGGTAATTCGTAGACATGATGCAAAATACATTCCAATCATGATATTGCAGCACTTGTCCCCATATCTGATCGACAGAAAGATTCAGTGTTCACCCGCTCGAAAATGAGCAATATCGTGTTAGTGTATCTATCAAAGGAATATAAAAAAACACACAAATACAGCTTAATTAATAGAGCTATAAACGGGAGGAGCTCAGAGGGGACAGAGCAAGGGATCCCATTAAACCAAATACTGGAGGGGCAGAGGGAAGGGGCCTGCCTTGGAAATCTGAAAACTAGCCCAAAAAGGGGGGGGGGGAGGGGAATGTGTGTGTTCACACAATTCTCCTACTGGTGTATAAACGATTCAGACCCTAGACAATATATATGAGGAAAAATGGAATGATAAAACTTCAGTAAAGTACCACATCAGCCGATGTGTATATGAAGCTCCTCACTCTCATTCAGTCCTCCCGGAAACTTGCTGCCGAGCAGAATGATGTATTCAGACTCCTTCTGCCGCAGGCGTCTTTCCCTGTTCCCACCTCTGACTGTTCTCTCGATCCTGTCAATGGCAACGAAAACAAGGTTAGCATTTTGTTGATGAATTTTGGCCCAGTGTCTAGCAACAGGGTATGCATGATCTAAATTCTTTATCACCCTGTAGTGTTCCAAAATGCGTTTTTTGATCAGGCCTATCGTGCTACCAACATACTTGAGACCACATGGGCATATGAGGACATAGATGCAAAAATTGCTCCCACAGGTCATGAATTTGTTAATGCGTCTCTGTTTGACCCGTGGCAGCAATGTTCTGACATTGCTGCTTTTCTTGCATGCCTTACACCTCCCACATTTGTAGAAGCCCTTTTGTTCCTGCAACCATTCCTCTTTCCTGTTAGATGTACCTGTATTACTGTGCATAAGAATATCATGTATTGATTTCAGTTTCCGATACATGATTTGGGGAAATTGACTGACTGTTTTGCCAATTACAGGATCACTTCCGATAAGATGCCAATGCCGCGCCGCCACCTTTCTGACCTGCTGACTCTCATTGTTAAATGTGGTGATAAATCGCACTGGGTTATAATCCTCATCTGTCTTTATTTTTTTAGTCAGTAAAGTCTCCCTTGCCACCTGAGATACCTTGTTACTTGCTGTTCTCAATATTTTAGCCAGGTAGCCCCTAGCCCTGAATCGCAGAATCATCCTTTTCTTTTCTTCCTCATACATGGCGTCAGTGCTCCAGATGCGTTTAGCTCATAGCAGCTCGCCATAAGGGATGCACCATTTGAGATTCTGTGGGTGATGACTGTCTGCATGGAAAATGCTATTACCCGCTGTTTCTGTACGAAACAGTTCAGTGTGTAATTGGCCCTCACAGATCGCAACTTAAACATCTAGGAAATCCATTGTGGTGTGATGTATTTTGTGTGTGAAAGACAAATTCAAGTCATTATGTCCAATGTGCAACAAAAAATCTTCCAGATCACGTTTGGGACCTTCCCAGATGATGAACAAATCATCAATGTACCTTGTCCATAGTGTAATGTGCCTTGTCCATTGTTCATTGTCTTCTATCCAAACATGGTTAGCTTCCCTCCACCCCATGAAGATACAGGCATAGCTTGGTACAAAGCAACTGCCCATCGCAGTGCCAACCAGCTGACGAAACCACAGGTCATTAAATGCAAAAAAGTTATTGTTAAGACAAAATTCCAACATTTCAAGCAACATCACAGTATGACCAAACTTAGAGATAGGTTTGTATCTATAAGAAAAATAGATAGAAAAATGTACAAGCTTCGATACCCAAGGTATGAGCAAAGCAAGTGTTTAATGCTGTAACATTCATTTTTACCAGTAAGAAATGTGATTGCCATGGGATTTTTTGTACCTTGGTGATGAAATCGGTGCTGTCCCTGCAATAAGATGGGAGGGCCAGGACATACGATAATAAGAAAAAGTCTAAATACATAGAGGTATGTTCAAGGAGACTATCTGAGGCTGAAACTAGTGGTCTTCCCGGATGGTTCTCTCTGTTCTTGTGTATTTTAGGAAGCATATAGAAACAGGAGACCACAGGATGTTTCACGCAGAGGAATGAAAATTCTTCTGTAGTAAGTAGTCCGCTGTCTCTCCACCTGGGCAGTAATGATAGATAAGTGTCTACACAGTGTTTGTAAGCCTGAGGAGTAGTTCTCCCATAGTCTCCGCTGTAATCAAGTTGTCTGAGTGCCTCTTGATTGGATGCAAAATTGTCCCTTGTTTTATGCCATATTCTGATCAAATCTCTGATCACCACTTCATGAAACGTGTCAATCATGTCTTGAGGGGTGGTGGGGTTACAAGTGGACTTGGCTTTGAAAGAGGTAGTAATCATGCTGTCTAGTTCTAAGTTAAGAGACTCCAAAAAATCTCAGTCATTTTCCCACTCAGTGGATCCCCCCTCCAGTTCCACCAATGTAGCAAGACCCTTTATATCACCAAGACTCCAATCTTTGGCAGCAGTACCATGAGCCAAAACTGATGCAGAACTCTTATCAGAGAGTGTTTTCCTAGGGTTCTGAAGAAATACTTTCTTCAGTTTCAATTTTTGTACACACAAGAATATATCAATCCTAGTTCTGCCTATATATATATATATATATATATATATATATATATTAAACATTTTAAACACAGTTAAGTTGTAGTTATGGAGTTATCGTTACCAAATAAAACTGAAAAAACCCTGAAAATCTTCAAAATATAGCTTGCACGCATAACTTGCAAAGCAGAACACACACCAAATGCAATGTTCATGAACTACAGATGACTTCACAGATGACAAAATCATCTCACTAGTTGCATTATATATTACCTTATCATTCAGATTATGAATGATAAGACTATTGATGCAGGATTCTCCATGTTTGTGTTATGTTTTAAATTAAAGGTAGGCTGAGTAGTTCTCATGTATGGTTATTGTTGTAAGTATTGTGAGGTCAAAGCAAGCATCGCACTCAATTTTTGCAACCTTGGTAGCCCAACATTGCCACTGATGTAATAGATCTCCTGCGAGAAGAATCTCTTGTAGGATGGATTACAGGCTTTCACAAGAGTTTCAGTTCTCACTAGAGGATGATGATGCCAGGCACTGTCAGGTTTGATTCCAGTTGCTCAGGCTACTTAGATGTTTTTGGGTGTTCATGGGCACGCACTTCTCGATTCCTTGCCTGTGTCACCTTCCAGCTGTTGCAATTGACAGGGTGTGCTGCTGTTACTGATGCTAATGTTTAAGGTTAATGATACTATCATACTTTTAGGACCTAGCCAGGGTACCACTACAACTAACCCTTTATACCTTAATACCCCATACTCTAGCATCAATGCTCTATATCCATACTTTAACCTCAACACTCTGTGTTTATATACAAGCTGCCATGACAAGCAAGTTGCAACTTTTGGGCACACTGGGTATTATACAAGCTTCTTGGACAACAACCATGCTGTCATTCAGGAAGCAGGCCAATAATTTGAACTGTACTGTAGATAGTCAGCATGCCTTTGATCAGTTAAAGAATGTTCTATGTGAGGCACCAGAGTTGAATGTGCCAAACATCCATGAACCTTTTACCAAGCAGCCTGATTCCTCAGACAGCAAATGCGGCATAACTCTGTCTCAAGCTAATAAGCAGGGTGACAAAACCTCGTGTCTATTATCAGCAAACTGGGCTGCCTTTGAAAAGTAATGCTTTGTTAGTATGTTTAAAAAGACAACATTGTTTGGAACAAAATTTGACATACTCACTGATTAAGGGGATATTCCGATATTGCTCTGGTGGGCCGTATTTCAACAGAGATTGGATTTACACATCAAGAATAAGGCTGCAACTTTCCATGGGAGTACTGATCAACATTCAATGAAGATAAGTGCATTGGATGAATGGTACTCTCAGGGTGATGAATAGCTGCGCTGTGCAGTCTACTATGGAAGGGTATGGTATAAGGACAAATGTTCCTGACAACCTGTACAGCTGGGCAACCCTGCACTTTTTTCCTTTTTCCCCAATGTTCACTCTGTGATTCTTGCTTTTGTAAAAATCAGATGGGCCTCTAATCCCTAGGGACTCTACAACTGCAGATTGACGATCCTCAAGGATAGCCCTTGGTGTGGTCCATGAAAGAGGAAACCATTAATGCTCTCTATAGCCTTAGTCATTTGGAGATTAGACACCTTCACACCCAGGCTCAGCTCTGGCTAGTGGCAGCTGTTTTATATTGTTTAGGCTGCACCCAAGAGAGCTGCCTGCTGTCATCTTTATGAAAGTAGAATTCCAGAGACTGGAGATCGATGGTGGCTCCACTGTGGATTTTTTTTTTCATAAAGGTGATATGTGCGGTCATCACTGGCATAACACTTCATGAACATTAGTACAAGTGAAGTCGAATAAAGGGTGTCACAAACATTACCAGTTCATCTATTTTGAAAGCAACCAATGACTGATTTCGATTATTTTTCAAGAATGGTGTCTGGAAGATCAAGAGCAACCCACAGAGGACAATGACATTCTTCATTAAAACATTCATTACGAGTGGCCCAATAAATGGGCCAGATTTTCCTCTCCCCTGAAGTTACCAATACCAGGGCTAACATTAGCTCTGGATTGCGAAAAATCTGGCCCATTACTAATTGGAATGTAAGGGTCCACTAAGGGCGGGTGTGGCCAACGGTCGATGCTATAAGTGACAGTCTCCGGAGCTCTCACCCGGCTATACCCCACTGATGCCATTGTAAATATTTGAGGGGAGAGGGTTGGCCTACTTGCGGTGGTGACAGAAAACACCGGCACACAGGTTACTACTTCGGCCGTTAGGTCACGTGCGACCTTGGCCCCTTTATTATATACCCTCGGACCGAGCCCGGTCTCGAGGGGTGCTGTGCGCGCGAGTGTCGTCACGTACAGGCCGGGTGACACTCTACATCCCTCCTTTCCTTTAGCCATAGCTAGTCTATCAGTTAGAGGTGAAAGAGAGTGGAGATAAAAAGAAGAGAAAGACAAAAGTGAGAAAAGATATCTTGCAGTGGAGGTGCCACCTGCTCACAGAATCTCTGGCTGACCCACCCGGCACTCTCCTGCCGGCATCGTTACTTGGCACACATAGTCCCTCAGCTTCTGGCTGGGTGCGGGGTTGGGTCTCAACTGATATCGTTGGCCGCGAGATGGCATTTCCTCAGGGCTCGAGGGAGCGCTACTTCGACGACCCACTGCATCAGTACCCCCTGCTGGACTGGACTGTCTTGTCTCGTGGTCTTCGTCTGACCCTTTTGCAGGTATCGGCGCTGGACTCTCTCGGCCATTGGGGACAGTTGTTGTAGAGAAGTCAGGCAAATCTTCTTCTACCCCAGACGCCGCCTGGTCTGTTTGTGGGCTGTCGGAGATCTCCTTGAACCACGAGATGTTCCTCACCACAATGTGCCTTCCACGCTGCGCGGTGACCATGGTTCCGTTGATCTGAACAACGACCCACTCCTCAGGTTCGTAGGGCGTTCGAAACTTCCAGCCAGGGTGGCGATTTTTTAGAACCACTCGTGCTCCGACTCGGATAGAGGGTATCTTGGCTCCGCGGCTGAGGGTGGCTTTGTCGTTGGTTTGTTGGCGCTTCTGTTGAGCTCGTTCCGGGTCAAAACTTGGCGGTGTCCAGTTAGGGTCTTCTGGGATGATGTCCCTGGGTGGCCGCTTAAGAAGGAGGGCTGCAGGGGCACACCCCATCGTTGAATGAGGCGTCTGCCGGTAGGCGAATAGGAATTGGTGGAGACAAGTCTCCAGGTCTTGATGCCTGTCCACCCCTATGCGTAGTGCTCTGTTTAAAGTCCGCATAAACCGCTCGACCTCGCCGTTGGCTTGAGGCCACTGCGGTGTGATCCGTCGATGTCGGATGGCCCGTTTCTGTAGAAAATCTTGAAATTCCTGACCCTGGAAGGGCGGTCCGTTGTCCGACTTCATTTCCTCCGGCAGACCAAACATTGCGAAGGTCTTCTCGAGTGCTGGCTGCACGTGTGTAAATGCGGTGGTTGGCACGAGCTCGACCACAGGAAACTTGGTGCATGAGTCAATAACTACTAGGGTGTGACGTCCGTCCGGGAAACTGCCAAAATCGATGTTCACCTTGGTCCATGGCGTGTCACATGGTCCTGCCGTGATGACCGGTGCAGGAGCTGGGTCCGCTCCCGTGATGGTGCAGGGGTGACAGGTCCTTACCTCTTCATCGACCATACTGTCCATCCCCGGGAACCACACTTTGGTTCGGAGCCGGGCCTTCGTCTTTGCCACACCTTGGTGCCCTTGGTGTGCTCGGGTTACCAGCCGGCGGTGCAGTTCCCTTGGGACCACGATCCTCTGACCTCTGAGTACCAACCCGGATCCTCCAATGCTCAGCTCATGCTTGACTCGCCATATCTGTCTCCTGGCATTCTGCTCTTCCTCGGTGAGTCCCGCCACCCCGTCCAAGAATCGGTGCCATCTTCCTGTCGTCAGGGCTTCTTTGACTCGTTGGAGGGTGGAGTCTGAATCTGTAGCATTGCTCATTTCTTCTTTGGTGATGGCCAGTGGACAGGCACTGTCTTCGATCATTTGCACAACAGCTTCCATGCTTGAGCTGTCATCCTGGGCCTGTCCATCCTCCGCCTGTAGTGGATGCCTCGACAGGAAGTCAGCGGGGTTGTCTGCCCCAGGGCGATATAGTAATTGGAAAGAGTATGCCTGCAACTGCACTGCCCACCGCTCGATCCTCGGAGGTGCCAGCCTGTTGGACCCACTGAACAGGGGTATAAGGGGCTTGTGGTCTGTTATGACCTTGAAGGGGTGGCCACACAGGTAAAGATGAAAATGCTGGCATGCCCAACGGATGGCTAGGGCTTCGCGCTCTATCTGTGCATACCTCGTTTCTGTTGGCGAGAGTGCACGGCTTGCGTATGCTACTGGTACGTACAATCCTTGTCGGTCTTCCTGTAACAGCACTGCGCCTAGCCCCACCGGGCTCGCATCGACAACCACTTCTATGTTTCGCTTCGTGTGGAAATAAGCCATAGTAGTTTGGTCGAGCAGGGCCTTTTTGATGCCTTGAAACGCTGCCTCTTCTCGATGGGTCCAGACCCATGGTGTCCCGGTTTTTGTTAGCTGCCTCAAAGGTTCGGAGATTGTGGCGAGGTTTGGTAGAAAACGGCCGCAGTAAGTTGCCATTCCTAGGAAGCTCCTTATGGCAGTCGGGTTTTGAGGCACAGGTGCGTTTCTTATAGCTGCCGCTTTCCTGGGATCTACTCGAAGCCCTTCTCTGGAGAATACATAACCGAAAAAGTCTATGGATCCTTGGTAGAAAGCACATTTCTTCCGGTGCAGGGTGAGGCCACAGTCCGCTAACCTTTGCAGTGTGTCTCTCAGCCGAGTGTGATGTTCTTCGAGGCTCTGAGAGTAAATCAAGATGTCGTCACTGAGATTGATGACTCCGACCAGGCCAGAC
Organism: Calotriton arnoldi; assembly: GCA_963921515.1. Lineage (NCBI taxonomy): Eukaryota > Metazoa > Chordata > Amphibia > Caudata > Salamandridae > Calotriton > Calotriton arnoldi. The sequence continues at coordinate 1,232,312 of CAWUFW010002427.1, read as the reverse complement.
AGGGTTTCTTGGACTGCGTTTTGAAATACTTCAGCCGCAGACGACACCTCAAAGCTGAGTCGTGTGTATCTTCTCAGACCCACGTGCGTTGAAAATGTGGTTATGTACCTGCTTTCTGGAGCCAACTCGAGTTGATGATATCCGGAGTTCAGGTCAAGTTTTGAAAACCATTGGGCTCCATTCAAATCCGCCACGATGTCGTCCATCGTCGGGGTCACGTGCCGCTCCCTGCGGATAGCTAGGTTGGGGAGCCTCATGTCTACACATAGGCGAATGGCACCCGGTTGTTTTGGCTTTGGCGCCACCACCAGCGGGGATACCCAGGGAGTGGGTCCCGACACTTTCTCGATCACTCCCATGTTCTCGAGGCTCTGAAGTTCTTGTTCCACCAGCAGGCGGAGATGTATCGGTATCCGCCGGTGTCGGAGAGCACGCGGCTGGACGCTTTTGTTGATGTGCAGTTTGACTTGGTAGTCTTTTAATTTGCCTAGCCCTGTGAATAGCTGCGGGAATTCTTTCAGCATGTCTTCGGCATGGTGTTCATGTACTTGTTTGGCGAAGAACACGAGTTCCAGGTCCTCCGCCGTGTGGCAGCTTAGCAGCGTGCCCTTTTCCCCTTCTGTGACGTGGAATGTTGTCATCACTGTGTGAGATTCACTCGAGACTTCTACCTCCACCATTCCCCTCAGCGGTATGGGTTCGGTGCCTCCATACGTGAAGATCCTAGCCTTGCTTGGAACCAGAGGTGGCTTGGGCCTCAGCCGGTCGTATTGCTCAGAGTCCATAACGTTCACCGAGGCTCCAGTGTCGATGAGGGCCTGTACAGGGTGTCCGTTGACATTGACATGACACAGTGGGGGTGGGCGACCTTTCCTGCCCGATCGGCCAGCGAATGAAACAACGAAAATGTCGTCTTCGTCTTCATAGTATGCCGCACTAGTAATACCGGCTGCAACGTCAGACTCCTCCTGATCTTCCAGAGTGAGATTCCTGAGACTCCCTGGGCGCCCTCTAGTTGCGCCGCCACGTGCCCTTCCTCCTCGTCCGCGACAGACGCTGGCATAGTGATTTGCCCTGCCGCATTTCGCACACACCTGTCCTCTCGCTGGGCACCTGTCTTTTTCCCTGTGGTCGAATCCACAGTAACCACACTTGCTGCTGGGCCTGTTTCCCGTGCCCCGTCTTTGATTCCCAAACGGCCGCCGTTGAATGGTCTCTACGGCCTCCTCTTTCACTTGCACCTGCTTCGGCGTAGCAGCTGCTGACGTGTTCCTTATCCGAACAGCCTCCATTTCTTCGGCACGCTTGTCGGACAACTCATGGGATCGAGCCAGTATTAAGATCTCATCCAGCGAGATTCCCGGCTGCCGCAAAATCAGGCGCCTCAGGGCAACAGACTTGCATCCTGCGATCAGCTGCGCTCTTATTTCGTCATTGTGGTCTATTCCTGTGCACGTGACTGCAAGTTTCCGGAGTCTGGCATAATACATGTCTACCGTTTCTGCCTCAGTTTGTCGTGCCTGCCGTAACTTGAATCGCTCATAATCCGGGTTCATCTGGGGATCGAAGTACCTGTTTAGAGCTACAATCGCGGCTTCATAGTCTTCAGCATCGCCGGTATTGGGCAGTGTCTCAAACAGGTCGTATAACTCCTCCCCTCCAAAATGCATGAGAAAAGAGCGCTTCACTTTCCCATCGTTCTCGCGGGTTCCGGTGAAGTAGTGATTTAGGCGTCCCACCCAGCGCTTCCATCGTGGTGCCGCTGTGGCTGGGTCTGTTAGCTGGCTAAACGGTGGCAGCGGCGTCACTGAAGCATGCGAATGGGGAGTTGTGTGTGCTGGTCCTTGTTCTGCCGGGTCGTCCCCCATGTTACTTCTTTATTGATACCTGCACCCACTGTTATGTCAGATCCTGCGCTATTAAGAGCCCCCTTTTTTTTTCTCTCTCTCTCTGCGCACTGTCTCTCTCTTTTACTAGTGCAGTTCGACCTGTGTTTCCTGTGCTTGTGGCCTGGCCTGACCTGCGCAGCTGTGTGTACAGGGTAAACCCAAAACAGTCTCTCACCCCTAATCTGCGTCTCTCCCGCTGATGGTGTGCTCCTCTACCCCCTCTGAAATCAGCCTTCTTAGTCCTCCAGGCAGCGTGTTGGCGCTGTGCAGTGACCGTGTCCTGGCACCCACTGACCTGCAAGGTGCTGCAGGGTTGTGCACGTGGCTTTAGGGTCAGCTTATTAGACCTACGCTGTGGGCTTTCTCTGTCTGATCTGGGGCGCTCAGCTAGCAGCAGAAACCACTCACTGTTTTCTTTTATTTCTCTCAGTCTTCGCGCTGAAACAGCTCCTCCTATCTGGCGCGCTGAGTACTGCCGCTGTCTTGGCGTCCTCTCGTGACCTCCGCCGGGCTGTTCACAGCTGATACACTGTGTGATTTCAGCTGCGCTCGCTGTGCTCTTCCGGTGGGAGCGTGACCTGTGGGATGCTGCGCCGTCCTCTTCAGGTGAAATCTGATGCCGCTTTTTTTTTTTTTAATTCTTCGCGCTGTCTCTCTTTCACTAGCTGGTGAGCTGCGCGCTGGCGGTATCGCAAAGCGAGGGTCCGTATACACGCCCTCCGTCGCCAGTGTAAATATTTGAGGGGAGAGGGTTGGCCTACTTGCGGTGGTGACAGAAAACACCGGCACACAGGTTACTACTTCGGCCGTTAGGTCACGTGCGACCTTGGCCCCTTTATTATATACCCTCGGACCGAGCCCGGTCTCGAGGGGTGCTGTGCGCGTGAGTGTCGTCACGTACAGGCCGGGTGACACTTTACAGCCATCATGCCTTAATCTTCGAATCAGGGGGTCCCCAACACTATTGGGAGACCACCCCCTATCACTACTTACTGACTTACCCAATTTTTGGCTGCCCCAAGGAGCTACAGACCAAGATCGTCTGCACCACAGGACTCCTTGCATGGTGGCGTAATCAAGATGGTGACTGCGGTCTCCAACGTGGCAATCTGCCTCAACAGCCTGTGAGCAACTGAGGTCCCTGGCCCATAGATGACCCAACAGAGGCCGGGAAAGAAGTGCTGATGCTCTGGGACTTGTGTGGCTGAGGAGGCAGGGGCACTCTGATTGAGGCCATGAAATCTCATGTCTGCTTCACCCTGCATGACTGCCGGGCGGGCGTAAGGTGGCGATTGCCGGAGCATGGCTATGTGTCAGACCGGTGATGCCTGGTCCTGGAGCACCATTAGCAGACCAGGGCCTGCGGACTGACAGATGACCCTTTTCGGGGTCCTGCCCCTGCAATTTGTCTCCACTGCCTCACCCACATCGTGGACACTGCTGCCATTCCCTCCTTGGGGACACAACACATCGGAACTGGTCTTGAGGTAGGGAGCAATGGCCCCTTTGTGAATCTTTTAGATGGGAGGTGCGCCCTGATGGGGGCACAATGACCTATGGTGCGTGACGCGCACCTCTTTCTATTATTGTGTTCTGACTCCTAGGGAGGAGCCCGACCCATCCGATCTGAATGGTTGTTTTGTTTTGACTCTTCCCTATTTAAACACGTCGAACGCCGCCCTGGATTCACAGCTGATTTAGCACTCGGCGGGAGTTTCGTTCCCCGCACGCCCGCAGGACGATTATAGCCGCCGCGCTTATATCTCATTTTGGGTAAGTCCCGCTTGCATTGCACTCCGTTGTACTGAGACTCCATTTAGAAGTAGCACCTCCGCTGTTAGAATCGTTGTGTCTGTACTTTTATTTTTATTATACATCTCCATGTAAAGGCCCCTGCCCCATAGTATATGTTTTACTGTGTTTCTCTCCGGGGCGGTGTGGGTTGACGTTTCTTTATTTCTTAAAGTTGATGTATACTCGTAAGCAAATTCGCTCATTTGTGCCTCGCACTGACTGACGTGAAGACACTTGTAAATCGCGCAGTGTCTTTTCACATTATTTACCTTTTCCAGCGATGCGACTACCCATGTCTTTATTTATACTGTTCTCTTGCTTATAAGGTATAAAGCATTAGGGACTTGTCCATATACCGCGTTGTCTACTAGTCTAGCGCTGCATACCTCTGTGATGCCTCGTTGTAATTTTCTGGCATCCGTTTCGTTTTTTGGACCATTTGACACCTCGCAGCTAAATATTCTATACCTGGCGACCATTCACGTCACCTCTGTAGAGACGCCCGTTGTCTCTACTCATTTTTTGATCCTCCAGCCGTGCACTTCGGGTGGCATCTCTCCAACCCTGAGTCACTACTTATTGTTTTACCTTGTGTGTTCTCATTATCTTTTGTAGATGTACTTTGAACACTGCTGAATTCGCGTTATTGAGCGCTATTCCTCTGGAGATTGGACCAACTCCAAAAGCTATCCTTCTGCATTTTGAATCACTCGATTAGTGGACTCGGATGACCGTCTTTTTCATCCACCCTTCAGGTGTATCTAGTCAAGTATTTTGGTAAGCAGAACACCATTTTTTTAGATCTCTGGATTGGTCTACATATTCCTGAGACTTCCTTCCTTCTTTTATGCTTATATACTTTATTATTTATTCCCCCAGACGCTATTGTTGGGCCTCTTCTCATCTCAACCCAATCTTTTACTGCTGGTGGCTTGCCTAGATGCTCCAAACTCAGGTATATTTTGTAATTGTATTGTACTATATATGTTTTTGAATCTACTATCACCATCATATTCAGCTCTTTTTCACTATGGGAATTTCGGGTGAACTTTTCATTAACTCACAAGTCTCTCATTATTGGGATTTCTTGAACTTTCCCTATTTTATTCTGTCAATTGCTGCCTATCTCTTCTGTGCGCACACTGTCCTTCGATTAAAACGAGTTGAATCTATTCCAAATGATCTCCATCATTATGCTGCAAACGTTTAATTCTCCCCTTATATATTGTATAGTTGGGAATTGTACCCTTTTTGAGATATGTCGATATGACTTATGTTACATGATACCTTTTGCTTACTTCATTCCATTGTCCTCGTAGGCGCATCTATTCCTGTGTCCCACATGTGATCTGACCGCCCTGATGAAGGTGTGACCCATATCGGGTTAGACACCGAAACACGCGTTGGCGCTGGAAAATCTTGTGCCTCCGTTTGCTTCCACCTTCGCTTATAAGAAGATACTTGAATGATTATTGACCATTTGATGCTTACTAAGTATTTTATATCATGAATGTTAATCAATTTGATTTTTGACTATATCACAAATGTTGAATTTCTCTTGAGTGTGGAGAGTGTATGAGTATGTTTGGAACTGTGGTTGTTAGTGTGTATTGAATGTGTGAATGTGGGACTGGGTATATATATTTATGTACGTTGGAATGATATTATGCTATATGTCACCTCTACGAATTTTGATAAAACCTTAAAAATAAAAATCATATATATTTTCTTTATTCCCTGTTTCTCATTCGCTTGGGGGATTTTCTCTGTTTGTATAGCGATGTTTTAATGTACCAGTGACTTGGTTAGCACTCTATTATCTGTATCCAGGCAGGTTGGGTCTTTCTAAATTGTATTTGCGTGATGCCCACCTCCCTTCCGGGAGTCATTCTGTGAACTGCACACACCTTCTTAACATTTACTCTGGGAGTTTTGTAAAATGAGGGTATTGACCCTTATGGCAGCAAGATGTGGAACGATCTGACCAGGTCTCCCTTTGTCTGACGTAATACGAGGCCCACCTACAAACACGCATTCCACTCCCACCTCGGGCACTGCGCAATGCGACGATTGGCCTGGGCCAAGGCTACTGCGCAGTGCAGGCAAGAGATGATCTGCTCCTTGACCTGCTAAGAATTAACTGAGCTTGCTGGGAGATAGTGACATAAGAAAACACTGGCTGGAGACCCTGACCTTGGGACTGCCCTTTATTGCACCAACACCTGCTCGGAGAGGCCTGGGAGACTGGCCAGAGACCCACTGATTCAAGAGCAGGGCCCTGTGTGCTTGCTCGGCACTGCCCAAGAATAAGCCCTTGAACTCCACTTGAAAACTTGAACTTTGCTAACATGTAGTCTGGGGGTGGCGCCAGACTTCTTGTGCATCCACCTCCTGCCATTTAAGCGGGGTGCCCCCTGCACTCTGCACTCATACCCCCTCTGCATCGTGCCCATTCTCTGAGGGTGGTAGCATCCTCCCGACCCAGCATGCTGCCCGCTATCCCTTCTCCACCAAGATTAAAGTCATTAAAAAAAAGACCTGGATGGGAGTGCCCAGGTCCAGCCCACCATGACAGACACTGCAATTATGGTCACCACTCCAATGACATAAGTGGAACCCCCAGAAGGACTGACTCTATAGAATATTCTACAGGCCATTACTGCATCCAGAGAAGTGCTTGAAACGAAGACTGACACATTGGGGCAGATCTGGGCATCCTGAAGGACGATCATCACCGCCTGGTGGAGCAGGTCATGACTACAGAGCGGCTAGTGGTGGATATCCCCTCAGAAATGGAGACGATGAGGGAATGGCTTACACAGATGGAGATGTGCTGACCCTGGAGATCAGAGCAGAGGATGCTGAAAATAGGTCAGGGAGGAACAACAACCAGGTGATAGGGCTCCCCGAGCATATAGAAGTGTCCAGAATGTTAACTTACTTAGAAAGATGGATGAACGAAGAAGTGGCCCCGGACGGCCGTTCACCATTCTATGCTCTAGAAAGAGCACACAGCATCCTGGCATGCTCTCCTCCACTAGGCACACCCCCATGGCCGGTGGTAGCCTTGCTCCTGTATTTTAAAGACCGTGGCCACATACTGGAGCAGGAAAGGAAAAAAGTAGAAATCAAGGTGAATAACTGCAAAGTCATGACATTCCCAGACTTCGCTAAGGAAGTGCAAAAGTAGCACTCTTCATTTCTTAAGGCTAAACACCACCTCCGTCACCTGGGCTTAAGCTATGCCATGCTATTCCCAGCCAGGCTTCAAGTAGTGACATCGAAGGGAGTGCAACTTTTCCTGACTCCACATGAGGTATGGGACTGGATTGAGTCTCATGCACAGGTTGGCCCCAGTCAGAAGTCCCCGTGGAGCGTGCCCAAATGGAGAGTACTGAGGTGCAGAAATGGAGGTGCCCCTGGAGTGGCCCCTTTGGGGGAGGAGGCCAGCGAGAATGACAGTGAGCAGTGGAGGTGGTGCTGGCCATGAGCAGGAGTGAGGCAAGCCCGTCCTCCTCACTTGGAGAGGATATTAACCATAGGGACACACCTTGATATTGACACCAGTTCTTAAGAACACACGGATGACAAATTGCCCACAGTGACTCCTGGAACTGAGGATGAGCTTATTTGAGCTAGGGGAGGGGGTGTAGGTCTTCCATGTGATGGTGGGGAGTAGTGTTCTGATGACTGTAAGATATCTAACTGCTAATATGGACTCACTGGCCATATGTCTTTACTCTTACCTTCAAGTAGGGTGGGAGGAGAACCGGGCGCAGGGTTTTTGAATGGTCTCCAGCCCCTCTTTTATATTTACTGTTCAGGTGGATACATCCACTAATGCATGTCTGTTGGATGATAGTTTTGATGGGATGTACCAACCTGCTTTTCCTGGGGAGTGGGAGTTGGGAAGTTTATTGTTTGATTGTTGAGATGGGGAGTTTGGATAATGCCCTGGAGAACAGTTCCTTTCTTGCTACTAGCTGGGTGGTCCCTTATGCTCAAGCTGCAATGGCCCAGTGGTGTCCCCAACCTTGCCCTAATTACACTCACAATGGTGACTCCCATTTAAAAAAAAAAATAATCTTTATTTGCACTTTTCAAGTTTAGGTAACAATGAACACATGAGGGGTGAGGGCGAGACAATCATAGCAGGAACAATAGACATTATTGTGCACATTGGCTATACATCTCGAATTTTACACAACTCCAGTCCTGTCTGTTAAATAATTATACATAAGTATATGATTACGTATATGCTGTTGGATGTGTACCACATGAGAACCACAATCTTATGTCCATTAAGCTGTCCATAGACTGCCTTACCCTGCCCCTCAGAGGGCCGTTTGTCTGGGTGCCCATTCAGCATTCACTATGATCTTCCGTACCGTGTTTCCCATTTCAAAAGTACAGTTTGATGCAAATATTTTACAGTTATTAACCAAACAATTAAACAAAGAAAAGGAACCATCGTAAATCCGTCGCGTCTGGGTCATGATATACAGGAAAGGAAAACTATCTTCTCTTCTATGCTGTAATATGCCTGTCACCTTCCTTTTCCATTCCATGTGGGGTGAGCGACTGGGTCTCTTTCACCTCTAGCATCCTGTGGTCCCGACCAAATCTTTCATTTACATGACAGTGTTTGATTCATTGTGAGTCCGGAGTGTGGAATGTCTCACAATGGTGACCCCCATGACCTATAAAGTTATACCTTGGAACGTCAGGAGGATGCATACCTGCTTTTCCTGGGGAGTGGGAGTTGGGAAGTTTATTGTTTGATTGTTGAGATGGGGAGTTTGGATAATGCCCTGGAGAACAGTTCCTTTCTTGCTACTAGCTGGGTGGTCCCTTATGCTCAAGCTGCAATGGCCCAGTGGTGTCCCCAACCTTGCCCTAACTACACTCACAATGGTGACTCCCATTTAAAAAAATATATATATATTTGCATTTTTCAAGTTTAGGTAACAATGAACACATGAGGGGTGAGGGCGAGACAATCATAGCAGGAACAATAGACATTATTGTGCACATTGGCTATACATCTCGAATTTTACACAACTCCAGTCCTGTCTGTTAAATAATTATACATAAGTATATGATTTACGTATATGCTGTTGGATGTGTACCACATGAGAACGACAATCTTATGTCCATTAAGCTGTCCATAGTCTGCCTTACCCTGCCCCTCAGAGGGCCGTTTGTCTGGGTGCCCATTCAGCATTCACTATGATCTTCCGTACCGTGTTTCCCATTTCAAAAGTACAGTTTGATGCAAATATTTTACAGTTATTAACCAAACAATTAAACAAAGAAAAGGAACCATCGTAAATCCGTCGCGTCTGGGTCATGATATACAGGAAAGGTAAACTATCTTCTCTTCTATGCTGTAATATGCCTGTCGCCTTCCTTTTCCAATTCCATGTGGGGTGAGCGACTGGGTCTCTTTCACCTCTAGCATCCTGTGGTCCCGACCAAATCTTTCATTTACATGACAGTGTTTGATTCATTGTGAGTCCGGAGTGTGGAATGTCTCACAATGGTGACCCCCATGACCTATAAAGTTATACCTTGGGAACGTCAGGAGGATGCATACCATGGCCGAGAGGTACAAAGTCTTATCCTATCTTAATAGACGAGGGGTCCAAATTGCACTTATGCAAGAGATACATGTTATTGCCAAAGAGGGAGCGGCCCTACAGCATAGGTGGAGAGAACAGGTTTATTATACTGCCTACTCAGCCTATGCCAGAGGAGTTCTTGTGTGGATACGCCTAGGGGTTCCCTTCCAGCACACAGGTCATCTAATAGACCCAGCAGGCAGATTCACTGTGGTTACTGTGTGGTTGAACTGCAGTGACATAACTTTAGGGAGTTTATATGGCCCAAATGTAGACCAGGTGTCATTCTTTGCAGAATTCTCGAAGACCCTGGACCCCTTTGAGTGGCTTCCATGCTTCTACAGGGGATTACAACTGTGTAGCTGACCCTATGTTGGATCGATTGCACCCCTTGCTGAGAGATTCTCCAACAATTAGACTAGGCTGCGCGTTCCTCGATTGGCAAACAGAATGGGAACTGGTAGACTCATGGAGCTTGCGCCATCCGGGGGTAGAGGACTATTCCTTTATTTCGGCCCTGCATGACCTACATGTTCACTTAGATGTGTTCCTCAATAGGCCAGATGGGCATGATACTGTGCATAGGATAGAATACCTGTCCAGAACTATATCAGACCACAACTGATTGTTGCAGCAGCTTGTTTGGGAGAGGAAGCATCCTGGTATCCTGTTGTGGGGGTTAAAACCAGAGTCGCTGGACGACCCTGTCTTCTAGGACTCTGTGAGGACTGCCCTTCGGCAATACTTTGAAGACAATGCTGGCTCACCATCCTCCCTGCAGGTACAATGGGACGCCATCAAGGCAGTGATCAGGGGTAGATGGATAGTCGAGTCGATGGAGGTTCACCAGACGTTACTGACCGAGGTCCTGTCCTCTGAGGAGACCCTGCGGGCCATTGAACAGCATTGGGTTGGTCACCCACAGCTGCAGTCTGAACTCTTAGAAGCCAAAGAGTGAGTTGCGGAGCAGGTGGAAAGGTTACAATGCTTTGATTACAAAAACTACATGGTGCGCACACACACACACACACACACACACACAGACAGGGATCGAACAGGCTTGCTACTAGTATGGCTTGCAAACCCAGTTAGACTGGGCTCGATAATTGTCAATTTGGAATCAGATCAGGGTGCTAAGGTATACCACCAGGTGAATGTTAGCCAAGAATTCTATACAGATGACTCCACTCTCTACAGCAGCATCACTAATCGGCCACTCGCTGACATTGAGGCCTTTTTAACACCCTTGCCTCTACCAACACTTGCTGCTGAAGCGGCTGAAGAATTAGGGGACAAAATTACCTTGGCCAAAATCCGAGCAGCCATAAGATACATGGCCAGGAATAAAACACCAGGAACCAACGGCTTCCCGGCTGAATTGTACTCTGCCTATGTTGAAGATTTGGCCCCCAAATTAGGCAGTCTTTACAAGGAGGCCTAGAATGCTGGATATTTACCATCCCCATCCTCCACGAGAGATGCCTTTATCGTACTCTTACTGAAACCCGGGAAAGCTGCCCAAGATAAAAGGGCCTATCGCCCATTATCAATGCTGAACAGAGATGACAAAATCCTAAGCAAGATCCTAGCCACCGGCCGACTCCACCATATGCCTACACTCATCGTCCGAGAGCAAGCGAGATTCATCATTGGCCGCAATACGGCACTTAATGTCCGAAGACTTTTAGCATTGCTGGAGGCTAACATCTATTATCGGGGCGGAGGCAGCGATTTTCGCAGTTGATATACAAAAGGCCTTTGAGAGTCTAGAATGGCCTTTCTTTTACAGTGTGATGGAACACTTTTGGCTAGGGCAGGGCTTCGTGGCTTGGACCAAACTCCTATATACAGGCCTCACAGCCAGGGATCGCATGGACTGCGTTATCTCTGAAAGCTACAAGGTGGGCTGAGGGACCAGGCAGGGCTTCCCCTTTTCGCCCTTGCTTTTTGCTATTGCTATGGAGCCTCTGGCTTGCTACACCAGAACTGGTAACATATATCAGGGCATATGGTGGGTGTTCAAACCCATCACATTGCGCTATACGCAGATGACCTATTGATCTTTCTACATGATACAGCAGCGGCCCTTGAGGGTGCCTGAGACATCCTTGAGCCATTTGGCTCCCTGTCTGGACTCAGAGTCAGCTGGTAGAAATCTTGCCTGTTCTCCACAATGGTACCACGTGACCCCCCCCAGAGGGACTGCCAATGTTACAATGGGAACCTCACTGCTTAAAATATCTTGGGGTACAGATTTATCACAATCCTGCTGACTTATTAGAAGGAAATTTGGGAAGGCTATTTTAGCGCTTCAATCGAGCATTGAAATCTGAAAATCTCTCCCACTATCAGTGGCAGGCTGCATTGCCCGGATGAAAATGATAGCCCTCTCTCGCCTGCTCTACTTTTTAGGTCGAGCCTCGAGTAGCGCGCAAGCGCTGATTAGAGGCGAAGACTTTTAGTAAGCGAGTTTGAAAAGCAGTCCCAAAACGCTCGTGCGTCGTGGCTGGCCTTTTTGGGATGGGTACGCGCGGCAAACATGTGTTTCCAATTATCGTGCCCAGACGCGGGCGCGATAATTGGAAACACATGTCTGCCGCGCGTACCCATCCAAAGGCCAGCCACGACGCACGAGCGTTTGGTCAGCTCTGCAGGCTGCCGCGCTCGTTAGTCCATGATATGGGAAAGCTTGTGATTTTCGCTACTACAATGCCGTCAGCGTGTTTTATACCGTCGCTTCTTTAGTGAACATGTTTAGCAAGATGGAGGCAATAAAGTAAGTCTACAGCCTTGTAAAATGCGGGAAGGGCGACACCTAGTGTCCAGAGAACACTTTAGCCAATCCTACTTCGGTGCAGAAATTGGGAGCGCGTGCTGTGTGTTGATCTACCTTTTGGATGTAGCTGTTGCTGTTCCCATTTTTAAACACTACACTTGCTTCATATTTATTATATTAAACTTTGAGTCTCAAGCCTTGATGTGTGACCCAATTATAGAGTGCTCCTCCAGTATTGCCGTTTTATGGAGTGTTCAACCTTTGTTGGCTAACAATAGTATGTGCCTCCAAAGTGTAGTGTGTTTCTAAGGTGGGCTTCCGCCATGTTGTATGCATCGCTGGCACGGCATGGGTCTGACTGACCCTTTTAGAGCGGATGGAAATTTGCAGTGCCTAAGTTCTGATTTGTAGCAAGAGTCTCGGAGTTGAATTTGGGGGGTGACGTGTTACTTGGGTCTGTGTGGTGTAAGTGTAAAATCGTTGCAGTGGTGGTCAGCCAACCTCTTCAGTAATATGAAGAAACCCCTTTCTTAATGAAATCTCCCTAATCCTTATGTAAACTAAACACAAGGCAGGGTTTTTTTACATTTCTAGTGCTACGTGTACCTTTAACACCAACCCAGTTTCTTTGCATGGAACCAACGCTATACAAACACAACACGGGCACTCCATCTCGGATAACCCATTTGAAACCAGTTTGAGCTGGTATCTGGCCTAGTTCCGGGAACCGGGGTGCTGGAACCGGGAGGAGGACGGGGGAGGGAGGGTTGCACTCAGTCCGTGGCTGCCCGGCCCAAAAGGGGACACGCATACCTGCCCTTGCTCCTGCCATCCCACAGACAGGGTTGGTGTATTCTCTGAGGTTGTGTAGTTTATTGGCCAACCTGCGCTGTCTAAACCGAGGGGCCTCTGTTTTCATAATCCCGGCTTTCCTACTCAGCAGTGTGATCATGGGCGGATACTTCTATCTACCGCAGCATTTGTTTCCTTTTAGCAGAAAATGGAGACCACTTTCAGATTGGTGTTCTATGCTGTCCCTGGACGTTCGCTTTGTCCTTCTTTCAAAAGCGACCCTCCCGCATGAAAGCGCCTCTCCCTGATCTTACAGTATTGGAGTTTTGTGAAGGGGCAGGACTGTGCGTTTAGTTTTAAGTTGATACATGGCCTGTCTGTGTTTGTAAATAAACTGACGGACTTTAAGTGGGATGAAAAAACTGGGGCGTCTAGAGTCAGAGAGCATGTGCTGCTCTGCGAGGCATGCTATATTCTGTGAGGTTTCAACACGCCAACTTAGCTAACAAACATTGGCAAAACCAATAGCTCTAGCTAAACACTTATAAAGCCCCAAAGGCGAGACCTATTGGCTATGCAAATGCTTGTTTGTAGTACTTTCACTCTGGATACCACGAGCAAGGTTTAGGGAGTAGGAATTAATTCTCACTGCCTTTATTTGGTACTCAGGCCGCAGGCATGTGGGCCTGTTAGGATGGGTGAATATGATGTCGATGTATGCCATGATATATGATGGCCTGACAACTGCAATACCAATAAATACAATGTCAACGCATGCCATAAACTATGCCTTCATAACAATGTCAATGCCCATAAATGCACTGTCAAAGTATGGCAAAAAATGTGCCCGCACAGCAGTGTTGATACCGGTAGAAACAATGTCAATGTATGACATAATCCATGCACGCATAACAATATTGATACCAGTAGAAATAAAGTCAATGTGTGCCATGATCTGGGCACACATAACAATGTCAGTATCAGTAAAGACAATATCGATGTACACTATGACAACTGTGTGCATAAAAGTGATGATGTCGGTAGAATTATGTCAATGACTGCCACATTATTTGTAGAAGTTCTAACAAACTCGCATTATTGCTGTCAGATTCACCCACGGTGACCTCCCCATCAACTCCAAGTCAGAGATACATGGTCAGACAACCCCCGCGACCCCAACCCATGCCTATCGAGTGGCAGATCACAGGTGGGGTCTCACTTAGCCCAAAGACAAACGCGCACCCAAGGAAAACCCTGAATGATCCCACAGATAGACAGTTGCACCACAAACAGATCCGAGGAAATTGCCCCAATAAAACATGTTTGGCCAGATGCATGCGTTCCCCAAAAATATCACAAAGCTAGATGCCACATGAAGACAGAATCACTCGTCAATCAGGACACAACATGCACAGCACACATAGTGATCACCCGCTGCCCACACCAGACATCTGGACACATACACACTGGCCCACACTAGCTCTCCTCGAGGTCGAGAGCCATCTGTGTCCCCTTATTAGATGACTAAACTTGTTCTTTATGACTAAGATGCTTTTCCAAAAATGCAGAATTGGTTTATTGTCCCTCACGAGATGTATATATTGTCAGCTGAAAATTTGCACAGGTAGAAACTTTCCTCAGAAGCATTCTGTCGATACTGTCTCAGCCGCTGCGTTTAATTAAACCAACTTGTTCTTGTTTTGCCAAGCGCCTCTTGTCTTTTCATTTTGTTAAGGTAAATTCGTATCCGAGCAACAGCCATCTCCAGGCTGCAGCAACAGGTGGAGGATGGAGGATTGGTAGTCCCCGACTTCAAGGCCTATCACCTTGCCACACATATCCAGTGGCTGACGCAATGGCTGGCTGGTAAACTTAACTCTGGGCTGGAGATGGGCCCCTTAGTTTCAGGCCTACATCACTTAGCTAGAGTCCTCCTCAGGCTTAAGAGCCCTGGTACAGGTGATACCATGGCATTTAGAGTACTGAGGAGATGCTAGGCTAAATGCCTGCAGAAAACATGAGTATTGATCCCCTACTCACCCGATATTCTACTGACATTGCTAAAATTACTCCCACATGGGGGTGACTGGCGGGAGCTGATGAGTAAGATAACAGCCGGTGCAACGAAATATGGAGATGTCTTTGAGGCTGAGATGCTTCTTCCATTTGAAGAGTTCCGCACGGCATACAAGCTACCTCAGCGCAATTTTCTCCTCCGTGGAGTGGTGACAACAGTGATCTGCAGACACTGGGGGATGGGAATGTCGGAACCTCCCCAATCTAAAAGCTGCCAGCACCTTTTCACCGTCTTGAGGACCTCTAAGGCCGTCACTTGCCTGTCTTGAAGAATTAGAAGGGTAGCGATATTACCTCTGAACACCCTTAGAACTAGATGGGAGGAGGACCTAGGGACCCCCATCTCAGTAGAAGACCGGGTAAACATATTAGACAGGATTCCCAAAATTTCAAGGAACGCCAGGTTCAAACTTATCAACCTGTATGTACTATATAGGTTGTACCTCACCCCCTGTAGTATAAATAGACACTTTGTAAGAGGGAGGTATTATGTCCAAGATGCGGGGAAATAGGCATTGAGTTCCTACACATATTCTGTAGTTGCCCCTATCTCGGAAACTACTGGCGGGAAATCATGGTAGTACTAGCGGAGGTCATAGACAGAGAGATCCCATATACAACTGAGCATTGTTTGCTAATTTGGTTCCCTCATACACCCAAAACTAAAACCACAAGCAAATTCCAGGACTTAACCTTTTGATGGTGGTCAAGAGGCGAGAGCTTGAGGGATGGACAGGCTGTAAGAGCATAATTCTACTTTGCAAAGCTAGATGCAGGCAAGGATCCTAGACACATCCAGGGCTTGGGTAGCCTTAGTAGACTCACTGACACACCCCAACCCCTCAACACTGGAAGGGATGCCTGGTAAGCCCTAGAATTGTTGCAATCCTTATAGACTAACTCTCCTTAGGAGAACAACTGAAGCGTGATATAAACAAAAGCCACCCCACCAACGGTCATATCATGCAGGTGGGGAAATAGTCACATGCAAGGGCCCCCCTTCGATATCGCTATAAGTAACACCTGGGCTCTGGGCACATCCAGGAAGGAGGGGGGGGACTGAAAGGTTACTATTCAAGACTGTTTACTTGGCAGCTGATATGTCTTTTCCATATGCTGTGAAGACAGATCATACAATATGGCATAACATCAAAATGTCCCTTTTTTATCAAATGGCAATAAAATTTGTTTAAAAAATGGGTTCAATAAGGAATGAGGAATCACCATGGAAAACTGTAATTCTCAGTCTTAATCTCCTGGTGATATATCATTTTGGGGCAAACTTTCACACATATATTTCAGCTGCCTTTAGCAGCCAAAATGTCTAGTTGAAAGTTAAGAGATCAGCAATTTCCCTGTGGATCTTACAATTCCAATGGGGCCGTTCATGGCTAATTACTAGTGGTCATATGCTCAACTGTCCTGCTTTGGGCATATGCTCAACCGCCCTAATTTGGGAATCTGAACCTTGTAAAAAACTTTTGTCAAGGGCTTGTATGAAACTCTGGGGCTGCATTGCAGAGTGTGGAGTCCTCATGCTGCCCAATTCTAATTAGGACTAAGCCTGTTTTCCCGGAGAAATTCTGCTAGCCTGACGAACATCTGAATGCTGACCTTGCACTGACTGAAAGCTCCATCCAGCCCATGGAGTTTTGCATTGCATACAAGAGCCTGAACTCACTTGTCTGTGCTGTAAACGAGGCTGCTCTAAATTTGACCTTGTGATCATCAAATGTCTATGAATGTCTGCAGAGTCTCTTGCACCCAAGGATCATCGATGAAGATAGGATTTCTGAAAGATAGACTGCTGCAAGTGACATCTGATGTCAAGTACAGTTCTCTCAGCTCCAATTCCTCTTAATTTTATTCAGTTGCTATATTATTTCTTTGACCTTCCAAAGTGCAGTGGTTCGTCACTGATTGGGCTACATAATAATCCAATATCAAATGTCTTCTTATAGGTGCTTTACTTTCGTTGTGTGCCTCATTCAGATTGTATAATAAGAGACTTGCTCTATTCTTATAAGTTGACAATGATTTTAGTAGGATACAATATCCATATAAAAAAGAACACACTCATTACTGTGTGATAGAACTGCTAGTCCCACATCTACATCAAGGCCACAGGGGTGAACTTGTCATCCCAATCTGAAGGTAATGGCATTTATTTTTCTCTGTGTCTATGATATGGGATGCCATCGGACAAATGCAGAGTATTTACATGCTTTTGGCTCCTATGCAGCTGTTTAAAGGAGCCTTTATCTGTATGAATGGGGAACCTTTTTGTGAAAAATATTTTAGAATTCTTCATGTGCTCTCTATCTTATTAGCTCTGATGCTTTAGAGAAACTGATTGTTAGTCCCCAGAGAACATTAGCTGATGGGAGGAAGAAAAGCAAGTCTGAAAATGTGTGGGTAGAGAGTTATTTAAGTGCATTATTATTTACATTGTTAGTTGTAGCTGCATAGCTCTAGATGGAAATTCATCTTCTCTAAAATATTTGTTCAAGATAAGATGAAACAATCAAATGTAAAATAATCTAGGCTTTACCATATGGACTAGCATGTGTTATGCACCATATCACAAAATAGTACATGAGGTAAGTTTCATTGTGATTAACTTCAATACACATCTCTTTTATTCACCAGCAAGAATGCTCTGGGCCATTTCTTCCAATTTGCTCTCGTCAATAGACCATTTTAGTAGCCTGAAAGGAAACGGGGTTAGCAACATATTTAAATCTTAAAGTACAGTGTGACCAGTAGGACCACACAATAAACATCCTGAATCAGTAACTTGAATTTAAAAGGATTATTACAAACCCAACGTCAGACTAATATAAATCAATTTCAAGAACATACTATAAGTACAGGATTACCAAAGCTAAGTACAATATTGGTCCTCAACAGTAAGGAGCATATAAGAATTTCTGTGGCAGCTATGTAAAAAATAAGGAAAAGGATTTGATGACAAGACAAATGGTTTCGATCCTTCTCCCCATACATTGAAAAAATTCACAACATCTTTTAAACCCTACCCTAACCTAAAGATAGAGTAAAACCTATTGAATCAAGTAAGCAAGAAAGGTGTCAGCAACAGAACCTTTGAAGACGTTTTATAGGTAAGGAGTCATGTATAGCATGAAGCCACACAATCAGAGATGACAAGAGAGGTCTGTAACTCTCCAAGTCTAAAGGGAATCTGACAAAACTCAAGATGGGTTCACTACTTTAAATGCACAAGGAACATTCAAGAAATATGACCTCATACACATCATTGTACTTTTCCAGTTCCCAAGAAAGAACTTGGCACCTTGAACACTACACCCATATTCCAGTCTCCGCTTCCAAGGTGTCCTTGGATTCCTCTCTTTGTCTGATAGCACCAACCGGTAACACTCCCTTGGTTCCTCATTAAAATTATTTGACCTTGTCAGTTCTTCCTCACCTCACAATCTATGAAATACAATGTACTTTTTACTAGCTAATGAATGCCTTTAGTCTGCACCTGTAGAGGAGAAAAACATGCAGAAAAACAACTTTCTCGTTAGTATTAAATGTCTTGACTGTAAGCTTAAGGCCCACAATAACGCTAAGTTAACAGTTTATTTAAATGCACATTAATTCTACAACCTACATACAATCCAATAAATTATACTGTACTCTTATATGTGGCACAAAAATATAATACATATATTATTTACCAAAAACAACACTGGTCACAATTTATAAAGAAAGCATTGAACACATATATGATTCATTGTCATTAATCCCTGGAGAATGCACTGCATTAAATGCATTTTAGCGCACCACCTTACAATCTAAACATATAGTAGATTAATATCAACAATCCAGATGCCTCTGAAAAGGAAAAACATTAATATGCACACACATATATACCAAAAACTCACAATAAATGCACCTTCTATAACTTTAATGCACCAAATCTCATTGGTATCATTGCATCACATGAGTACATAAGGCCAAAGGTAAATATATATATGGCCTTGCCAAAAGTTAAAGCATGGAGTCAAAATTATATTATTCCAGAGGAAATTATTTTAATATATTAGAAAACTGACCTTCAGTAATGTACCAAAAGCAGTGAAAGTCGTATCCTTATCTACGTGTGAAAAGATTAGTTTTTTAATTCCTTTTACGTGAGTTTTGAAACTAAAGCACAATACCTTTCTGATAAATGCCCACCTGACATTGTCCTATGGGCATCCTTTATTGTCAAAACTACCTCAAAGACCCCATCACTTTTTTAAGCGCATAGGAGCTTGACTTTGTTTGTAGGTCTGAAGCGGTTGTTACCCTGTGGCCATGAATTTTAAAGTATTCTCCTCTATACTGCACAATCCCATTTAAACTCCATCATGTTGTATCCGGATATTGTGAGAGGAGATTCTCTAGTGATTTCAGAGAAGCTCACCTTTGCTCTTCACGGAGACAATTAAAATATTGGGATCGCCAGGCCTCTTTGGGTAACTAGATGCCGAAAAGCCCTATAGAACCCTAAGTCCCAAAGTTCTAAATATGCTCCCTCCCTCCTGCTTCACTTTCGCAAGTCTTTTTCTAACAGTAATACAAATATTAATTCTTGAACTGTTCTAGACACAGAATATTTTTTTCTGTATTATTCATTAAATTAGGAACAATAATTAATTATTATGATCAGACTATAGCTATGCATTGGGGAATATTTCCTGTATGAATTATGTTACATAAGAACAAAATATAAAGATCCCATAAACACACCTATGATATCAATCAATAAATCAGAGTCTTATAAAGCATGGCTACTCACCCGTGAGGGTCTAAAGGTACTGGGTTCAGGGGGGCTGGGACTGCGGTTCAGTCAAAGAGCCAGATCTTGAGGTCCTTTCTGAATTGCGGCAGAGATGGCGATTGCCTGAGGTGCAGAGGAAGGGAGTTCCAGGTCTTCACAGGAAGGTAGGAAAGGATCTTCCTCCAGCTGTGGTCTTGCTGATCCATGGGACGGTGGCCAGGGCCACTTGGGCGGAGCGGAGATGTCTTGTGGGAGATTAGAAGGAGAGGCGGTGGTTGAGGTACGCAGGTCCAGCGTTGTGGAGGGCTTTGTAGGCATGTGTGTGAAGCTTGAAGGTGATTCTTGTGTTGATTGGTAGCCAGTGAAGGTCTCTCAGGTGGCCGGTGATGTGGTTGCGGCATGGGATGTTCAGGATGAGTCTGGCGAAGGCGTTTCTAGATGGTCTGCAGTTTCTTGGGAGTTTCTGGGTGGTGCCGGTGTAGAGTGCATTGCTGCAGTTAAGTCTGCTGCTAACGAGTTCATGGGTGACCATTTTCCTGGACTCCGTGGGGATCCACCTAAAGACCTTGCAAAGGAGGCGGAGCGTGTGGGAGCAGGAGGACGAGACTGCTTTGATTTGGTGGTTCATTGAGAGCGAAGAGTCCAGGATGATGCCGAGGTTTTGTGTGTGTTCCAAGCACTCTGGGCCCCAAGATTCATCCCAGGAGGAGGGGGAGGAACCCAGGATGAGGACTTCAGTCTTGTCGAGGTTAAGCTTGAGGCATCTGTCTTTCATCCAGGTGGCGACTGCCTTCATCCCATCATGGAAGTTGCTCTTGGTTGCTGTGGTTTCGTCTGTGAGGGAGAGAATCAGCTTGGTGTCATCGACGTAGGAGACGATGTTGAGTCCGTGGCTTCTAACGATGGCTGCAAGTGGGGCCATGTAGATGTTGAAGAGAGTGGGGCTCAGGGAGTATTCCTGAGGCACACCACAGCTGATCTCTGTGGGTGCTGATTTGAATGGTAGAAGTCTGGCTCTCTGTGTTTGGCCAGTGAGGAAAGAGCAGATCAATTCTAGGGATTTGTTGTGGATGCCGGCATTGTGGAGCCTTCCGCAGAGGGTGTGGTGGGAGATGGTCTTGAAAGCAGCTGAGAGGTCCAGGAGGATGAGGGCTGCAGTCTCGCCTCAGTCGAGGAGGGTGCAGCTGTCGTCTGTAGCAGCAAGGAGAGCAATCTCAGGACTGTGGTTACTTCTGAAGCCCAATTGGGAGAGGTCCAGGATGTTGTTTGTTTCGACAAACTCTGAGAGTTGGGTGTTGATGGCTTTCTCAATGACTTTGGCTGGGAAGGGGAGCAGAGAGATGGGTCTGTAGTTCTTGAGGTCCGTCGGGTCGGCAGCAGGTTTCTTCAGCAGGGGGTTGATCTCTGCATGCTTCCAGTCTTCTGGGAAATGTTGCAGACTTGATGGAGCACTTGGTGGTGCGGCAGAGTTTGTGTGCGATGGAGGTGCTGACTCTGTTGAAGATGTGGTGAGGGCAGGAAACCGAGGGGACACAAAGTGAATGGAGTTCATGATCCTGGAGGTGTCTTCGGGGTGAGAGTAGTCCAGTTGTTCAAGGTCTGCTGGGGGCTGGAGGCATTGGGTGCGGTGGTTGCAGTATGATTTCTGCTTTTCACTTTGACAACATAACAAAATCTAGGGCCTCATTTACAAGGAATTGGCTTAGGGCAGCGCCGTAAGTCTTTCTGCTGCGCTGCCCAACGCCAATATGAACGGTCAGGAATGCATGGTATTTATGAAATACAATGCATTCCTGTTCTTTCCCCATGCGCTGGAACACAATTTGCTGCCTAGCGCCAACGTAGGCAACCTTGTACCATAGTGCAAGGGTTCCACCGCTTCAGGCAGGATTGTTTTTGTGCAGGAAGGATCCAGAGAGGCATTTTCCTATTTCTATGTGTGCTGCAGAATGCAGCGCACATGGAAAGAGGAAAAAATGAGAAATGAAAATATTTCTCCTCGTTATGCCTGCTTTGGGGAGGTGCAAGGTTTTGGCGCTGCCCCAGGTTTACATGATTAGGTAAGTCTGGGGCAGCGTCAGAATCCATGTGTGTTGTGTGGGAAAATCCTCTTCAATGCCCATGGAACACCTCCTTAGCACAGAGTAAGGCAAGGCAGTGAATTGCACTGCTTTGTCTTATTCCATATCTATGACCCTATGCAAAGCCACGCAAAGTGGCTTTGCGTCTCCTCATAGATATGACTGAGAGGCTTGCACTGCCAGAGCATAAAAAAAATGACACTACGGCAGTGCAAGCTTCTCAAATGTATAAGCCCCTGTGTGACACAGAAACCCGGTATTAAGAGACAGAAAACAATCTTTTTCCTGTTTTCAGACCACCTTGCAGTGGCAGTTAAGTGGCCAGGTAGTGCAAAAGCATGTCTTCAACACATTTTTGCACGTCAGTAGGTGTAAAATGAATAGGCACCGGATTAAATTTCTGTACTGTGGCCCCAAGACCTACATCGAACCTATCCCTACAGAGGGCGTTTATTGCACTGCTCCTGCCGCGCCTCTCTGTTTTTCCCTGGGTAACAGCAAAGCTGCTGATTAATGTGTATTTAATTGATCTCCTTTCAGCGATTACATTCCAATGCGTCTTCCCTGTAATAAAGTAAATGCAGTCATCAATCGTCAGGATGAGACTGCTCGAGGCAGTTACTTGTTAAGAAGACAAAATGTACAAATGTGCCAAAGATGGCGCTTGTCTGTCTCCCTGTCCCAGCGACACAATCTTCAACTCTGCCGGATCATAATGTACTAACAGCTCTCTTATTTTGTGTGCAGAACCTCAAGCGCGTGGCAGAGACGTGGATGGATGAGTATGCGGAGTACATTTACCAGAGGAGGCCTGAATACCGGCATCTCTCCACGGGTGACATCTCGGCTCAAAAGGACCTGCGGAAACACCTCAAGTGCAGAGACTTTAAGTGGTACATGACCGAGGTGGCTTGGGACGTACCAAAATATTACCCTCCAGTGGAACCGCCACCTGCAGCATGGGGGGAGGTAAGCAACATACATATAATTATGGATAACCCCCAAAGTGCCCTTCTAATTCATTGTAAAAACTGATGTATGTTATATGGTGATTTCCTGTCTTCTTTCTTTACACCAATGCTCTCCCTTCTGTTCAGCCTGCATGACTGGAGAATGCTGTATGATGTCATGGAATGTTGTTGTGTGGGCTTGGTCAGAGTGTCAGTTGAAGATGAGAGGCTGAGCAGAGGGAGGCTGCTCCTGGTGGGGCTGCTATTACCATCTTATTACAATCTACCATCTATCTACTTACCTGGAACTTATTACAATAAACTACATCTTGGAATCTACCACCTTGACTACAGTTGGACTTCCTTTCCGTAGTACATTTTGGCGACGATTGGACTCTTGAACCTACAAATTTTGAATTTTCTTCTACAAGGAACATTGAAACTGCAACCAAAGCAACTGCAACATATGGAAATCCTGTTTCAAGCTTCTACGTGAATATTCTTAAAGGATCTGGCAGCCCCAGCCCCACCAGTGACCTTGACACCGGTCAGCCTCCAACTCGGGCGTGCCAGATTCTCCTTCTTTCAAGCATCGTGAGTTTCCTGCTACTAAGTCTAGTTTTGGGTGCCTAACCTTCAACTACAGTGTCTTGCACTTCTTGACAACCTGCAGCCTTAGTGGTTGTCATTTCATTACTTGGAGCCTGCTGTCACCATTGCTGAGGAGCCTGCCTGCTTCCAGACCAATGCGTTCACTCCCTACAGGAAGGGCACCCAGCTGTGTCTATTATTGCACTTATCTACCTAGGTGTGCAACATTATCAACAACCGCGGAGACAAGCTGTGTGTTTTGTGATGTATAGACAGTGAGTGACAGCGCCAGCTTCTACTATTTAGACTGTTTCTGTATTTTCATGTGAGCACTTCGTGGATCGTCAGGGAGTGCTTACTACGGGATCGGCTGGTGGTTTGAACGAGAATGCCCACCTTTTGTGCAAGGATAGGTGAGCTATTTTCGTTTTTACATGTGTCAGTACTACCTTTTAACTGTTGCCGATTCAACCTCTCTCTGACATTCAAAATTTGGCTCGAGCTGTCCACACGCGCTGCCTTACCTGTTTCCAACTATGCTTCCTGGAAATTCTCTGTGAAGTTTGTTCTTCCTCGAGGCTCCTCGCTGTTCTGGTCGTTTTGGGAGCACGGTGATGCCGGGAGCCATCCGGCGCGGCGTCACTAGTGCGTGCTGCCATTTTGTGTTTGGCGTTTCCAGCATAGTGCGCTCCATCGTTTCCTGCAATTTCCCTGCACAGTACGTTTGTTGCCAACCACGTTTTTTAAAAACTTTTCAATAACATTAATTTGACTGGTGTCTTCTCGCAACACCCTTGGCTTTGTCGCTCTTCTACGTGAATTTTTGTGCTCTTGTCATCTTCTGGCGGCATCCTTTATCAACCCAGCCTCATCCTGGAATTCGACATTGGCAGTCAGACTGACGTGTGGAACTTAAGCAGTGCAGCTCTATCTACGGACCCGTTTAATTGGCGCTACTTTTCTTTGCTGTCAAATGCAAGTGGGTGTCGGAGTGAAGCATTTGGTCATCTCTGGAATAGAATTGAGGAACTTTGTAACGTTTTTTTTTTTATTTACTATTCCTCACATGTCTCTATTGATGCTGAGTTTGGCTTATTCACGTTTGTATTTGCAGTTAGGAGCTGCTTACTGTTTTGGTGTAGTTTATATTCATGCCTTCTCTAGTATGTTTCTTAGCATTTTTGATTGGCCGTGTGTTCTCTGCTTTATTGTCCGGGTTGTGTGTAGATGCTTACAATATGAGTTATTTATGCAGTTGTTGGTTTTCCACGTGTGATGTTTGGAAGAGCGTTTCACAAAGTTGTTTTTACTTTCTTGATGATGCACATTGTGTTTTGTGCGATGTTTGGAAGACCGTTTTACAAAGGTGTTCTTACTTTCTTGATGATGCACATCGTGTTTCGTGTGCAAAGGGTTTTACACCCTATACATTTGTGCCTTTACAGTATATTTATTTGTAACTTGGGTGAGTGTATCCCATTACTTTCTATCCTGATTCATGGGTGAGTGTATCTTCTGGTTTTCATGGGTGAGTGTATCTCATTACTTCTCATTATGCTATCTTGGGTGAGTGCATCCCAGTTTTCTTCATTCTGTTTTGTGGGTGAGTGCATCCCACCTTACTTTATGCTGTTCTTATGGGTGAGTGTATCCCTGTTCATGGTATTATGTTTCATGGGTAGGTGTATCCCTTTACATTTTTCTCTGTTTCATGGGTGTGTGCATCCTTATACATTTCTTGCATTGTTTGGTTGAATACCATTTGTCATGTATGTACGTTTCTATGTTCCGTATTTGGGTCCTATTTGTTTTTTTCAGTGCTGGTTCACTGTTTACTTCACGGCTCTTGCTTCTCCATCTGTTCTTGAGTTGCCGTTTATGGATCTTCGGAATGTAGGGGTGCCTAGACGTCAGGCGTACGAGTGTTATACGTGATTTGCTTTTCTTACTTTATTGCTTTGCCTGAGACTTTATGTCCCTTCAGGTGTGCGCATTTCTTGGCATTTTTCTTTTTTGTTTTTCAGTGTTGCCTTTCCTTTGTGAGAAAAGGGGATGGTGTGCGTGCCATTGATTTGCTTCAATGTGCGTGCCATTGATTTGCTTCAATTTTCTTGTTATTATATTATTGCATTATATGCTGTTTATTATTGCATTGTATTTTATTCTATGTTATTATGCATTTTTATGCTGTTATATTATTGCATTGCAGTTTTATGTTATTGCATTATTTAATGTTCTTAACGTATATTATTATTACGTCTAGATAGTATTTCTTGCTATCTTTACTCTGTTTCGTATTTTGTTGCTTTCTTTTGTTGATGTAAAGAAAGGGGATATGTTATATGGTGATTTCCTGTCTTCTTTCTTTACACCAATGCTCTCCCTTCTGTTCAGCCTGCATGACTGGGGAATGCTGTATGATGTCATGGAATGTTTGTGTGTGGGCTTGGTCAGAGTGTCAGTTGAAGATGAGAGGCTGAGCAGAGGGAGGCTGCTCCTGTTGGGCTGCTATTACCATCTTATTACAATCTACCATCTATCTACTTACCTGGAACTTATTACAATAAACTACATCTTGGAATCTACCACCTTGACTACAGTTGGACTTCCTTTCCGTAGTACATTTCTCAAGGCATTTTTTCTCCTCATTTTTCAACATTATTCGTTCCGTAGAAAATAAACTTCATATGTATAATAATGTTTTTTGTTTCCTGGTATCAACTGTAGAGCTAGGAAAGTGTGTATCATTTGGAGGGTTCACTGGTCTGCTAATTAATGACAGAAATATGTAGACCACGTATCCACGGTTGAACGTGGACATAAAATCAAGTGAACAGCACCAGATGGAAATCAACTAAACAGCACCAGGTGGGAATCAACTGAACAGCACCAGGTGGGAATCTTGTGTTGCTAGGCTGTATAGCTCCACTGAGGTAACCCAAAAAACAGCTTCTGCTTCTTTTAAAGCAGCCCAAACATGGAGCAATCCAATGCATTAAGGAGCATGCTTGAATATCACTGGAATCACTCGATTCATCTTGGAGAGAATTAATGCCAAAGGGAGAAGTAACGGAACCCCAGGGGCATAAGGCCTTCCCACTGCAATTTTTAAAGTCAACTTACAATTTTGGAGTAATGCAACGTGCAGTGTGTTTGATAACATTCTAACTAGCACGAACCCTTCATTGTGGCAAAGGGTGTACTTATAAACAAAAAAAGGAAGCAGGGATCATCCAGAGAATCATACATTTATAGCCCTGCTCAATGTGGATGCCAATTTTTTCACCTCACTGATTCTGCAAGATCTACAGAAATGGGCCAACCGTGTTAATATAATACCCTGGACTCAGACCAGATTCCGTAAATATTTGGGAACCTTTGACAACTTTATGGCACTTGCCTTTCTAGTACATAAAACCCTGGTTAACCACCGAGCTTTACATGCATGTTTTATTGACTATAAAAAGCATTTGATAGCATTGAGAGGGTAAAGCTGTGGTAAAAGCTGAGCAATTTGGGTCTTTCATCAAAAATATTAAACTCAATTGTTATATTGAAGACAAAACGTAGGTAAGTAAAGAACACTTCTTTATTAGTCTTCACACCACCACAGGTTCCAGTCAGCTGGAGGGCACTGTGGAATGTTGGCAAACAGTGACAGGAGGGGACCAACTGGGACAGAGAGGAGGGGGGTCCGGAATGTACCATGATGGAGATTACAACACACCTCCTTGCATAGGGACGAGAAAGAAAAGGTGGCTGAGGTGAAAGAGAAGAAAAAGGAAACCGACGAGGGGAGAGCGGAGGGAAAGAAAAGCGGGAGAGAGAAAAGAAGGGTTGAGGGGATAAGGAGGAGACTCAAGATATTGCATGAACAATACAATAACTACAGATGAATTGCATGAACAATTATATTGCAAGAACAATCACTTTACACAATAGTCTCTAACCCACACAGGTGTGGATTTGGTTCTCAGAGATCTCCTGGGACTGGGTATCTCTGGCTCGCTCTCTAGATTAGAAATGTAATCGACGTCACCCCCTTGATTGTGAGGAATGATTATGTCCAGGCTCCAGGTTTGTCCATTTTCTAGTTGGACCACATTTTTCCCCACCCTGGATATCCTACAAGGCTCGGAGAACCTGGACGCTTCTCTTCTGCGTGGCTTGGGCAGGTCCACGCAGACCCATTCTCCCTCTTTTAACACTTGGGAATTGATGTGCTTGGTTTGGTCATATCTGTCCTTGTATTTGTTCTGGTGTTCGTCCACCCTTCTGGAAATTTCACTGCGGTTGACAATACATGTATCATTCCTTTTCAAACCTGGAGGAGAAAGTTTGTCTTTAGGAACCCTTCCTTTGAGAGAGGTGAACGGGGCAATTCCTGTTACACTATTGGGGGTGAAGCGATAAGCCCAAATTGTCTCCATTAAGGCAGATTTGGCCAGTGTCCCCATAACTTCTGCCCTTTGAAGGCATTCTTTGAACATGCGGTTGATCCGCTCCACTAATCCATTAGCACGGGGACAATACAAAGCTGTCTTGTGATGATTGATGCCCCTGCTAGCCAGAAACTCTTTCATATTTTCCGAGGTGAACTGCACTCCATTGTCTGTAACCAGAGTGTCAGGTATACCCTCATCACAAAAAACTCCTTCCAAGAACTGTGTGAGAACTTTTATGTCGATTTGATGGACACACTTATAAACCACCCGAGTGTGGTAGTTCACTAATACTATAATGAAGCGTTCATTCAAACTTTTTAGGTTGAGGGGACCTATAATGTCAAGAGCCAACTTGGACCCTGGCCTGTCGGGAACCTCTACTGGAGAAAGTGGAGGTTTGCGGGTTTGGTGAATCTTGTCACTGTGGCTACAATCCAAACAATTTTTCACCACATTCTCAGTCATAGCATCCATGCCTGGCCACCAATAGTCCAAGCGGATTTTGTTCTTGGTGAGACTGCGCCCTAAATGTCCCATGTGAGCCAGCTCAACGATTTTCTCACTCAGATTCTCCAGTGGGACCACTTTCTCCCCCCGGCAAATAATACCATCTTGTATATTTAATTCTAGTCTTACATCCCAGTATTTACACAGGTTTGCCGGAATGTCGCCTTTAGTAGCAGGCCAACCATTCCTGATGAATTCTTTGATAGAACACATTTCAGCATCAGTTTGGACAGAGTTGTCCCATTCCTCCTTGTTCAAGCAGGTAAGTTGGAGTATGACATCATCACAATCACTAGAAACAGTTTTACTTTCAACCACCGGTGGGGAACGGGATAAGAAATCAGCAACAATGTTTTGAGAACCTGGCACATACTTTACACTGAAATTGTACCCTTCAAGCCCTAGGATCCATCTGGCAATCCTGGGGGTAGTTCTAGTTGACCCTTTTATGGTAAATGCAAACATGAGGGGTTTGTGGTCGGTCTTTACAGTAAACGGAATGCCCCACAGAAAGAACCGGAAGTGTTTGATCGCCCAAAAGCAGGCAAGGGCCTCTTTCTCCACTACAGAGTAGTTAAATTCTGCACCCTTAAGGGCACGGGAGGCAAATGCTACGATCTGTTCTTTACCGTCAGCAATTTGGGTGAGACTAGCTCCCAGTCCTTTGTTGCTATTATCGGTGGAAAAGATCGTAGGTTTGGTGGGGTCGAACCTACCCAGGGATGGGGCAGAAATGATACAATCTTTCACAGTTAGAAAAGCATCCTGACAGTTATCAGACCACACAAAGGGAGTTTTGGATTTGAGGAAACTCCGTAGGGGTTCAACTATGGAGGCATAATTTCTGACAAACTTAGAGTAATATTCGGAAAGGCCCAAGAATGATTTAAGATCTTGAACGCAAGTGGGGACCGCAGTGTTACGAATAGCCTCCACCAGGTCCAGTTTGGGTCTGATACCATCTTGAGAAATGGTGTGCCCAAGGTACTCAACCGATCCCACGCCTATACGACATTTTTCCTTTTTAAGAGTGAGAACAGCTTTTCCCAAGTTGGTTAACACCATTCTGAGGGTGGAATTGTGTTCCTCCAGATCCTTTCCATAGATGAGTATGTCATCCTGGAAGCAAAGGGTTCTGGGAAGGTCTTTCAGGACGTGTGGCATGATCCTCTGGAAGGCAGCAGCTGCAGAGGCCAACCCAAAAGGCATTCGTAGGAATTGGAATGCCCCCAGAGGAGTGACAATGGAGGTGAGGTGATGTGAATCTGGGTGGAGCTCTACCTTGTGGTAGGTTGATGACAGGTCCAGGACGCTGAAACAGCTGGCACCTTTGATAAGGGTGAGGACCTCGTGTATGCGTGGAAGGGGGTGCCTGTCCACCCAGATGTTCTCATTAAGGTCCCTGAGGTCCACACACAGCCTGATGTCTTTACAGGACGCTTTGGTGGTGAGAACAATGGGGGCCATTCGATGGGTTCAATTACGCCTAAGGACAATAACCTGTCGAGTTCAGTATGAAAGAGGGCTTGCATCATGTGTGGTATGGGTCTGACCTTGTGTGCCACAGGCTTTGCGTTACATTTTTACTTAATGGAGTGTTGGTAATCTTTGAGTAAACCCAGCTCATCTGAAAAAACTTTGGGGAAGTCGTTGCATACCTCCATCCCCCCAACTGAGGGATCCACCAATAGAACCTGATCAGGACTGTTGGGATCTAGCCTGATGCCAAGTTCCCTTTGGTGTTTCCACCCTAACAGGTTGGATCCCTTCTGGGTGATGTAAATCCTGCCCACCGTATTCCTGCCCTTAAACCCTATCTCCATGGTGGTCATGCCCAGCAAGGTTATAGGATCCCCATTGTAACCCCCCGGTTGGATGTCAGGGGGAAGTATGTCTTCTTGCCAGGAGGAAAAAAGTTGGGAGAATACCTTGGCGTCCACTAAGGTGAATGGGGAACAAGAATCTGCGAAAACTGTTACAGGTTTATTGTCCAGGGTGATATTACAAGAAGGAAATTTGGCAGTGTCCTCAGTATCTTTAAGTTGAAAGATTAATTTAGTGTCATGAGAGGATTCGTGTTCAATTGACAACACAGATTTGGAGCGCTGTTCCCTGCAAACCCTGGTCAAATGTCCCCTTTTCCCGCATTTATGGCACGTGACAGAACAGGCTTGGCATACAGGATTGTTAGCTAGATGGCTCGGGCTCCCACATCTATAACGCCTGAGTTTAGTACCAGGAAGGAAAGTATTAGAAGTCTTGCTCTTAGTATCTTTTCCTGCTTCATGTTTGCTTATGGCATTAACCTCTGTGGATTTATCCCCCTCCCCTTTCATAGCAACCATGCAATCCGCTGTATGCTCAATCCCCACGGCTATGTCAATGGCCTCCTTGAGATCTGGGTTAGCTACTAGAAGTCTTTCCTGAATCTTAGGATTGTTGGTGCACCTAACCAACTGATCCTAATAAGAGACTCTTGAAGAGATTCAAACTCGCACATGTTCGCTAGGCCCTTTAAAGCAGCAATGAAAGGTTTAACTTTTTCATTTCTCTCTTGTGTTCTTGAAAATAACTTATGCCTCTCTAACACTACATTTATTTTCTTGCTGAAGTGTTTTTCTAATTTGTTGACTGGTACCAGGTAAACATTTTCATCATCATCACTATCACTCTCCCCGTCTGCTGAAACAGAGATATCATCATAAACCTTTCGCCCCTCGATACCTAAGTTGTGCAGTAGAGTGTGCAGTTTACGTAATGGAGAAAATTTCTCCCCACCAATGGCAATCAAGTAGGATTCTAATAATCCGAACCATTGCTTCCATGGCAGCAAAGGTTCTCCCCCCTCGTTAAGGAAAGGTGGAGGTTGTGACATGTTAGCAGCTGCCATGTTTGGACCGAATGAAAAAAAAAATGA
The DNA here is from genome assembly GCA_963921515.1 of Calotriton arnoldi. Classification (NCBI taxonomy): domain Eukaryota; kingdom Metazoa; phylum Chordata; class Amphibia; order Caudata; family Salamandridae; genus Calotriton; species Calotriton arnoldi. The sequence continues at coordinate 1,201,081 of CAWUFW010002427.1, read as the reverse complement.
AGGGAGGCAGGGAGTTAACAAAGGCGAAAAGTAAGGGTACTTCTAAACATACAACCGTGCCATACAGTGAAATGGTACACAAGCCTTGAAGTAGTTCACAATTAGGAAGCTGTGCCCGTCAGCGAGAGGTAACAGGCAAAGAACACATGTAAAATGCCTCGAACATTGCATAAAAAGTCCCACCTGGGTATAAAGCGAACAGCTGTGCCCACCAGCGTATGGCAGGCAATTAGTGGTACACAGTAAGGTTATGCCAGCAAGGATGTGTAAGGAGCTGTGCCCGTCAGCGTGAAGTGACAGGCATGGCCAACAGTGAGCAAACGGCTGTGCCCATCAGCGTGAAATAAATGATGCGAAAAGATGAGGAAACTCCCCCCAGCAGAGTCAGGCTATAACGTCGTGTAGAAAAAGCAAAAACAGCTGTGCTCCTCAGCGTGAAGAGACGAGCCGGAGATATGCGGAAACCCTAGCAAGGGTTAAAACAAGAGCAGCCACCAAGGAGGAGTGGCTGAGGGCAGGAAGCAATGCCTTCGGCGGATGAAGAAAGAGCCCCGCCCATGGAGGAGTGTCCGGAGGCGTGAGGAGAAGGCGTCTCTCCCCGCTGTGCTTGACGAAGCTCCGCCGGAAGGAAGGCAGTTGAGGAACGAGGACGCGTCGCAGACTAGGAATGGAAACAAAGGCAACTATGAGGAGCAGCCGGTGAGCACTTTTAAACCATAATAATTTTACTTGTACAAGCACCAGAAATAGCTCACGGTCCCAACGGTGGTTACAGGGTAGGAGACGTTGGGCGAAGGTTCACAAAGTGATCAAAACAACCACTCCAGCCCTCTCACACTCCGCCCATAGTCCTCTGCTCTTCAGCCCTCTATATATCCTTTTTCAGTTGGTACTCCAGGCAACCAACAACGTTTCCGCTTATTAACACTCCAGTACCGCTCTTGTAATATTGGCAACTTCTCTGAAAACAGGGGTACTCCGCACTCGACCGATACAGTTCAGGAAAATACAGCTCTTAGCTTCACACGGTGACAATCCTTACACGCAGTGCGAAGGCAGGTGAGCACAGTAATGGAGGCTT